>JARGCV010000024.1:14373000-15086000 GCA_034064705.1 Bothrops alternatus
ATCGAAGACAACGGCTCATGAGGCATGCAGGCCTTTCTTAACAAGAGGGAACCCTGGGCAGAATGGCTACAATTATAGAGCGCTTTTGCGCCCTGCACATGCGCGCAGGGCTGGCACAACTCCGTCTGGTCCCGGGCAGCTTGTGCAGCTGCCCGGGACTGTTGCAGCATCCCGAGCCTGCTTCCTCAGGCTCGGGACACAACAGAAGGTACACCTGGATCACACATTGCAAGCAGCCAATAGGTCCTTAAATGCAATCAAACATTACTTTTACACAGGAGGAGGTCAATTAGTACCTGCTTTCTTTAAACTTTTTGAAGCCAAAACATTGGTGCAAATTCTATATGGGGCACAAACAGGAATCCTTGCAAAGAAAAACTTGCTGGAAACCATACAAACCAAATTCCTGTGAGCCATCTTAACTGCACCCAAAGGAACCCCAAATGCCCAATTAAGAATTGAGACAGGCATGCCCCAAAGCCAGGTGAGAGCCTGGAAGATGATGATCATTCATTGGCTTAAAATGCATTTCTTTCCACAAGGATTGTCCCCATTAGTGCTGACTGACAACTTCCCTTCCCTCTGGAAGCAGGCAATGGATCATAAACTGGGCTCTTATGGGCTTTCTTTGGTATTCTTAATGTCCCTAGGCTTTGACCAAGCAAAGCAAGTAATATCCAAGAGAATAAAGGAAATGGAGTTCCAAGAAGAACTAAATAGGTTGCCTTGCCACAGTAGGGATAGAATCAAACAGGGTGTGTGGGAAGCGGCAAGATATTTGAATAATTTGACCTTCCCAAAACAAAGAATAGCTTTTTTCAGAGCCAGATTTAACATTCTTCCCTCAGCACTCCTACAGGGCAGGTATAAGAGAACACCAATAGCAGAACAGATATGTATATGTGGTAAAGGAGAAGTCAAAGATATCTCACATGTTTTATTGTACTGTGAGTTATACCAAGTTTATAGGACAGCATATATTCTCCCTTTATTAGAGAGATTGCCAGGGAGGGCAGACAATTTTTATGTAGGCTTTCTCCTCCAAGACTCAAACTCTTCTATCACGCATGCAGTGGCAAAATACTGTGTTGCGGCAATGTCCACAAGGAAAAAATTGGTTACAGATTTGTAGTCATCAACTTGTGCCAATTTTTTGGCGATATCTAAAATTATGTTTGGAACATTATATTTACTCACACATTAATCGGCTATCCATTCACGTAAATTAGGGAGTGACCCTAACATTTTGATATTATTATTATTATTTAATATATTGTAAAAAGTGATGGCTATTGCTGGTCTACGACCGTAATAAAGTTTATTATTATTTGGTCAGGCTGGTTTCAACTCCGCATATAATGGTTTCAGTGGGGATGTCCTTTCCAAAGGATTTAACTTTGCAGCCATGGCCCACAGGTTGGGGACCCCTGCTCTAAATCATCAACTAGGAACTAAAAAGTAATAATAATAGAATTGTGTGAGAAGAGAGTTTTGAGGTCCTATTCAATAGACTGAAGACAAACATTAATAATATCATTGTCTATTAAAAGTCTGGATTCATGAATTATAATAAGATACAATTTTTTTACTGTATTTTAGTTATATTGCCCTAATTCATGCAGAAAGCTAAAATGGAAATAAAACATACCAAATCATCATTTATTTGAATATGTAAACTCAGACAGTGAGTGCTTAATTACATTTTATAAGCACTTAGAATTTCTGGAAATTTGGATGAGATCCCTGTTCAGTAATGGAATCCAAATTAAAGGAACTCAGACAGATGGCCATTTAGCCTCTGCCTGAACATATCTACTGAAAGAAAGTCCAGCATCTCTCTAGCTGATGAATTGATTCTGTTCTGCAATTGTTCTTATTCTTATGACTAAATTTTTATAACATTCAACTGGAATCTGTCCTATAGCATAAATGCTTTATTGTCTCTTATTTTCTGAAATGAAATGAAGAAGATACTTAGTACTGATATTGTTACCTAATTGGGTAATGAGATTTCTGCAACAAACAACCAACCAACCTCAGGGACTTCATAATATTTTAATCATGTTTGTGAAATATGCAACATTGATAAATATTTTTCTATCTCTTCATCTACCTCTTGGGTCTGTCCAGAAGAACCAAGAATGACCCTTCTAATTTGATATGTTTCTCAAGAAATAATGAGTACAATTTTCAAGATTTTTATGTAAATTTATGTATTTTTATCTACAGCATGGCTACGATTCATTAATAAAGTCACACAGTAAATAAAATTATATAAAACAGCAGGGATCATTATAAACACACCAGTTCTGATTTCATAAAATAATTATCATAAAATATTTACAGATTTATCTCATGATCTGTTTAAGATTCTTTTCAGGCTCTAATGTCAGTCTATGTCACAGCTCATTGGATACATTTTTTTTTCTTTTTGGAAGATTTGCTTGCTTCCATTTCATCTGGAACTTCACTGTTTCTCCAAGATTTCTCAAAAATAATAGATGAAAAATTTCATCTAGGGCATCAACATGTTCTTTCAGTGCCTCAGGCAATTCATCTGGCTATGAAAATGAAATTCATTCAAAGACAATCTCTGACCATGTTCCTATTGATTTCAGGGTTCATTTCTGCCCCTTAGCTTGCTCTTCACAAACTCTTGTTTGGTCTACTTTATGTTTGAGATATCTGAACCAAAATAAAAACAAAGGTCCTCTGTGTTTTCTTTGTTAGCATTTTGCCACCTTTATAGACAACTGGTTCTTTTTTCTTTTCTTTTTTTATCATTTCCAAAGAATTCTTATTAACCCCAAATGCTGAACCTTTGCTTTTCTGATATCAGACTATTGCTCTGTACTCATTCTTGATGATCCGATTCCTCTTTCCATCTCTTACATTGGATTTTTGTTTCGTTTTTCACTTCTTCACTAAACTGGCCAATTCATAACAGTAGAAAAGCATATCAACAAAACAATATGCAGTGAATGCCAAGAATAAATCCAAAGCAGGATCATGTCCATGCATAGGCCACTTGATCTTCTGATCTTTATATTATGCTTTGGGAGTCAATCTTGGGGAGATGGTGTCCAAGATATCAGGAATTGCAACAGAAAAGATTCCATTTTATGGCATTCTTTAATTGAAGAACTCTATGTTCCCTTTAAGACGCGTGAGCATGTGTGCGTACACTCTTCTTCAAACCTATACATATACTATAAAAAGTCAAATACACATAAAACTATGTTACCCCAAAATAATAATAATACTAATAATACTAATACTACTACTAATAATATATTTAGGTATCATAAAACTCTAGATTGCAAATGACAAGCAGTCTTGTATGAGCTCACCACACTGGTTTAACTGCAGCAGTGAGGATCACTTTGTGCCATGGCACTATAGACTGAGCAGAGCTTCTGAGGTAGCCACTTTTCTCCTGGAGAGCAGTCTACTCTAGACTTTCCTGGCCTTGCAGTTGCAGCCAATCTGCTTTGGGTTGGACACAGCAAGAGACATGCTGAGATAACCCCTTTGTCACTCTCAAATGAAGGAATATCTCCTCTCTTCACAAAAGATTTTATATTTGTTTCATTTAAGTCCATAAAGGTCCATGGTCGTTACCAACTTTATGAAAAAAATCAAATTTGAAATTAGTAACATTAAAATGTAAATAGAATCCAGAATACATCCAGAGAAGGGAGTAAAGTGGTAAAAATATTGAGGGGCTTATTGTATATATTTCTTTCTTTCTTTACAGTATCAAATTATAAAAAAAAATTTTTAGATGCTTATGAAATATTGATTGCAATCATTAGTTATCTAATGATTAACATGTTTATATTATAATATGCAAGTGTCTATATTTAGAGCCAGTTTGGTGTACTGGGTAAGATATTATACTACAAACCCAAAGGGCTATAAGTTCTATTTCTATGTTAGGCACCAAGGGAGCTCAGTGACCTTGGATCAGCCAATTCTCTCAACCCTAAGGAGAAGGCAGCAGCAAGCCACTTCTGAAAAATGCTGCCAAGAAAACTTCAGGGGGCAGTTGCCAGGATTAAAAAAAATGACTTAAGTTATATCTTACACACCAGCACCCTTTCTAGTTTCTATGCTTTAACCAAAAGCTCTTTAACATATTGTTATTACATGTATTTACAAGATACTAGAATATTCATAGTGCAGCACAAGATTTTGTAATTGGTTTGGGAAAAGTTGCACAAAATATTTTTTCCCACACATGACCGAAATTAAAGAGAACATTTCCCAGAGCAAGTTTTTTTTTTTCCATTCTGGCCCATTATCCTCCTCCTTCTCCTGCCATCTTTCTTTATCAACAGACACTATTCTTCAGTCCTAAGTCTCTTAATAATTAAAATCAAGAATAAGCAGCATAGTGGCAGACTTGATCACAAGGAATTCAGTTCTGGATGATTTCATGCACATAACCAGACCGCGTTCTGTGTTAAGCGTTTCTATCTTCACATTGATATGTCTTCAGTATACAATTCCTAGCATTTTTGTATTTCCATTGCATTATTCAGAATTTCTATGTCCATGACCGGTTGCTTCATATGCTTGCAGAGCCTTTAAAAGTTGCAGAGTTTGTCTGCCACATGTGTCTCTGTGTGTTTATGTGTGTGTCGAATGAATGAATGAATGCCAGATATTTAGCCAATTCACAAAACATAGCAAGGTTATTTGCAATCTTAACTGTGTCGTATTTCTTTAACAGATTTTGACAGAGCTACTAATCTGTTCTTTCTATGCTTCGGTACTAGGAAAATAGTTTCTGTAGCTTGTGCAATTGCATGAAAACAATGCCATTTGCAATAAGGCCTTACTCAGATAAATTTGCAGAAACTTCTAAGAATTATTCTTTTTAAAAAACAAGTGACATCCACTACTTTGCATTAGATGTTTGCATTAAATATATTATTCTGTGCCCTGCACTCTGCAATAGGAGTTCAGTAAAACCTTTGACACAAGTTCCCCATGACATACTGATTTAGGAAGCTTGCTACACATGGTCTAAATAGCCTGATAATTAAGTGAATACACAGCTAACTTCAAAATCTCACACAGAGAGTGCTTATCATTGATTCTTCATCAAACTGGAGAGAGGTTTCAATTGGAGTATCACAAAAATTAGCTCTAGATCTTTGACATTTCAACATTTTTATTAATGACTTGCATGAGGGGGTAATGGGTATGCTTAACACATCCCTTTGCCCTATTCTTCCCTACAGTGTTTGGCTTATCCATCAGAAATAAGTGCAAGAAATTCAAGATGAATAATGTATTTTTTACACAGCACATACATAACTAGAATTTTCTCTTCTTAAGAGCAAGGACTACCAGCTTAGATGATTTTAAAAGACATAACTGGTCTATTTGTGATCATTGCTCTTCAAGAGTTTATGTTTTCCAGCACCACATACACATATCCTTAACATGGTAACAACAATGGAAGAGAGCTATCACCTAGTCAATACTGTAATATTCGGGTTGGATCCTATGTTACAGAGAAAGCTGAATGAGATGAATCATTGATTCATTTTATATTCTGGATTTTCTACAACTTGTTTGTTTCCATTGCATGTTATTATAAACAATACGGTAACTATTTATAATTTTGCTATTTTAACTAAAAGTAGATCCTACTACATTTCTCCTCTTCCCTGAGCATCGGAGTCCACAGATGGGGAATAAGGGAAGAACGTACATTGTGACCCCACAATGCAAAGTTTATCCCTTTTGTACTTGCTCATGTCATTGAATGCAAGTACGTAATTGACAGAATTTGGATCATAATGCCATGTTTTGTTATTTTAATGAGAGTTTTTTTTCTCCAAGAATGTTTTGTTCATTTACATGACCAAAAAATATATATCAGGGAACATTCTCATTAAATATATGCATAGTATGTTATTTTCATACTACAAATTTTCACTGTTGCCATGTTAGTTGATATAATATTTATAATGCAATTTTTACAGAGGTTAGTTTTAATATTATTGCAGGATGAATATTTTGGAAAATACAGGATTCCATATGCAGAATGGCTTAGGAAAACAATTCAGCCTTTTCCATCTATTTTACACTAGATTAATTTTTATCTGAAATTTGGGGAACATATAAATTTAATAAATTATTTTGGTTTGTTGCACAGTCAACTGGATTGGCAATTTTGTCCACCATTCAAGTTCTTCCCAAGAACCTGGGATAGGCAAATTTGAATGTTTGAGAGTGTTACAGGTATTGTCATAGGCGATGAGATCTACTCCTCTTAGTGGTGGTGCTGCTGCATACTGTCCACCTGAGATGAACACAGACCAAACTGACTTCAGGCCCTGACAACAAGTCAGTCATTTTTTTTGTTGCAACCAATGGATCTACAGCCACCTCCGTCAAAATGTAGACATCATCCGGATGCTGCTTTTGATCATACAGCATGTCATTTGTCGTTCCGAAAAGTGGGCCCTGCATTTGCGGGAATAATGCTAGGAAGAAGAAGATGATGGTGGTGGTGGTGATGATGATATTACAGGCATTGTCACAGGATGTAAGCTGTTTTGGCATCTCTCTGAAAATATAAATGCTCACATTTATCTTTTTATGTACAGTTAATTACAGATTTAAAAATAAGAAAACAATGAATATGGTAGGTACAGAAATGGTAGGTGGTTTTTTATTCTGCATTTTAAAATACCTTATTTGGCAAAAATAACAACTTTCAAGTATCTCCTAAAGCCAGCTAAGTGTCTTTATGTTCTTGATTGTGAAAAGTTTTTCTACTCTTCTTTGCAGAATTCTTCTAGCTCACAAATATTCCTAAACTGCATCTTGTGATTGCACATATTTGAAACAATATTCAAGCCTGAGCATTCAAGCCTGAGCATTGGTGGCACAGTGATTAGAATGTAATATTCTAATGACTGCCAGCTGTTTGATTGTCACCTGATCAAAGTTGACTCAGCCTTCCATCCTTCTGAGGTCGGTAAAATGAAGACCCAGATTGTTGGGGGCACTATGCTGACTCTGTAAACTGCTTTCACAGTAAAGCACAGTGAAATGGTAAATAAGTCTAAATGCTATTGCTATTGTGAAAACCATTCTAAAGTCATTCTTTCCTATAAGGACTTTATTATCGATGTGGCACTATGTTTCACTCTGTTCTCTTTTTGAAATATCCAGTCTTTTGCAGCTTCAATTTCTTAGTTGACAATGGCATATTTTTTTAGCATATGTTGATATTTATTTGAAAACATTCTTCATTTCATGTGCACAATATTTCTCATACCACTGACTGTCATACAACATCAAAGCATAAATGGCTTAATGGTTGAGAAAGTGTTCTTTAAACATTTTATTCTTTTTTCAACATCAAGTATATTCATTTTATCTATCCTTAGTCCAAAATGCTTTGTTCAAAGATGTTTTAAGCTTAGCAAGGTTTTGCCATTTCTTTACACAATCACTTTTATGATGAAAAGGTTGCCTCCCATAATGCCTGATTGGGTTTTAGATGTGCACACTCATACTTTCCACTCCCACGCCCACTTTTTATGGATGACACAGTATCCAGGATCATTACTTTGGAATGTACATCTAGTGGCCTTAACTTCTAAGTAATCTGCAATCTCAAAAATACTCCCAAAAGGAAATATAATAAGTAATCTATTAATTCCTGAGGATGTTTTACCCAACAGGACCTCAATGGCATGTTACAACTTCCAAGTACCGAATGGAAGTGTAAGTAGAATCATATTTGTGAGTTCAAGGTTATACGCTCAAAAATGAAACAAAATCAAAGAAAGACAACATCTGCTCTTCCAAAGCATTGGTCTACATAGCTATGGAAAATACCGTAGTCAAAAATATCGTCCAAGTCAGGGAAGGAGCAGCCGGGCTAGGAAACCAGCAACAAGCCCTGACTTACAACAGGCAGCAGCAGCAGCAGCAGCCGGGCTAGGAAACCAGCAACAAGCCCTGACTTACAACAGGCAGCAGCAGCAGCAGCAGCCGGGCTAGGAAACCAGCAACAAGCCCTGACTTACAACAGGCAGCAGCAGCAGCAGCAGCCGGGCTAGGAAACCAGTAACAAGCCCTGACTTACAACAGGCAGCAGCAGCAGCAGCAGCCGGGCTAGGAAACCAGCAACAAGCCCTGACTTACAACAGGCAGCAGCAGCAGCAGCCGGGCTAGGAAACCAGCAACAAGCCCTGACTTACAACAGGCAGCAGCAGCAGCAGCAGCAGCAGCAGCAGCAGCAGCAGCAGCCAGGCTAGGAAACCAGTAACAAGCCCTGACTTACAACAGGCAGCAGCAGCAGCAGCAGCAGCAGCAGGGCTAGGAAACCAGCAACAAGCCCTGACTTACAACAGGCAGCAGCAGCAGCAGCAGCAGCAGCCGGGCTAGGAAACCAGCAACAAGCCCTGACTTACAACAGGCAGCAGTCCGGTAGCGGCAGCAGCGGCAGCAGCGGCAGCCAGGCCACTAAACCAGCAACAAGCCCAGACTTGTTGTGAAATTGTGGAAGCGGTTATTGTGGCTAACGGGCCTGCTCCGTCGCTGGGTGTTTTTCCCTAAATTGTAAGACCTGTGGGTGAGGCCTTTGTTGCTGCCACCATTATGTTGAACTTATCTGAAGGCCTTATCTTTATCTTTGGGACGTTGGGTTCCACAATTATTGTTATTGTTAGTATAATTATTTTGGTTAGTATAATGGTTTTAGAAAGCTCCTGATCTGGACTGGGTATCCATCCAGAGCAATTGTTTGTTAGCTATTGTTTGTCTAAATTTTAAATATTTAAATTTGTTTAATACCATTTTAATTGATTGTTAGATGCTATGAATGATGGGGGGACTGATGTTAGTGGAAAGAATCGGGTTGAATGGATGGTTAGTTTATTGTTTTTAATGTGTTTAGTTTAAAGAGTGGGAGAGATAAATTAACGATATGGATGGAGTTGTGGTTGAGTGGAATGAATGTGATGAACTGGCTAGCCTGCCTGGCATGGCAGAGGCGGAGGGGAGGGGAGACGCTGGCTCTGGGGTGATAGAGGGCCAAAGTATACCGGTCTTGCTGGGGAGAGGCAGATATGGTGGGAGCCATAGGGTAGGCCATTCTCGGGGAACAAGAGCTCGCTGTCTAAAAGCGATCCCTTGCTCCGACCCTGTGAGTTCAACCCGAAGTACTGGTAATGGGCGAAATCCGGACCCTGGGCTCAGGCTGCTGCTGCTCAATGCCAGGTCGGTTGTAAATAAAGCTCCCCTCATCCATGATCTTCTCCTGGATGAGGAGGCCGACCTCGCATGTGTGACCGAGACCTGGCTGGGCCCGGAGGGAGGAGTTCCTCTCTCTGAGATGTGTCCAGCCGGGTTTCAGGTATGGCACCAGCCACGACCCCAGGGAAGGGGGGGAGGAGTGGCTATTATAGCCAAGAAGACTTTTAGCCTACGCAGGCTCGCTGTTTCTGAGATTGCGGGTTGTGAGTTGCTCCTTGTGAAGTTGGACCTAGGGGTTCAGGTGGGCTTGTTGCTCGCGTACCTGCCTCCCAGCTGCGTGTCAACAGCCCTGCCTGCGCTACTTGAGGGGGTTGCTGGGCTGGCGGTTGAGTTCCCCAGGCTTATTGTCTTGGGGGACTTAAATCTTCCATCACTTGGCGAATCCTCTGGGTTGGCGCAGGAGTTCATGGCCACCATGGCAACCATGAACCTGACTCAGGTAGTTCAGGGTTCGACTCACGAGAGGGGACACACTCCCGACATGGTATTCCTCTCAGAACAGTTGAGCAATGATCTGAATTTAAGGGGCTTAGATATTTTGCCTATGTCATGGTCAGACCATTTTCTGTTGCGGCTTGTTTTCAAGGCTCCAATCCTCCCCCGCAGGGAGGCGGAACCGATTAGGTGGTTCCGCCCCAGACGTCTGATGGACCCAGAGAGCTTTCAGAGGACGCTTGGGGAAATACCGGATTCTCTCATTCTCGGTTCGGCAGAGTCCCTGGTTACGGCCTGGAATATGGCTGCGAAGGGGGCTCTTGACCAGATCGCGCCGCTGCGACCTCTCTGTGGTAGCAGACCCAGGAGATCTCCTTGGTTCACTGAGGAACTCAGGGGGATGAAGCGCCAGAAGAGACGTCTAGAGAAGCGATGGAGGAAAAGTAAATCCATATCTGACCGAACACTTTTAAGATCTTATATCAAGACTTATCAGGTGGCGGTCAAGGCGGCAAGATGCGCGTATCATTCCGCCTTGATTGCATCTGCGGAATCCCGCCCAGCCGCCCTGTTTAGGGTAACTCGCTCCCTCCTTAATCAGGGGGGGGTTGATGCACCCTTGCAGGGTAGTGCTGAGGACTTTAATAAGTTTTTCGCGGATAAAATCGCCCAGATTCGGATGGACCTTGACTCCAATTGGAATGCAGTGTCGGCTGATAATGATTCAGTCGAGATGACAGGGACTCGTCTTGATCCTGTTGTGTGGGAGGAGTTTGACCCTGTGGCACCCGATGAAGTGGACAAGGCCATTGGAGCTGTGAGTTCCGCCACCTGTTTATTGGACCCGTGCCCCTCCTGGCTGGTTTCAGCCAGCAGGGAGGTGACGCGGGGCTGGGTTCAGGAGATTGTCAACGCTTCTTTGAGGGAGGGGTCCTTTCCGGCTCCCTGCAAGGAGGCAATTGTGCGCCCCCTCCTCAAGAAGCCTTCCCTGGACCCAGCTGTATTAAACAACTACCGTCCTGTCTCCAATCTTCCCTTTATAGGGAAGGTTGTTGAAAAGGTGGTGTCACTCCAGCTCCAACGGTCCTTGGATGAGGCTGATTATCTGGGCCCTCAACAGTCAGGATTCAGGCTCGGCTACTCCACGGAAACTGCTTTGGTCGCGCTGACGGATGATCTCTGGCGGGCCCGGGATAAGGGATTTTCCACTATCCTGGTGCTACTTGACCTCTCAGCGGCTTTCGATACCATTGACCATGGTATACTTCTGCATCGACTGGAGGGGTTGGGGGTTGGAGGCACTGTTTTGCAGTGGTTCACCTCCTACCTCACTGGTCGGTCGCAGTCGGTGTTGGCGGGGGGTCAGAGGTCGACCCCTAGGTTCCTCCCTTGTGGGGTCCCTCAGGGATCGGTCCTCTCCCCTCTGCTGTTTAATATCTACATGAAACCGCTGGGTGAGATCATCCGACAACACGGGGTGAGATATCATCAGTATGCTGATGATACCCAGCTTTACATCTCCACCCCGTGTCATTTCAGTGAAGCAGCGGAAGTGATGTGCCGATGTCTGGAGGCTGTTAGGGTTTGGATGGGTGCCAACAGGCTCAAGCTCAACCCCGACAAGACGGAGTGGCTATGGGTTCTGCCTCCCAAGGATAATTCAATCTATCCGTCCATCAACCTGGGGGGGGGAGCTTTTGACCCCCTCGGAGAAGGTCCGCAACTTGGGCGTCCTCCTCGATCCACAGCTAAATTTGGAACATCATTTTTCGGCGAGGAGGACATTTGCCCAGGTTCGCCTGGTGCACCAGTTGCGGCCCTATTTGGACCGGGAGTCTCTTCTCACAGTCACTCATGCCCTTATCACCTCGAGGCTCGACTACTGCAATGCTCTCTACATGGGGCTACCTTTGAAAAATGTTCGGAGACTTCAGGTAATGCAGAATGCAGCCGCGCGAGCAGTGTTGGGCTTGCCCAGAAATGCCCACATTTCGGCATCACTCCGCGAGCTGGATTGGCTGCCAATTGGTCTCCGAACCCAATTCAAAGTGTTGGTTATCACCTATAAAGCCCTACATGGCATCGGACCAGGTTACTTACGGGACCGTCTGCTGCCCCATGAATCCCAGCGGCCAGTTAGGGCCCACAGAGTCGGCCTTCTCCAGGTCCCGTCAGCCAGACAGTGTCGCCTGGCAGGGCCTAGGGGAAGAGCCTTCTCTGTTGCGGCCCCAGCCCTCTGGAACCAACTTCCCACGGAGATCCGTGTCGCCCCCACCCTCTCCGCCTTTCGTAAATTACTCAAAACACACCTCTGCCGGCAGGCCTGGGGTAGTTAACATCTTGCCCCAAGCCAGTGTATGTCTGTGTGTATGCTGAATGATTGGGTTTTTTTTAAAAAAAAAATTAAGAGGTTTTATATTTATATGTATTTTTATGTTGATTTCTACTGTGTTGTGAGCCGCCCTGAGATCTCCGGAATAGGGCGGCATAGAAATCAAATAAATAAATAAATAAATAAATAAATAAATAAATAAATAAATAAATAAATAAATAAATAAATAAATAAATAAATAAATAAATAAATAAATAAATAAATAAATAAATAAATAAATAAATAAATAAAATATGGGGATTCCTGAGAAAAACAAGATTCTCTTTCATCCAGGTCATGGCTGTCTCAAAGGTGCTTGTTCAAAAGGCAACTAGATTTTCTTGTTTTTTCCCTTGAAGACGTTTTATTTCTCATCCAAGAAGCTTCTTCAGAACTGAAGGAAAAGCACCTCAGGGACACTCAGGACGCTCAGGAAAATGGGTCCCAATATGATCTTTATTGACCCAAATGATAACTAATATATAAATAATATAAAATACAATATGATCCATAATGCTATCAAATCACAACCTAAATATCCATTGTGATATTCCTACAAGTGTGGTCCAAAGATACTGCACTATGCATAGGTCATCCAATCATTTTTTATTGTTTCTTATCCATCAGGGCAGACTATGATCACTCTGCCCTAGGTTTTTTTTTTAACTTATCATACACCAAATCACTGTTCCTTGCTTCTTCTGATATCTCAAGGTTTTTCCCTATGAAATCTAAAAAAAGAACTAGAGCGGGGAAAAAGGGGGCACCAATGAATTTTTGCAAATTCAGAAGCAAAATAATAATCAATATTTCTGCAGGGCTTCATTCAATGTGCATGTCAAACTCTCCTATGCAGATAATTGTCATAATCTGCACTGTGGATAACTATTTCAGTGTCACATAAAGTGTAGTTCTTTTCGGATTTTTGTTGATATTCCAATTCCTAGCTTGACATAATTTTGATTTCTTAGTAATGTTTCTCACAGTTAAATTAGCTAGATTGAAGTACTTAGATATTTATTTGTTTTTAAATAGCACTGTACTGTGTATAGCATTTTTAAATGTTCAGGCATCTGCTTGAAAGAAGACACAGCAAGAATTACAACTTGAGGGTTTAGAAGGGTCAAAGCAGTGTTTTACTTATGGAAGTGTGCTTTTGTTATTTATTGTAGGCCTAGTAAGTAATTCAAAAAGAAAACTGTTGTGTCCTGAGCCTGCAAAAGCAGGCTCGGGACATGGCATTGGTCCTGGGCATTCCAAAAGCTGCCTGGGACCAAACAGAGCGGCGCCAGCCTTGTACGCATGCGCAAGGCGCGAAAATGCTCTGTTCCTATTGGTTGACGCTGTCCGGGCTTCTGGCCATATAAAAAGGCCTGCGTGCCTTTTGTGATTTGCTTGGTTGTTGCAAAAAGAGAATAAAGTGTTTGTTCATCATTCGCACGTGAACAAAGTATACAACACTGGCGATGAGGATGGGATCCTTTGCAAGCTGAAACAAAAGATTTAAGGACTTACCCAGGAAGTCCTGAAGAGGGGAAGACGGCGTCAGAATCAGCATCCCAGCCTGCCAGTACAGCGTCGTTGGAGGGTGAGCTCGGCTAAAGGACCCTTTTCCCAAACAGCAGCTTGCAGAGGAAGTGAGTGGTGAAGGTCGTAAAGTTTACGATGTCAAAGATTGGCTGCTTGACTGATTTTGATGTCTCCCACTCAAAGAGATGGAATTCCTACGTAGCACAGGTAGAGAACTACTTCAGAGTAAATCAGATTAGAGAAGATGGTCTGAAGGCAGCAACTCTTTTGTGTGCCTGTGGACAAGAAGCTTTTGACATTGCAGAAAATTTGGTGGCCCCTGCACCTCTGGAGTCAGTAACATATGCTGACTTGAAGAAAATGTTGAAGGAACAATTCCAGCCGAAATTATCCATCATTGCTTGGCAGCACATGTTCGAGCAAAGAGACCAGAGGCCGGGTGAATCTGCTGCAGACTTTATTGTGGCCTTAAGGCAAGCAGCCAGACCTTGAGAGTTCAAGAATCTGGAAGAGAGGCTGCGAGATTGTTTTGTCTGTGGCTTAAGGAGCAGAGACTTACAACAAAAATATTTTTGCAAAAGAAGATGTCTCCTTCCAAGATGCGTTGTGAGAGGTGGCAGCTGAGGAAGCAGCAGGTGGAGCTGTGAAGGCCTTGTGCCTCACCGGAATCCTCCAGACACATCAAAAGGATGCTCGAGAAGGATCAGAAGTGGATCCTGAAGAGGAGGTCGACAGACTTCACCAGCCAGCTGAGAGGAGGCAGAAGGGACGTCCGGTCAAGGCCCCAGGATCTCTTCAATGCTTCGGGTGGGAGGACGCCACAAGCAAGCTGACTGCAGGTTTTGCTCTGCCACTTGCAGGGCATGTGGCAGGCAGGGCCACATTGCATCCATCTGTTTGGGTCGCCATAAGGTTCAACCTCAGGAAGAATTGCTTCAGAAAGGTACCAGGGTCCCCAGCCAAAACAGGGTGGGTTTCTGCGCATCACACAGGAGCATTCTAAGAACAGGAACACACAAGCCCCTTAAGAAGACACTTTCCATTAATGTAAGGTTGCAAGGGATTCCCTTACTGATGGAGTTAGACACAGGGTCCGCTCTTTCCATTATTTCAATTAATACCTTTAAAAGGATTTGCAGCAGTAGTGGCCTTCGAGTTAAACTCAGGCCATTGAATCTAATACTCACTGATTTTCAAAATTCTATGGTGTGTGTTAAGGGAGAGGCCACCCTTAGGGTACAGTATAAGAATTTTGAAGCCATCGAGGCCCAGGTACACGGCTGCCAAGTGTGCCAACAGTCTCAGCCTGAAATGCCTCAGGGCCTAGTACATAGGTGGGAGGAAACTCAAACCCCATGGTCTAAGGTGCATATAGATTATGCTGGGCCCTTTCAGGGGCAATTCTTCCTGGTTGTTGTTGATAGCCATTCCAAGTGGCTAGAGGTTGTTCCTATTTCCTCCACTATGACTGCCAGGACCATCCAGGTGTTGAGAGGAATTTTTGCATCACACAGTCTTTCAGATGTTCTGGTTTCAGATAATGGCCCTCAATTTACCTCTTCTGAGTTCCAGGCTTTTCTTCAGGCCAACTTGATCTGGCATGCAACATCGGCTCCCTTCCATCCATCCTCCAACAGACTGGCAGAGAGAATGGTGTGCACCACCAAAGATGCTCTCAAGAAACTGACTTATGGTAACTGGCATCACAGGTTAGCTGATTTCCTTCTTGCACACCGCACCACACCATGCACAGCCACAGGGAAGAGCCCTGCTGAACTCCACTGGAGTCGCTGCCTCATCACTAAACTGGACAGGCTGCATCCTGACCGGGTGGCTTCACAGGTGTCACAACCGCGGGCACCTAGGAGACTCCAGGTGGGCGATCCAGTTTGGGCAAGAAACTATGGGCCTGGACATCTCTGGGTCACAGCTGTGGTCTGCAATGTTTCTGGGCCTTTGTCATACAAAGTTGCCTTGGGTGATGTCTGTGTTCTTTGCAGACACATAGACCAACTGCGTTGGAGACTGGTCTCTCACCCTTCCACTCCTGGCTCTGGTCTGGGTGGGGAGGAGGACCATAATATGCATTCTGGGTCACAGTTTCCCAGGCCTAACAGGCCCTCACTAGCTGCTACTGAGGCTGTTTGGGATTTATCCCAAGGTTCCGCAAGTGCTCCAAATAGGAATTCACTGGATAGGGGGTCATCCCATACATCCATAATTACTCCAGACAGGGAGTCACACCGGGGGTATCCACAGTATTCACATATGTCAGATTGTGCTCCAGACAGGGAGACTGACCAGGGGTATCCACACAAATCATAAGCAGCAAGAAAAAAGGAATTCCATCAATTCCATCCTAATTCAGCAATTGCTCCCAAAAGGAAGTCACCAGCTAAGGGGGTTGCCATGGAGGCAACTCCTGACTCTGGCACTTCTGGCACATGCTTGGGGGCCACAGAGTACTGGGGCACTTCCGCTACCTAGCCCTCTCCATCTGCTGGCCTTGGGCTTGAGGGACAGTGTTCCCAAGAGGGGTTCATTGTGGACTCAGAGACTTCCACCCCTCCAAGGTATCCTGTCTTGGACTTAGAGAGTCCAGCCAGCCAGCAGCTGGGCGGGTCAACTGGGTATTTGGGGCACCAAAGTCCTGGCCTGCCTAGCCTGGTAGGTGAGCAGATAGGCCAGGCACCCTCACCAGGGTCACCTGGGGATTTAGGGCAGCAACGTCCTGGCCTGCCTAGCCTGGTAGGCAAGCAGGTGGGCCAGGCAATCTCCCTGGGCCTTAGAAGGTCGCAGCGGGCCAAGTGCCCACCCAAACATCTGAGAGACTTTGTGAGGTTGCTGTAAAATCATGAGGGACCTGCTTATGAGGCCCCTGAATAAGGGGAGTAAATCATGGGTAGATTATTTTGTATTATTTTTGATTTCGGATACATTAATTTGTATTAATAAATACTGAAGGGGGTTTGCCTGAGGGCAGACTTGAGATTCCACACTCTTTGCATTTGAATAATGTAACTGTATGCCACTCTTCCCAATGCACGACGTACATGTGTGTACGCGAAGTATGTTCCATCTAGGGGGGTTGTGTCCTGAGCCTGCAAAAGCAGGCTCGGGACATTGCATTGGTCCCGGGCATTCCAAAAGCTGCCTGGGACCAGACAGAGTGGCACCAGCCTTGTGTGCATGCGCAAGTCGCGAAAATGCTCTGTTCCTTTTGGTTGACACTGTCCGGGCTTTTGGCCATATAAAAAGGCCTGCGTGCCTTTTGTGTTTTGCTTGGTTGTTGCAGAAGGAGAATAAAGTGTTTGTTCAGCATCACCATGTGTCTTCATCATTCGCACGCGAACGAAGTATACAACAAAAACAGTGGCAAACCACTTCTGAAATCTCGTCAAGAAAACAGCAGGAACCTGTCCAGGCAGTCACCAAGAGTCAACACTGCCTCAAAGGCATGCACACAAACAATATATAATTCATAGTTTGGGGCCTTATTAGTAACTTTAGAATACCATAAGAGAGAAGTAGCATTGCGTAAGGTTCAAGGATGTGCAAACTTCTGCATTTGTCATATTTATTGCACCCTTATTTTTAATCTGAAACTGTGCATAAATACTGAATAAGCTTTAAAGATGCATAAATACATTGTGTTCAATTTTGATGGGAATGCCTAAATTTAGGCATATAATTTTCCTCATCTTCACAGGTTTTCAGTTCTGATTGACAGAACCAAATACAGATTGTTGTTCAACTGTCTCATATAGTTACAGCTTCTGATATTCTTATTCAGCTTTCAGAGATATGTTTGCGTTGTATTTTTATTCTCAGAGTACATGTGTAAACAACGGATTTTTGAATAATAAAAGAGAAAGTTAAAAAAGCAAGTTCTATTGTTCAAACACTCATAGGAATGTAAGTTCAGTAGTGTCCTGTCCTCTTCTGCTAGAATTAATGCAATAATTTCCTTTTTCACACATTCTATGAAATCCAGTCAGTCCAACTGCTTATTTTTTTTCCTGCCAAATTCAAATGGGGATATTTAAGTTTCAGCATCTTTCCTCTTCTGTGGACATGAAGAACCTCTACTGCTTTCTTTTCCTTTTGATAAGATGACTCATAAAAATAATCAATACATTTTGAGGCAAAGGTACTGATCCTTGTTTGTTCTTAATCCAGATCAATATGTAGCATACATATTCTAACTGAATGTCAAAAGAGGTTATTTAGGTGATTTCTCTATGCAAATTTGAAGTTCTATAAACAGAAGTTTCGAATGGCATAAACAAAGTGACCAATACCAATCTGAATTGTTTTCTGTGATGCCTGCTCACACTATATAAACTTTAGGCGACAACTCTGTTTTCTGCTTATCTCATCACCAGTATGGTTCGCCATCATTTCTGGAATGCCAGAGCAGATGATGTCATTTCTCACCCACTTCCTGCCTGTCCCAAATATATCCTTATCTCTTTTTAGAAACTTTGCTTCAAAACTACTGTTTTTCACTTTCAGGCTTAAAGTTCAAGTACAGATCTTGTGCAAATATTTTTCCACAGCCACTTGTGGCTAGATTCTCAGTATTTTCCCTCTCTTCCCTTCCTTCCCCCTAAACAATGGAACTTAGAGAACATGGCACCAGGAAAAATCTACTGGCCAATAAGGTGTTTTTTTTTTTCATATTTCTTCTGCCAGCAAACTTCCAATTACATTTTCCAGTGATTGTTTTTCAGGTTTGTTCAAAGCCAAGTGAAGCATATTTTTCTTTCTTTCCTATCCTATGCATCTTGGTTTGCAATATTTCATTTGAGATGGGGTGGGTCTTTAAATTGCAATGTAGGTTCACTGAAACAAAGTACACATTTATTTATTTATTTATTTATTCGGATTTGTATGCCGCTCCTCTCCGAAGACTTGGAGCGGCTCACAACATATATATAATAACAATTGCAACAAATCCGAACAACATTAAAAATACAAACCCCATACATACTCATCAATCACACCACAATCAACAGTCATCCCCAGGCCTGCCGGCAGAGGTAGGTTTTTAAATTCTTTCAGAAGGCCAGGAGGGTCGGAGAAACGCGGACTTCAGGAGGTAGTTGGTTCCAGAGGGTGGGCGCCGCAACAGAGAAAGCCCTCCCCCTAGGGCCCGCCAGATGACATTGTTTCGTTGACGGGACCCGGAGGAGGCCGACCCTGTGCGCTCTCACCGGTCGTAGAGAAGTATGTGGCAGAAGGCGGTCCCGTAAGTATCCTGGTCCCAAGCCATGAAGGGCTTTATAGGTAATAACCAACACCTTGAATTGTGCTTGGAGACCAATAGGTAACCAGTGCAGCGTGCGGAGAGTTGATGAAATGTGGGCACAACGAGGAAGACCCACAACTGCTTGCGCAGCTGCATTTTGCACTAATTGTAGTCTCCGAACACTCTTCAAGGGTAGCCCCATGTAGAGAGCGTTGCAGTAGTCGATCCTCGAGGTGACTAGGGCATGTGTGACTGTGAGGAGTGACTCCCGATCCAAGTAAGGACGCAACTGGTGCACCAGGCGAACCTGGGCAAATGCCCCCCTCGCCACTGCTGACAAATGATGATCCAATGTCAGCTGTGGATCGAGGAGGACTCCCAAGTTGCGAACCTTCTCTGAGGGGTTTATAGATTCACCCCCCAAGGTAATCGAAGGACAGATAGAGGTGTCCTTGGGAGGCATCACCCACAGCCACTCTGTCTTATCGGGGTTGAGCCTTAATCTGTTAACACCCATCCAAACCCTCACAGCCTCCAGACACCGGCACATCACCTCAACCGCTTCACTGATATGGCCAGGAGTGGAAATGTACAGCTGAGTATCATCAGCGTACTGATGGTATCTCACTCCATGGCAGTGGATGATCTCACCCAGTGGCTTCATGTAAATATTAAAAAGTAGGGGGGAGAGAACCGACCCCTGAGGCACCCCACATGGGAGTAACCTAGAGGTGGACCTTCAATCCCCCACAAACACCGACTGCGACCGACCAGTGAGATAGGAGGAGAACCACCGCAATACGGTATCCCCCACTCCCAATCCCTCCAGCCGGCACAGAATGATACCATGGTCAATGGTATTGAATGCCGCTGAGAGGTCAAGAAGCACCAGGACAGAGGACTGGCCTCTATCCCTGGCTCGCCAGAGATCATCCATCAGAGCGACCAAAGCAGTTTTGGTGCTGTAGCCGGGCCTGAACCCCGACTGCAGAGGGCCCAGATAATTGGCTTCCTCCAGAGACCACTGGAGCTGATGCGCCACCACCTTCTCGACAACCTTCCCCACAAAGGGAAGGTTGGAGACCGGACGATAGTTGGTCAAAATTTCTGGATCCAGGGAAGGCTTCTTGAGGAGGGGGCTCACAAGTGCCTCCTTTAAGGGAGCCGGAAAGGACCCCTCCCTCAAAGAAGCATTGACAATCTCCTGGATCCAGGTACGTGTCACCACCCTACTGGCCGAAACCAGCCAGGAGGGACACGGGTCCAATAAACAGGTGGCAGAACATACAGATCCAATGGCCCTGTCCACTTCCTCAGGCGTAACAGCCTCAAACTCTCCCCAGATGACCAGACAAGAACATGCCCCTGTCCCCTCAACTGAATCATTATCAGTCGACTCTGCTACACAATTGGAGTCTAGGTCAGCCCGGATCTGAGCCACTTTGTCTGCGAAACAGTTATTAAAGTCCTCGGCACTACCCTGCAAGGGAGGCCCCGGACCCCTTGGGTTAATGAGGGATCGGGTCACCCTAAACAGGGCGGCCGGACGAGATTCCGCAGATGCGATCAAAGCAGAAAGATACAAAGATCTTGCCGCCTTAATCACCTTCAGATAGGCTTTAATAAATAAGCTCAATCTGGTTCGGTCAGATCCGGACTTACTTTGTCTCCATCGCTTCTCTAGATGTCTCTTATGGTGCTTCATCCCCCTGAGCTCCTCATAATTCATAACTGATTAAAAAGTCCTATAAAGGTTTGACATTCACTTTACCCTAAGGTCTCCAATGATCACTACATTTTGGCTATTTTGAGAATATCATCAGGTTGTGAACTACTGATCTCTTAAGGTAGGCTTCAATACAACTCTAGAGTCTTTTTCCAGGAAAATCTTATTGACATCTATATTTCTGTACAATCTTAGTGGTTTTTATCAGATTGATATGGAAACATAACCAAGTTGCTTGAGTAGCACAGTTGCCAGGCCCAACTGATGTTTGAAACAGAAATGGTATTCTTAATAAGAATTCTGGTTTAATTTTGTAGTGTAAAATCTGCAGTACAATCAATGGATCTCTCTCCTTTCTTTCCTTTCTTTTAGCAGGGGAGAATTTCTTAATGACTCTCTGTATGCTATTTATTTGCTACTGCTTATCATTATCCCCAGTGCAACATCCTTAGTTTTGGAAGTGATGAAGACTTTAGATTCAGGTAATTGTTTTTCAAAGAGCTGTTTTCTTTTCAAATCCATAAAGTAACATCAAATAGAAGTGAAAGATAGAGCATTTGTTAGAAAAGCATTTAACGTAATTGCAAAAGCACACCAAAACTAGAAAGGTATTGTCATTTGGAAGATAAATGTGATGCACCAATTTTTCTTTTAGTACTGCAGGAGAGAGAAATAGCATTTTTCACAATCTGGGTGCTGATATTGGAAAACCTGGCAGCAAAATAGTTCAGTAAGGAACTCTTGAGTATATATTCTGAAGCATTTTTTATTAGTAGCAATAGTTTATTAAAAGAGATTTATGCTACCATTTTAAACCAAGTCTGCAGAGACCTGCAGAACAGAATGTCTCCCTAGATTAACAACCCCATTTTACACAAACCTCTTCCTACTGAAACAATGCAAGAACAAGGAAGAACTTAACCCAACAGTATGAATAACAAGATGGAGAAAAACCTATTAATTTAGCTAGAGCATATGCTTAAAACGGTAAAATTTAATTTCCATTTGTCTAGATGATCACATATTATAGTACTGAAAATTCATAATATATACATTTAAAGATTCCCAATTTAATATTCTATTATTGATAAGTAAGACTGTAATACACCAATGCAGGAATAATTTTAAGAAGACACATTTGTAAGAAAGGGCATCTACATTTATTTATTTTAAATATTAATTTAAAAGATTTATATGGATGCCCATTTTAAGCAACTCTGGATATCTTACAACAACCATAAAACCAATTAATCAATCCATCATAAAAACAATAATGCAATAAAACAAAAACCCTGTTTTGTAATTGTCCGCCTTAAGTGTGCTGTTCCACATGCGCACACACACGTTCCACAGGTGTAAGGAGTCTTTATTAAGGCTTCCAAGCCAAAACTGGTATTCCCCAACAATTGCCTATGCCGGCACCAGCTCAATCCCAATGAGTTCTACAGGCTATTCAAATGAAGCCAACACTAGTCTTCAAGGGAAAAGCAAGTCCAGTCCACTAGGCAAGTTCCAAGACAAAGGCAAATCCACAGGCAAAGGCAAGGTAAGTCAAGGCAAGGCAAGGCAAGGCAAAGGAAACAGCTAAAAAGACACAATCCAAAGTTGAAGGCAAGAACACACAGCAAACACATTGTTCCCAGCATCATCTCCCTCTGTCTGCTGTGCTAAATAGCCAATTTCTGGGTCCAGTGCATCAAGAAGGGTGAGGCTGCCTCTTCATGAATAATTGGGCTGATCTTTGCTGCTTCTGCCTTTTTCTGCCCTACATGTTCTTGAATCAGGTGCAGAAGGCAGTTCCTCTTCCTCATTGCTGACCAGCTGCAGCTACATGCTTTCCCCACCTGAAGCTTCAGGGCTATCCTGCTATAGCTGTGCTTCAGCCAAATCACTCTCAGACAACTGCTTGAAGCTATGGACCAATTCCCCTTCTGACATTCCTGGAAATGGTTCATTTATCTCCAACTGACATCTGGAGAGGTGTGTGGGGAAGCAACTGGAGAGTCATCACATTGGGATGTGCCAAAGCATGTTCAGCTTCCTCTTCCATGCCTTCCACCCATACAGTTGAAGTATCTTGGTAAAAAGGCAGGTCTTGGTCATCTTCCAAAATGCTGGGAAGAGGGTCTCAAATTACTTGCAGGAGAGTATTCCAGAAGGTAGGGGCAGCCACGGAAAAGGCACCCTTCTGGTCCCACTAGGTGACAAGATTTCAGGGAAGGAACTTGTTTCCAGACTTATCATCCTGAAGAACTCTAATCACCTTAGGATAATAAATAGGCAATTTCCAAAAGAGATTAGAAAATGAGATTAGCAAATCCAGAGTCTTTTAAAAGGTTTTGCTGCAGTTGTGAGCATGATACCGGTAGATGTTTCCTTAGTCTCCCTGCACTTAAATGCCTGGGAGATTATTGTCTTGCAGTCTCTTCATGAACAGAAGCCATCTGGAGTATGCGTGAATAATCTCCCATTGTCCAGTCTACTTGCTGGTCATCTGGTCTTTGCCACAGTATCATCTCTGCTTGCTCAGAGACATGTTAATTTGCCATGCTGCTCCAGGAAGTCTGGTATTTGGGGATAACATTTATGCATCTATAGTGATTTAATAGATGAGGGGGCAATGAATGTCCACTGAATGGCAATGAGTGTGGAAAATGGTTAATAGATTTCATTCATTGGTAAGAACTGACATTTGATAAATAAAGAGTTTGTTGCATAACTTCTTATACCATTGGCAGTTGTCCCCATATCACTAACTTCTAGGAAAATTGTGTTTGTGTCTCTCTGTGTTATACTCTGTGTGTGTGTGTGTGTGTGTGTGTGTGTGTGTGTGTTTAAGTTAAGGATGTTAAAGAAGCAATTACATTTACTGTTAAAATTAGAGAATCTAAAAACAGGTTAGTAGAATTTATAATTTCTTTATTTTTTTAAAATTAAAGTCAATATGTATATAATACCTAGAAGGCTTAATTCATATTCTCATATTTTACATTTTAAAAGAAATAGAAATCAGGTACACATTAAACCTTGGCCAGAAAATATCTGAACATGAATTACTAAAATGTGTCACTTGGGTGCTGGAAATAGCAAATGACACACAATGTTATAACTCTTAATTTTCCACCTCATTAACATTTCAGAATGAGAATGCAGTGCTGAGCTTACAGAAGTCATACTTTTTTTTGGTCTCCTTAGTGTGTTTGGTGCAAGTCATAACTCTTTCTAATTCTACCCATGTGTAAGTGCTTGGCTGAGCCTATTCATTTCAGATACACCACGTTGCAATAATATCAGTCAAAAAATTTGTGAAGCTTCATGATGAATATATTTACAGTCAGTATAAAAATAATGGGCTTATGTGTTCCAGACCAGAAAAAAATGAGCTTTCATAATAGCTACAATATGAAACTAGCTCATACCTCAAAGCCACTTTAACACATATTGCTGCCTAAAGTAAATAACAATGTGACAGCTCTTTTCATCCCATATAGGAATGGAATTGGCAAATAAAGCCTTTATCTAATAAGGATGTTTGGTAAAGTATCAGAAGATAACAGGATAGCTTATGGGGAGCAAGATACTCCATAAAATAAAGGTAGTTATTTATTCAAACAATTTATATGGCTGCCCATTTCACCAAAGTTACTGAAGCCAACATACAAGGCTAAAACAAACAAACAAAAAACCCAATAAAACTAACTAACCAAACAAACACCATATTGTACCATATGCCTGGAGTTGAAATAAGTATTTCATTGCCATCACTGAAACAGTACGAAAAATACTAGCCCATTTAACCTCCCAGTTAAATGTCTTGAGGATATTTAGGTCTTTAACATCTTGCAAAATGCCAACAGGCTTAGGGTCATCCAGATTTTGAGATGAAACTGTTCCACAGGTTAGGATAGTCCTGTGTACAGTAATCCAACCAACTAGGGTCTGAGTCAGTCTGACTAAAGCCTTGTCCAGAAATGGATGCAATTGAAATACAATTGTAGCTTTGTAAATGTCCTCCTCACCATGGCTGCCGTCTGTTTTATAAAGCAAGAGCCATAAGTCAAGGGAACCTCAAAACTGTATACCAATTCTTTCTGGAGGAATGTAACCCTATTCAGAGATAGAGATTGAGATGGGAAATCTCTGGATCTCAAAGCCACAGAAATTCACTCTTGCCAGGACTGAATTAAAGCTTGTATTTTCAATAGCCTCCAAATACTAGGAAATGACCTTCACAATATCATTTAATTGGTTTGGAGGAGTTTATGGTAATTGAGTATCATAAACATATTAATAATATTTAACCCATACATCTGGATGATCTCCCCCAGCTGCTTCATATAGATGTCAAATAGAAGTGGGAATATTGTAGAACCCTTAGGAACTCTGTAAAGCAGGGATCTTATGTTTGATCTTCTCCCACTTCATCAAAAAGGAGAAAATCTACTGGAATAATCAGGTACTATGACTAATAGTATTAAGCATCACTGAGAAGTTATGACAGTTTTTAAGAAGAGATTGGACAACCATTTGTCTGAAATAGTATAGTTTTTCCTGCCTGAGCAGGGACTTGGACTAGAAGACCTCCAAGGTCCTTTCCAACTGTGTTATTCTGTATTCGATTTATGATAAATGTATTCCCCTTATCCCAAGCTTGTCAAAGATCATCACCAAGTGTATCTCAGTACTATAACTAGGTCTGAATTCCAACTAAAAGAGTTCCATATAAGCAACTTCTTCCAAGCAGGCTGGTGTAGATACCCTTATAAGATAACCTTGATGGAGATATGCAGATATCATTAAAAGGGAATGAATCATTGGGATAAAATAACCCAAGGAAATAACATTTGGCAGTGACTCAGGAAGATGCTTGCCTAATTCTTAGAAGTATAATGAAATGATACAGGATAATCAGATTACATTATTACAACCAAATTCTATAAAACTATTTTAGCCTTGATTTTAGCCTTTTCCATGATTTCATGGGAAACAAAGATTGGATGAAAGTTGTGTTGGGTTTAGCAATGATCTCTTGAGATATTATCTCCTTCACAACAGAAGGCAGCACCTCTTCCTGTAATTAATTAACCCCACCACATGGACTCCTGTGTTAACCATCACATGGACTTAAAAGTATAGGACTTGCCTGGACTTGCCTAACTAACCAGGAAAGACAGGGATGAAGACACAGATGACTAAACTCATAGTTCTAAGGATCTTGCCTAACTGGACACATAACTGGGCAAGACCACACTACAGTCACCTCCATTTGGGGTCCCCAGCAACATAAATATAGTGTATACACTATATACATATATCTCAGACAAATTTTTGCTATTTGCTGCTTGAAACAATTTATTGATGTAAGTATGGTGTTGTGTTCAGCTATAAAAATTCTCTTTTTTATTTTTTTATTTTTTTAAAGTATTTTTATTAATTTTTACAAAATTTTTAACAAAAGATAAAATAATAATTCAATTGTAAACAATCATGTACATATACAATTACCAAACAATCAAACAAAACTGCTCGGTACCCCCTCCCCACCACATCCTCCTAAAACAAAACTAACCCCCTCTTCTTCCCCTCTAACAACCTACTTACACCTTTCTCTACTTCCATCCCCTCCTCCCACCTCCATCCTGACCTCTCCCTCATACCCTCTTCCTACTTGCCTAGCCTTCACTCCTCCTTCTTCTTCCAACCAATGTGGTGCCAGAGGCCACCCGAGCAACCCCTTGCTACCTAAAAAGAAAAAAGAAAATATCCATCCCCAAAACAGTTGAAAAAACATAAGATAACAATTATTAAAACCCTCCCACCTCCCCCCCAGGCTTCCCAGAGTGAATACAGGGTAAAAACGCAAGAAACCCCGCTAAACTACTTATACATAATTATTTAACTATAAAACAAATATAATTCCTTCAATTGATATTTCTTCTGTGTATAATCTATCCATTTTTTCCACTCCATCAAAAATTGTTCATTTGAGTGGTTCTTCAAATATGCAGATATCTTAGCCATTTCCGCCAAGTTCACAACTTTTAACGTCCATTCTTCAATAGATGGTGTTTCAGATGTCTTCCAATATTGTCCCACCAGCAGTCTTGCCGCCGTAATCAAATTCAAAATCAACTTGGTCTCTATGGTGGTACAGTCTTTTATAATACCTAACAAAAATAACTGTGGTGAAAATTCAATACGCTTTTTCAATATATTTTGAAGAATCCACCATATTTTTATCCAAAAAGCCTTAATTTTTTTACAAGTCCACCAAATGTGAAAATAAGTAGCGTCCATGGAATCACATCTCCAACATTTGGGTTGCATATTTGAATACATAAGTGATAATTTTTTGGGTCTAAATGCCATCTATAAAACATTTTATAAAAATTTTCTCTTAAATGCTGAGCTTGTGTAAATTTTACATTTTTCACCCATATCCTTTTCCAAGTTCCCATCATAATTGGATGTCCAAAATTACATTCCCATTTAATCATACAATCTTTAACTAATTCATTTCCAGAATCAATTTCAATTAAAACATCGTATAATCTTTTAATATGCATAATTCTTTGATCTCTAACTTGTTGGATTAATTTTCCATCCTTTAAAGAAAAACCCATCTTAACATCTTTTTGCCATCTAGCCTGAAATTGTATATGTGAATACCAATTATGGGCTATTCCTTCTTCCCTTAACCTATCTAGTGATTTCAGTTCTAAACTATTCCCTTCTTTAATTAAAAGCTTCTCATAGGGCACCACATCCTGGATTTGTTGTCTATTCATACTCTCTATTGCATGCCTGGGGACTGTCCATAAAGGAATTTTACCATTTAACTTATAAGAATACTTTTTCCAGACACGCAACAGTGAATTTCTCAATAAATGTTCTTTAAAACCCCTATCCAACTTTTTATCATAAACTAAATACGCATGAAACCCATACAATAGTCCATACCCTTCTATATTCAATATTCTTTCATTAGTTAAATTAATCCAATCACTTATTGCTACTAGAACTGCTGCATGATAATATAGCTTAAAGTTAGGCACTTTCAAACCACCTCTCTCTCTTATATCTTGAATAATTTTTAATTTAACCCTTGGTTTCTTGCCATTCCAAATAAATCTATTAATACCTTTCTGCCACTCCTCCAGATTCCCATCCTTTTTAAGTATTGGTAACATTTGAAATAGAAATAAAAATTTCGGCAATACATTCATTTTGACTGCAGCTATCCTTCCCAACATTGATAATTGTAATTTTTTCCAATTCTCCAACTCTAATTGTACTTTGTTCCAGAAAAGTTCATAATTATTCTTATACAATTTCCCATTTGAAGCTTCTATGTAAATTCCTAAATATTTAACTTTCTTAACTACCTCACACCCTGTTATTCTTTCCAAATCCTGTTTTAATTTATCACCTAGATTTTTAACCAACATTTTTGCCTTGGATATATTTAATTTAAAACCTGATACTCTTCCATAATTTTGAATAATCTCCATCAACCTCTGAGCTGACTGTATTGATTGCGTTAATGTCACAAGTAAATCATCTGCAAAAGCGCATAATCTATAATCATGTTGTCTTTTCCCTCTTTAGGGATCAAGGAGACATAAGCCGTTTTCCATGAAGGTGGTACCCGACCCCCCTCTTGGATATTTACAAATAACTCTCTCAGAGGTTTAACCATTTCTTCCTGTAGACACTTATAATAAATTGCTGTAAAACCATCAGTTCCAGGAGATTTTCCCATTTTCAATTGCTTAATTGCAGCAATAATTTCTTCTGATGTAATCAGTGCATTTAATCTATCTCTTTGTTCCAGTGTAACTTTCAAAACATTTTGATTTTCTAAAAAGGCATCTATCTCTTTCTCTTGAACCTTCTCTTCAGAGTATAATTTGGTGTAGAACTCTAGGAAAGCTTTTTTGATAATTTCTTGTTGAAATACTTCTTGCCCCTTATATTCTACCTTCTCAATTATACGGGATTTTTGTTTTTTCCTTAATGTGTAAGCCAACCATCTGCCAGGTTTATTAGCATTAATCTGGTTTCTTTATTAATAATAACTCCTTTTTCCTTATTTCCGCTTCTAACACTCTCCTTTTTTCCTCTTGTTTACGTCTATGCCTTATATTCATTTCAATTAAAATTCCACGCATATGAGCTTTACTAGAGTCCCACACATTTTCTATTGCCGTTTCCCTGTTCATATTTAACATAAAAAATTCCTTCATGGCCTTTTTACATTCTTCCACATTTGCCTCATATTTAAACAAATTTTCATTAATTCTCCAAGATCTTCTAGTAAACTGATCAGTCATTAATTCCATCATAACCGGGTTATGGTCTGACAATACATTAGGTAAAATTTTTACTTTCTTTAAACTTAATATAAAATCACTAGTAGTTAAAATAAAATCAATTCTGGAGAATGATTGGTGTCTATCAGAAAAGAAAGTAAACTCTTGATCCCTACCATGTCTTTCTCTCCATATGTCTGACAGATTAAAATCATCCTTAATATCAAAAAAAGATTTAGGCAAGATAGAGTGCGATTGAGGAACAGATGAGATGTTTTTCTTATCCAAACCAACATCAAGAATACCGTTCCAATCTCCCATCAAAATACAAGATCTGTAATCCAATTGTATTAATTTTTTATGTAATAACTTATAAAATGTACCTTGTTGCTGGTTTGGAGCATATATACCCATCAAGAGAACTTTCTTCCCGTCTAGTAAAATTTCAATAGCTAAAAATCTACCTTGATTATCTGCTTCTATTAATTTAGCTTTTATATGATTTTAACATAAATAACAATTCCATTTTTCTTCTCTAGAGATGCTGCCACAAAATGTGTACTCAACCTATTATTTATCAAATATTTCTGATCAGAATTTCTAATATGAGTTTCTTGTAAACAAATTACATCATTTTTACATTGCTTCAAATAGTGAAATATCTTCTTCCTCTTCTGTGGAGAATTTAAACCATTCACATTCCATGTCAAATATTTATTTGACATGACCTTTTTGTGAAAGCTTCTGCAAAGCCGAAACCACCTCCTCCTTCCTCTTAGGCCTTGCTCCCATGGCTTCCGAAGATGTTGATGCAGCTTGTTTTATATAAGTTGACTGTACTATTTCTCTTTGATCCGTAGTCTTGATAGCCTCACGTGTATGCCTTTGTTCCTTGGGCCTCTCAGCGACCAAAGGTTGAAAAATATCAATGCTCTGCACTGGCCGATCCGCCGCTACCTCTTTGTCCATATCTGATGTTGAAATTAGTTGAAGATCCATAAGTTGAGATGGTTCTATATCTTTTTCAAGAGCTGCCCTCTTAAGTCTTAGAGATGCAAATTTACCACCTATCAATATATTCTCAAAAAAGTCCTTCGCTTTAGCAACTGAGGTCAAATGATATCTGTTATTCTGGAAAAATAAAGAAAGTCCAGTTGGCACCTCCCACCTGTATTGTATCTCTCTTTTTTTGAGCTCCTCTGTCAAAAAAGCATAATCTTTCCTTGATCTCAACATTTTGGGAGGTATCTCTTTCAAAACCTGTACTTCTTGACCAGCAATACTTAATTGTTTATTATAAGCTTTAGTAAGAAACCAGTTTCTAAATTTTCTTGTACTGAAATATATCACAATGTCTCTGGGCAAATTTCTTTGTGCTGCTATACGTGAATTCATCCTAAATATGCGCTCAATCTGCCAAGCCACATTTTCAACCGTGTCCTCCCAAAAAGTTGCTAAAGCTTCAACAAAAATTTTTCTTAAATCCTCTTGAGTCTCCTTTGACATTTCTCTAAAACCTCTGATTCTAACAGCCATCTGCATCTGGTGATATTGTGTCAAGACAGTTTGATCCTGTAAATCACTTCTAATTTCCTCTAATTTTTCCTCCATCTGTTGCTCCACGCCTTCCAACTTTTCTTCAACTCCCACAGTATAGTCCCATACTCCTTTAATAGCTTCAACAATATCTTCTCTTATCTCTGAATTATAAGCTTCTATCATGACTTTAAAATCTTTTTTCTGTTCTTCTATCTTTTCCTCCAGCTTATCCAACTTGTCATTTACTGTAAATAATGCTGTAGATAATGCAGAGGCCAGTGCAGTCTGCAGATCTTTCATTGTAAGCATTTCTGGAGGGGGTTGTGTAGAAGCTTGAGGTTCTGTCGGAATCAGTGATACGGGGGCTAAAGGGGCAGATTGTGATTTTGCTAGCTGCCCAGGGGAGGGTATAGCCACCTTCGCTACAGCTGCCTTCTGTCTCGTCGTCATTTTTAAAAAAGAAATTTTTTTCTTAAGTTACCAGATTTTCCTCCCTTCTTAATTTATTTTAAGTTATTTTAAGTTCCAGTTACGTTGTGATTTAGTAAATAATTCAAGTCAAAATGGTTTCTCAAGCTTCACTTCCGCAAGAGAAGAGAAAGTTCAGTTTCACTTTCCAGCACTTTCACTTAGGACAAAGAACTATCGCCATCTTGAAAGGATTATGTTGATTTAAAAAAGTAATAATTGCATAGGCAGAAACAAAGTAGCAAAATACTTGCGTTACTCAAAGAACTCCTTTATTCACTCCGTCTGTATAAGATCCTTATTATTTGTTTCTTAAAAGCAGAGGCGGTCACGACGTCTATTTCTGTCAGCCGACAGAAGCGTCTCTGGGCAGGAGCATTCCAAGTGCCTAGGGAGCACACCCTCTCCGTCTCTGAAAATTATTTCCAGAGATCTTAGAGGGGCTCAACCTTACTCTTGCAGCTCTACACCTCTTCTTCGCCCGAAGAGGGGTTTTTCCGCCGCGACAAACAGCTGATGAGCGCTGTTTTTAGTGGCTTTACTAACCCAGGGAACGGAGCCTCACAGTGGAGACTCTAGCGACGCCGGCAGAGCCACCGGAAGCCCAGCTATAAAAATTCTCTGGGTGACAGTGGTATCTGGTCAGTCATTCTTTCCCAGACTAATCCCATTCCACAGTCATTGTTATGGGAAGAACTGAATAAAGAAATGCTACAGTATACTGTATATGCTGCTTTCTATATATAAGCAAACTAATTCTACCATAGCTAAATGTGCACTTAGCATGCAAAAAATAATCTGAGGCTTAATTTGCAAGTTGTGAGGTTCTGAAATTTGGAAATTGTTCCACATGCACAACCTGTCACTGAGCATGCATGTGGAACAATTCCCAAATTTCAGAACCTCACAACTTGCAAATTGAGCCTCAGATTAAATATTCACCTTATGTACTAGTCACCATCAACATTGCCAAGATGGTCTTTGCTCACCTCCAGTTCCCACTTGCTCAGACATTAAATGTATAATCTGAATACTGGTGATGCTCTAAGTACTACATAGTAATACATATCTGCTGTCTGAAAGTTGGCTTTACATACTATTTAAATGCAATTAGATAATTCTTCAATACATGTTGACTATCGCCCATCCAGTCTTGGACATCTGGCAGTATCTGATACGTTGCATATGTAAGTATAAGTTATACAGAATCATATCACTGCTTCATTTTAGGATTATGCAGAGCCTTGGATCCAATACCAAAATTATTTAAGCATACATTAAAATACAGTATAGATTTGAATTTAGAATTTCATTCAAAGAAACAAGTTAGTTTCCTTGGAAAGTCTAAACTTCTTTTCCTGGAACTATGCTTCATTCACACCCTGCATCTACCATAGAGCATTTTGCTTGCATAGTACTAGTTCATCCCTTCTGATTTGGTCTGTTTTGAATGGCAGCAAATTTGCAGCAAGTTCTTCTCTTAGTCTTTGAATCATAACCTTTTCAGTGGATTCTATGAATTAGCACTGGACTCTTATGTGGAGAAGGATATGCTCTTTTTCCCTTCTGGTGAAATATAGCATGTTTCCTGGCAGCTGAGTAACAGTATTTGGTAGAACCTGACAGAGTGTAGCCAACACCTCATTGTATTTGGCAGCCATATTACTACAGGCTTTCCAAATTTGACTCTGGAGATATTATATACATTAATACTTTTGATCAGTTAAGGCAGCTAAATCATTCCAAACACAGACACAGAGACAGGCATACACACATACATACACGACACAAACAGGAACTGGTGTCAAAGTTTAAGCCTGATATTTAGAATTCAAGTTTTGAGTTCAAATATCAGTGTCCACACATGAAGTTTGGTGCATTTGGACACTTTCCTTATTCTTGCTTCATATCTAACATTTATGAAATTAAGGCATTAGTGTGGCTCAAGGCACTACTGAAATTCTATTATTCCATTGATCATATTGCTAGTTAAATTTCTGAACACAGTTCATATTTCTCCACTGATGTTTTATATAATTACTGAATTTTCCCTTCCACTCTCTGCCACTGGTCTCTTTAAAGCTGTACCAAGGGCATGGGGATGAAATAGGCCCACAGTTACATGATATAGTTTTTTTTTACCAAACAATGTCAATGTATTTTAAAATACAAGCTAAGTTAAGCTTATTTGTACATTGTATAATTGTACATCATTTTCAATTGTTAATAAATAATTCGTTAGCTGAACTGAACTTAAATAGTGCCTTTGCATTATTCCCTTTTCCTCAATATCTTATTAGAAAGATTGAGGGAAAAAAGAAATACTTTTTTGTTATGTAATCTCATAGATCTGCTCTGACTGTCTTAAGTTATGGTGGCATCTCTTTCTCTTCCTGCTTGAGTACTTATTTATTATACAAAGCATCCATGAATAATAAATAAATGCATATTTTCCACAACTTGTTTGTGGAACATATTGGAATATTCAAATAATATTCTATCATTTCCACCTCCTGCACAAATATATTTTGACATTGTACTCCTTTGAATATTGCACTTAGCTGTCGGCTAAAAACTTACCTTTAGAACTTATACATTGCATTAGTGAAAAGTGCTATACAATTTTTTTGTGGCATATAGCATACAAAAAGAAAGTTTATTAAGAAAGTTACATGCAAAAATACAATAAAAAATTTAAAAAAAATAAAAATTGAACATTTTCCCATGCTCTTTAAAAAAATGCAGACTGATGCACCTATCATTTACATAAACACAAGTAGATTTTGATTCCCCCCCTCAATAAATAGAAGAACAAATGTAATGTTTTTGATCATTTGAGTAATTGGGTTCTCTTTATCTGCTTTTAGGACCTGTATGGAGAACAGATAATGTTTTAGGTTTGTGCAGAAATTTGGAAAATTCAAAACGACTCACAAATTTTTAAGTATCATTGTATTTCAGCATAGCAGTTGAAATATTTCTAACCAAGAAGACAAGGATAATCTAAATACTATGCAAAGAACATCATGGCTAGCCTAGGAAAAGATAGGATTAGACAGTGGGATGGATAGTACTTCATGCAAACTATATTCCTACACTGTCTCCACTATCGAAATGTAGCAGCAGAAGTCAAAATTTGCAGACTGCTAGATAAAGCATCAAATCAATGAAACAGGATTTCAATGCAGTTCTGACATCAGTTTTAGCCTCCTCTGCCCTAAGTGACCTGCAGAAAAAGCTGAGAGGCAGTAATTATTCCTCTCATTTATAAACCAGATCAGCACTTTAATTGAGGATTGCACCCTGGATGATTAACTAGCTACTAGCATTAAGTTACAGAAATTTCACAATGGGAAGGGCTATCATTGATGGTACCTTGACTTCCTTTGAGTGGACTCAGTATGAAAAGAAAGGAGGCCAGCCCTCCTTTTGTAACAATTTTGTCCTTTATAATGTTGTAAATTGATTTGAGCTAACGATAATTTGAATACAATTTGATATACAAAATAGTATGTCAATAAACGTTAAGTAGTTTATTCCATGTTTCTGTTGATTAAACTTGAACATATTCATTCATATTTGTAAGAATAAAGAGGAATAGATTCCAAATGAAAAAAAGGCATGCACTTTTTAAAAGTGCAATTTTAATCAACATGGATTCTAAACATACTGTTATATAGCATTTTGTAACTCTAGCAAGAAATAATAGCAACTTTGCACAATCGTATTATTTTTAATATTTCAGTGATAATACAAGTTCATTTCAGGAACCATTTTTAAAAAAAAAAAATTAAAAAGAGCCTGTATTCTGATAATAAAAATATAATCAGAAAATTATTTTTTTCATTCAACTGTGTCTGATTTTAGTAGGCCTCATAAACAAGTCCTTACTATTTTCTTGGTAAGATTTTTGGAAGTGGTTTGCCATTGCCTCCTTTCTAGGGCTGAGAGAACATGACTGGTTCAAATTCATCCAGCTGGCTTTGTGCCTAAGGTGGGAGTAGAACTCATAACGTCTCAGTTTCTGGCCTGATGCCTTTATCACTACACGAGACAGGCTATCTAATAAAAATATAATCTCTGTACAATTTAATCACCTTTATTTTTTAATTCTGAAATCTTCAAATAGTTCTAAACTTGGAGGGAAGTGGAATATAACATCAATATTAATATTAGCAAAATTGAAAGATAGTTACATAGATAATTTCAGCTACAACATGTTATGACCACAGAGCTCCATGGATCATTTTTTTTTAATATAGAGCTGCTTGTACTCTAAAGTTTATCTTGTATAGATTTCTTTTTTAAATGCTTCTTTGCACATTTTTCTACTTCATACTTGGAAGATTATATCAACCCTGAAATGAATCAATAGACTGATAGATCTATGAAGTATTAAAATCAAAGCAGCAACTAGAATATATTCTGACTGGCCCTTTGTGTCATGTTGAGAATTCTAAGGCATTTTTCCTAAGGCAAACCAAAATGAGTTCCTTGTCTTCTGGAAAATATTTAAAAAATTGTCTTGAGGAAATCAAAACAGAGAAAACAGCTATGACTATGTCCAACTATAACCTGCAACTGTCATAGATTTCCTATCATAATGTTATGTATTGTTTCATTTTCACCATAAAGATAACATGTGTTATAAATGGAAATTACATCACTGATCTTCATATAATCACACTGTACATGAGGGAACTAATGAGTATTTGCTCAGTCAGGTATAAGACACATGATAATTTGCATTTTAACATTGTGGAAGAAAGCTTGTGCATGTGCAACAAACTACATAAACTACAACAGAACCAACAAATTAGATAACCAATGCTTAATGTTTTAAGAAAGGGCTACCATCTATTCCCTTCAACTCTTGTGTTCTTCGAAGCCTCCCAAGTTTCTCTCTTTTTTCACAACAGGACCTACATAAGTGCTAAGCTTCCACTAAGTTTAATGAACTTAGTTAATCAAATCAATCCAACTGAACCACAAAGCTACTCTCTTGCGATAAAAAGGCAATCCAAAAAATTCAGCCCATTCCCCTTTTCTATTCTTGTGACTCTTTTTCATTGGGGCTTTATTGCAATTAGTTAGCTGGCTTTGACTTCATATGAATCAGATTATTAAAATTCTCTCTCTCTTCTCACAAAATATTTTTTTAACAGTGACATATAAATGCAGTTTGTAATATAGCTATCTATTCAGTGCCTTTCCCCCTTTTTCTGCTTTATCATTAAATGGTGAAAAGCAGCCATTGTTTGAAGATATGTGGTATTCACTGTTGCATCTAGTCAGTTAAACAATAAACACATTAAATAATTCAGAAGGTAACTTGACGCTAAGGATGGAGAAAAAAAATCATTTGGTTTGTTTTATGATGCGAACGAACTAATTCACACTTCTCAAATGAATAGGTGAACTAGAACCAGAACAGGTGAAGTGGAACATATTCATCTTTTAGGTTTTGCACTTCTCTGCATTTCATAATGCAGTTTTCTGCTTAAACAATATGCATGAGAGAAAGTAGGTATTTTGCTTTCAAAATAAAAGTACATATATTAAAGGAAAGCGCATACTGAAAGGCATATCAATTTTCATCTGTATCAAAATGCTTATGTATGCGTTTGTGTATAAAACTAACTTGTGTTAGTTTTAACTTGAAACTGTTAATAAAAAGAAGAATATTATACCACCCTTACTTGCTACATTTATCAATCAAGATTTTTATTTATTTTTGTAGTTTTTTCTCTGTGGGAACAGATTAAAATGTAAGAACTGCAAAACATGGTTAACTAAAAACTGAGAGAAACTGCAGTGGCTCAACTACAGAATTAATTTCCAGTTAAAATTAAATTAAATTGAAGTTGAATGCATTCCTAACTTCTAGAACAAAAGAGAACAGAAAAAATACAGAACAAAATGTCTGCTATTGATATTGCACAGATCATTTTCTTCAGGCACTCATTTGGATTTTGCATGCTGAAAAGAAAAGAAAAAAGAAAAGAAAAGAAAAGAAAAGTGCAACAGAGATTTAGGGGGCTGGAGCCTAAAACATGTGAAGAATGGTTGCAGGAACTGGGTATGGCTAGCCCAATGAAAAAAGGACTAGGGGTGACATGATAGTAGTAGTCCAATGTTTGAGAGGCTGCCACAAAGAAGAGGGGGTCAATCTATTTTCCAAGGCACCAAAAGGCAAGACAAGAATGGATGGAAACTAATCAAGGAGAGAGGCAACTCAAAACTTCCTGACATTTAGAACAATTAACTAGTGGGACAGCTTGCCTTCAGAAGTTGTGGATGCTTCATTACTATAGGCTATTAAGAAGAGATTATACTGTATAGCCACTTGTCTGAATAGGGTCTTCTACTTGAGCAGAGGGTTGGACTAGAAGATCTCCAAGGTCTCTTCCTTGATTATTCTGTTATTCTGAAAGTATTCTCTTTAGAGATACTTGCTTAAATTTTCCTAAATTTTGACTTGCAGAAAAAAATCTGAATCGAAACAACAGCAATACATATTGCACTGTGTGTTGCAATGCAGCACAATGACTTAATGAATACATTTAATATTCTTACAAATACAGTTTAAAGGAAATTTGTTTATTGTGAATATTCTAGAGGTAACTGTTATGAAATCAGTCAGAACAGAGCTAGAAGGTATCTTGGAGATCTTCTAATAAAAAGGAGATCATTGACTTAGTTTTTTCTCATTTCAAACTCTTATCTTTTTAAAAATCAAATTGCTTACTTCATTAAACTCAAGTTTCATATACATCAAATACCCTATTTCTGAATATTGTTCCCAAGTACATCTTTCAAAGAAATAATGAAAATGTAATACTTCTGGTAGCTTACCATAAAGGAATAAGAAAATCAAACAAATTGTACCTTCATTAAAACATATTTGTAGATTAGTCTTTAGCTTTGCATATTTGAGGTTCATGATTTGTCTCTTTAGGCAATAGAATAAATAATCCTATTTTGAATTCTGTTTTTTTCTTCACCAATAGTCAATTCTTTTTACCTGAATATATATTCCCAAATATGGATGCATATGGTTAACAACGGGCACTCATTCGATTTCAAGGGAGCAGAAGCCATCGCCCAGGGTGCCTCCAAAGGAGGACGCCTGCTGAAGGAGCCTGGCTCTCCAACATGGATTCAATCAATCGATGCATAGAATTGCTCCCAGCATATCAGACATTAAACATACATGAGGAGCAAGTCAGGATGCGGATGGAACTTACCAGAGGCAGAACCAGAACCGGGGAAGGCAGTCATCGCATGGCTAGGCAAAGAAAGGATGTGGAGAGAATAGGGACAATAGGGATGGATGGTGAATATTGGAACCATGGATGAATGAATGGGGTGAAGAGGAGGGAGGAAGTGAGCATAGTGAAAGGTCGATGCTAATGGATTCGGACACACGGTCTAGAGTGACAACTGAGGAAGAGGGAGGACGAATGAGGGGCAAACCTCTGACAGCAACGTTAGGAAAGATAGGGGCAACAAGGAGGAGAAGGGATGAATCTGGGGGTGGATTACCGAGCAGACCAGCTGACCATGGACAGACAGCATGGGGTGGTAGGATGTGTCAGGGTGAATTGGAAGCAACACGGTTGGTAAGGACAGAGTGTGCAAAGCTGGAGGTGTGTTCGGATCAGTGTCAGCAGGGGGGAAGTGACAATGAGGGGGCATTAGGAATGCCGGACCTGACCGTATGACCCAAAACACGTAGGAGAGGGATACCAAACAAGATAGGATTAGCCAAGAGGGGGAAGGAGGAGGAAAGGGATAAAAAGGGGGAGGTTGGATTTGGAGAGGAGCCGACGGATAGTCCAACTGACCATAGGCAGACGGGGCAGACAGACCGGACACGATCATGCGCACACACAGCCAGGTGTGAAAGGAAATTGGGGGAGATAAGGCTAACAAGAATGAGAGGGACTGAGCCTAAGAGCAAGCCTATAGGCATCCCCACCGGCTGTGGGCAGACGGAGCAGAAAGATGAGGCATGATGGAGTGTGCGCACATCCGGGGGTGGAGGGAAATCAGAGAAAAAAAGGCTGACAGGAATGGATGATGGAGACCAACGGGTTAGAAAGAAAGGGAGCGCTGATGGCAAGCCTTTTGGAACACTGGGTCTGAATGCGCAGCCTGGAATGAGCAGGAGTAGCGGTTAGAGAACACACTGGCAGCAACGGTGCTGGGAGGGAGGAGATTGACAAGGATGAGAGAGAGGAAAAGTGTGGAATTGGAGTGCAAAAAAGAGAAGGCGGGACAACCAAGGCAATTACAGTTAATCAGGAAGGATGGCCCTATCACACGGGCAATGAGTAAGCAGTTAGGCCAGCAAGGTGTATAAAAAGAATCTCCCCACCACCCTGAGATCCACTCTGAGGACGCTGGCAGGGGACCAGCGAAAGCTAAGTTGTTTCTTTTAACATTGTAAATAGTTGTTTTTATTGTTTTTAAATATCTTTTTAGCAATAAACAACTGGTTTATACCTCTCCCGGAGATCGAAGGTTGTGTTATTGAACAAATATATATATATGTACTATGCCAATTGTTTCCTTTTTTAACTATTTACATTCAGTTTAATGGGAAAGGAATTGTTTTCAGTTATTTAAAAGAGATCCTGTAAATAAAATAGAGATCCTCAAAAAGCAAAAAGTAAGAAATATAAAGAAAAGTATGAATTATGGTATGTGGACATGAGCACAGAAGGATTTGCAAGGGTAGAAAGGCAGAGACAGAAAAGGTAGATGATGCAGGTAAACTGGATTCAGCAATATGTTCCTTTTCTGACTTTACAGATAGTCCTGGACTTACAACTGTAACCGGGACTGGAAATTTTGTCATAAGTTGTTACAGTCATAAGTCAAAGCACCCATGTCACTGGAAGTAATGTTTTGCAGAAGTCATTATGTGAACATGGTAGTGGGTAGGTGAATGCCATGGCTGTTAAACAAACTATTCATTTAAATGGGCATTTTTAATCAGAAATCACCAAAAATGTTAGAAATTGACAAAGAAACTTGTGAATCATTGTTATGTGCTACAAAATGCCATCGTGAAGCTGACCCATCTGACATACAGTCATGTAACTACAGGGGGACAGCATGACCATTTACAATGGCCAGGTGTGTTTTAGGGACCATTGCTGTCACTTTGAATGGTTGTAAAACAAGTAGTCATAAGTTGAAAACTACCTGCAATTTCTTTGCTTATTATTCTTTGCAATCTGACAGATGCAAAGCTGAAAATCAACAAAGCAAAATCAACAAAGTTCAAAGCAAAATCTTTGTCCAAAATCATTGAACAAAGAAAGGTTTATTATTTGAAAGGTTTGGATTGTTTAAGACCATACATGTTTGACCTCATGCCTGAAAAAAGAGGATAATATGTCATGATTTTAACTATATTATACAATTCTAACAATTCCAAAGGATCATATTATGCACTGCTACATTACAATTTTATGTGGGGTTTTTTTTGCATTTAAAAATGGCAGGAAATTACAGGTAATCCTCATTTGTGACTGCCCTGGACAGCATGATATGGAATTATAACAGTGATGAAAAAGTAACTTTGTGGTCAATCCTTACATTTACAACCTTTCCAAGCGTGTAAAGCAAAGGAAAGCTGGAGCTGCTGTTTCATTTAGCGATTGCTTCACTTAATAACTGACTTGACAGTCCCAATTGTGGTCATTAAATGAGGGTTATTTATATGCTGGTTTTATTAAATACTTTACTGAAATCAGCAGCGTTTGGAAGAATTTTAGTTCTCCAAGAAGAAAAAGAGCCCATGGATCATATCCAATGCCGGAGCCAAAGAGGCCCACAGGGCCTGGTTTAAAAAAAAAAATCAAAACAGGGGCCACTCCACTCACAAAAACCTGGTAGAGCTTCAATTGCACTTTTAGGAAAACTAAAAGGATCTTTTCAGTTTCTCATATATTGCTAATCAGGGTAGTTAAAGTTTCTGGTTTACATTTGGGAAACACATGTTCTACTGTCCTAAAGAATCTGTATTTACATATTTACTAGGCTCAATAGAATTGACATACTTGGATGGGAATTTAAATCTCAGCATTTACCTTTCTGACTTTACGTGTACTGATTCTACTGTCTACAAGTGTTTCTTTCTGCTAAAATTGTATTCTACAAAAACTACTGTGCATATTTCCTTGGCTGAATTTATATTTGGTTCATTGATCTCTTTAATGAAAACCTAAACACTTTTATGAGCTAAAACCTTATTATATTGTACAGAGACTTTGCTTTAAAATTGTCTCTTGTGCTAATGTGCATTTTAATAAATGTGTTATTGGATCATCTGTTGAAAGAGACACACACACAGCAGGAGATTTTCTCTTCATTAAAAATTTTAGGCACTAGAGAGGATTAAAAACATTCCATTTGGGCTTTTAGATTCATTATCATTTTTTGTTGGATTGATCAATGGGAATTTTGAATTAAGAAAAAATTATATTGTCCAAGACAAGATTATCCATATATGAAATCATGGATTTTTGCTTTTCATTATTCATGTTATTTGTGATGACTGGTTTTTGTTACATCTTCATCCTATTATGAGCATACATAATAAATACATATATAACAGAATTATTATATAAATTGTTTTTTTAATCAATGACACTTCTTTTTGCTTCTAAAGCAGTAAATGCAAATGTACTTATGCAGCCATTTATATTAGATGTGATTTGATTTTGGTTCTAAAGGCTTTCATTTTAAAAGCTTTTTTAGGCAACTCAGAGAAGATTAATCTGCACAAAAATACCCAAAATACTTGGAAAAGAAAGCATTCTTATGTAAATTAAAACTTTAAAATCCTAACCAGCATCTGCAGAGGATTGACAGGGAATTAAAACTTTGGAGAATTTCTTCCATATGCTAATTCTATTCAAATATTTTATTTTCTTGCTGTGACTGCCTCTTGTATATTTCATCACAATAGAAAGTAGGCATCAGCATGAAATGTAATTTATTGAAAATCTTTTTGATGATTAAAAATATTTACTATTATTCTTATTAATATTCAATGGGAAATTAATATGTCTTCTGCTAGAAGAGGGATGAGGATGAGGTTCAAATCATATATTAGTGGTTTAGGTGGTTTAGGTTTCTGCTTTCTCTTTATTTTTTTGAAAATATTGCATTTGCAGAATTCCTTTTCTTTTTTTAGAAATTTTATTTATTTAATTTATAAGATTTATATGGTTGCCCATCTTGTGACACAAAACTTTGGGTGGCTAACAATAAAATCAAGACAACCAAACAATAAAGAAACCCAGCCACACAATCCCAAACTGTGTCCATTCATCTCTACAATCTGTGAGTTCCAGCCTTATTCTCCCAATGCTTAGCAGAAAAGCCAGCTCTACAAAACTTTATAGAAAGGAGGATGGGGCCCGCTGGATCTCAAGGGAAAGGGGCTGTTAAAGAAAAGATACTCTTCCTAGAAGGCAGCATTAAGGCAAGGGCCTTGGAGCATGCCCACTCTATCCAATTTTTTTTATTACTTTTAGGCATAACTAAGGAAGATTGTATGTGTGCTGTCTTCCTTTCCTTTCATTTTTCCTATGCATTTTGTTTTTTCATGTTATGATGTTTTGGGTAGATCTATTGGAATTCAAATCTACCCAAAACTCTTTATGTGTACAATTTCTCATCGCTTATTGGCTATTGGGACAATAGATGCAGAGATTATTGCTGCCCTTTATTTTTCTTATCTGCCAGGTTGACTTTGCATATCTTTATATAACTTAGTGGCTAGCCTGGAACTATCGGCACTTTCATCACTTCAACAGTTCTTTCAGTTCAGGTATTTTTCTTCTGCTATAAGGCTACAAATCAAACAAGTACAATTTCACACAAACAATTACTTATGGGACATCTGGAACAATGAACTTGAATGTCCTATTCTTGTAAACTAGCAGAAGGTTTAAGGTGAGTATGTATTTCCAGCAAAACCTCTAGGGGTATCGCCATCCATGCTTAAAATAAACATGATTGAAACTTCTGTTAGCAAAAAATAAATTACAGAATAACATTTTAAATCTTCAGTTGATTTGATTGACAATTGTTTCCATTAACTACATTTGCTTGTTTTCAGTAAATATTTAATCTTAACGTTAAAACATTCTTTCACTATACTTATAAATATGTATCATGACTTTTAGAAGTCTGTTATTTGATCTAACAATTATTTCAAAATTATAATTACTTTAGGTGTATATATGGCACCTTGCCAGAACAAACAGGAAATGGACAGAGAAAACAATTATTTCAACTGCATTTTAATATGCTCACGCATATTCATGTTTCACTTCATTAAGGCTATTGTACAAAATAATCTAAAGCGGCAATAATGATTTTAACATTGTGCTTGAATTGTTGTGGGATTGTTGCAAGACATTTTTTTAATTGCTGTTTCTTCTGTCTTATATAGAAGGGGGCCAGAAGTATTTCATTGCTTCCAAATCAGAGTGCACTGGTCCTTGTGGACGTTTTTATGAAGACTTTCTTAGTTCCCTATTGCCACTCTGGCATATGTTGGTGATGCAAATGGCCCAGAGTCAAATGGTGATTGACAGCCAATAATGATTTGTTGAATGGTGTTTTTAATGACTGGTTATTCACTTCTAAAGTACCATTAAGCAAACAAGTTGGCCCAAATGTATGACCCCACTGAGCCTTCAGTTCTGGAAAGATATTGCATTAAATGATATGGTCTGGCATTTAAACAAAGGAAATAGAATTTGAACTGCAAGTTCCATAAAAATGACATGGTTTGGATTAACAAATGAATGCTAGCTAGCCACACTTTGGACTAAATTGCTTTCCAAATAACAGTATATAAATGACAAAGTGGGATATGAAGTAGTACTGAACAGCCAAAGAGAAGACAACAATTTCCAACTGTCTGGGATAGTTTCATCTTTATCACAGTTTATATCTGGAAATCTTCTAAATTTTTTTCTTCTGTTGTTGGGATGTAGAACTCAAAGTTACTCATTCAACTAGCTTATCATTTTTTTTAACACTTTAACTTTCAGAATCCTAGTTATACTGCAAGATAAAAGGAAAACGTCAATAAGATTGCCAAAAATTAATTTCAAAGGTATTTTGGAACCCCTAGACAAAATGAAAAGGTACAAAAAGAAGATTTTGTAAATAACTGATATAGAACTAAGGCAGCGAGTGGTTGACTGTTCACAATAAATGTAACTGGTCATGGCAACAGGAAGCCAGAATAGAGTAGAAGTAAACAAGTGCTACCTGGTATCCTAAGTACTCATGGTTCTTTTCAAAGGAAAATCTTAATTATTAGCAAAATTATTATTTGGATTCCATATTTCTTCATATTTTGCAATTCAAAAGTAAAAAACATTTTGGTGATTGTTTAGCAAACAGATTTTTGCAAATCAGAGTAAAATTTAACTTGCTAGCTATCAGTACAGATTATATACCACTGAAAGTAAGTACAATAAAAAGTTATAAATTCATGCAGAAGTACAGCTTAGTTTAAGAATTTGGGAATAAAATTAATATAGTAAGGCACAATGCAATTTGAATAAAGTACTTAAATGATTATAGTATAGTAGTATAGTATAATTAATAGCATAAACTATAGAACCATTATTATATTAAAATGACTCTATATGCTGGAATCTGGCACTGAGTTACTGGAGGAGTAAAGGAAAACACCAGCCTTGAATCATTGGTAGGTGAGAAGTAGTGCAAGAGGGATTATTATTGGCCCACTGTTGCCTAAATTTTTGACAGCACTTATCACAGTGTGCTTTAATCTGGTAAGATTCTGTCCATATAGGGTAAACTGCAATAAAATAGCTACTGTAAGCTTTCATACATATTGTTCTTGGTTTCCCACAGCTGATACCCTGGCAAATATTAATGAAAATAAGGTAGGATAAAGAAGCAATTAACAACCAGTACATGTTATAGACTAAATGGATAGCTACATCTGAAATGATTCTAAATGGAGAATATCTGACAGGTGTTTAAAGAGAAATTATGATACATTATACACACTATTTGGTTGAAGTCATTGAAGCAAAATCAGACCGATCTGATAAGTAACAGTTTGAGACACAAGAAATTAGTGTGACCAGCACGGTGATGAGTGTGAATAGTAATTCCTGGTGAGTGTCAGAATTCTGCAATGTAATTGTCAAGTTTTTAAAAAAAAACATTCAAAGGCATATTATTGTAAATATATACAAATGTTATATATTTAGAGACTATAATATATAGTTAATATAACATATTTTATCAATTATTTTTACTAGGTACTTGTTAGGTACAACAAAAATCGAAATAGATCATATATATACTAAATAATATATAGGGACATATATTATTTAGAAACATATCAGTAAACAACACACACACACAAACAAGTTTAAGGATAGTTTTCTTTTTCAACTCTCTATTTAACTATAGCTCTAAAGAACTATTCTATAATACACAGAATAATCTAAATATACAAGGTAATATTCAGAGGAATGCAGAACAGTCAGGATTAATTGACACAAAATTGGAAAGGAAGATTCAGTTAACATCCCCAGCTGCAAGGGCACTGTAAAATAAACTTCTAAATATCTAAGTAATGTTATGCATTGAGAGAAAGCTTAGCTTTGTCTCAAAGAAGGGCTTCACTTCTTCCTTGCTGTGAACTGGAGATGGTCATTCAGTTCTAGTAAGGCACATGTAGAATGGTCATTAGGTCAAGTATAACTACCCAGTGAGACCTTAGATGAAGTCCTGTGGCTGCTTATCGCTTGATTCTCAAAGTGAATTGATCAGGAGTCTGCTGCTTCATTAAAAACACCCTGTCAAACCAGTGGTCCTAATGATACCTCTTTAGGACAAAGATTTCAAAGGTTAAGGATTTTTTTTAAAGCTCACCCTTTTGCCAATTTCGAAACTCATTTGGTGAAGACTCAGGAATCTGAAAGAAGCCAAATGTATTTTCTTATATATAGCATTCCTCATGCAATTCTTTCATAGGCTTCTCAAGGGAAAAGTAAATATTGATGGCCCAAGTGAAATCCCTGAGAAAGCCTAGCTGTGCCCTAGAGACAAAGACAATTTGCCACGTTATGCATGTAAGAATATTTTAAAACTAGAGAAAGAAATCATTTTATTTACTTTTTCCTTCAAACTAGCAGACTGGCTCAAAACAGCACACCTGTAGAGTAATATACAGGAATTAGGTGCTTGCAGCTGAAGGCTGATACAATAAAAATGCAAAAAGGAATATATGAATCTGAGATTGTTGAAAGCTACCCATCTTGGAGTAGGCTGACTTTGAGCTTTTAAAGATAAATTTCCTTCAATAGCTCCAGATTCCTATTTATGTATTGTCCTTCCCTACCACAAAATGGGAACAAAAGCTTCTATCATATAGCCTAAGGGCTGATATGAATAAAAGTAACCAAACTCTGTGTCCATTTTCCTTTTGCCTCTCAATATAAAGAGGTCATTGTCACAAATAGCTACATATTCATATAAAAAAAGTTGAATTAATATATTTATGAGTTTCTTTTCTAAGTGATTTGAGTTCTATTTACAGTTTCTAATAAGGTTCCAATTAAGTAATGGTACAAACCATATATCAAAATCTTTTATCATGTACATAAAGTTGATTATTATGCAAAATATAAACTTCTGCTGTGTTAAATCAAATATATACAACTAATCTACTTATAAATATATAATTAGGCACAGGTAATTGACAATGTTATAGCTATGTGAAAAGTGATAATATTTAATAAACCCATAGGTTTAACTTTCTCCCTGTGTTTTTCCACTGCACATCTTTTCCAGCAATACGTTAGTATTGCTCCAGTTTTTTTTTCCAAACTCTCATTTTAAGGACTGGGACTCCTATTCAAGGGCTTTTTGGTCCTTTAATCCTACACTTAGCCCTGTATTATTCTCTACCTTCCAGCCCTTATAGGTACTGCTGAAGTTTGAAGCAGCTTTGTAATTGCACCTTTTTATTGAGTTGCTTCTCTGATATCATTGTGTAGGAGGCAGAAAGCAATTACTTGTGGCTGACTGGCTGTAGCTGATATGCATCTATGAAAGGCTTGCAAGACTGTAAGATTCTGCTATGGTGTTTCCCTGAAAATAAGACCTAACCAGAAAATAAGCCCTAATGCATCTTTTGGAACAAAAATTAATATAAGACCCAGTCTTATATATTAACTATATTTGTATAATTGCATCCTTTTCATTTAGTTTCCCCACACCATTAATCTTTTTCAAAGATAATGGTCTTGTGGGGTTAGGAAGATCAAAAATCAACATAATGTTTGCAACAGTGGCAAATATCTGATGTTCATAACAACATGATCAAAACTCTGTTCTTTTGTGGCTTTGATTGAGATGTCTTGACTTTTTTTGGCACTGCTCCACTCATCCATGGATACTGCTTTCCATCAGCAAGAAAAAAAGAAACAGGAGGGTGCTTCCTTTAGCCTCCACTAAACTCTAACTATGTTTTATGAGGAAATTCAAAGTGAAGAGATTCCTGGAAACTGTAGCTTAGCACTATTCCAGCTGCCCACAGAAGGTATGATTCCTAGGAAGCATTTTAAATGAGAATGCATAAAGGAACAGCTGTTTTATTGCTGTATTGCTCTGTCCCCACAGTGATAGCATTTCACTGGTTCAACTATTGTGTTAATCACACTTTAACAGTTTTTTAATGTAACATCATACATGATGCAGCTTCTCCACATTCAAATTGTCATGAACAGTACAGCATTTTTTAATGTGTGGCTTATCAACCCCATGGCCCACCTCCAGCGACCTTATGGAAGTGTACTTTTTTCAGCATACAAAATCCATCTGCCTAACATAAAAAGCCACTTATATAATGGCTTTGTTTAATTTGTTTGCTATTTCCTTTTCAGTGATTTGAATAGTCAGTCATTTAGAAAAGGAAGTATCATTACACTGAAAGGTCTTCTAACAATAGACATGGGTTTTTTAAAAATATATTTTATTGATTTGCATTTCTAATCTTGAATATTAAGCTCAATCTGTTTTATTGTGAAAGACTTTATAGAATGAAACAGCAAAATCAGGTTTCTAAAATTAAGATAGACAGATTTGGAAGTGCTTGTTAATATGGCTACAATAGCAACTCCTTTAAAACTATTTTGGGATTTAAGGATGTGGTTTGACCATTATTGATATTAATAGCACTAAGATTTAAAAACTCTTAAAAAGCTAGCAGAAGATTTTGGATTGAGACATTTGGATTTTGAATGCCCACAGTATGATTATTCACAAAAGAGTTCCCATATTAGGCATGGTCAGCTACATTTTTTAAAATATAGATAGGCCTTTGTGGAAGCCAGAAGAATTTCTGTAAATAATTATAATGCTAGAGTCTAGTGAATTGATTCATAGTATCTCAGCTTTCAATTTATCTTTTGTCAAAAATATTTATTTTGAAAAACACAGGTAAAAACTGAATGGACGCCAAGAGAGGTTTTTTGTGATCTGGAAACTCAGCAAGGATTTTATTTGGGTTTTATCAGCTATGGAAGTAGTAGAAGAAGTAGATTTAATATAGCTCTATGCAGCATTAATTTTTTTTCTCACTTCCAGTGTCCTTTGTCAGTATAAAACATTAGTTATGACATAATCCATTCTCCTCTGAAACCATAATAACATGCCAGTTGTAGAACTACAATGAAAGCCAAGTATGTCTAGAACCCTGGATTTACTTAGATCTACAGTCTAAGTAATCCAGAAATTACCAGGTTGGTCATTACATTTTTAGTTCAGTATATTTTTCTCTTAACAACATGCATATGCTTTGTATCTTTAGCTTTTGTGAACTATACTCTTATGATTTTTTTCAGAGTTGGTTTTGATGAGATGGGGGGGCCATATAAATTATACAAATATAAATAAATAAACAAAATAGGCAACTAGAATAAAAACAACACACAAGCTTTAAAACATAAGTAAACACAATGCAATGGTGATGCACACAAGAGATAAGAACCATATTATCTACATTAAAAATGAAAAAGCAATAAACATGGGGAGCAATGCATGAAAATATATTTTTGTTAACTTGGTCACATATGTGTGTGTCTATGTATCTGTATGTGTGTGTGGGTTTGTGTGTGTATACATATATTGTTCTTTAGTTTGGCTTGTGACACTGGTATATTATATGCTGCCTATAATCAGAAATCTAATGCTAACTCAGTTGTGTAGCTCTCTATCTGTTACTGCCCTTACAAGAAGAGTGTAAGAATCAAATGAGGGTTAAAAACTAATGTTCTGGGACCAGTTCACTATGCAGTGTGGTTCATCAAAATACCTAAATGAAATAAGGCAGTATTGATCCTCTGCTGTGAGAATGCTAAACTTCTGCTGAACACATCTCATTAAAACTCTACAAGCTGCTCTTTAGTGCTATAGTTATTTTTAACTATTTTCTGTACAAGAGTTTTCTTTAGATTAAGTAGTTTTCAGTGTGGAAAATCAATGCAGCTTTTTTGAACTTACTTTGGCTGACTAAAAATAATCTGCAAGGTAGCAAACAAAACCTATTTACAGCTCTTCTGGTAAAAAAGAGAAGAGGATAGGTATCTTGTGGGGAAGTATTGACAATCTATACCTCAAACACTTCTATGGGATACTTTTCTGTTTATTAAGGCAGCTAATTTATACCTAAATTTATAATTAAAAGAATAAAGATTGAATATTCTGACATTGCTCATAGCTGCAGTTCCAATAACACTTGTAGAAATCTTATACATTTACACCAAGTATTGCTCTAGTTTACTTTTTTCCCTGTAAATTGTTACAGATATTGTTACTTCAAGATGGATCCAATCAAATATGCCAAGCACAGAACAAAGATTTCCTTCAAGCATCCTTAAATAATTATATTTGTGAAGGCTACAGAGAAACAACACATTAAATGATCTTCCTGGGGCACTGAAAATACCAATTTGAAAAAAGAGTAAATAGGAGCCAGAGGACTTGGAACCTAATGTGAATGTTGCAGCCCCAAATTTCATTTTGCTATGTGAAGGCTATGGATGGATTTAATTATATCTATTTATGTAGAGAGGAAGGCAGTATAAATACAATATTGTTTTCCAGACTTCTAAAATTGGAACAAGAACTTTTTTTCTGCAAAATTAAATATTTCAATTTAAAGTGTTCAAATTTATAATTGTTGCTCCACTTAAGAAAGGACACAACTGAAAGAAAATGGAAAAAATCTGGATAATGTAATCTTTTAATACCCAATTTTTATTTTGTGACATTGATTTATGATTTATGAGGACCAATAAAGTAAACTTCTCATCACATCTTAATCAAGTATCTATTCAGTGTGCTATTCAAATATTGAGAAATGCAACTAAAAAAACCCACTGAATTTCTACTATTTAAATGAACATATGCTGAATTCTACATTTTCCTCCTCACAGGTTTGACGTGAAATTTCTTAATACAGCTTTGAGACAACACTGTTAAAGTAAAAATATAGAAGAGCAAGGATTTTTACAGGAGTATACAGTTTTCTCTTTGTGACTATTAAATGAACCAACCTCAATATCAGGAAAGTGATTTTACATTTCCTTTCTGTAGAATATTTTGTTGTGATTCAGTTTTAAGAGTAACATTTTAAAAGTAGCAACCATATTGCTAAAAAAAGCAAATATAAGACAAATATATGTTTTTTTCATAAAGTAAAATTGGTGAAGATGAATGAAGACTTTGTGTTCATATCATAGTTAAATAATTTCTACAGTTACTATGGCTTTGTAAATGTTATAATTTTGTGTTTTGTAATTTTATATCCATTCCTTTTTTTGTCACAGGATGACTTAATGGGCCCATGTAACTAATTGGATCCTCTGTAGAACAACATTCCAATTATTTAAGATTGCTAAAGGCACATGATGAATAATAGGCAAATCAATAACACTTGAATATACCAGAATAGATATTCTCTGTGACTATAAGAAAATCTGTTTCTTAAATTTGCCATAAATTATATAGATGTATAGACTGTAACAAAAACCAAAACACAATTCATAAAATTAAGGACAAATATAGGAAGCCTATGTAATATTAGCACCAAATGTTCTAAGGAATAGCCAAGTTTTAAATAGTTTTATAGCTATTTAATAGCTTATAAGTCAGGAGATTCAAGGTATTACGTACCTTGGGATGAAAGTTGTTCCAAAACATGGATATGCAACTGAGAAGTCATGCCATCAAGTATCATTCACTTCACCTCATATGAGGTGGACTCCTTCAAAAGGTCTTTTCTAAGAAATATATGGTGCATGCCATATCTTCTCAGGAGATAATGACTTGCAGATAAATGGAGTAGAGAACTGTAGAATGTGCACATTTGTAGACATTGATCCCATTCAAAATTAAAACTGGAACTAAGATAGAGTCAGACCTATTCCAAATCAACTTTGATTCTATTTTTTGGGACTTAATTTGAGCTTTCTTTGATCCATCTAGACAGTCACAGCCCCAAGCACTGGGACTGAATGGATTTCTCTAATGTTCTGATCTTTCCCTGATCACTACATTAAGGTTGCTGAAGCATCTAGAGGCCTTATAGGCAAATTTCAGCCAGAGGTATATCCATGATTTCACCTGATTAAGTCCATGTGAAGCAACCATACCTGCACTACCATAACATGAAGAAACAGATCTGATCCACTTATTTATTTAGCATATGGCATATCATACAGGGATAGCAATATATATTAACATTTCAATTGATCACCTCAACTGATCAAGGATAATGCCATCATCTGGTATTAATTAATAACAATAAAATAAGAATAGGTACTTAATGTTGGATTATTTCACATAAAGGAAAATACCTACTGTTACAAAAACAACATAATATTACATCTATGAAAGATGGGGTTGGATTATCTGGAAAGAGTTTGATCCTATTGGCTAATGAAGTGGATGGGGTCTGTCAGCTATTAGCGCAGCCATGTCTGGGTTGGCTATAGTCTTTCAGGAAGTGATTATGATTGAATCTTGATGGTGGTTAATCTTCTTTAAGAGCAAGTGTGGTACCACTATGTCTTAAAGAGTTAGTGGCCCATCCCCTCTTCACCATTAGATCCAGTGGTCTTGGTCAATTTTCATCCAGCTTTTAAGCTTCTCTTTGTAGAAGGTTGTGATGAAAATGGATGCAGAGCAGCTTTAAGAATCCCTTTCAATCTGTATTCAGGCCCAGATATAGGATTGAGATAGCTCTTGCATAACCTCTGGTGAGAGCAGGACAAGGTTGGTGCATCTGTATTTCTTCTTAACCTTTCAGTGTTTTTTTATTAAAGTAAATAATATTGCTTATTTCCTTAATTATGACTGATACCAAATGTGTAATTTTTATTGCTATGTTATTAACTGACCTTATAGAATAATATTTGAAAATTTCATGTTAATTATTAGGTTTAGTGCTTATGAGACTATTAACTACTACATTTGAAGTAGGATATTAACATTATATAATAAGTAAGTCAAAAATATTATTTACAAAAATTAGAGAAATAAAGAACACAGATCATATAGATCCAATGTTGATTTAGTGTGTAATCAGTTAGTCTTCCAATATTTATTTTTTCACAATTTCACAATTATTAATGTAAAACAACCCATCAGTCATTTAATATTGTGCATTTGATTTGTTTGGTAGGTGAAGAACTCTATGTTAAATTATTACTACTGTTATTATCAGATTATGTTTAGAATTTATTAAGATTATTTTGACATTTATTTCTCTCTTCTATTGTATTATCCAGCCTACTCAACTTAATCTGTTATAATCTTTAAATATGCTTAGCATTTCCTAATAACTGCTCAGTAAAGTGAGTAATAAAAATGTGGAAGATTATCAGACCTGTGATTAAACCTTGAAGACAAACAACTATTTTTTTCAATGAGCTTTCAGTTAAATATCATGCCATGTATCCCACACTTTTTTAAAAAAATAACAATTAAATAAGCTGACTCTCCATAGTTTCTAAGTTCAGTAAAAGTTGGCTAGGTGCTATAAACCAGAATGTCATGAAATAATCTGTGGGAAAGATTTAAATAATATATTTGTGTCTTAAGGCAGTTTCAAAAACTGAATTAAGGTTAGTCTGGCAAAGCTTATTCTTACTGTATGGAGTCCTTGGTGCTCTCTGAGTCTGGGTTTTTGGTTGCAAACGTTGAATTACTTAGGTAACATATTCAGCATATTGAGTGTATATTGATTTGCTCTTTGTTTATGTACAGCAGCTTACTTTGCCAGTTTTGGCAGAGGTGTAGTTTTTCTTCTTGATAGTTCCTTAATTAGAATGTTGTTTTCTCATGTTTTCACCTGATGCTAATCCGTGCTTATCTGAGTATTGGTGGCTGAAGATGATGCGTTCTGTTTTTTGTTTTCTTGTTTTTTTCTTAGCCTTTTTGTTGTCTCTTCTGAGTGGTGTGTCTGATGATGGCTCATTTGTCTGAATGCCAAGCTTCCAGGAATTCTCTAGATTTTTTGGATTTATCTTGGTTTAGTTAGGATGTTCATGGCTTACTAGCTGAAACTATGATTGAATCTGATGATGTGTTGTGAAATTAAGAACTATTGTTCATTGTTTATTCTGACTGCTAGTTGTTGACCATAATTTTGTACTTTGTGAATTCTCCAGGATTTTTCAGAAGTAATGGGCCAGAATTTGTTTAGGCAATCCAGCAAGTTCCTTGAGTATTCTAGGATGCAGCTCAATTGGTCATAGAGATTTCTGTCTATCTCAATCCTCCTTCTTACAGAGCCCTTTTTTGTTGGAAAAGACTGAATCAAGGTAAGAACTGAATATGCCTTTCCTTTGTTACCTGCCTTTTCTCTGTCTTCTTCAATAAGCTGATGGCAATCTTTTCTAAAGTGTTTCTCTACCTTTTTCTTTCAATATATCTGAAGAAGCATTTTTTTGTTTTTTTTCACATCATTTACTGACCTCAGTTGCACTCTGAGCTTTACTTTTTCTCTTGTAGTTCCAAGGTACCAGTATTTCTTATCCCTTGTTACTAATTTTCTTTTCACTTCCTTTATGGGTCCTTTCATTTCCAGATATTTGTAATGATTGAAACTGTGTTTCAAAACAATAGATAATGTGAAAATATTTTTAAAAATATGTAGAAAAGGTAATAATGCATATCATCTAAATGAAGAAAAAGAAAGCTAGTATTGGTTAAGGTATCAGACTAGAGCCAGGACACCAGGACACATGAATTCTAGTCCTGTCTAAGGCCCAAGGCCAACTGGGTAATTATGGGAAAGCTACCTTATCTCAGCCCTAGGAAGGAGGTCATAGCAAACTACTTCTAAAGTCTTGCTAAGAGAACTGCTTGTCCAAGCAGTTGCCACAAGTCAACAGTAAAGAAGGAGGAGGAGGAGGAGGAGGAGTTGGAGGAAGAGGAGGAGGAGGAGTTGGAGGAGGAGGAGGAGGAGGAGGAGGAGGAGGAGGAGAAGAAGAAGAAGAAGAAGAAGAAGAAGAAGAAGAAGAAGAAGAAGAAGAAGAAGAAGAAGAAGAAGAAGAAGAAGAAGAAGAAGAAGAAGAAGAAGAAGAAGAAGAAGAAGAAGAAGAATTTAGATTATTATTTATTAAGGCCATTATACAATAGTTCTATTATAATGCTGCAAATCTTCCTACTGCTTATCTTTGGAAATAAAATGAAATGTCAAAATGTATATATTAAGTGCTTCTATGACAAAGAATATGTGCATGTGATATGAATCAATGTGGTGTAACTTTTCTCAGACTTGATTGGAAACTAAATCTGTCTGTCTGTCTGTCTGTCTGTCTGTCTGTCTGTCTGTCTGTCTGTCTGTCTGTCTGTCTGTCTGTCTGTCTGTCTGTCTGTCTACCTACCTACCTACCTACCTACCTACCTACCTACCTACCTACCTACCTACCTACCTACCTATCTATCTATCTATCTATCTATCTATCTATCTATCTATCTATCTATCTATCTATCTATCTATCTATCTAACCAAACTGGATCAGTGTAATACTTTATAGGCCCATAACTTGCAGTGAATAATCCTTCATGCTGCAATGGATTAATTTGCTATGATAGTATACACATGGAGATCAATATAAAATGAACATTGTTAAAGATGTGCAGATGATTATATGCTATTTTTAATTAATTGGAATATAAGCGATAGTAAGTTATTCCAAAATGTATTTACAGGAATATGTATTTATATGTTTAATCTAAATTAGTGATTATATGTTTATTAAATACGAATGTAAATAATTATTAATGTTTTTTTAGAAAACAGTAGCTCAGCAAACATCTCATCTAGCGTATCTGCAGTGTACTTATCCTTTAAAAAGAAATGACATAGCTAGAAATATTATATCACTCCAGTTGAGATATTCATGCTTGCCAGCTGACATTTCAGCAAAAACTCATAGTTGGCTAAATATATGTATCTGGAAAAATCATTTCACATTAGTAATGATAAAAGTTTCATTATCAAGAAAGGTGACCTCTAAACAGTCCTGTGGCCTTGATAACAATGTAGACAGTTTATCATTATACAGAAAAAATTCTGAAGATTAACCCAGCAGTTATTCTTTTTAGTGAGCTTTTCAATTTATCTGTTGCACTGATTTTTAAAATTGGTTCTCCCTTTCCATTATTTTTGGTATGCTGGGAAGATATGATAAGAAAGTTAATTTATATTGATATCTAGCTCAAATATATGGGCAGAATTCCATTACAAATACAATGTTTCAAAATGACTTAGGTTATTCCAAATGCCATTTAGATATAAAACAAAATTAATTTTGTTTCCCCCCCCTAAGGTTGCAGTCTGAACAATTATTAAAATTGTATTAAATTGTGTTTTCAATTTAGATTCCAGTGGCCAGGAATATTTGCATGCTAAGCCAAATATGTAAATACAACATAAAAAACCCTGGGTCTTCTCCAATATTTCACTCCCAGGCAATGCAAGTTTTAGATGAACTGGCTGGTGATATAATAAATGAAATCTAAATTTCTCCTTTTGAGAAATGTTGCTCTAGAGATACATTCGGTGATATGAGAAAAAGTTGGGTGTTAAAGTAGGTGGGTATACTAATGTGAATTTATTGATACAAAACATCATCAAGAGACTGAAAAATAGTTTGAGAACTATTGCAAATTCATGATAACATATGTTAATTAACTGCCACAGATAGCTTAGATTGTGGCTGTATTATCAGTTTGGATATTTAGATTAGGTAACATGAAACTGGAATCAGAAAAGCTAATAATATTTATGTTGCAAACATTAGGAAATCTTGTTACAAGAAACTGAAATGTGAAATGGAAACCAGTATTTCCAAACAATTTCTATTTCTTAATTCTCTGATGATTTCTTAATTCTTTGATGTATCCCACAGAAATCTTACGAATCGCTTTGCTTTCATACATACATTGCTGCAGGATATTTATGGAAGTTCTGAAACTTGTTTCTGAAATTGAAGAATTCAAATACTCCCAGAAATTATAGCCCACAAACCTTTCAGCATTCCTTTTTAATATCCCTAATGTAATATTATTAATAATTTAGTGCTTGGTTCCAGGCAATGATTTTGTTTTTTCTTCTTTGTTTCTAAAAAGCTAAAACTGATCTTCTGACTCATAAAATTACATATTTATTTTGTTCTAATTCAGCACATATAAAACAATGGTATTTTCAGTCTGTGATGAAGTCTTCTATTTTCCTGCCCAGTTCTTGCATTAAAGCTAAGCTTTAATGTCTCTGTTGAAGACAAGCTCTATTGAAGAGTTTGGCTTTATTCTTGAGGTAAGACTTCATTGAGTCTGATGCTGTTCTAGCAGTGTAAGCTATTGTTAATTGTTTGATCTTGTACCAGGCAAAAATTATTATTTTTGACTGTTTTTAGTTCCCTGTCACTGTGTTGATTTGCATGGATTATTTTTCCATTTGCATTCATTTATAATAATAAAAAAATATATCCACCACACCACAGGCAATTGTATTTTCCAATTTCTATTTATAACAGATATATTAAAATTCTTATTATGAATCTCAAATAATTGAAAGTATATGCCTGTTTCAAACAGCAGTTAAGTTGAACTTCTCTGATTGATTTTACTTGTTTATTAACTAAATCTGTAATATCATGGAAATAATTTTAAGAACATCCTGCACAATTTTTTTCTATTGATAAACAATTCATTCTCAAGCATCTTAAAATCATATTCCTATTGTTCTGTCTAACATTAGATGTAAGATCATAGTTCAGTGATAATTAGCATTTCAAGTTTTAATGGTTTAATTAAAAGGATTACAGTTTGAATTCCAAGTTCTAAAACTTACTGCATTTTTTGCAATGCAGTTAAGATCACGTATAAAAGACATAGTATCTCTTTCTAATTTTCTTCTATGTCATTTCCCCATCAATCTCTCCCTATTTTTACCATAGTCATCTTAGAGATAAAATACTGCATAAGGTTCCATCTGTTATTATTTTCACCCATAGTTTTCAATCATATTTCAAAATTAAAATTGAAGTGGTATACACACATATGAGATGTCATTCAATGTTACAGTGAATATCATTGTGATGATCTGTTTTATTTGATTTGCTCTTCACATTCAACTTCCTACTTAGTTAATTTTAGGTTCCAACTACTTTATGAATTTCAAACACACATGGTCCATAGAAGAAGTAAAGGATGAAATGTCAATGATGACATCCTTCATTATACCCTTACATCATACATTGTGTCAAACAAAATCTCAATATTTACATGAAACTATCACCACTCATGTCATTTTGGCATTATTACAGTTTGCTGCAGGTGTATTAAAATCTGATGCACGGCTTGAGAGAGATATGTAATAGCATCCTATAAAAATGGAAGCCTGGCATTATACATTCCCCTTGTATTCCAATAATATTTAGGTGTGATTTTTTAATATGGTGTGAATATTTACTTGAAGAAATTCAGATCAATTAGAAAGTTGACTTGAATCAGAATATTGTGTTGGTTTGGATAATTCTGCTCCTATTATATTTTCAAGTGGACTCAATTTAAAATTATGATATAACTGTTCAAATTGGACTCAGATTCTGCCAGATTTGCCTTAGTTCATTAACTTCCCTGATTGTGCCAATAGTGAACTCTACAATGATGTACTGTAGAATAAGATTGAGAAAATGGCTTGGATAAGTCAAACTAAACTTAATGGAACATAATTCAATATTGTTGTGGGTGTTTCTAGACCAGCTGGGGACATATCAGAGGATGACGAAGCAGAACCAGGCCCCTCTGGGTATTTTCCCCTCCCGGCAGCCGAGCTAGACAACGAGGAGCTTTGTATGCATTCTGAGTCAGACTCTCAAAGTGATGAGTCAGATTTGGAACAAGAAGTTAGATAGCTTGATCCGAGATTCAGAAGGTTTGATAAGCGAAGGTGTCAGTTAAGTGGGAAGAGGAAGTAATGGGGGAAATGACGTATCGGAAACTATATTAGAAGGGGAAAGAGAGACTACGCCTTTGTCACGAGCAACGTTAATCAAGGAGTAGCCTGATACCTTGAGCAGCGCGTTTAAACTCAGTTTTCTGGTGTTTTTTGAAATCTACGGAAGAATAATGAGGTCTTGGACAATGTGATTGATAAAGAGTGAGTTAATTGGAAGGTGGGGGGAGAGCATGTTTAATCTAAATGTAAATAACTCAGAATTGGCCGTTCCGGCCAGCAAAATGCCAGCAGCTTGCTTTGAAGTGAATCCTTTTGAAATGTGTTAAATAAAACTCTTAAAGACATCTTTATGTGGATTTTACTGAGCTGAGAGGGGCTAGATACAACAAATATTGATATGCTTATTTTTGTTTTAAGTGTCAGGTCTAATTGTATTTTTCATCTCCTTCCTGCAGAATAATTTGAATGCTTATATGCTTGATCCTTGACTTTTTTTTCTTTTGCACTTCCTTGCATGTAAACAATAAATATTCCAAGTTTGTACCAGGTGAAATTTATGTCCATTAGTTGTGAACCAAATCCAGTGACAGAATGACATTATTTTCAGTAAACAATAAAGTAATAATGATTCCCCCTGCTGGATTTCATTATAGAATATCCACAAGGCAATGAGAGAGTGAAAACCAAATAAACATTTTATTTCCAAAGACTGCTATTTATTCTAACATTTTCCCAAACTGAAAACATTTTTGTTCAATCACTGAAAATCAAATGAGATAGCTTGTTAGTGAAACCTAGTAATTCATTAGCAATTTAAATTTTGAGGGGAACTAAAAATATTTTGTGTTTGATTGCTAAGGTATTAGCAATTGTGGCCCTCTTTTTCTCTGTTAATTCTTATATGATATTATGTATATCTTTCTACTTTTTTAAAGTACCCTTCCATTGCTAAATCTAGCCCTCTTGTGGTGTGCAACATCACCAAGAAAAGAAAGCAATTGGGCATCATCTTCAAGCACACATTAAATTGTGTTTGCAGATATTTATGCAAGGCTATTTGACAACTTAATTCTGGAAAACACCATCCCACCCTATAGAAGCACCATAGATCACATGAATTTCAGGTGTTGGCTAATAATAAAAAGCTGAAAACTCTTTCACATCGAGCGTACTTCCTTAAGACTTCAGGCCATATGATATTCTTAGCAAGATTATGGAAATGGTTTGGTATTGACTTCTGGAATTATTTCCTGTTTCCCATTAGAGCCTCCAGCCTTTTCTTTTCCTGGTGGATTCTGTGCTAAATACTAATTAGATAGCATTCAGCTTAGCTCAAAGCCCAGATAAGGTCAGCAAAGTATCATTGCCTGTTGTAGACTAACTATAATACTCATAAGCTTTTGACATTTTTTATTTATCAACTTATGAGAAGAGATGTATCTATTAGAAGAGTTCTTGTTTCCATCTGGGTTTCATTAAAACAGTTTATTTCTCTTTCAGCTGGGTAATTACTATAAATTAAGGGGTTGGCAAAGGCTACTGAGAGAGATATGTCCCTTTTAGTGATATAAAAGCAAAGGTTTTTGCTTCTGTGTAACAGCAGAGTGCCTGTCAGAAATAAGAAAACACTAAGAATATTAAAATCCATGACATCAAGTGTGCTGAACTGAATATATTTAAAAAGTGCTGAATTATGACATTGACAAGTAAACAAAACTTGCACCATAAAATTGATAGATTATCAGTAGGATTGCTAAGAGCAGAGAAAAATCAATACAGGATTTATATCTCCCACTGTCCATAGATAGGTAGATTTTTCACAAAGATAATCTGATCAGAAAGATGGGAAACTTGCATGAAATGAAATATGCTCTAAGTACACAATTATAGAAGTAGTCTATCTTTTAATCTTCAGGTTGGAGTTCTAGCATTAAATGGACAACCTGAGATCAGAACGTTTTAGGGAAATGGTGTTTTTAACCTCTTCAGTTGCTGAGAACTTTTCATATGATATCCAAGTCAAAAAGTTATGTCCAATCTATAGCCTCTGTAGTAACAAAATTATCTAAGGGTTGTACTAACATTTTCTTTACAGCAAAATTTTTAGAAACAGAGAACTTACATGAGAAAAACACAGGAAATCACAATAAATGTCTAAGGATAGAGTAGTTATATCCTAATATTTGAAGAACAGGGAATCTATACAAATTAGAGATCAAAGAAAGATGCATATTAAAAGAATATATGATGCTTTAATTGAAATTGATTCTGGAACTGAATTATTTAAAGACTGTATGATTAAGTGGGAAGGTAACTTCGGTCACCCAATTATGATGGAAACTTGGAAAAGAATATGGGTGAAAAATGTTAATTTACACAAGCTCAGCATCTAAGAGAAAATTTTTATAAAATGTTTTACAGATGGCACTTAGATCCCAAATAATTATCGTCTATGTATCCAAATTTGCAACCCAAATGTTGGCGATGTGATTCTATGGACGCTACTTACTTTCACATTTGGTGGTCTTGCAAAAAAATTAAGGCTTTTTGGATAAAAATATGGTGGATTCTTCAAAATATCCTGAAAAAGCGTATTGAATTTGTACCACAGTTGTTTTTGTTGGGTATTACAAAGGACTGTTCCACCACAGAGACTAAGTTGATTTTGAACTTGATTACTGCTGCAAGACTGTTGGTGGGACAATATTGGAAGTCATCTGAAATACCATCTATTGAAGAATGGACATTAAAAGTTACCCATCTTGTGGAGATGGCCAAGATTTCGGCATACCTGAAGAACCACTCAAATGAAACGTTTTGATGGACTGGAAGAAATGGATTGATTATATGCAAAAGAAATATCAGTTGAAAGAATTAGATTTGATATATAGTTAAATAGTTTAATATAGTAGTTTAGTGGGGTTTCTTGTGTTTTTACCCTGTATTCATTCTGGGAAGCCTGGGGGGGGAGGGGGGAGGGAGATAATATACATTAGTTTATGTTTGTCAACTGTAGTTGGGGGCTTAGGGATTAGATAACTTTTGTAGGATGCTCGGTAGAATTTTAGTTAGCGTTTTGGATGGCGAGGAGGAGGAGCGAAAATACAAGAGGAGTGGGCTGGTGGAGGGTGTTGTGGAGGGGGGTTCCGAGCAGCTTTTTGTATTGTTTATTTTTATTATGTAATTTGTTTGTTTTCAGTTGAGTTAATAGGTTACTATGTTATAATTGTTAAAAGTTTTTAAAAAATTTAATAAAAAAATTATTAAAAAAAAAAAAAAGAACAGGGAATCTGAATAAATTATACTATTCTTGGGAATCTAAATTTATAATATTTATGTGTTTATGCTAAATGAGATTCAGGAAATCCCATTGCTTATGCCTTTGTTTTATACAAGGTTAGCTCTTCTTATTGGTTTGCAAATTATTATAAATATATTATAAATAATTATAATATATATAATTTATAATTATAAATAAATTATAAACAATGTACATCTGGAGATGGTAGCTGATGATTAATAAACTCTGGTGTTATGCTAATTGCCTCACCTGTTATATTCTTAATTGTATCCACTTTTTAAATGTATGTTTCTATTGTGCATTGTAGCTAAGTCCAGAAAAAACATCAATTTGAGTAATATGCTTTGTACCTTCTTAAACTTTTAAGAAACAGTGGAAACCAAGATGAAATATTCTTGATGTAGTATCTCTTTTGTCCTACCTGCTACAACAAAATACTGATTTTTTTTCATGTTAGGAAATATATGTTTACAGTCCTTGGAAGTTTCAAGTATTTCTACAAGTCATTTATTGCGAGATCAAATTTGATTCAGGTCTCCCTCACTCAATAACACAAGTTATTGAATATCTACCTCATTTTAAGTTCTATTAGTCAAGTAAGTGATCTTTGGAATATAATGCATAGATCTAGCTTTTTCTGTGTGGATGTAATTTCAAGACACCTCTTTAAATATGGGTATAACTAATGCTTTACACTCGATATTGAAATTCCTCAACCTTTGCAGACTGGTGGGGAGGAGAGAGAGGATAGTTCCTCGTGAACAGTAGGCAAGTGTGCGCGCAGCTCCATTTGCATGAGTGGTGGGCACATGCGCTCGCTGCTCACATAAATGCAGTACACAGGCATGTGCTAGCTGCTTGCACAAGTGGGGATACTCTTGCACATGCTCTCCCACCACTTCCACAGCCTGGTTCCAAACAGCTTAAGACCCAAAAATCAGCCATGGCTTGGGATTGGACACCCCTATTCTAGGACAACACGTATAGGTTAGGTTTATATACAACACAGAATAATGTTTGGTTTGGGCTTAGTGTTTTGCTAAATAAGGACATGAAACTTCATAACTAAAATTCCCTCTCCACAAATATTTTTTGTATAAGTAGGAACATATGGAAGTTTGAGGATATTTCCTATACATTTCTAGTGGCTTTTCCATTCACAATGGAAATATAACAAAAGACAAAGCAGCTGTTTACAACGTGCTACATGCTGTTTCTATTTTTCCTTCCAGCAAGCTATTCCTTACTTCCACCCTCCCTTTTTGTTCTTTTTGTATTTTATAGTCATCCACAAAAGCTATAAGGCCCATTGGGACATTGGTTGAAATAACAATAATGTTGGAGATATGTGTTTTGATTTTCAGAATGTCAGCTTCCCTTCTGTAAAATTAAAGTAATTTATACTTTCTATTTATGATTCTGTGAGGCAAATTTATCCCTTTTTAGAGAAGCTGAATAAGGAATTCTTTATCTATTTTGGAAGATGTCTTAAAAATTGTAAAATCTGTAGCAGTATGTGCAGTATGCACATCGGGGCAAAGAACCCCAATTATACTTACCAACTGATGGGGACCAAACTTTCTGAGACAACCCAAGAAAGGGATCTTGGGGTTTTGGTGGACAGCTCAATGAAGATGTCAACCCAATGCGCAGCAGCAGTAAAAAAAGCAAATTCCATGCTTGGCATGATTAGGAAGGGAATCGAAAATAAGTCAGCAAGTGTTGTATTGCCTCTGTACAAATCGATGGTGAGACCACACTTGGAGTACTGTGTACAGTTCTGGTCACCGCACCTCAAGAAGGATATAATGGAACTGGAAAAGGTGCAAAAAAGGGCAACAAGAATGATCAAGGAAATGGAGCGCCTCCCTTATGAAACCAGATTGCAACGCCTTGGTCTCTTCAGCCTTGAAAGACGGCGTTTAAGGGGTGACTTGATTGAAGTGTATAAAATCATGCATGGGATAGAAAAGGTGGATAGAGAAAAATTCTTTTCTCTATCACACAATACCAGGACAAGGGGGCACTCCCTAAAGCTCATAGCTAAGAAAGTGAGGACAAATAAAGGGAAATATTTCTTCACCCAGAGGGTCGTTGATTTATGGAATTCACTTCCTGAAGGGGTCGTGACAGCTGTCAGCCTTGACAGCTTCAAGGCAGGGCTAGATAGATTCATGGATGCAAAGTGTATCGGTGGTTATTAAAACGGATGTCCATGTGCCGCCTCTATGTTGGTTGAGGCAGGCAGGATTCCCTTGGGTACCATTTGTTGGGGGTCAAGGGAAAGGGAGGGTTTTGCCCTTTCTTTCTGCTCAAGATCCCCATGTACAATTGGTGGGCCACTGTGTGACACAGAATGCTGGACTCGATGGGCTTTGGCCTGATTCAGCATGGCTCTTCTTATGTTCTTATGTTCTTAATAAATATTAAATATACATACAAAAGAATAGAGATGGTTCCTCTCCCTGGCTGATAGATAAATCGGAACTTTATAGTGTTTTTATTAAGACACCGTTTAATACTTAGCAGTAAAGAACAAGTATATTTTGATATATCAATCTTGCAATATCTCCTGTAGGATACTACATTAAGTAAAGAACCATACCGTGTTAAAAATTTCTAATAAAAATTAGATCTAATAAAAATCTAATCGGATTCATTTTATTCAAATAATTGAAATAACTTTGAATAATTCCTAATTTTAATTTCCAAATAAAGTCTGAATTAAGTTGCACTATCCCAGATAGACTGGAGTGCAACTTATTGGTCCGCCTGGATTCACAACTCCTGCTCAAAGAGCAGGTGGTAGTCATGACTAGGAGGGCCTTTGTGCAACTTTGCATTGTGCACCAGTTGCACTGTTACCTGGACCCTGAGGCCCTAAGCTCAGGGGTTATTGCAATGTACTCTACATGGAGCTACCCTTGAAGAGCATGCTGAAGCTGCAGCTGGTGCAGAATGCAATGGCATGCACAATTCTGGGAGCTCCTATGGCTGCACATATAATACTGTTACTGCACAAGCTGTGTTGGTTGCCAGTTTGCTTCTGGATCCAAATCAAGGTGTTGAAAGGTGTGTTCAAAGTCCCATATGACATGGCTCCAAGTTATCTAAGGACCCAACTTTCACCAATAGGACAAGCCTGCTCCACTGGTGCCAGTGGAAGAGGTCTGCTGTGGATCCCTTTTGCTAAGGAATTGAGGCAGGCAGGATCAAGGAGAAGAGCCCTTTTATCCCTATGGAACATTCTACCACCAGAGGTGAGAACTGCCTTCTCCCTTTAGGCCTTTCAGAAGGCTATCAAAATTTGGCTTTGCTGATTGGCCTGGGGCCCTGAGGGGAATACTCACCACTGGAGGTGGCTGATAGAGTAAGAAGATCTCATCCCCATCCAATCCATCTCTTGTAGACATGATTTTAGTGCTGTTTTTAATACTATTTTAGTGTTGATTTCTTTTAATCTTTTAACTGAGGGGTCCTTGGAGCTCTCTGAGCTACGTTGTTTTGTTGCATGGATAATGTTACCTAGTTTAGGTAATGAAATGTCTGCACGAAAACAACCAAGCTCAGAAAGCACCAAGGACCCTTATTTCATCCCTTAACTACAAATATTCTCCTTTATTGGTACCACATATGGGCGTCAAATGCTTCAGTTAGCATGCAAATGGGGAAAAAATTGCCTGTAGGCACACTTCCACCAGGAACAACTTTTCTTCCTGCATGAATGCCTATGACTGCATGCCCTATCTACCAGTGTCAGATACAAACCTCCAATTAACTGTGCAGCTGAATGGAAAATAGCCTAAGAATGTAAGCAATAAAAGGGATGCATACCTCAGAAGATTAGCACTGATGGTGTTATCTAGTTTGGAGATGTATGTGAACTAGGCACTACACAAATAAATCTTGACTTAAACTATGGACATAGTATTTTGTACTTTAACATATTTCATTAGATTTTAGTGTTTATTTATTTTGTAAAAATAGCTCAACAAAAATAAAATACTTGGGTGGGAAACCATCAAGAGATTTTTCCTAGAACTATAGAGTCCAATGGGAAGAATTTCTTTATAAGCAGTATCTCTTGTGTTTTTTTGTGCTGTAACAATCTTAAAGCAGATCATTTTGGCAGGCAAACTGTGCCAGGAGCATTACCACTATAGAAATGATCCAGTCATACTAGTAATTACCCATCTAGTGTGTGAAGGTAAAATGAGAGTCTCTGATGATTTAAGTGACCAATATATTGCAGTCAGTGGGATGGTTGTGGAACAGGTATGTCATAAATAGAAAGCACAAGAGATTGAGAACAAATACTATTTTACAACTTTTACAGCATTAACAATTTCAATTAGTGTTTGAATCTACAATTAAATTTGTACACTGGGAAAAAAATAATGGCTGAAAATGAGATTACAAATGAGAACAACAACATACATCCTCACCACAATAATTTGAATTCAGACATGGAATTGCATCTCCTCTGCATCTGTTATGCATTCACAATAAAGCTCTCATTATTGGACTTAATACTAATTTATTCCTATGCTTGATCCAAATATAGAAGGAATTTTGACTTTATGGCCTAAGCAGAAAACAATATTTTTGCCATTTTAATTGCCTATTCAGCTTTATTGAAATAAAATGGCCCTACTCAGATGTCTCAGAAAATGTTAGCCACATGTTTATTTCAGAGCAGTAATAGTTTATTTGTACTTTATTTTTTGCAGATTGAAATAAATAAAAAATTGGAGTTATAACCTCTTAATTTTTGTACCTTTCAGGGTCTAAATATGTTCTATATGTAAGTCAACCAATGTGGCATTGCTGCTAATATCTAAAATTAGGCAAACTGAACATTTCTATGATTTGAAAATATGCCATTAAGCCATTGTCAAGTCTTAACACAAAAACAGATTCTCTCCATGACAATTTGTCACTACCTGGTCATCATCACTGCAGCTACTTTCTTTCTTAAAAATTTACAACATAAATCAAAATAGTAACCAATAAAATGCATTCTATTTTTTAAAAATACTAATAAGGTTCATAACTGTTTTCTAAATTGACACCTTCCTTTCAAGATAGCAGTGCAATGATTGTCTTTTATGTTGTAGTTAAATAAACAACAACAACAAAAAAACCCTGGATATGTGAAGCCCATTAAATCAGACGTCCCCAACCTTTTGGGCATCAAGGACCGGTTCCGTAAAGAGAGGTTTTTCCACAGCCTGGAGGGGGTGTGGTTTTGTGTGCTGCCTGAATCTCATGAATGGGGCTTTCTTGTTTGTGTGGTCCAGTTATGGCATACCACGGACCGGGGGTTTGGGGACCCCTGCATTAAATGATACATGTCAGGTTTTCTCAAATTTGGCAGATTCAAAAAATATGGATCAGGTTCTAGAATTCCTTACCCAACATCACCCATGACTGGAAATCTCTTTGTATGGCAAATTATTGTTATTATGGTTCATTGCTTTAGACCGGATTTGGTATTTTTATTCACCATAGAGTCCTTCCTAAGGACCTGGAATAGGGATTGGACCAGGAATAGACAGATATTCCTGTTTAATGGTGTTAAAGGGATTGTCACAGAACGTAAGCTACTCCAAGTAAAGCTGTCTTTTGCCATTTCTGTTGGTGATTGTGCTGCCAGTGTTCTAATATTTCATTATTTTGAGATTGTGTTTTTTTGTGTGAGTGTCTGTCTGTCTGTCTGTCTATCTATCTATCTATCTATCTATCTATCTATCTATCTATCTATCTATCTATCTATCTATCTATCATCTTTTGCCTCCTATTTTCCTCAGAACAACAATCCTGTGAGGTGGGTTGGGCTGTCCCAAAGGCATATAGCCAGATTTCATGCTTAGAACTCATAGTTTTCTGGTTCCTAGGCAAGGAACCAGAATGAATGAGCAGGTCATTCATTATTACTAAATGAGAAGTGATGAAGATAGTAGATTTTGACACTTGAGCAACAATGGAAACTATAGCCATGTCAAAATTCTCAATGTTTTTTTAAAAATAAATTACACTGATAAGAAAAAGTTATCAAGAGTATTTATCAGCTATAAGCTAGAAAAAAATCTACCTTTAAAAAGGTAGAATGCAAAATAATTCTAATTAATTTATTATAGAAAAATATGTGAGGAATGGTATAATTTGATGAGTTTTTCAAATTTCCTTTCATTAAATGAGAAACTCAATGCCAATGAATAGTATAATTCTGGCTACAAAATCAAGAGGAAAAAAGGGCAAAATCTGATAAAGAATTGATGAAGAAAAATGTTTTCAAACTAGCTAAAAGTAAGGCACATATTTAATATAGGGATTTCACAGTGGCAACACTAATTTGCACATCAACATGCATGATTTTTGTCACAATAATGAATTTGCTATTACAGTAGCTAGTAATTATGATACAACAGAGTTTAAGCTGGTTAACATTTTAAAAGCCAGTTCTCAATCTCCATATGGCATAAACTTCTTATTTAAGTATCTACCATGCTCTGATGTGAAGATGACCTTGTGGAATCTAAAAATATTTGCAGTTTTCATCTACTGTTTTCCTACCCTACAGTTCCTTTTAAAATCAAAGGAATGAGTAGTGTTAAATAGATAAATAAAGTAAATACATGCATCCAATTATTGAAAGTCATGTTTCTGAATGAGGTAGTCTGAATGACGTAAGAATGATAGACTGATTGTTGTTGGGAAAGCTGAAGCAGGAGTTGAGGACATCTTGAAACAGACTTGTTTGGTAGTAATTAGAATGCTTGAAATGAAAAATGAGGTTTCTGTCTGCCTGGCTATAGAGTGACTATTTTTTTCAGGTGGCACCTACCACTTGCACAATAGACAATATACATTGAAAGTTTTGTGACACTGCTATAGTTTCATGACATTAGAAAATCTTCTCCAAGATCTTGCAAACAAAATTTCATAAGAGTACAGTGTCACATGAGATTATTATTTTTTTTTGCATTCTCACCTGAAATCCTATGAGATATCACAAAAGAAACTGAAATGATATTCCTTTAATTAAATCTCTCTCTCTCCCTCTCCCCCCCTCTCTCTCCCTCCCTCCCTCCCTCCATCCCTGTTGGCTTCTTTCTTTCTTGTAAAAACAGTAAAAGCTTCAAGTAGTATATTATTTCAATTGATTCTCTACAAAATTTAAAAAGACTACTATAATTAAATGATTTGCTTTTAACTCCATTAAGTATTAATAAATTCCTTTAAGATAGTTATTGGTTTTCAAAAGAAACCAATGAAATGAAAAATGAATTTCTTTTCTATTAAATCTTAAACACTAGTGGAAGATTTTTTTTCCTGCTGAACTGAAAAAAAATTGGACGAAGATTTTGATTATTTCCAGTAATTGTTATTGTGTTGTAACTTATTCTAGTAATTAGAGGGAGCAAACAATATTATGTCAAATCACGATGCTGAAAACAAATGGAAAAGTTGGAGCTTGTTTTTAAACAGCCTTTGGAAATTTTTATTTATTTTTTAGTTGAAATAGTTACATGGGTTCAGGAAAAACTTAGTTTATTTACTGAATAGTTTTGTCATCTCTGCTAAGCTTTCTTTAAAACAGTGGTTCTCAACCTTTTTCAGGTTGAGACCCCACTTGCCCCGCCCATGCGCGGCGCGACCCCGACCCGCGCCGTGCGTGTGCGACAGGCTGATCCACGCATGTGCGGCACGACGGGCCGATCTGCGCATGCCTGGCACGCGTGTGACGGCCCAAACCATGTATGCGCGGTGCGACGGGCCAATCCGTGCATGCCGGTGTGTGCGCGACAGCCCAAACCGCGCATGCAGGCGTGCGCACGATGGGCAAAAAAAATAAAAAAATGGCGGACCACGGTGTCCGGCGACCCCCGCGAAACGGTCATTCGACTCCAAATGGGGTCGCAACCCATAGGTTGAGAACCACTGCTTTAAAAGAACAGCAGGTGAAAAAGAAGAGCAGGAGAAATATTGGAAAAGTTCTATAGCAATGAAATCTTTGCAGATCTTCATATAAGAATTGGTACTTTTAGATTGTTGCTATTTTTATCCCATTTTTTAAAAAGAAAGAAAACAGCTGCAAGTATTTTCATGCTTCACCATTATTATTTATGTATCTTTTTGTGAATTCAATCTCAAACTGATTTGAATCAAATTGGTTTGCCACTAAATCTCAGATTGAAATCAAATCTGAATTGATTCTCAACAGAATGCATGCATACATATGTATGTATGCATATAAATACACACACAGAGGTCTGCCTGTTATGTATTATTCTTAAAGTCAATAATTAGTTATTCTGACATATGTTTTATCTTTCAGCAGTTCCAGCTAGCGTAAACTAAATGACAAATTTAAATTGTTTTTAAAATTTTTGCAAGCCTCATTTGTTGGCAAGTTTATCTGGATATGGATATAAGAGGAACTTTTTTAATGTTTTGAAATTGATCTATCCATTTTGATGTTATATTAGAAATGCAGATGCATTTAGCTTAAAAGTATTCAGTGCTCATATTTCAGGAGTATCAGTGTAGAACATGTCCCCCAGCTCCAGTGGTCTCCTGATTGATTTGTAAATGAGGAATGTGGTCATCTCCTTTCAGTCAAAATCCTTTAAACAAGAGCTAAACATATATTTTAAAAATCAATAACAATGCACTAAAAGAATTGCCATTATAAAGAACTAAAGAGACATTCACATGGAAATTATCTTCATAAAGCTATTACTTAGAATACAAACTTTTTTAAAAAATATAAATCTATATTAGGAACAATAATAGAGGAAACTCCCCCGCCCACAAAATATTTAATTCCTGATTTACATATTGCATTATTGTCTTGGAACTAAACACATCTCTCTAATTTGCACATTATTTTATTGGTTTCAATAAATCTTTCACATTTTACAGAGTATCTTGTTCCTCCATGGAATCAATGTTAACTAAGTGATCTTTGACCAAGAAGAGTTTTACCATGCTGAAGGCTTAGACAATATTGACCGAGTTTTTCTTAGCTGTTTATTTCTATTATTAGGTTATTAAAAGTATCTTTGAAATTTGGCTTGTAGATATCACTTTTTCCTGAGCTATTTCTCATATGTCTCATATTTTTCTATAAGGAAAATCACTAGCAAGATATGTATAATTCCAGAAATCATATAAAGGAGTCATGCCCCTTTTTGTATTCAAGGATTTCATAGAAACAGAATTATAATTTTGGATGACATTTTCCAGGCCAACATATACAATTTCTTGAAGTGCTGGAATTAATAGATGGCTGCATAGAATTTACCGGAATGATTCAAAAGAAATCAAGCTTCCTACCTTTTAATATTAAGACATTTTTCCTGACATTTAATCAGAATTCACCTTTATATAATTCAAATTCATAATCCCCCATTTAACTCTGTCAGTTGATAGAAAACTGATAATGATACTTTTAATAAAGCTGTGTGCTCACAAAGTGTCTCTAAATAAAGATTATTCATATCTGTACATGACATGCTCACCAAAAGCATAAATCTCTCTCTCTCTGTGTCATAAGTTTATTAATGTTAATATAGTAACAAATATTACATAAGGTAATACAATTATTAGAATGTTAAAGTCTAGTAGAAAGAGATAGCTTTATAATCTTATCAGGAACAGGTTAATGCAACATAGCAAGAGATAAAAAGAGGAAAAAAGTGTCCTACAAATAATATTAAAAAGTCTTATCTAAAATAATCTATATTTGCTTTGCTGAAAAGATCACATGCTATGGAGGTGATATCGCTTCATTATAGTGACAACAACTTCAATGAACAGTTCATGATGCTTTGAAGCTTTTCCCTATCAAGTTTGATAGAGCTTCTTAAAAGGCATTACACTCTTTAACATTTAGTGAAAATATGTCAGGAAAGGTAAGGCATGTTCTCTGAGCAGGTGGCCAAAGCTTGAGGCCAGCCATTCTGCAGGAAATGAACAATATGCTTTCTGCAGGGCTTGCTAAAAGCTTGACAAAGAATCTGGAGAACATCTTTTATGAGGTAAAGAAAAACATGATTTCATCACTTCACACTTAGAAATGAGATGGTGATGTTACTTTACATTGCAGTTTTAAGCAGTGCTTCACACATCTTGAAACTTTTGCACAGCTCTATTGTTTGTCAACTTTTGATTTTTGATTGCTGCTGATTCAATTCCAATTGTAAAACAAACAAAACAACAACAACAAATGTAGCTGGATGTAAAGACACTGAAGGACAGGTTCATATGCCACAGGATTATTTAAGGCTTACGGTGAAGTTGATTTCAAACTGTAGAACTAGGTCTTGAAAGGTTCTCAATCTTGACTTTGTTGTTGAAATACTGGAAATAGTCAAAAGTGCTAAAGGGACTTTGTGGGCCCATATGCTTAACAATGAAGATAAGTAGGAAGGAAAACCACACCAGAAAAGTTAAAAGATTTTAATTTTGATAGTTACAGCAGGACTCTGCCCAAAGGATTTTTATTTTAATAACCATAACATAATGAATCCTTGAGAATAGCTGAATCAAGTTAAACTTATTTCTACATACAAGGTCTGTATATTAATCAGCAAACAGGTAAGGTAAAAGAGTCTCTGCAGATTTTATTCTGCTAGTCTATAGAAGGCAGCGTACATTTCTGTTCCAAGGCCATTGAGCCAGCGATGTCCTAAAACATTTCTGTAGTCATGTGGCCATCATGATGTCATGGAGTGCTGTTAGCTTCCCACCAAAGTGGTACCTATTTATCTATTTGCACTTACATGCTTTAGAACTGCTAGGTCGACAGGAGCTGGGCCAAGAACAGGAGCTCACCCCATCACGTGGCACTTGAACCTGAGCGGTCAGCTTTCCAGCCATCAAGCCCAGCATCTCAATTGCTGAATCACCACTCTGCCCATTAATCAGCAAACACATACAAATAAATAGAAAACCAGAAAATGTGAGCATAACTAGAAAAGCAGCATTGACTATACTGGTCTGTATTGTCTCTGTCAGCTTTACTAGTTCTAGTAATATATGATATGGTATGAAAAACAGAAATGTAATCACTAAAACAAAGTTATGACAGAACAAGAGATGCACATTGGCATATCATATCATTTACACATTGGCATATCATTTCTTCTGTAAGGATACTAATTCCAAGAAAAATAAAATGGCACAATTCTTGCCTAATAAGCCAGGAATTGGCATATTTAAATATAATTTTAAATATAATTTAAATATAATTTAGTAAAAGTTAACAGATGAGTAGAAAAGACAACTACATGCCAATTGGTAAAGCTGAGCAATATCTGTTGTAAACTTTCCATGTTATAAAGTTAAATATAATAATTTATGCCTGGCAAATTTTGTATAGAGCTGCTGGAGTAAGGTAAAGTGTTTGCTGTCTTATTCAACAGTTTTGTGAAGAACAAGAATTCAACAGTATTAGCATATTTACACATATATGTAAATATCTGGAGTTCTTTGGCTAATCTTGCAATATTTATGAAATAAAAAAAGTTTCTTTTTTGATTCTCCACCATTGGGTATTCAGGGAGGCAATCTATTAAATGAGTTTATTTTTCAGATTAACAAAGAAAGTCATTTCTAAACTGAGTTGCTCACATAAATATTATTCACATTCCAACAAGGGGCACTTAAATTTTTTCTACAGTAATAATTTCTGAACTTTGGCAGTTTTATGGCTATTCTCTTTGCTTCTCTTAATTAAACTTGGCAAGTGTTCCAAAGAAACATTCAGTCAGAAAGGAAAATAAATGACCATATTTTATTTTGTGTATTAAATCTCTCTCTCTCTCTCTCTCTCTCTCTCTCTCTCTCTCTCTCTCTCTCTCTCTCTCTCTCTCTCTCTCTCTCTCTCTCTCTCTCTCTCTCTCTCTCTCTCTCTCTCTCTCTCTCTCTCTCTCTCTCTCTCTCATAATGATCTACTAAATATAGTTATAATGCAAGGCTTTTAATGAAATGTTGTTCATTGTTTCAATATAGTACAAAGACTAGCTATGGGTGAAAAACCCCCAGAATCAATTGGGCTTTTTGATTCTTCCTTTCAGTTGTTTAATTATCCCTGACAGGTTCAATTTAAGTCTGCTAGAGTGGACCTAGAGAAAAGCATAAAGAAAAGCTGAAGCATCAAAGGAAGAAATCTACTTATAAATATTATAAGGCTGACTTGTCAGTGCAAATTCTTATTGAAAATTAGAGACTTCTCAAAATTAAAAAAAAATAACCTGTTATAGGACATGAAAGCTTATTGGATTCCTCCAATCTTTACAAAATCCTCTTGTCAGCATTATTCACTTTTCCCCAGAATAGTTTTTTTGGCCCCTCATGGAGAATTATAGTAGCATTATAGTTGGGGGCAATTAGGATGTAAAAAGATTGCTCTATAGGTCTGTTTACAAAAGATAAGTGCCTCTCTTGATTGGCACTTTAAGAATTTTAGTAACTATACTAATATATTCAAGCACCTTTTCTTCACAATTTATCTTTGCCCACAAATGGAGAATGCTGATTTATTTAGCTGGGTTATGATTCCACAATATAAACATAAACATGTCATCAGATGGAAAGTAGACTTCTGGTGCCTATTTTTTCCTCATACTTCTCAATGTCACAATTAGGTTTTAAGTAGACTAACTTGGACTAAATTCTTCAGAAGTAGTAGAATAGCATTTTTGTTCTGGGACTATGTACTATTTTCCAGTGGTTACATAACTAGCTTGCAAGATGACTCTGTATTAAAAGAATGTCCATATTTCATGTTTCATATATAGGATCTGGAATATTTTGGCCTTGATAAATAAAAAATTAGCCTATGATTGAAAAAGATATTCCATTAAATATGATCTTTCATGCAATGACATTCATACCTTGAAAGGAAATGGCAAACAGCAGAAAAATTGCCTAGTGTTTATCTGGTTTTCTCTTGAAGGTAGCTTGTTATTGAGATTTATTGCAATGTTGAAAACATTTGAAATCAGAAACATGAGCAGCATATGTAAAATGATGTTACAGTATCTTGTTGAATCAGACCTTTCATTATTATCAGAATAAAGAATGCATGTTGTGGATGACCTTTTCACTATGGGTTTTGACATAACCACAGCTTACAAATACATGAATTGTCATATGGATGGCAAGGCTTGTCATACTTCAAACAATTTCTTTTTCTTCTAATATATCTCTACTTCTGAAGAATATAGAGACACTGAAAAACTATACTTCAGAAATTGTGTTGGGCAAGTGAATATTCACTCCTGTCTGAGTAAAGGTTAGTAGATATTTTGGAATTCATTACTTGAATTGATTTCTGTAAATAAAATAAAATAGAATAAAATCTATACTTAATAATTGCTTAGGCAAGAGATTAACAGGTGCTGGCACAAGGTGAGTTTCATGATTAGGAAGCTCATACCAGAACACTGACATCATATTTCTTGATATCCTTTCAAGTATCTCACTAGATACCAACCATTACACATATATTTTACACATGTAAAACAGTTTAGCAGATTATTCATGAGAAACATAATCCAACAACTAGTAAGTATAGAGTTTTACTCTCTTGTTTATTTTTGTTTCTGGATATCAGGTACAGGTATTTGTGAAAATGGCTGTCCAAAGGATGTAATTTTTGATGGTAGTCTTAGGAATTGCTGAAGGAACTTTCTATTTCAGCTGCTGTCACCAAGGAGATTTAGGCTAGAGCTGCAGTCAGGGAAGGGAGAAGGAGCTACTGGACAGAAATTACTGCTTCTTTCAGTGTCACTGACATGGTTTTCTCAAGGTCTTCTAAGTCTACCTCCTTTTGACTCAGCTAACATATTGGTTCTGTCTTTCTGAACTTTCTATCAATATTCCTTTGCATCCCCTCTAAACTCAAACACAGATATAGATATCTAAGCTAATCTTCTCAGCACATCTGCTCCTTCAGAACTCAAGTACAAAATGTATACAGAATCATGTTCATATTTATAGGAATCATCAATCTTTGTCCACTGCTTTCCCAAATAATATAGAAATCTGTCAGGTTTATATAGAAAGCTTATTATATCTTCTATTTTGTTTGGTGTTATTGTACACCATCCACATTTAGTTTGGAATCAGACAATGCATACATGAAATAAGTTACATTAAATTAAATTAAGCAAGTAGAAAAATCTGCCGGTCTCTGTCCAAACTGATTTATGGACCAAAAAGGAAATATTTACTTAACATATACATGGACTGTAATGAATTTAATGTATAATGTAACATGATGACACAGACTAAACATTAAATGGAAAAGGGAGCAAGACATAATTAACTTGATTGTATCCAATGTGCAGTTCCCAGACCTATATGTGCACCGGAATGCATTACTATGTCAAAAATACCCTGCAACTCCAGGCAATAGTTTTGTAAACAGGGAAGGGGATGTATGATTTTACATAGGATTATGGCAAAAAATAAAACAGTAGCTGAAAAAATAAATCCTGCAATATTGTACAAAACAATAAAAAAATCTGCTGTGAATCTGGCCTTCAATCAAAGAGGTTTAAGTGTGATAAATTTCTACCATTGATCATTTTTAGGACACTACTTTACATATTGAATAACTGTGATGGAGTAATTGCCTACCAGCTTTTATAGAATATTTATTCTTGTGATATACCCATTATACACTGCCTATAGTCTTTTTGCACTTGGGGCTGTTTGTTCATTGTCTTCTAAAAGTGATAATAAAACTGGGACATTGATTACAAGACTGAGTCACAATGACTGTACTTAACTAGATTTAGCATACCTAATCTGCTAATTTGGATTACCAGGAGGTGGTAATAAAGATGCAACATTTCAAACTCTGCTGCCAGCTAATGGTCATACAGTGCTAAAATGTAGTTCAATGTTGACTTTGTAGAGTAAACCAATGTTTATGACTTAAATTGATATATAAACCTAGCCAATTGTGTCTTATGCTATAAACTGTGGTTAGGAAATGGTTTATATAGTATATGAACCCAACAAACTGTCATTTATAACCAAGTAATAAATTTGAACAGAAACTTAATCAGCTTTGCATGAATTCCAATCAAATATCTGAGCTCTGTCTGCTTATCATGCTTATCTAATGATATGAAAAATAGATTTAGAACTGAATCTAAGCTTGAGGTTAACAGCTTGAATTACAAGCCAGAACCTTGTTTAGCAATCTATAAAAAGCTTTGGCAATGCAAGTTCACAGTCTTTGAACACAATCTGTTTGTCACTATAGATTTCCAAGCTTTTTTTGTGTGTGTGTGGTAAACCATACAACATTTGGATGAGTTTTTAATACACAATAAATATAAATATTGCAGGATGCATGTGTAAGCATAATGTATTGCATATATTTACATGAATATAAAATATCAAACATGATGTAAAGAAAAATAATTAACACTAAGGGCACAATTTTCTATGCAGAGCTTTTTAGAAGTGCTGTCTTAATTTTCTTATTTCTTTCTTTTTTCTTTTTGGTTCAAGCCTGAGGACACAAAGAACTTGTGAAACAGATGGGACAAGCATATTGTTGAAAATGAATATATTGAAAATTCTCATTTCACTTGTCACTTCTACAAATGCTTAAGAAACCAGAGCATACATTTCCTATTAAAAATATGAAAATATTGAAAATAGGATGCAATATTCTCTTCTGGGAACTTTTGGAATAGTGAAACTAGTACTTTATATATGTTGCTTATAGACCAGTGGCCCCCAGGGACCAGTTCTGTGGAGGGCATTTTTTTTCTAGGGATCAGGGGGCATGGTTTTGTGTGCTGTCTAAGTCCCGTGTGTGCATGAATGGGGCTACATAGCACACACAAGCCCAGGACTTGGGGACCCTTGTTATACATTGCCTTAATCATGTCAGCTCTAGACTGGTAAAATCTAATGACTTGTTATTTAAATTACTTAAGACCAGATTCACATATCAGTCAGAACTATAGTTGTTTGTTCAATAACTATAGTGTATTGAATATCCACAATTTGTTATGTTCAGTCAACATAAGCCAATATCAAACTAAACACAGGATTGATCAGGATGCAAATGATGTATATCATGTAATTCATTTCATGACATACATGACATCATTCAGTCCCTTTTTCCTACTGTTGGGCACCCAGGTTATCTGTATTTAATATTCTTTGTTGCTAGCAGGAACCATTTCATGTTTTGTATACTATGATTTGATTCATGAAAAGTTGAAATAAATATTCCAGTATGGAGTAACCAATTTATCTAGTGTGTTCTGCATAATGACCTGAATACACAGCAGTTATTGATTTGGAAAAGGGGACATGTAATTCCTATCTGCCACTAGTAATTTCACAGATTCCTTCCCTTTTAAGCACTGTGGATTTTGTCATGAAACATAAACTACACTTCAAGTTTAAATATGCTGAAGGGCATTCAGAATGGTTAGTTAACAAGCTGAGAAGTGATTATCACCCCATCTAATAATTAGAAAAAGTTCTCAGTACTTTACATTTCCATATTTTAAACACAGAGGAAAGGGCCCTGCTTGAGTGCATTCTGCTGGCCAAGAGAAATGAAAAGTACTTAGCCTTACTAATTAGCTTCAAATACAAATTTAAGGTCACATTAATATGATCCCTTTCTCTGACAAAAAATACTTTGAACTTTTATAAAACAAAGTCTGTCAAGAATACTGAAAACCAATTGAAGTTCTTGGAAAAAGACATTTCAGTGCTATGATATGTCTATGCCTAGATTTATGAAAGTAATGGTTTGTTTTCCCTATGACACTCTACAGAAGTGAAAAGTGAATTTTGGAGAAGCAGGATAAAAAGAGGATGGATGCTTTTAAACCTTTGTGTATGAGAAGACCATGGACATCCAAGAAGACAAATAAATGGATCATCAAAAATATCAATCCAACATTCAAGGCTCAAATTATTATTTTTGGCGCATTATGTGACTGCTTAGTTCTCTTGAGAAACACCAAATGCTGTGGAAGATAAAAGGAAAAAAAAAGAAGAGGACAACCAGACCAAGTTGAATGGATATAGTTATAGAAATAACTATTGGGATATAAAGGGCCAGGCTGAGAGCAGATTATACTGGAGAAGTTATGTCTATCCATGTGGTTACTAAGAATCAACACAGATTTGATGGCATATAATCAATCAATCAAAAGAAAAGTAATAGCATATTTATAGTATTATAATTCTTTCTATATCGTATTTCCATGTTTATTTTTTTCATTCTTACATATCTGCTTTCAATGTTATTTTATCAGCAAAATTTCTATTTCTGGATTTTATCTGCATGTATGTGTATTTAGGTACATGTTCACTTGTTTCAAAGCATTTCATTCCTTGTAGTATGTATCCTTGCAATTCCACTGTTGCATGCTGAATCTGAAAGCAGCACTCTGTTCAGCAAAGCTTATTTTTCTAATAAATGTGTTGCGTATTGGAGAATTCAAGAACATGAATGCTGGACTAATGATACAGATTCTATTTGCATTATAATTCCAATATTTTTATAACCAATCAAATGTCAGTGTGATGCACACAAACCAAATACGATTCTTCAGAAATCAAATGACACTGCAAATTGATTGATTGATTGATTGATTGAATGAATGAATGAATGTAATTTAATGTCCTTTGACATGTCCCAAAGAGACTGAAATCAAATAGTGCATGTAATGTTTCCATTACAGGTCAGTACACAATCAATGTCCTAGGAGCTATTAGAAATGTACTATGCTTCACATTCAATACCAGAAAGTTCCTTTGGAGGATATTGGAATTTAAAGGTACTGTCTGCAACCCTTTAAAGACACTGTATCTTTTAATGACCACTTTAAAGAGCCAAATTCACATGTCCATCTGTTTAGAAGCATTTTTCTAAATTAAGTCCAAAACATTGCACAGCTCTAGTAGTCATTATTAGTTATGCTTATTCTGCATAACTGTTTTTAATCTGTTTTTAAAGATATTCAGATTGGCAGCCATCACTGTTTTCTCTGTTTACCATAACAAATTCTGCAAATAAAAATGTACTTTGCAAAGAAGCACCTATCCATCATGAGTTTCCTACCAATCAGATTATCGGATGACCTTAGATTCTAGTATTTTTGTTGAGTATAAGGAGAGAATGGAAGAATCTCAGAAAAGATGCCAAAATAACTTTCCTCCAGATTAGAAATCACTGTTCCAATTTCCACATCTCCTTCTTCTCACACAATTGCTGAACTTCAACCCCCTTTTCTTTTAAAATTGACTTACTGTCAGTATTGACTGTATTAGCAAATTATGTTTTTTCCACAATTTAAATTAACTTTCCCTTGCTAAAAATATAAAAGGCTGATTGTGTCTGTAGACCTAAAAAGATTTTACAATGGCAATTTATTTTAAATTATGGTTTAAAATTTCAACGTTACTTTGATCTTAATTAGGTAGAATAATTTGATCGAACTGAAAAAAATGACTTTGTAAAATTGCAGGTTACATTTAATACCAACAACATTGTGTTTGCCCATGTTCCTAAATGTAATTTTGCAATCATCTTTTTTTTCAAAATGTTTTTTTAAAACCAGTGGGGAAATCTGAATTTCAATCCCAAAACACTTTATTTCTACACACAATCTATTATATTTTACAGAAAGAATAGATGAGTTTGTGTAAGGCATTGGAAACTCAAGTTGTGCTCAATACTTTAGATTGTACTTGATTTTCTATTAGGCATATGACAAAGTTCTTAGTGATGTTTAATTGCATTCCTACCTGTTGTATTTCTGGGAATAGCATTTATGTTTAGTAGATGTAGGAAGATTACATAGTAACTTTTGTAGAAAAGTTACATAGCACGTAATAATGCAGCACTTTCCAAATATTCTTAGAAATTTATCCTATCAGATTGAAGGGGAATTATAGATTAATAAATATGAGTAGTCTGTTCATGTTCTGATATGAAAATTATGGGTTTGTAAATTGCTTTTGTATATTTGGAATGCAATGGAGGAAGAAGTAGTGTTTACCCCAGACATGTCTAATGCATCTATTTTTCAGTTGCCACAAGAGCAGAGAATGGTAATACATATAAGCATTAAGTATAAAGTTAATATTTAGGTATAACAAAGAAAGTAAGTGAAAGTAATTATTCTAAACAACCATCCAGCTGCTATTGTTCATTGCAAGAATCTCAACACCTTGAAAACAGTACAATTATATTCAGTACTAATAAGATTTAATGCAGAGCAAGACTATCCAAATATAAGGTGCAGAGGTGATTCACAGATATGGATGAGTCTACTGCAGAACTATCCACTTTTACACCAACATTTGCAACCTGTAATAAAATCAGAAGCAGCACTTAATTCACCGATTCTTTCCAAAATCCATTTCATAAATTTCCTATAGTTCTCCATCCCTTTATTGATTTTTATGAAATTTATTTGCTACCCATCTCATGTCAAATGATTCTTTGCAACATTTCCATCCATGCAAACCATCCTTGCTTCTACTGTGCCCACATGCCCATGAATCAATCAATTAATCATTCTATCTGTCTGTCAGTCTATCATCTACAAAATTGCTACACTGTTTATCTCATCTAAGTGTCTATATTAGTCATCCAGATGGAGTTTTGGAATGAAAAGCCACTCTACATGGATTAACATCTTACATATCCAAAGGATCAGGGCTTGCAGCACAAAACTTCATTTAAGATCTTGCTAACTTTGATATCCACCCACATCCATTATGGAAGTTGCTAATAGTCACATACTGATTTCCACTTCAATTTTTTTTATTACTCTCTGTTTATGAATCTGGTCAACTCTGTCCCTGTATGCTTTTTTCATTCCTTGCATTCATGTTAGGGTCAATATAGCAAAAGACTATTGTTGTAAAATTAGATTTAATTTTATTTTCTCATAGCTCCTATCTTAATTTGTTCTGCTTACCACTTCTTACTGTTTTTTTGTTTTGCATTTTGCATAATGAATAGTATAACAAGCATATCTGTGAATAGGTGAATGTATATTAAAATTTGAATCAATGCACTGCCAGATGAATCCATCTTCATTGAAGGCTATGGACTGTAATCTACTACCTTGGTCCTATGTAAGTTAGTACACAGGTGCTTCTGAACTGTCATTCTAGGGCTGAGATATAGTTACTAGCCCCAAGCTGATTTCTGTGGCTGTCAAATCTAAACTGGAATTGTTTTTTTTAATGTAATCTGCACTGCATCAACATTATAGATTATGTTGAATACATGCCTGTCTCCCAGATTGTTTGTTTCAGAGTGCAGATTTGAAATGGAATCTTATTTTTTATCTCCATTTTGCTGCTATTATATACATGAAAGAGCTAAAGTTGGAAAGAGTAAAGGCCACTTTCTTTGAGACTATTTATACTAATTTCCCACAATATTGTTTTCCAGTAGCTCTGGAAAGTTCTGTGGTTTTGAGTCAAATAAATAGAGATACTGCTGTTTATATTTCTCTGCTTTTGCTTTGGAATTTAATTGATTATTAAAATATGTTTCCTGGTGTTAATAAACATGAAACTATATTTTTGCCAACTATATTGAATAACATGTCATATAAGGATTGAAGGGGGAAAGTGCAGACTAAATAGGAAATTACCCACAGATTTCCAACCTACTAGAGTTTATAATCCAAAATGAAGATAGCCTAATCTTACAGTGATATGATGATGATGATGGTGATGATGGTGATGATGACGACGACAATATTCTTTCAGAGAATTATATGAATAAATAATTGTTTTTATTTGTTAAATATTAGGCAGTAAAATAATACCTTTTCAAGTCACAGGCCCAAGCAGCTCCAGATGTCCTGTAAGAATGTAGAAATTTTCCTGCAATGAAATTTTATAAAATAGCAAATGCAGTCAGCCTAGATTTAGTTGAAGGATGAATGTAAAGATGCTCTTAAATAAATAAAATATATTGCTTTCTCCCAAAACTCTTCATGCAACCTCATACAGAGGAATGTTATGCCACATTGGTCTTTAAGGTCCACCAGAGCATGAAATCAATGCCACAAGTCAGCAAGGCAAGGTCATTTTTCATTTCATGCCTAGGTTATCGATAGTTCTTTGGCACCAGCACTGATAGTTTTAGGGCTTGGACTTTTTCTGTGAATTCATATACAGGTAAATGCTTTGAATTATTTCAGAAGGAAAACAGCCATTATTGTAAGGCAGGGGTTCTCAACCTTGGCAACTTTTAGACTTGTGGACTTCAACTCCCAGAATTCCTCAGCCAGCAAAGCTGGCTGAGGAATTCTGGGAGTTGAAGTCCACAAGTCTTAAAGTTGCCAAGGTTGAGAACCCCTGTTGTAAGGTATACTATTAAATTCCCCAGCCTTTAAATTCCTGATGATTGCAAATACATGGCACTTTTAAATATGCAGCACAGAGAAATTGTAACGTCAGTTATTAGTCACAGTGGCAACTGTGCAGTTTCCCTTTTTAATGGTAAGGATACAACTGATTAGTTGGGCATTATTTTGGCTACTATGTCATAAGTACAACCTGAACTAAGTTTAACGTCAAGCACGTTCACATTGATATATGGAAGCCAAGAGCCATGGTGGCACAGTGGTTAGAATGCAGTATTGTAGGCTAATTCTGCTGCAGTTCAGTTTTCATTGGCTCAAGGTGGACTCAACCTTACATCCTTCTGAGGTTGGTAAAATGAGGACCCAGATTTTTAGGAGCAATATGCTGACTCTGCAAACTGCTTAGAGAGGGCTATAAAGCACTATGAAGCAGTATATAAGTCTAAGTGCTATTGCTATTACTAAAGATTACTTTGTCAATTAACATATTATTTGTTGTTTCTACCAAACAGGAGGTATAAGTAGTTTAGACCCACATTAGTTATACTTAATTAATATAACTAAATAAAGTTAAATTATCTCTATTGCACTATATAAACAGAAGATACCCTAATTTTAATATTAACTCAATTATTCAAGCAAAAAGGTTTTCCTGATTAAATTATAAAGGTCCAATATTGATATTCCATACACTATTCCTTTCCTAAGAACCCATGACTCCTGTTTTCAATGTAGTCTCACAGACATCTTTTTTTCTGCAAATGTACAAACGAACTGAAGTTTTTTTTTTTTTTGCTGCTCTGAAGTTTTGGGGGTGGGGCAAATAAGAGAGCTTTTAGAGTGATGCAAATGGCATGACAAGTCCCACTTGTAGTCTGCCAGCAGAACATACAGGTAACAAAACCAATAAGAAACTGCAGATGCTCCTATTTTACAGCCCAAGTATGGTGGAATCACTTAGGTGGTAAGTACCATTCCAATTGGAACCTATTGGAATTTGCTGGATAAAATGTATTTGAAACACATTTTTACAACATTCTTTGCCAACACTGCCACTTTGCTTAATTACAAGGCTGGAATAACATTAAAAAAGCTATATTTTAAGATCTAGGACAAAAAGCCAATGGTCATTTTTCCCATGGGTAATACCTTACCAAACAAGATGAAGAACAAGAATTCATTTATAATGAAAGCCTCTGCCTTAGAAATCACCCAATGGACCTTCTGAATTCTAAACTTAGCAGAAGGCTATCAGGATATAAAGAAAAATGAGGTCTAGCAAAAAAAAAAATCATCTTAAAATATGAATAAATCTCCCTGGTAATGATCTTTTGCCTTTTCTTTGCCTTGTCTATCACATCTATTTTGTCTTTTTATCAATTCATTTATAATAATGAATATCATTTTAAGATAATCTTGTGCATGTTTTATTTATTACCAAAGTGACCAGGTGGAATTGACTGTACCTATTGTTTTACATAAAGCGTTAATATATTTACACTGTAATTTATATTAAAAACAAATTAATGGATTCCTTGAAAAGGTTTACAGAGCCTGAAGTTTAAAATTGCAGGCATATGAGTATATTTGAGCAGCAATCCAATAAAAAAATCTACACAAATGACAGAAATATTTTTCCAAATGCTAAATTTCATTTCAAAAAGACATCTGATATTTATAGCCTTTTGTAGACAATTTGCCACAATTTGCTTTCTTCCTTTACTACAAAGTGTACCTTGAATATTTCTGTTGCCAGAGAGTCTGTGTAGCTACAACAGCTTTGACAATTGTTTTATCAATCTCACCCCAACATTAATACCAACCAGAATATACTCTAGTTTTATAAGTTCAGTTAAGATTTAGAAATATAATAATTTCATAAGCAAGCAAATATTTCATGTTCTTTTAAAATTATTACTTAATAACCACTGCATATCCAAAATGCAATTATATATCAGTTACACAAGATCAGAGAACTTTGCAGTACTAGTAGAATTATGTTGACGATATATAAATTCTTTTTTCATAAGGAAAAATGGGATGTTTTAGTACTTTGATTATCCTGCTGTGTTATATTATTAAAGCTTTAATAAGGAAAATATAGAATTTGTGACAAATAGATTAATTATAGAAAGAACTATAATTTCTTTGAAATGGAAAAGAGAAATATGTTAATTAAAGAAAGTATTTTAAAATGTTTTGAAGTAGAAGGTAGACATTTACGGGACCGTCTGCTGCCTCATGAATCCCAGCGGCCGGTTAGGGCCCACAGAGTGTCGCCTGGCGGGGCCTAAGGGAAGAGCCTTCTCTGTTGCGGCCTTAATTTGTAGACTATATATCATATTTCATCATACCTTTGAGCTTGTCCTGTTCTGCCTGTCCCATTCCCTATTTACAGAGTAGATTAGGCTGAAATTATATGTTGAATAGTAGTCTCAAATCCCCCACCGCACCCCCCCCCGTTTAGTACTGTCCTATACTTTGCATTGGGAATAGTTATGCAGATAGGGTTAGAGTTCAATTTTTGAATGGTTAGAAAAAGGTTGAAAGTGCAATTTTATAATTTTGAAAACATTTGCGATTATAAAGAATCAACATGTAATAAAATTGCTTTTTTGCATTTATTTGTTTTGTAGATGTTTGTATTGCTTTAACATTTTTATTATTTTATAATTTAGAGTTGTAAGCCCACCAGAGTCAACGTGGTTGAGTTGAGTGGCTGTAGAAACTGAATAAATAAATATAAAACCATGGTGGCATATGCTCATATATTTAATCTCTTAACTCTATATTAAAACCTATATTTTTAAATATAGAAATTTTATAACATATTTTATAGTGATCTGTACATCATTTCAGTTTTTGAGATAAATGTTTCTGAATAAATATATCATATATTTATAAATATGATCAATGTTTATACAATGTTTATAAATTATAAAAATAATTTATAATTATTCTTTTCATAATTATTATGGAGAATATGTTTTTTTTTAAAGGAAGGTGATCTTTTCACAATAAACTTGATTGCAAATAAACAAGAGCATTCACTGTTATCATATGTTCAGCTTGGTGAAAAATAATAGAAGGAAAAAAGTAAAAATATCCATCAGTTCCATATGATGGATAATTATTTTAATTTGACACACTATTTCTCAATGGATTCAATGTCACATGACATTCCCTTTATTCAAATGATATAAAAGTCAACCTAATTTAAGTCTATTTTTCTTCTATTCAATCATGTCTAATTCTCAGAAATGCCTGGAAAAGTCCCTGAAGTTTTCTTGGCAAGGTTTTTCAGAAATATTTTGCCATTGCCTCCTTCCTAGGGCTGAAAGAGAGTCACCCAAACTCTTCTCCCTAAAACAGGACTAGAACTCATAGGACTAGTCTGATGGTTTCTGACCTGAAGCTAATCACTACACCAATCTCGATTTCAAAATTTAATTTTTAGCCTTATTCTGACTGCCTCATTTAATAACTGTTCATAATATGACAGTAATAAGTAAGTAATTTTACAATTAATCATTTCATCTATTACCTTTGAAGGTCTCTAAAGCGAAGAAAATCTGAAATAAGATCATAGGCACAGTGGCAGTTCTCTCAGTGATTGCTTTGCTTAACAATCAAATTGTCAATTGTAGTTGTGGTCACTAAATGATGACTACCTGTATCTGTACAATATTTGCATAGACATTTGTATATAGTGCACATGTTCTCTTTGTGTAAAATCAATGTTAAAATAAATATTTTTCTATCTCTGAATGTTATCAACAGGTGATTGCAGTAAATAGGACTCTATTTTATGTTGGTCTATGGCCATAATAAAAGTTTGATTTTCATTTAGGACTAGTTGCCCTATATGAGAAAGAGATAAAAAAAATAGAACTAGGGGTTATACATAAACCTGCCTGGCTTTAAAGTTAAACAGAGCCTTGGAGGTAGCCATCTTGCAGTGGATTTGGATGAAAGTATATTTCTTTCAGTCTATGTCCAACATGCTTTTCTGGTCTGATAGCTAGGTTCTGAATCTGAAACTTTAGAGAGTATTGAGTAAATGAAATCACTGGCAGCAGAAGTTCTATCAGATTGTGGATATTAAGACTACAGTATCTGAAGGAGTGTGTCTTTCAGATTACTTGGGTATTGATTTTATCAGTGGTGACCCCTAAACTTTCGGATGTTTTATTCTTATTTTATTATAAATTCAGCCCTTGGCAAAAACATTTCTGTTCTCCCAGGCTATAATATTAATTGTGTTATGCTAAAAAGAGTTGTGAAAAAAAGAATTAAGTAATTTTCCTCTCCTCTTTACAAACTCATATTCTCCTTATTACAAATAATCACACACTTATCCTAAATGATGGATGTGCATTAGCCTGTCTTTTGCACATTTGCCTAGTTAGGTGCTACCACTAAATCATATCTGAGATTTGACTTCAGAGGAGATTCATATGTTGCACTGTTATACTTATCACTTCAAGGTGACTGTACAAAGACAATGAGTTCACTTAACTGTACCACAGCTTTGTCACCCATTCTACTTTATCACCCATTTAATTTCTCACTCACTCTATTATGGAAGATAAATCACTAAAAATCCTGTTTGCTGTTTCAGCATTATTAGGATAACTATAATAGTAGTATAAAAAAGAAAATTAGCATGTATTAACAATTCTTAATATTATAAAGAAGCTTTAGTAATTACTAATGTAAATTACTCATGTGCCTCTCTAAATTGCAAACCATCTTGCAGTACATTTTCTTTTCTTTTTTTAATTAAATTTTATTGAATATACAGTTAAAAACAAAAAAGACACAGTGGACATAATACAACTTCCCTGGTTTAAACAATACTATTAGTATTAAGTTACGAAAAAAATTCTTTACATTATAACAAAAAATGCATATAGGATCTGTGATCTTTCTAGTAAGCGTTCTTTCAATCATATACATTGTGGTTCAATAACTTTCAATTCTATCTTGTAAAAAATACTAGTATAAAGATTTCTAAACTATCAACTTATCAATCAACATTTGTCCCAGCATTCCTCCTTGACTCTAGCCATTTATACACTCCATTCCAAATTTTGAAATAGTCAGTAACAAATAAAATCCTATCCTGCGCGGAAATGGATAGGTTAACATTAGAGCAGTACATTTTCTTAATGCAAACTTTTCAAAAACAGTCTCTTAATGGAATAAAATATTCCTTCCTTCCTTCCTTCTTTCCTTTCCTTCCTTCCTTCCTTCCTTCCTTCCTTCCTTCCTTCCTTCCTTCCTTCCTTCCTTCCTTCCTTCCTTCCTTCCTTCCGTTTACTTTAAACTGCTTTTCTAGTAGTTGCTTCATTTAGTTTCTAGTTTCAGTGTGTCAGAATAATATGCTATTTAAGTTCTGCTTCCTTAATTATGTGCTTTAATGTATTTTGGGATTATTAAACTGGGGCTAACATGAGGGTATATTCAGGAAATATATAACTTTAAAAAGATGAAGTTTTGATTATCCCTTGTACTCACCTTCTAGGGGTTATTTTACTGTACCTTACATATACCCTGCATGGTTCTGCCAATACTTTGAAAAAGTGATACATATTTACAATAAGGAGAACTTTTCTCCAATTAGTGCATATGTCAGTCTTTATGATGGAATTTATGCATTGCCTGAAGGTACTGCATTTTTCTATGGTAGTGCTATTCTGAAAAATAATTCCTGGGGATTGTAGAATTCTATTAAGACATTATTGATTTTGAACATGGCAGAAGTAACTTTATAGATTTTATTTTTGCTTTCTTATTAATGCTTGCACTATAGAGGGAAAATATTTTGGAATTACTTTATTGTAATTTATCAAATAAAGTGTGTGGAAAATTTCTTGTCTAGATAAAATAATTAAACATAGTATTTAAAAACAAGAAACAATGGATAGAAACTAATCAAGGAGAGAAGCAGGAGACTTCCGGTTCCGGTCACGCTGACCGGAGCTATCCCTAGAGAGCTCCGAGAAGGGGCTCGTTCTAAATGCAACTTACCGGACCGCCGAGGGAGTAAGCCACCAGGAGAGAAGACACAATTGCAGAGGACCCTCGGACCTATCCGGAAAGGTAAAAATCACCGCCGGAAGGTCCAAGGGAGCTGCGGACGGGGCTGAGGAAGCCGGTGGCAGCCGGCCGGCCGGCAGGCCCAAAGACACCGCGTTACGAGAGGGAGCCGGTGCCAGAGGAACAACGGAGGAGGAGGAAGACACCGGCATGAAAAGCGAGGGCCGCCGGGAGGGTCTGCTGGCCTGAAGAAGACCCCCGGATGAGCCGAATCAACGGAAGAACGCCACGAGAACAACCGAGGGGGCCGGGCGCGGAAAACAGAGGCGGAGGCGAAAGGAGCTGAAAGGAAGCCAGCACAAGCGGAGGTGAGCGGCGCGAGCAACGGAGGCAGAAAATACCTGTGTGAGGTGAGCGGGCCGACGGGAGGGTCTACCGGACAGATGAGGACTCCCTGACGAGCTGTTAAAGGTGAAGAGGGCCGTGGGAAGATCCGTGGGGGCCTGGAGTGAACTACAGAGACACAGGTGGAAAGCACAGAGGGAGACAGAGACAAAGAAACAGCAAGGAGGGAGGAGGAGGTGGAAGGCCTGGAAGAACCGGGAGAGAGACGTGAGGAGAGAAGCCCCCCAGCTGAGCCCTTGAACCAAGGGACTCAGAATCCCAGGGCCAGCACAGTGAACCCACAAGGGAGGAAGGAGGGGGAAAGAGAGAAAGCAGCCAGAAAGTAAGAGTACTGGATCTGGGAAAAGGAAAATTTGGAGCCTTATCTCTGAAAAGAAAGGCCAGATTACAAAAACATCACCTGAGCACTGCAGAGGGAGCAATCCGGCTTATTCAAAAAATCAACAGAAAAGCAGGGCCAACAATAGACAGAACCCAAGATGACCTCCAAGCAGACCAAACTGACACTCCAAAAGGGAGCTGCACCCCCCCAAGCCCAGCTCCCTAAAACAGCAGGAGACACCCCACCTACCCTCCCACCCCCCATCCACCCACAGGACCCCAGACCCATCCACCAACCCAGGCCTGCTCAACAGCACACATGATGCAAGAATTAAAAGGAATTATGGAGATACTGGGAAAGAGGATGGAGGGAATGGATAAAAAGCTTGAGGAAGTGGGCATAAGGATGGAGAGAAGGTGCAAAGAGGCAGAACAGAAGATGGAGGAAAGGTGCAAAGATATAAAACAGATGCTGGAGGACCAAGGCAGAGATCTAGAGAGAAAGTGGGAAGGACAACACATAGCGGCGACTGCTGACCTGGACCGAATTAAGGACGCAATGCAAACACACAACAAGAGAATGAGGGAAGAAATGGGGAAAAATCTCAAGGAGATCAAGGAGAGTATGGAAAAAAGGATGGAAGAGGTGGAGAGACACATGGAGGGACAGATAACAGAGATGAAAAGTGTGGCTCAGGACCAATCCACTATGATGCAATACTGGCAAATGGCGTCTGCAATCAGATTTAGAGGTTGGAAAGAAACAACTAACGAAACCCCAGAGGACCTGAACAGAATCTTTGTAAGGGCCCTGGCAACATTTCTGGGAAGGGAAGTCAAAGATATTGCGTGGCAATTTGACAGAGTCCACAGAGTTAACTCATGGACAGCAGCAAGCAGGCACCTACCAAGGGACGTGGTCATCCATTTCGCAATGAAGTGGTTCCGGGACCTTATCTCCGTAACGTCCTACAACAAGAAATTATACATAGAGGAGCAGGAGGTGAAGGTACTGAAAGAGATCCCCCCAGCGATGCTATGAGACAGAAATGATTACAAGTTCCTGGTCAACGAACTGAGATCATGCGCTCTGCAATATCGATGGGAAGCCCCAACGGGAATGTCACTTCTCTATAAAAGTAAAAGGTACCACCTGAACTCGATCCAGAAAGCCAAAGAATTCCTTGAAAAGGAACTGAAATCGGAAGGACCTCAACCCACAATGAGGGACAACACAGACGGGCCACATGAGAGCGGAAGAGACCTAGAACAATGAGCAAACTACTCAGAAGCACAGACTGGTGCAGTAGCAGGAGAAGGGAATGGACCACCTTGAGATACGACAGCACAGAGAGCAGAGGGCATCAAAAACAAGGAAGCATGGCAGGTTATAGAGTCAAGGCAACTAAGATCCACTACCAAATGCACAGACCAGCAAGACAAGACCCTACAACACAATATGTGCACCAACCCGGATATCATGGGAACGAGACCAAAGAAGAAAACAGGAGAAAGAGCAGAAGCGGTCTTGCAAGAGTATCCTGAAATCGATAATGGCAAGTAAATATTTGACTTGGAACGTTAACGGGTTAAACTCCCCACAGAAAAGGAGGAAAATATTTCACTACCTGAACCAAGGCAAAAATGATATAATGTGCCTACAAGAAACACACATCAGAGCGGCGGACCAGAAATATTTAATCAACAACAAACTAGGCACACAATTCGTACCTGCGGCACCAGGAAAGAAGAATGGGATTGTTATATATGTAAAGAAACATGTAATAGCTAAGCTAATAGAGTCGGACTCCCAAGGTAGATACCTTGCAATCGAAATAACCCAGGAAGACAAGAAGATTCTGGTGATGGGCATATATGCACCAAATCAACAACAAGGAAAATTCTACAAAAGGATACACAAGAAGTTAACACAACTCAACTACAGATCATGTATTATGTTGGGAGACTGGAACGGGGTCATAGAGATCGCCCTGGATAAGAAGAGGACTGCACCTAACCCGCAAAAGCACTCAAAGTTGCCTAAATCCTTCTTCGACATGACGGAGGACCTTGAACTGACAGATGTATAGAGGGAAAGGCACGGCAAAGAGCAAGAATTCACATTTTTCTCTGACAGACATCAATCATTCTCCAGAATTGACTTTATATTAACATCTAGCGACTTGCCTGTCCGCATAAAAGCGGTGAAAATCCTACCCAAAGTACTAACAGACCACAATCTGGTAGGGATGGAATTAAGACAAGGTTTGAAACCGAGGAGAACCTGGAGAATTAATGAAAACCTGTTTAGACTCGAAGAAAAGGTGGAGGAATGCAAAAAAGCTATGAAGGAATTCTTCAGCATAAATATGAACAATGAAACTCCCATAGAAATGATTTGGGATGCCAGCAAGGCATACATGCACGAGATACTCATGGACATGAATAACAGACACCATCGTAAACAAGCACAAAAAAGAAAGGAGTTAGAAAATGAGATAAGCAAGAAGGAGCAGCTATTAATAAAAAGACCGGATGACAAAATCACCAAAGAAGGAATCAAGATTCTAAGAAAGCAATTTGACTTGTTGATGGCGGACCAAGTGGCAAGGAATATACAATATGCAAAACACAAGACATTCTGTAATGCCAACAAACCGGGTCGATGGCTGGATTACATCATAAGAAAGAAGCAGAAATCCCGCATAATTGAAAAGATAGAGTACAAAGGCAAGGAAGAATTTCAACAGGAAACCATCAAGAAAGCTTTTACCGAGTTCTACTCAAAGCTATACGCCGAGGAGAAGACACAAGACAAGGAGATAGATAAGTTTCTACAAAACGAAAAGCTACTGATAATCACCGAGGAACAAAGAGATGCCCTGAATGCCTTGATCACAAAGGAGGAAATACACTCAGCGATCAAACAACTGAAAAAAGGAAAATCGCCCGGGACGGATGGGATAACAGCTACCTACTACAAGCATCTCCAAGAGGAAATGTTAGAACCCCTCAGAAAGCTATTTGTCAACATACAAGAAGGGGGCCAAGTCCCACCCCCCTGGAAAACAGCTTACATTTCTCTAATCCCCAAAGAGGGAAAAGATAATGCACAACCTGCAAAATACAGACCCATCTCACTACTGAACACAGATTACAAAATCTTCACAAAAATTTTGGCCAACAGATTAATGAAGGTACTACAAAAAATAATACACCCGAATCAAACGGAATTTATGAAAACTAATGTGAGACAACTGTTGAACATAATAGAGTATCTAGAAAGACACAACCAGGTACCCGCCACTCTCATGTTTGTGGATGCAGAGAAAGCCTTCGACAGATTGAATTGGCCGTTTCTGACAAAACTGGTCCAAGGGATGAAAATGGGAAAACGGCTTCTCAACTCCATAATGGCAATTTACCAGAAACAAACAGGCCAGATCGTGGTGAATGGTGACCTAACGGATTCATTTCAAATAGAAAGAGGCACGAGACAGGGATGCCCGCTATCACCCTTGCTATTTGTTCTGGAGATCCTACTGAACAAGATAAGAGCAGCTGAGGACATAAAGGGCATACAGATCAGACAACAAGACTACAGACTATGTGCCTTCGCAGACGACCTGCTGGTGACAGTGTCGCAACCAGTACAATCAGCAAGGAGATTGATGGAGATAATGAAAGACTATGGTAGGGTATCAGGCTTCAAAGTGAATATATCAAAAACGAAGATGCTAGTTAAAAATCTAGACAACAAAGCAAAACAGGACTTGGAAAGAACAACGGGTTGTGAAATAGTTAAGAAAGTTAAATACTTAGGAGTGGAGATAGAAACAACGAACGCGAAATTATACAAAAATAACTATGAGGTGCTGTGGAACAAGATACAACCAGATCTGGAAAGGTGGAAAACACTACAATTGTCCCTGCTGGGCAGGATAGCAGCAGTAAAAATGAACGTACTGCCAAAATTTCTATTTCTCTTTTAAATGCTACCCATACTTAGAAAGGACACGGACTTGGACGAATGGCAGAAGGGCATCAACAGATTTATTTGGGACGGCAAGAAACCAAGGGTGAAACTAAAAATCATCCAGAACACAAGGAAGAGAGGGGGACTAAAAATGCCCAATCTAAAGCTATATTACTATGCCGCGGCACTGGTGGCGCTGAGTGACTGGATCAACATGACGAATGAAAGAATATTGAACGTTGAAGGGCATGGTCTACTATTCGGCTGGCACGCATATTTGGTCTACGACAAAAAGGCTGACAAGAACTTCAGGAGAGAAGCAACCTGGAATTAAAAAGAAATTTCCTAACAGTGAGAACAATTAATCAATGGAACACCTTGTCTTCAGAAGTTGTGGGTGCTCCATCACTGGAGGGTTTAAGAAAAGACTGGACAGCCACCTATCTGAAATGGTATAGGATTTCTTGCCTAAGCAAGAGGTTGGAATGGAAAACCTCCAAGATCCTTTTCAGCTCATTCTGATTGATTGAATTAGTATACACTGATTCTCTTTTTTTAATCAGAATTCACAGTTTGTATGAGGAAATAATTATGTGTTCTTCTCTACATTAATAATAATTTGACCCTTGTGGGTATAGGGATAAGTATGATGACATGTCAGCCATGGTAGCATTGTACAAATGCCATGTCTTATGTAGTTTCATCAACTAGCATGAATTATATAACCATGTCATTTGCACAGTGAAATCATGACACATGTATTTTTATTTTGACAAAGTTGTGGCTTGTAACAGTTACAACTGCTTTCAATGGCATACCTAGCATTGCATGCCTTTCCACTTAAGGGCTATGAGTGGTTGGTAATACTGAGAACAATTCTAAATTGCATAGCACTACCACTGGCATGACACACCACCTTCTGTGTATATACTTGGAAATAATTCAGCATAACTGCAATGGAGAGGCCAGTTGAGGCAGATGTCTTGATGTTAAATTCAGATTTATGTTGCTATCAAGGTATCCCTTATATTGGTAATATCCACAGCCAAGTAAGTTGTGTGACAGGTTCTATATGTGCTTTTTTATTTGGAGGTGGTAACCACACCAAAGTGAGTCCTTAAGTTTTTTTTACCAAGGCATTATAAGAAAATAATAATCACATAATATGAGACAATCATCAGAGAATATACAGGAATAGTAAAAATGCAATATAATCCAAGATAGTAATCAAATAATATTTACATAAACAGCAATGAAAAATATTCAAAAATACAGTAAGACAAAGGAATACAGTGTCTAAGCACTTATGTCAGTCAGCAAGCCCCAGAGAAGATGACAGGCAGACACTATCAAAGTCACTATATGCAACAAACTCATGCTTATGTCTATATTGAATTTATAATCCTGTGACTATTTTTAATAAGCTATTTTTGTCTATTTTTTACAGATTTTGGACCATAATTAAGGAATCTGCTTTTCAGTGGTCTCATCTCACTAGACTTCACCAATGATAGAGATGACAAATTTATCTTCATGAAATACATTTCCCTTCTGCCAAGGTTCAAGGTTGAGGAATCCTGGAGGTAATTATGCCATCAAGACTAAGAAGTCTTTGTTTATACCAGGTGGAGATAACACCATGTTATGGATAAGAAGTATCTTTTTTTCAAGGTTAATTGGATGAAGATGAGAAAGATGATCCTATTCTACACAGGTGTCTCACTAAGGACGGGGCAAAATGAAGCACATCCCATTATTATATAAAATAAATGCTTGCTTAATTCTGCATTATATACTGAACTGTTATATAAAAATATACAGTCATATAGAGGTTAGTGTATCATACACTTATGTATCAAACAAAACAAAGCAATAAACAAGAAAAAAGGAAAAAAAGAGGAAAGAATTTCCCAAACTGAGAAGGATGTTTTTTAGGATATTTTTAATCATTTCCTACTAGTAGAATCCACCATACAAAAAGTCCTGATGAATTTGTTTTAAAAAGAATCATAAAAGGTACCATGGTACCTTGGTACTCAACTGCTTTGAAACTCATCAAATCTGATACTCAGTGCATTTTGATGTGAAAATTTTGTTCCAGTATTCATTGTTTGCTTGGTAGTCAATGCACAAGCTAGAAGTTTCAGTGTCAGCTGCCTTGTAGCTTACCACATTAATCCTTATGGGAAAAAATGTTTGGTACTCATAGCTTTTGGTACTCATTACATCTCTGGAACCAATTAATGTTGAGTTACAGGGTATCGCTGTGTATAATTGACAGCATAACTCTTTCATGACATTAACTTGATTTATATTTCAATTTTATGAGATTTTATTAAGATTTCTGAAAAAGTCATAGAGAAACATTTTAAGTATGTTAAAACTTTCAGAAACTTAGAGTATTTTAATGGTTAAATAAATTTTATTAAAACATGGATGTTTATTAAAATAAAAACAAAATAAATTATGCTTTTCATTAAACATACTGTTCACATGATCTCCTTTTGTGTTGGAGATGATCAATTGCTACCTACATAGAAAAATAATTGACTAGGAAGCAAATGAGAAATGAGATTTTTTTTACTTTACTTGTTCATAAACTCTCAGCAATTCACTAATGCTTAATATCATTACAGAGGTAATATTTCTATTTAATTTCTTGTGACGGAAATAATGATCCAGGAAACTATAGACCTATCAGCCTGACCCCAATACCTGGAAATATTCTGGAAAACATTATACAACAATAAGTCAGCAAACACCTAGAGGCAAACAAAGCCAACATGGGTTTGTCAAAAACAGATCATGCCAGACAATCCTTATTGTATTCTTTGACCAAGTGACAGAATCAGTGGACCAGAGAAATGTTGTGGATATAATTTACTTGGACTTCGGTAAGGCATTTGATAAAGTAGATCACAACCTACTACTTGATAAGATAGAAAAATGTGGGTTAGACAACATCACCACCAGCTGGATTCATAGCTGACTGACTGGCCGTACTCAGCATGTGGTCCTCAATGGAACTGCATCTACATGGAGGGAAGTGTGTAGTGGGGTGCACTAGACTCTGTTCTAGGCCCAGTGCTCTTCAACATCTTCATCAATGATTTGGACAAGGGGATAGATGGGGAACTCATCAAATTTGCAGATGACACCAAGCTAGCAGGAATAGCTAAGACTCCAGAAGATAGGCTTCAGATACAGGAGGATCTGGGCAGACTTGAACACTGGGCACTGTTGTGAGTGTCCCTAGACCAGCTTGGGAAGTGTCAGAATATGAGGATCAGCAGCCAGGCCCCTCTGGGTGTTTTCCCCTCCCGGCAGCCGAGGAGGAGCAGCCAGGTCCCTCTGGGTATTTGCCCCTCCCGGCAGCTGAGCTAGATAATGAGGAGCTCTGTATGCATTCTGAATCAGACTCTCAAAATGATGAGTCAGATTTAGAACAAGAAGATAAATGGATTGATCCGAGGTTCCGAAGGTTTGATAAGCGCAGGTGTCAGTTAACTGGAAAAAGGAAGTAATGGGGGGAAGTGACGTATCGGACACTATATTAGAAGGGGAAAGAAAGACTACGCCTTTGTCACGAGCAACGTTAATCAAGGAGAGGCTTGAAAACTTTTGCAGTGCGTTGGAATTCTGGTGTTTTGAAAACCTACCGAAGAATAATGAGGTCTTGGACAATGTGATAAAGAAAGAGTAAGTTAATTGGGAAGTAGGAGGAGGAGAGCATGTTTATCTAAATGTAAATAGATCTGATTTGGTCGTTCCGGCCAACAAAAAAATGCCAGCAGCTTGCTTTGAAATGAATCCTTTTGAAATGTGTTAAATAAACCTCTTAAAGACATATTTACGTGGATTTTAATGAGCTGAGAGAGACTAGACATAAAAGGCACTATCTAACAAAATGAAATTAAATGATGAAAAAAGTAAAGTTCTACATTTAGGCAAGAAAAAACAAATGTACAGGTATAGTATAGGGGTACCTTGCTCAACAGTAGCAACTGTGAGAAGGATTTCATAGTCCTAGTGGACAATCACTTAGATATGAGCCAGCAGTGTGCTGCAGCTGCTAAAAAAGCCAACACATTGTTAGGCTGCATTAACAGAGGGATAGAATCACGATCATGTGAAGTATTAATACAACTTTACAATGCCTTGGTAAGACCATACTTGGAATACAGCATCCAGTTTTGGTCACCACGATGTAAAAAAGATGTTGAGACTCTAGAAAGAATACAGAGAAGAGCAACAAAAATGATTAGAGGTCTGGAGGCTAAAACATATAAGGAACGGTTGCTGGAATTGGGTATGTCTAGTTTAATGAAGAGAAGGATGAGGGGGACATGATAGCATTGTTCCAATATCTCAGGGGCTACCAGAAAGAAGAGGGAGTCAAGCTATTCTCCAAAGGACTTGAAGGCAGGACAAGAAGCAATGGATGGAAACTAATCAAGGAGAGAAGCAACCTAGAACTAAGGAGAAACTTCCTGACAGTTAGAACAATTAACCAGTGGAACAACCTGCCTCCAGAAATGGTGAATGTTCCAACACTGCAAGTTTTTAAGAAGAGACTGGACAGCCATTTGTCTGAAATGTTATAGGGTTTCCTGCCTGAGCAAAGGGTTGGACTAGATGACCTCCAAGATCCCTTCCATCATCATCATCATCACCACCACCACCACCACCACCACCACCACCACCATCATCATCATCATCATCATCATCATCATCATTATTATTATTATTATTATTATCTCCTGCATGGAATAGTCCTTGAACAGGAAGTAATATTTTGTTTGTTTGTTTGTTTGTTTTACTCTGTTTCTACTATCAAATGGATATGCTGATACAACCATGAAAATTATATTATCATATCATATCATATCATATCATATCATATCATATCATATCATATCATATCATATCATATCAAAATATTATATTATATTATATTATATTATATTATCGTATCGTATCGTATCGTATCGTATCGTATCGTATCATATCATATCATATCATATCATATCATATCATATCATATCATATCATATCATATCATATTATATTATTATTAAAGGTTCACTCTTGTATACTTTTCTCATATTTCCTATGTAGGTATAACACCCTGAACACTTGAAATGCTCCAAATAATTAAATACCACTGATGCCCTTGGGTGCTTTTCATTCTTTGTTGCATGTTTATATGTGTGTGTTTATTACATTTATATACCACTAAATAATCAGACTCAAGACTGTTTATAGCATTAATATTAAAAAAAGCATAAATGTAAAATATTCCTACAATGAATACATAGAACCTATAATCCACTAAAGTTGTAATGAAAATCACCCTCCCGTGCAGAACCCCAAAAGGCAACCAAGTTCCACCATTAGTGCCACAAAACACATTAAATTGTTCTTATGGTTTCTGAAAACCCAAAGATGTTGGGGTTTAAAACACCTTAGAAAAACAATTGTTCCATAACTCTACTGAAAAAGGTAGGGGTGATTATCATTCCCATCCCACATGCACATGTAAGTAAATTCTAGTCAGAGAAGACAATCCCAAAATTAATTGGGAATTGAATCCTGTAGGATTATATAAAGTAAAAACAGCTGTTCAAGCTATTTGGAAGTATAACTAGTGTAGTGAGTGTAGCATTAGAATTATGCTACTAATAGGATCACTAAATACTTGTTATTATACTTCTTTAATGAGGTCCACATGACTGAGAAACACTGTACTAGACACACACCTATCAGATATACTTTAATGAGATTCTTGTATTAAGTTGGGGATTGGATCTGGTGGGCTAAATAACCAATTCTAGGATTTCATGATCTTATGACTATTCTGCTATTTTTATTATAGTCTAACCAGATACAACATAATTCCAATGCCATTGCTTTAAAAGTAAAAAAAAAAAGGCTTCTAATGAACTCTGTGGTACTAAAACTTGATTACTTGTGCTATAAAAAATTGCTTGGGCCCCATTGAATGTACAACAGCTTATATGTCCATCAAAGTTATTTTAATTGAAAACAATTAGCATAAGATACTTAAGAATCACAGAAGGATAAATTAAAAATACAGGTTTCAAGCAGGAATAGTGAGAAACTAAAACATATTTACCCATAGTACAGGTGCTGTTTTCACAACAATGTCTGAAATTTCATTTACTATTGGAGAGGCACACACTTTGTAAAAAAACAAAAACAAAAAAACCCGGACATTTTACCTTAAGAACAGAAAGTAAAACATTTCAGATCTGTTTCTGAGAATATAGTACATAAGGGAAATTAGTTTGCAATAGCTCTACTATATGTAGGTGGAATAAAACAGAAAAAAAGAATGCAAAAAAATATGGATTGTAGTCCTTTAAATGCATATATTCCTAAACTAAAGCGAGGGCAAAATGCCACAAATGTTAAATCTATGTATCAGTGAAGATATGCAAATCTGCTACAGTACTGATGCATAGGGATTCCTTCAACAATGCATTCAAAAATGTGCATGTCATTTTCTCTAATATCATTTCCTGCCTCTTCCATTTTGAAGAATGCAAAGAACTGAAATGGCAATTGGAAACTTTGTTAAAACATACTGTATCATATGTGTCACTGTGTATTTTAACCATTATTTTCAACCATCAAATTCCCTACAATTTTTTAATGCAGAGAAACATGTAATTCTTCATAACCAAACTGCCAAACCCAATTCAACTCCTTAAATTTCAGATTAAGCTGTATTTCATCGTGATGCTATTAAACCATGAACAACACACAGTGATCATGAGATTTATACTGTATTCCTTCTTCCATGTTGATCAAGGTATAAAACAGTTCCAATGATGTGGTTATTTAAAATGAAGCAAAAATTAGTGTCACAGATTAGTATAAAGTCCATGTGAGGACAAGGCATTGCCCATGTCCCTGATCACACTAAAGCAATAACTTCTACCTCTTTTGTTCTCTTCCTATGTGTTAATAAGAGGGCAATTTGGAAATAAACCTCTGTTTGCATATCAATGATAGACTTGCAGATACAGAACTTTTATTCTACACATTAGAAAACTACAACATTATTTTTTTTGGCTACTTTATGGTAGCTATACCAGAGTTAATACCTCTCTCCCCCAAAAAATATTTAATACCAAAGTGTAATACCAAAACATGACTAAATCATTATAAAGTTTTGTTTAACATTTTCAGGTTTTAATACTACATTTTGTATACAGTGGATGAATAAAATATGTGTATCCTGGGGAATAGAAAAAAACCCACAGTATATCCCATGGTACACTTTAAATCTTTAGAAAAAGGACTCCCAGAATGATCACAGAAGCATTTCTTTCATGAATTATGAGAACGATGGGATCAAATACTATTAAATCAGCAGCCATAACACCTGCCACTATTACTTGCCATGGTTTACAATAGTTTATTTAGATTTTAAAAGAGAACAAATACTGAAGATATAACACAGCAATTTAAAAAAAATAAGAATAATTTGATTCATTTGCTAGGGGAGGAAATAAATCTTTTTCCAAGCCTCAGACTGTGAGTTCATTTGGACTTATGTTGACAGGGGACAAGAAAAGAAAACATTGTTTGAGAAACCTACTTAAAGACCAAATCATTAAATAAAGATGTGAGTGAAGGCTGATCAGTGATCCAAAGAGTTATATTCCTTTAATTTTCTTTTTAGAATGAAGAAATTAAGACAATTTGGATACATTAATAGATGGAATGAATGCTTTGTTCAGAGGCCATTCTTTTAGCAGAGTAAGTGAGAAAGAAAAAGTAATGTTTAGTAATACAAGCAAAGAAACACAGAGCTAAGCGGCCACAGAAAATCAGTGGATAAGAGTTTCTGAGAAATATGCGTAACACAAGAGAATGACACTCTTTTATTACTGAAAAATAGATGGAAGACTGAAAACTACAGACTTTTTTCACAAGATTTTAAGACAAAAGTCATTAACGTTTAATGAAAAGAGTTCTACCCACCAAAGGTCAATTCTGGCATTTGCTAATGCAAAGCTTTCCTACATTCCTCTGCCTTTTATTTGGACAGAAAACTGATAATGATTAAACCCCCTACAGCGCAGCTGTGAAAACATGCTTGGGAGACCATGAAGAAAGTAATTAATGGTAATTAAGAAGTAACATCTGTAGTAATACATATGTGCCTATTTTAATCGGTCATGCAAAACTATTTTACATTGTTCACCTCATTTATCTGAATACTCAAAGGAAAGTGTGCATAAACATCTGACCAGATGTATGATTAGAAGACAAATGTGAATATGCTGATTAAACACTGAGACAATCTAAAGTTCAAAGATTAGAACACTAACAGTCCTTGCATTGATTTCACTCTTGACAGTGAATAAGCTTCAGAAGATATCAATGTTCATTAACCATTGTAGTTTAATCAACAAACTATAGTGGAACAAACCATGGTTTAGTTGATCAGGAAGACTACATTCTGGAAAGCATTATTTTTTAAAAAATAAGAAGCACAAGATAATGCCCTGTAATTTAACCTTGCCTGTCAGAATGTCATGCTTCTTCTCACATTTCTTTTGAAATGCTGCACTTTTCCATCAAACTCTCTATGGCTGTGTGAAAGTCATGGATCTGTAAAAATGTGCTGCATCGGCATTTCATAAGTCATGCTAAATCTTCCCTATGACAGATGAAACTCATCCAAAAAAGAACGAGACTATAAGAGACTTGTCAATATTTTGGAAAAAACAATGATTATAGAATCGATTAGATTCAGTAGCAATCAAGCTCAAGGAAGAATGAGCATCAATCTCTGCTCCTGTGAACCAACCTTTCATATACCATTTTCTGATCACACCATTATTTGATATTTTATTTAGAATGTATTGAATTGATTCATTTTAAATTTTTTAAAAATTCTGGACAGCATTTAAAAACTATAAATAGAGCCCCATTTCTAAAAGCCTAATGAACATACATGATTGCATGAAAACTTCAAACTTCTGAGGTAAACCAGGATGAGAAATTATAGATAAAAACTAATTTATTTTAATATTTCTGTTATATTGTTTTTTCCAGATTCAGTGGAACAATGAATGTTCACTGGGTTTTGTTTTGTTTTTTAACCGAAAGAGATGGAAAATTTCCACTTCATTGAATTTCACTGAAATGTCTTCTCTTCCTTGGTTACAACTGGCAATTGAAAGAAAAACCGAATGGCAACTGTCTCATTCTATATCTTGGCATCTTCAAATTTCTTATTGAGACAAAGCAATAATGACAACATCTCTCTGCAGGCTGAATTCTCAATTTCCATAGTTGCATTACAGAAGAACAAATCAGTATCTTCAGCGTGTAAAATAATTCAGAAAGAGATGGATCAGTCTGTCAAAACTTATTTTTCTCAGTTTCTCATTTTTTTTCTAACACTAAGTTCATTTTGGTCCACGTTCGCATCTCTTTACTTTAGGGGAAAAAATGAATTCCATTTTATACTGAGAGACCTTAAATCCTATTTCATTTCAGGATCTGACATATACATCTCTAACAGACATAAAGAAGATGCTGAAAGGGCAGAAGGCAAAGGCAATTGTCCTTTTCATTACCACAGCAGATAAATTAATTGAGCAAAATGGAGAGAAGGATGAGATTTGGTCTAGGAGAACAAAGCTTTTGGAAGACTGATTGGATATGGTCTGATTAAGTTGTCACATTGTAGTATTTGCAAGTTGCTCTTTGAATTTAATATTTCATGCTTAATTTTGAGTTAAACCATGGTGCACAATACTGTCCTATAACTACTTGGCAGCACTTTCACATTGTTTATTTTACCATTATACTTTTTTGAAAAAATATGCCCTTTTATATTCCGAAAAACCTCACAGTAAAATGGTTATTTCCAGAGTGCAGCCAGGACAGGCAGTCCCCCTCCACCTTTTTAAGTCTCTACTCTTTTCACTTGCTTATATAAAAGTCTTTCAAACCTTGTTATGTTTATCATCCTTTGGGAACCTGATCTGAGAGAATCTGAATTTGGACATCTCTTGGATTGCATGACAGCTACTGTTTCCCAAAGGAATTCACAAACACAACTCTAGCACACCAAGTTATTTTTTTTACTGCAAAGAGAAGAACATGCTGCTGTTGGTTGGAGGAATCTTTATCTTTACAGCAATTTTTTAGAAGGTCATGCAAGAGTTGGTGGGAAAACTGAGATCAGTCGAAGTAAATGCATTAAGTATAATGATAAAATATCAAGATGATAGTTTGCTAATGAATTTTCATTCATTCAGACATTGTCACTTAGCTTATTTTAAAGTATCCTGTTTGATTGTTAGTCAGGTACACCAGAACTAGATGGTGTGTAAAATTATGACAGTTGTTACCATTTCTAATGATTAACTAAAATAAATATTCTTATTAATTCCTTGACAGTATTCAGTTATGATCTATAATAAAGGATATTGATTTTTATTTTTTATTTTATTCGGATTTGTATGCCGCTCCTCTCCAAAGACTCAGAGCAGCTCACAACATATATATAAAACAATTTCAACTAAATCCGAACAAAAAAAACATTAAAAATAAAACCCCATACATACTCATCAGTCACACCACAATCAACAATCATCCCCAGACCTGCTGGCAGAGGTAGGTTTTTAAATTCTTTCGGAAGGCCAGGAGAGTCGGAGAAACACGGACTTCAGGAGGCAGTTGGTTCCAGAGGGCGGGCGCCACAACAGAGAAAGCCCTCCCCCTAGGGCCCGCCAGATGACATTGTTTCGCTGACGGGACCCGGAGGAGTCCGACCCTGTGCGCTCTCACCGGTCATAGAGAAGTATGTGGCAGAAGGCGGTCCCGTAAGTATCCTGGTCCCATGCCATGAAGGGCTTTATAGGTAATAACCAACACCTTGAATTGGGCTCGGAGACCAATAGGCAACCAATGCAGCATGCGGAGAGTTGATGAAATGTGGGCACAACGAGGAAGGCCCACAACTGCTCGTGCAGCTGCATTTTGCACTAATTGTAGTCTCCAAACACTCTTCAAGGGTAGCCCCATGTAGAGAGCATTGCAGTAGTTGATCCTCGAGGTGACAAGGGCATGTGTGACTGTGAGGAGAGACTCCAGATCCAAGTAAGGACGCAACTGGTGCACCAGGCGAACCTGGGCAAATGCCCCCCTCGCCACTGCCAACAAATGATCCAATGTCAGCTGTGGATCGAGGAGGACTCCCAAGTTGCGAACCTTCTCTGAGGGGTTTATAGATTCACCCCCCAGGGTAATCGAAGGACGGATAGAAGTGTCCTTGGGAGGCATCACCCACAGCCACTCTGTCTTATCGGGGTTGAGCCTTAATCTGTTAACACCCATCCAAACCCTCACAGCTTCCAGACACCGGCACATCACCTCAACCGCTTCACTGATATGGCCAGGAGTGGAAATGTACAGCTGAGTATCATCAGCGTACTGATGGTATCTCACTACGTGGCAGTGGATGATCTCACCCAGTGGCTTCATGTAAATGTTAAAAAGTAGGGGGGAGAGAACAGACCCCTGAGGCACCCCACATGGGAGTAACCTAGAGGTGGACCTCTGGCCCCCCACAAACACCGACTGCGACCGACCAGTGAGATAGGAGAACCACCGCAACACGGTGTCCCCCACTCCCAATCCCTCCAGCTGGCGCAGAAGGATACCATGGTCGATGGTATCGAACGCCGCTGAGAGGTCAAGAAGCACCAGGACAGAGGACTGGCCTCTATCCCAGGCTCGCCAGAGATCATCCATCAGAGCGACCAAAGCAGTTTCAGTGCTGTAGCCGGGCCTGAACCCCGACTGCAGAGGGCCCAGATAATTGGCTTCCTCCAGAGATCGCTGGAGCTGATGCGTCATCACCTTCTCAACAACCTTCCCCACAAAGGGAAGGTTGGAGACTGGACGATAGTTGGTCAAAATTACTGGATCCAGGGAAGGCTTCTTGAGGAGGGGGTGCACAAGTGCCTCCTTTAAGGGAGCCGGAAAGGACCCCTCCCTCAAAGAAGCATTGACAATCTCCTGGATCCAGGTACATGTCACCACCCTACTGGCCGAAACCAGCCAGGAGGGACATGGGTCCAACAAACAGGTGGCAGAACATACAGATCCAATGGCCCTGTCCACTTCCTTAGGCGTAACAGCCTCAAACTCTCCCCAGATGACTGGACAAGAACATGCCCCTGTCTCCTCGACTGAATCATTATCAGTCGACTCTGCTACACAATTGGAGTCTAGGTCAGCCCGGATCTGAGCCACTTTGTCTGCGAAACAGTTATTAAAGTCCGCGGCACTACCCTGCAAGGGAGGCCCTGGACCCCTTGGGTTAATGAGGGATCGGGTCACCCTAAATATACTTTTTAAAAGAGATTACTAACTTGACAAAAGAATTCCTTTTCAACTTGATATTACCACAAGAATTTGATTTACAGAACATTAACAATGATGCCTCCTCTAAAAACTTCTGCTACAGTTAGTATGGTAGCTGTTAATGCTTCCTTACATCCCATAATGTGTATCCTGATGTATAAGCCTTCAGAAGGGAAGGAAAAATTGAGTGTATTGCTAAACATTTGGATAAATGTTTCTAACAAATTTGCATTCATAGTTTTATTTTATAAGAGCCTCAGGTTCCATGGACTCTCCTCTCTCACAGCCTTAAACAGGAGCATTGTTGCAGATCCTCTACTTCATTTCTTGCACTAAATAGTGAATTAGGCTAGATATCTCAGATCCATTCACTTCTCTCTTGCTTGGTTTTTTATTTTGCATTTAAGATTCGGCTAACCCCAGTCATATGGTTTGTTTTGTTCCTTTTAGCTTGGTACAAAAAAAGATCCACATGTAATTAAAAAAGTTCCTCTGAGTGCTTTCCAAGCCAAATAATTTCTTCCAATGGCAGAGTTCAATGCCAGAGGTGAAAATTAGCTTTCTTTTTTGCACAGAAGTTCATTTGTGGTTACTTCACGTTTTGTTCTTGCAGATACTGGAGATCCATCAGATAATCTTGGATTCTCTTCTAGAGAAGGAGTGACAGTGGCCAACCACTTCCATATTTTTGCCAAGAAACTTACATGGGCATGCCCATGAAGTCACCAGAATTGAGCTTAACTGTAACAAGACATGAGTGCATATTAAATGAAAGGCTGCATGATTTGACCAGTGTTATGTGTCAAATTTCCATTTCTCCACAACAATTGCATTCAATAACATAAATAGATTATTTTTATACCTGAATAATTATTTAAATATCTACAAATGTATCTATGAAATCTTAATCTATTGCATCATATAAGCATTATTGCATCATATAAGCATCTCCTTGCAACATTTTGATATCCAGGCAAGACAGTTGATTTGAAAAGGATTTCTATTTGTGGCTCACATGAATAGAGAACAGAATTACCCTTTAAGAATCACCCTATATTAGATGCAGAATGTCTTTGTAAGTATAATTTTATAGTTATTTGAAATAAATCTAACATCTAAAATCTAATATTTTTTTTACATGCACACAGGTTAAGTTTTTTCCCCCAAATATAAACTCACAAAATAAAGTGTCAGCAGCACAGCATCCATGCTTAAGATCTCAGAAGAATTATGATATTAAATAAGAGATTTTATTTTTTAAAGGCTGATATCTCAAGTGATTGCCAAACTATAGACGATATCTAACCAGACTTCAGGATACCTGTCCTTGAATGAATTCATTTATTTAATTTACCTGTTTCTTTACTGAAACCAAGTACCAGAGGGATCTTGACAGACTTGAACACTGGGGTCTATCTAACAAAATGAAATTCAATGTAAAGAAAAGTAAAGTCTGACACTTAGGCAAAGTACACATATAGATTGGGTGAAACCAGGCTTAATAGCAGCAACTGTGACAGGGATCTTGGAATCTTAGTGGGCAATCAATTAAATGTTAGCCAACAGTGTGCAGTGGCAGCCAAAAAAGCCAATGCAATCCTAAATTACATTAACAGAGGGATTCAATCAAGATCACATGAGGTCCTGACCTAATGTCAAGTAAGAAACAGGACATGGCACATAACCTAGTAGCAATGAATTCTAATTGTAACTATTTGAAAAAAGAGGAGAAAAAATATGAAAACTTGTGATAGTTTATTATGTGTCAAAAATAGCTTACAATGTAAATAATGACAAGAAAATGACTTTGGAAATACAGTATTTTTACACATTGGAGGTATGCCGTCTGTATTTTTTTAAAAAGAAATCTGGTTGCAAATCTCAACTAAAGACAGGCTAAATATTTAGCAATATGGATTTGGTAGATTTAATCTGACATGTGGTAAGGACTACAACTGATTTTTTTAAAAAAAATTCTTGGAGGTGAACAGAGTTTTAATAAAGAAGTAGAGGACACATCATTTTCTACTTTTATTTTTCTTTTGAGTCAGTGACTTCTTTGTCCACATGTAATGCTGTGTTCAGATATCAACTAAACCAATGTGAAGAAATAATGTTAATGCATTTAATGCTTCAAAGGCTACAAGAACTCAAAATTTATGTCACCCAATCAATCTCTCCCCTGCCCTATGGCTGTCACTGATTTATTAACAGAATAATAACAGTAATAATGAGACTGCCTTTGTTCCCCTCCTTTGATAAATGTACACGCCACACTGATTACGTTAATATTCCTTTGTGATCATTCTGCATGTAATAAAACTGTGGAAGATAAACTGTGTTCCATTTCATTCTTTTTCTTCTTTAGATTATAATATATTAAATACAATATATTCTTCCTTAGAATATATTAAAATACACCATAATTTCAGGCAATTTAACCCATTTCAAGGCATTAGAATTAAAATTGACTTTTGTGTAATAGTAATTAACATTTCAAAGTTCAAATCTGGCACAAAAGAGAAGACACAGAGAAAAGCTTGCCTTTCAGAACCTATGCATTCTGTGCTGAATTCTTTAATAAAAAAATAAGTTTGTTGCTGTACAATTCCCAGTGGAAAATAGGCCCTATTAAAAAGCTATGTAGTTTATTGGAGAACATGCTTCTCCAGTCAGGGTCAGGAAAAGCCCCAATGAATGGTAGCCTGCACAGCAAGTGAATTGCTTCTGAAAACTCAGAACACAATGATGAATTTTTTTTTGAAGGTCAGAATTTTTATTACAAGCATTTATGTTTCTATAAGAGCTATTTGAAATATTTCATTTTAAAAACACCAGTTTTCCAATCACCTTGATCTTTACCTGCATGGATTGTAATAAAAAGAAAACTGAATTTATAAAGTAAGAATGATATCCACCTAATTTCATAACAACAATATCAACAGAAATTACCTTAACAGCAACAATATTTGTGAAGTGGTGATGTACTGGAAGAAGAAAGAAGAGGATGACTGCAGCAATGTGGATGGGTTACAGTGGCGATGAGTGCACTTATGGGAGACTTGAAAGACCAGGTTAGAGATAGATCATCATAGATTTAAAAAATAATTTTTAAATCAGTTAAAAAAGAATAAATTTTTTATGTTAAAACTCAGTCCTAAATATTTAAAGGCATCATTATATTTTCACTTGAATTAAGAGGACAACTACAGCAGGCTTTTCCTTAATGCAAGGATGTCACTGGAAGGGGTGTGGCTGAACATTTCTTTGTTATTTTCTTTGGGGAACCTAGTAACTTCTGTTAGCTTTCAATAAGTAATGCTTATGAAATTCATCATTTTAAAACAATGAAGAATTTGTATAATTTATTTATACCAGTTGTGTTCTTGGCCTAACATGTAGCAGAAATAATATTGATAACCATATTAAGCCTTGAGGTACAGTAATATAATTTGATTCCAACTTTAACGTAAGATTGAAGTTTAAAGAGTTCTTGGACTCTGCTTCATAACTATCTTGAAAAAAAGGTACTCTCTGGATAAGGTAAGTAAAGCAATTATATCCCATAATCTAAAAACCTAAATATTTGAGGCTTCAAATTCTGAAGAACAGAATATAAGTGTGACTTATTTTTTAAGCTTTGTTTAGTGTTCTATACATTAGATTGAAAGCTGAAAAAATAAATGCTTGAAAAGGGGAAATAACCATTTCCATACTGTTGTCCAAAAAACTGTATTGTTGTGTCCTTGTAGTCAACTCAAAGATACAGTTGCATGTTTTGATGTTGAGAGGGGAGAGGGGGAGGGAGGGACAGACATAGGAAGGGAGGGAGAGACAGACATAGAGAGGGAGGGAGAGACAGAGAGAGGGAGGGAGGGAGAGAGAGAGAGAGAGAGAGAGAGAGAGAGAGAGAGAGAGAGAGAGAGAGAGAGAGAGAGAGAGAGAGAGAGAGAGAGAGAGAGAGAGAGAGAGAGAGAGAGAGAGAGAGAGAATAATCTAAACAAGAAATGGAGTGGGGAACCTGTTTTTTAAGGAGACCATGGTAAACTTTCATTTACAAGTGATTAATTGAATAGATTTTTCTTTTAATAATACTAAACTTTGAACCCTACTTCCAATAGTTTTCTTTATAATGTTTCAGCCAGACTAAAACAACAGAAAAGCCAGGAAAAAAATCCACATTGCAACAATTCATATGGCTGCACATGCTTTCATTTGCTTTTGAATCAGAAAAGAAGGAACGGCATAATCCAGTCTCTTATGACAGAAATTGATTTCCTCACCTAATGTGCTTATTAAAGTAGAAGTGGCCTAGAGTCTACCTTTTCAGCTTCATGGAATGCCATGAAGGTTATATAACAGAGTTGGCTAAACAAGAAAACAAAATGGTATCAGCAGGAATCAAATATTTTTTTCCAGTTCAGTTCAGATTCAGCTGCAACAAAAATACTTCTGGTTCAGGACAATAAACATTCAGTAACTGGGATGGCACACCTAACCATCTAATTCATTAGTCACATATTTTCTGATTAATTTATAAATATTTTAAATTGAAGAAATATAATCTGCATTTCAAACATATACACTACATATGCATTTATATCATAATAAATAATTGTAAATAGGAGACATTTGAAAGATACAAAATATGAATGACTATTCTGAAGATTTTATACACAATAAGACTGCAATGCTTTATGAACAGCATCTTTTAAAAATGACATAAAATACTTATGAATAAAGAAGAGACAACAAATCTTGTTCATTATACTTTCTCTATTGAGCATAAATACCTTGGTGTTTGATAAATATATATTTTAGATACTGGATAAGTGTTGTTGCAAATATTCCTCATACAATCAATTATTGCAAATTATTTAGATTCTCAACGAACATCATTGCATTATTTGCATATAAAAATGTGCACATATTCATGTTTCTGAAGACCACACTTTTAACATTACCCAAAGCATTCTTTTCATAGTTTTCCATTAAAATTTTAAATAACCGTGGTGGAATTACAATTAAGATAAGAACACACCACATACCAGTAGGTTGAATGCTTTTTCTTTGGTATTTACAAGAGATAGGTTTATATTGAACATATACTACACTCTTGGTGTGCTAAGCCTATTATATACAACTTATCTATTTACTTATGCTTAAGATATATTTATAAGGGACAAATGACAATACTTAGTAAAATTAAATATGTCCCTTTCATGCTGTGTTTATAATCTTTTCTAGTGATAAAGGCAGTAGTAACAATTCTTGCTTTAACCCTCTCCTTTAAAGCCTGGGAATTATGTCCCTTTTACCAGAGCTTAATGTTCTTTTAACTTACACATACCCCTATATTTCCTTCCATCCTCTATAATTCAGTAGGTACCGCTTTAGGTTGAAGTAACCTGATAATTCCTTACTTTAACTGAATTATGTCTTTCACTTCCCTTTCTGATTGTAGGAAGTAGAGAAAACATTTATTAGCTACATTAATTGTAGGGAATGTAGTTGATCACTGTCTTTGGAAGGCTTGTGGAACAGTTAGGTTCTGCTATTCCTAACTCAACTGGATTAGCTTCAAAATATCGTAGTTTATTCTAGTAAGCTATTGTTGTTCAATTTTACCATCTCTAGATAAGGCTGGGTTCTCTTTCTGACTCAGTTCCTTTTCTTTATTCCACTGAATTCCACTGTCCTTTTGGTATTTCTATTGTTATCTCTTGGTAATACAAGTGTGATCCTTACCTCTCTTAAAATTTCAGGGAACACAAAAACAGGAATGAAAACTCACATCAGCAACCTTGCATCTTTACTTCTGCAACAACTAAGGGACATCACAATTCCTTATCTTTCTCCCTGCCCTGTACAGCCAATCCATAAGGAGACAATATACATTTTTAATATCTATATGGCACCTAATGACTTCATTTTCATGACTTAATTTAACAATTAAATTAACAATGAAATTTAACAATTTCATTATTTGAAGAATCATTATTATTTCCATATAAATCGCTAAAAAAAAATTTCTTATTTCACTTTCCAACACATTTATTGTCAATTCTATTCACTCTTTTTTGAGCCTATCGCCCACTTCCCAAGATTTTTTTTAACTTCAACATTCCATTGCATTTCGCTTCTGCTTTTAATCTTTTTCTTGCTCTCTTGAGTTGCTTTATATTGTTTTGTTATCCTGAATCTGTAAGGTTACAAATACATAATAAATATTATTCAGATTTGTAGACAGATGTTATGTTTAACTTTGTATCATGTAGAGATTATTTAGCTTTTATTCATTTATTATTATTTATTAAACCATAATCATTGGATCAGGGATGTCTATACATTTCCATGCACTAGTTGGCAGGAAGTTCTTTTAAGATAACCACAATCTGGCCTGAAAGTGTAATGCTCCTTAAAATTCTGATTACTGCATTGCTCTAGCTAAAAATCACTTCAAATGATCTGTTGAACAGTTTAGTAGATATTAGAGTAGGTATCTATATTGGATAGCATTGTTAATGTAATGTGATGCATGTAAGATAGTTGTTGTAAGGAGATCTGTCCCTTTCCTCTCCCTCTCCCTCTCCCCCCTCTCTCTCCAAAAGAGAGAGAGAGAGAGAGAGAGAGAGAGAGAGAGAGAGAGAGAGAGAGAGAGAGAGAGAGAGAGAGAGAGAGAGAGAGAGGAGAGAGAGAGAGAGGAGAGAGAGAGAGAGAGAGAGAGAGAAGAGAGAGAGAGAGAGAGAGAGGAGAGAGAGAGATGTAATTTTAGTATTCTGAAATTTGCTGTAGGCTACTTGAGCCTGAATCTATATTCAGGCACTTTAAACATAGTGAACTTGATCAATATTTACTCAAAACAATCCCCATAGAGTGCAGCGTCTGTGTATATACACAGAATGAAATGATGCCACCAATAACCTTTAGATAAGGATATTTATTATATTTAACCAATGTCATCACACAATATCGAGTGACAGAGAACAATAATGGAAACTCTGAGAAGATTTCTTAATAGCTTCAAGAGATCTTGAGAAGTCATATTTCGCTGCCTGAATTCCTCAATAGGAGCACTCATTTGGGAAACAGGAAGACAGGGCAAAGATGTTATTTATTAGGTTTACATTCTTCCATTCCTCCAGGAGTTTCAGCAGTGTACATAGTACACCTTTGTCCAATCCCCCCATCCCCCCAAAACTTATAATATAAATTGAACTGGGAGTTAATGTTTGGCTAAGCTAACCAGTAAATATTGAAGACTACAGTTCCCCCCAGTTCTATTCCAGTCCCTTAACCATTATATTACATTGGCTATTGCATTTTGTTTTTGCAGATCCTGTTAGTGATTCTGATATAAAGAGAGACAGGAGGCTAATCTAAGGTACCAACAAAGAAAATAACTCTAGAGTGTAGCTTTGCCTTGCTGACCAGTGAGCATTATCTGAATATAGACAGGTTTCTTCACATAATTGAAATCATAAGAGATTGGGGCCTGAGTAAATAAGACATCAAAAATGGTGAGGCAAGGTCAAAAAGTTTTTGGGTGGCCATATGGATATCTTTCAGAAGACATGCTCCTTTTTAAAGAACACTCTGAACAGTTTCTGTGCTCCAATGGAAGAGCTAACTGTTCTCAGTTTTAATGTGGAAGAACCATAAGAAAGTAAAACAGGAGTCTGATGCTGAGCAGCGAGCAAACTCTTCAGGCACACAGTCCATCTGGTCATATATAATGAGATATCTTGCATTTCTATTTAAATTGTAGTTAATACTTTTAATCCAAGTATCTTTTCATAGAAATTAAGATATGTAAATCTGATATATGTTTTTGCCTTCTTTTTTAGGAATGCATTTCTTTTTTCCTGGAAATGTATAGCATGGCATCCAAATGAGTGCAGCCTTGCTCTCCCTTTCATGTATTCCTGAAAGAAGAAAGGCAAGTAGTTTTCCTTCTTAGCTGTTTCTGAAGTTTAGAAATCCCTGATTTTCAGCATCTAAGATTATTAATATCATTATTACAATTTTTCTCATCTGTTTGTCAAACTGAAGTTCCCAAGTTATAAGCTAGAAGCATAGTTATGGCCATAGTGGTGAAAATATTTTCTACAAATGGAACTCATAGACATCTGTAAAACTCTGTGAATAAGGCAGGGGGTTGCACAAATGATTCCTCTTGTGGAATCTAGTTTTTAAAAATAGTTATAGTAAATACTTTTAAATAAAGAATATAATTACAGGCAATTAGCCTCTTCATTGCCTAATAAAATTGTACGAACTGTTAAATATCAAGAAGTCATTTCCTGAGTATAAAAATAAAATCAGAGTTGTCATTTGAATGAGGGTTTATTGAGTTCTCTCACTTAATAGCATGTTATAATTAGCAAAAATATACTACTAATAATAAAAAATAAACAAAGTTCGAATCATAACCTAGGTAGCTTGGCTTTCAACTTGCTGATTAAATAAATTGAGATTAGCATTCAAGATGTTGAATTCATATAAAACTATTAATTAAACAATATTCTTAATGCAGTCTTATTCATAATTTAATGAAAGTGTAACTAAAGTGGTAAAGTAAACAATTCCTAAGTAATCAAATGCTCAGTTTTTTCTTTTTCTTGCTGTATTTGATTAAGAAAATAAAAAATAAAACTGCAACAAAATCATGTTTCATTTTTTTAAAAAAAATTCTGCTTTTTAAAAAAAATCACTGCTTCCATTTATCTGTTTAAAACTTTCTTGGATCCCACTCTTGCTAAGCTTTTTTATTTTTATCCACCAAAAGAAACTTAATTCCTGTGGTCTTCTCACAAAGAACAGCTTTTCTGGAGCACAAAATGTGTGATTCCAAAGATCTCTCCTTATCTCTAGAAAGATTTTTTGTCAGCCAGAAACAGGCTCCTGGCTAGGGATTCCACTGCAGTGCTGTTCCTCTTGTGGCACAAGAACATTTGATCTGCTAAAAATCCTCAACAGAGAGCCAAGATGGAAATAATTTTCAAATTAATAAGGAAAAAAATAATAAATTTACCAAAATATATCAGCTGTTCAAAATTAAATAACAATAATCTGAAGATGTACATAACGAATTGAAGCAAATTCTAATCAAGAACTATGTTTTTTCTAGAACTGGCAATTAAGAAATTCATTACCAAACAGTATTTCTTTGTTTTGTTTTGTATTTTGTTCTTTAAAGGCCATTTCTCTTGGTCTCATCTCTGTGGCAAAAAAGAGTCAAGTAATCTCTCTGCAGGCTAAATATCCTATGTTTTTAACATACACAGAAAGTTTGCATTTATCACTTCCATAAAACTGCATGGTGCTGAAAATGTTAAGATGCTTATGAGAGTTATGATAAAACTATCTCTTTAAGAAATAAACATATAGATTAATTTATATAGTTTAGCATTATTTATGTAACATATAGTAGTTTGTCAGGCAAGAGGGAGTTGGTTCCTTAATTGAGTGCCAGTGTGCTGCTATGCATTTGTTGCCATGGTAATACAGGATTTTTCCGCATGACAATGAATTATAAAAAAACAAATTTAAAAATCCTAAGACATGAGAGATAGATAGATAACACATTGAGAAACTATCATGTGAAGTTAGTACTAAGTTTATTCAGTCATTTGTCTGCCACCTCTGGAGAAAATAAATGATTCTCTGTAAATTCAGAATGACAATTAGAGTTTAATTTGTTGCTCCCAAAAGGAATACAGCAATTTAAATTTTACAATATAGACTATTCAGTCTATGAGTTGCCTGCATTTATTTAAACCTTGCAAAGTCTTCTGCTCTGTTTTTGCCTTAGAGTGTATTGGCTAAGACTTTAGAATTTTGGTTAGTTAGTATATTGAATCACCAGAGAGTAGGTCCAGCATGTTTGAAAGGCAGATCTTATAAGTGGGCATTTTTGCCTAACCTTTCACCTAAAGAACTCCATCTAAAAATTTCAAACAATTTCAGTAAAGCCACAAAATAAGAACTGTAGAACTTTAAAAGATCTAGTCAGGGGTGTCAAACTGCCAGCCCACATGCCGAAACTTCACCTACCCCATTGCTGGCAATGGCAAAAAAGTCATGATGTGTTGCAACACGTCACGTGACGTTGCGAGTTTGACACCCCTGATCTAGGTCATTCTACTGCCTGCTATGGTTAGATGGATTCCTTTCCCAGGACCTACTTTTTTTTTTCAAATGGACTTTTGTATTGGCCTTTGTATTATGTGATTTTTCTCCAATTCTTCTTATCTATTTTGCTTTCTCCAGGTTCTGCATAGTCCTGTACCCAGACTATTTTTGTCTCTCATACCAACAATTGTTAAGTCTGAGTGTTGTGCTTGTCTATTTGAATTCTAAAATCCAAGAACACTTTAGCTTCATATTTTTATTACTTTATTTCATGGTTCCAACAGTTCTTGCTTGCAGGCAATGGGATTTCTTGCAGATTTTCCAATGCTACTTTTTTGTGTCGTTATTTGTAATCCATCTGTGCAATCTTCTTGCAGCAGCTCATTAGGTGTCCACTGTATTTTCAGCTTCAGCAGAAAGTGGCATTTAATTTTTGTTGCTATAATCTTGATTCGGGCTTTGTATGAATTTGTTTTTAAGTCTTGTTCTTGGGTAGTCAGAATTAGCCCTCTTGTCTCTTTCTTCAATTTTGCTGTTCTTAGCAGTGGTCCTGTCTTGTTGTTATCTGCTTTGCCTACTATTTTTTTATGTATTGGCCATGTAATACTTTACCTTGCCATGTCTCTTTTTATCTGGTTTTTCTTGTAGGCCAGTTTAGTTTCTCCAGTACTCAGTAAGCCTTCCTGGTATATTATCATCAGTGTAACTTCTTCAGTGCATGTCCTTCAATGGCCTTTTTTCCTTCAGCTTTTTTTTTTTTGATGTACTGTACCTGCAATATTCCATGGCCACCTATGCTCCATGGTGAATCTGTCATCCATCACTCTATGGATAAAGGGTATTTTCTTTGTCATTATTTTTCTGGTCTTCCTATCTAGGGTTTCTCTGCTTGAGTCCAGTCCATTATTCCACCTGTGTTGTTGCCCAGGTGTTAATTGCCTTGATACTATATTTCTTTCACCAAATTTTCACTTTAAGATTTTCTTCACTTTTGTGATGTATTCACTTCTAACCTTATTGACTTTGGTGGTACCTGATGTTGTCAGTTTAAAGGATGTCTAGGTAATTGTAGCGATTATCTTCATCCAGATTCTTGATGTATTTCCATAGGACACCTTGATTCCTTCAGTTTTCACTATTTTTCTCCTGTTGATGATGATGGTGATACATTTGTCCAGATGGCAATATTATGGTTGTATATTTGTTTAAAGTGGCTAATGATGCAGCTGTGGTCTGGCTTCTGGTTTTTGGTCATATGAAATCCCATGCACCGCTTGCCCCACCACATACATTGGACAAACCAACAGAAGAATAAGTGCACGCATTGAAGAACACAAGAACTCAGTCAAAAAAGAGGAACCAACTTCTTCCCTGATCCAACACCTTAAAGCCACAGGACATGAAATTGACTTTAAAAAGACCAGAACTATCGCCAAAACTGAACACTTTAATAACAGAATAATCAGAGAAGCCATCGAGATAGAAAAACGCCCACACAGTATGAATAAACGAGATGATACCTCCTGCCTACCAGCCATTTGGAAACCTGCCCTTACTGACAAATGAGTCCCTAACACAAAGAATGACACCAGACCCACACTCACGAAAACCACACGGGATGTCACCACCACACATCCATGCAAAAAGCAAATCCAAACCCACACCGATGACAAGGCACGACCACAAACCAGAAGCCAGACCACAGCTGCATCATTAGCCACTTTAAACCCCTCCAATACATACACGAAGCAAACTGACACCCACCATGAAGATGAGGCATGACCACGAACACGAAGCCAAACAACAGCAATGCAGCTCACCATCTCAAATCCCCTTGCAATTCAGACTAACCTGAGCACAACAAAGCCCCCACCCAAACAGAACACTTCCCCATCCAATCAGAGCACAGCCAACCACTCATCCAATCAGAGCACAGCCAAACCCCTAACCAATCAGAACACACCTCCACCCAATCAGAACACAGCCAAGCTCCCACCCAATCAGTTCATATCCCACTGGCAGTTAAAAGGAAGAAACAGTTACAATCACACATTGCTCCTAGATGCACGAAGCCAAAAACACCAGCCTGAAGATGACGAATGAGACTTCATCGAAATGTCGCCAAGACATTTCCAATTTTATGTGGGAGAAAACCGAATAACCAAAGACCTATATATACTTCTTTCAAGTTATAAATAAGAAAATTATGGAGAGTGGGGGGAAAGAAAGGAAGGAAGGAAGGAAGGAAGGAAGGAAGGAAGGATGAAAGAAAGAAAGAAAGAAAGAAAGAAAGAAAGAAAGAAAGAAAGAAAGAAAGAAAGAAAGAAAGAAAGAAAGAAAGAAAGAAAGAAAGAAAGAAAGAAAGAAAGAAAGAAAGAAAGAAAGAAAGAAAGAAAGAAAGAAGACAGAGAGAGGGGGGAAATGAAATAAAACAATAAAAATAAAATTGTAGCAAGCTAATTCAACAAGACCCTAAGGGCAACTTAAGTTTATATACAACACCCATTAAGCTATACCATAGAGGTCTTTTCAATAAATGGAAGACAAACATTTGCAGGACATTGATGATCTTGTGCATATTCTGTTAAGAGGATTTTTTTCCACAGTTGCCAATCTTTTGATTCACCATTTATAGCATTACTGTAAGCTATAATCTTCCTTTCTGCTTCTGACTTTTTAGGTTTGTAGTGATTAATGAGAAAACAACTGCAAGAAAAATGTCAATGAATTTGAATGAATTTGTTCCCTCAATGAATAGCTAGCTTCTGAATTTAGTGTCATAAATCAGATGGTAGGCCAGAGCCAGAAATAGCCAGTGCAAAATAAAAACTTTTAAAAAAAAATGATGATAAAGATAATTTGCTTTAAACATTCTTTCCAAAGAAGACAATTTCATAGAATTCCTCATGGGATAAGAGTGATGTAGTTGAACTGAGCTCCAAGGTGGCCGATCCTTCCCCAGAGGAATCTGACATGTTTTATATGCTTGGAAAATAAAGTTTCCAATAGAGGAGGGGTGTCCAATGCTTGCTGGGGAATTCTGGGAGTTGGAGTCCACAAGTCTGAAGTTGCCAAGGTAGGACACCTCTGCAGTAGAGGTTTACAGTGCCAGTGATATGAAGCTGCTATGAAGCATTCCTGCTGCTGAGAAATGCTGAGACATTGAATGAAGAATTTTGAAAAGTCATTTGTATCCAGCTATATTCTAAATATTTGTCATGAATATCAAGCTTGTAATTTTGTGTCTTAGTATTCATATTCTATAAAATATTTATGATAATGATCAACTGTCTTAGTTTTGTGTAACTTAACTTAAAGCAAGTATAGTGGAACAGAGATCAATATAAAAATCCAGAAGTGAGGATTTTATTAATTTATTATATATTAAAGAAATGTATATGGTTGTCCAACTCACTTATGGTAACTCTGGGTGGTTACAGAAACAAAGCCCCCAAATACAAAATCTAAAACACCCCCATCTCCCTGGTGACAACATTAAAACAAACCACTTCAGGGCCTCCATATCAGCCTTGGATCCTCAGGCCTGGACAAGTAGAGAAAAAGTTGTAAGAGAGAAAGATGTCCTCTGACACTATGTATAATTCTTACCTTGCACAAACCACATTTTTTAAAACACGATTGGCTTGAATAACCTTAAAATGGCTGGATAGCCAAAATACAGAAGCATCACAGTCTGGTTTGGAGGCATCACTGCTTCAGACAGGAAGGTGGTGCAGAGAGTGGTGAGAATGGCTGAAAAGATCATTGGCAGTTCCATCCCTCCCATCCAGGACATAGCACAGAAGCGCTGCTTGAGCAGGGTCCATAAGATTATCTGGAACACTACATATCCTCTTCACGCCCTGTTTTCCTTGTTACCTTCTGAGAGGAGGCTTCATGGTATCTGAAGCAGAACATCCAGATTCAGCCAGAGTTTCAGTCCATACAGCATTAACCTTGCGAACTGTCAAGCTTCCTCCTTCCATTATATATTCAAAAGGAACAATATTTAATATTTATTTGCTACATATATGTAGAGATGTGGGTCTATACATATGTTGTTCATAGTATGTTTAGTTTGTGTCATGTATGTATTTTACTTTGAGAGCGGGCAACTAAATTTCATTTTTGATGCCCACAGTATAAAAATGACAATAAAGGGTATCTTATCTTATCTTATCTTATCTTATCTTATCTTATCTTATCTTATCTTATCTTATCTTATCTTATCTTATCTTATCTTATCTTATCTTATCTTATCTTACCTTATCTTATCTTACCTTACCTTACCTTACCTTACCTTACCTTACCTTACCTTACCTTACCTTACCTTACCTTACCTTACCTTACCTTACCCTACCCTACCCTACCCTACCCTACCCTACCTTACCCTACCCTACCCTACCCTACCCTACCCTACCTTACTTTACCTTACCTTACCTTACCTTACCTTACCTTACCTTACCTTACCTTACCTTACCTTACCTTACCTTACCTTACCTTACCTTATCTTATCTTATCTTATCTTATCTTATCTTATCTTATCTTATCCTCCATTATGGCTGTCACATAATATATGAAACCAGGTTTTGTCTTTTGAACTGCCACTACAAAAGAAGGATCTGATTGATAACTGTAAAACTATGTAGGATGCCTTCATGCAATAATAATCAGTTATTGTTCACCTTATTCTCATAAACTGGATATTTTTCTTTAAGACAGCTTTAAAAGTACAATAAATTTTTGGTAGTTGCAAACATAGCTGATACAAAAATACCAAGATGCTAAAATCACTGGAGCTTTTCAAGAAGAGATTGGCCAACCATTTGTCTGAAATGATATAGGGTTTCCTGGTTGAACAGAAGGTTGGACTAACAGAACTCCAAACTTCTGATTCTTGTTCTACTACCACAAATATATTATTTCAGTGATGGAGGAGATGCTACCATATAAAAATTTCCTTCCTTCCTTCCTTCCTTCCTTCCTTCCTTCCTTCCTTCCTTCCTTCCTTCTTTCCTTCTCTTTTTTTAAAAAAAATACATTTAAAGGTGTCAGATAAGGATCAACAATTAAAGCTGTAACTGTGTTTGGACTCACAGTATACTATACTTTCAACAATTAAAACTTTTTGCTTATGGTGGGGATATAAAATGGGGAAACAGGTGAAGCTATTACCTCCTTTATCCAGATATTACGTTTGCTATTGTACATAATTTGGTATTGTATCAATATGTTGTACTATAACTCCAATCATATTCAACCAATATTGCCAATATATCTGCTAGGCATTAGGTATGACTAGAATTTCATTCTCATATTGTTTGATTGTTTGGTAAATTTATATAGCTACCCATTTCATATATCACTTTGAGCATCTTATAAAGTTAAAAATACAAAAGCAATACAATAAAATAACCAAAAACATAACTACAAAAATCATTAAAATTACAAAACAAATTAAAATATAACTTGTGAGTAATTTCCCTAGCAATACAGACACTTTGTAGGATATTACCAGATCCCCAGAGCAGATTATATGTTATCATGTCTTGTCTTGTCATGAATTTCTTATTGTCTCATTAATTTGTTTCCAATTCTATGGGCTATATTAATAATGAAGTAAAAATGGAAGCTGGAAAGTTCTGCTTAATGAAGAGGCCAAAACAAATTGTTTGTTCTAATAATATATATATGACATTTTAATTACACTCCTTTTCACTAAGTTTCCAACTCCATCTCCTTGAGTTTGGGTTCTCCATGGGTCTGTGTACTGAGTCCACTACTGTTCACCTTGATGACCCATCATTGCTGTACCAAATCTCCTATGAATCATATTGTGAAGTATGCAGATGACATGGCAGTGGTGGGTCTTATCCAGGATGACAATGAAGATGCTTACAGGAAAGAGGTGAAAGCTCTGGTGGACTGTTGCAATAAAAGTAATCTGGTTCTACTTCTGGTTTTGCGTGGTAGCAACCAATTGTGGGCTTGAGGATTCTCCGCACCCCCATGGCTAATTTTGCCCTGCTAGGGGACCCTAAATGGGTCTAACTCACCCCAGAGAGACTACAAAGAAAGAAGGCTGCTCCAGTGATTCTGGAACAGCAGTGGCTGTTCTGTTTGACTTGGGGAAAGCCTTCTAACCCAACAGGAGAAAGCTGGCCGTATTGCATCAACTAGCCCAGGCTACTAGCAACTGAAGTCCAAAAGTAGTAACCAGCACAACGGTGAACAGCATGCTTGAAACTGGGAGAGGAATTTGATCTTCTCTTTTCTATTTTACATTTAATTTCCTGGAAAAGATCCCCAAGAAGCAAAATACCTCCGAAAGGGAAGGAGGGAGATTTCTCCCCCACCCTTATACTAACGGAAGTGGTAAATTAATCTTTTTATGGAGGATCAAAATATATGGAAGTGAAATAAATATAAAACCTGAAACTTAAAACTTAAATCTGGATAAATCTAAAATTGTTTGAATGGTTAAGACTCTCATTTTAAAGGTAATTGTTCATTTTGGAAATTGAAAAACAAATAGTTGCTGACACCTAGTGGTAGATGAAGACTATGACAGGAATGACTTGGCAAAATCTGGGAAAAGCTATTCTGTGTCTGTGACCTTCAAAGCTTTAACAACAAAGAACAGCTATGACAAAAAAGACAATAATCTGGGCTGTAGACAAAGAGAAAATTATAAATTTCAGGAAAACTTTTTTGAACTATTTGGATTACAAATATCTATCTAATTGGGACTCTAAAGCTATTTGCAGAAAAATGAAAGGAAGAGGAAAAGTCAAATTCTTGGCTATCATGAATCAGAGACATGTAGAAAGAACATATCAAGAAAACATACTTCACAGGAGGAGATATATAGTATACTGCACCTAATTCAAACAACAATGACTTTAAACCACAAAGAAATTCAAAACAACTTTCAAAATATAAATCAATCTATTTCCAAGTTAACTCTACAACAAAAAAATTCCCAGAAAACAACAACAGAGGAGGAGCAGATAAAACAGATAGTGTTGTTTTTGTATCCTGCGTATTCACCATGCTACTTCTGTTGAATGAGACACATTGGACATCTTAGCCGTGAAAGCCACCTTGATGATCTTGAGCCAGTCATTCTCTGTCAGACCAACTTATCTCACAGGATTGTTGTTGTGGGGAAAATAGCATGACAAAGTGTGTTGGATATTTTTAAAAATAATAAAGGCAAGCAGGGATGGATGGATGGAGGGAGGGAGGGAGGGAGGGATGAAGGAAGATAGGAAGGAAGGAAGGAAGGAAGGAAGGAAGGAAGGAAGGAAGGAAGGAAGGAAGGAAGGAAGGAAGGAAGGCATACTAAAAACTGAATCTGGAAAACCTAGTTTCAATGTTAGCACAGTACTCCTTTCAATTACCATATATTAAAACATATGTAGTTCTAGCTTTGTCATAAATTCTGTCATAAAATCCATTGCCTATAGCCAAGCTATAGTGATAAAATTGCTTATATCAAACCTATTCAACAGACCTTCAGGCTTTCAGGATTTTCATTAGATATTTCTCAGATTACAGTCCATGAACAATGAGGGGTAGAGAAAAGCAGTTCATCCAGTTCTGACTGGTATTGAAGAATAGTCCACTATGAAACAGAAGTGGGAGAGAGAATAATGCAATGTTGCTCATTGTCACTTATAGCTGCCAGGTAAAACTTCTAAATATGTCATCAATTATTTACAACCCATCCTTTGCAATGGCATTTTCCTTTAATGGATATAGGAGGTAGGCTTGTATTTTTTTTACAGCCCCTCCAGTCTGACAACAGCTGCTCATCAGAATCAGGATGCCATATAACATATAGACTGAAGCAGCAGACACAGATGCCAAATTTATTCTGACACTTAGGGCTTTTTTTTGTCATAGAACGCCCAGAACTGAGTTCCGGCACCTTTTTTGGATGGAACCATCAAAAAAAGCACTGCTGACACTATTATACTATTCTAACAATAGCCTAATATGAACCTTCAAAACAGGAAGCATTCATATACCTGTTCAATGCCATTTTCCGTGCTGAACATATAAATCTATTTCCATGCAAAAAAAAACAAAAAACCCAAATGCATATGCATGTGATATCCAAAATGACAATACTAAAAAAAATTGGAGGAACATTTTAGCTTTCTAAATCCTGATTTAAGATGACCAGAAATTCCTAATCACAGTAGAACAGGGTAACCTGTGACACTGGAGACATAGATGCTGGAACTTTGAAGTTCTGGAGAAATGACTGGCTGGGTTTGGGAGGTGGTCAATTTATCTCATGTTAGTTGCCTTGAAGGTGGTTGTGATATGACTAGTCCTCAAGAGGCCTTCCCTAGGCCTAACCATATGGGTTGCTGTCAGTCTGATGGGATTCAGAGTCAGTTGGACATAATGAATTATACACTCAAATATAAATTAAATATAAAATTAAATCTAGGGAAGCCAAATTTACTTAACACCTGTGTTACTAACTTAACAACTGCACTAATTCACTTAATAATTGTGGCAAGAAAGGTTTTAAAATGGGGCAAAATTCATTCAACAAATGTTTTTCTTAGCAACAGAAAGACTGTAAAGCAAAAGAAAGCTGAAGTAAAAACCTAATTCAGTTATATGGGCCTGAATCAATTGTGGTCCTAAGTTAGGACTACCTGTAAATGGTATCCCAGAACATTTAAATAAACATAGTGGAATACAGTTTAGATTACATTTATCAGAAAACATTATCTCATTGTTAGTGAAAAATTGAACACCATAAATTTATAGAAAGTAAAGATGCAGAGATATTACACAGAATTCATAAATTACTGCAAACACTTTACTACTATTGTACAATATTATTGCTGCTTTTATTAATCAACTGAGAGTTGGAAATACAGATGTTTTCCAATAGACTGTGCTTTCCCGTTCTCTCTCTCTCCCTCTCCCTCTCTCCCTCTCCCTCTCCCTCTCCCTCTCCCTCCCTCCCTCCCTCCCTCTCTCTCTCTCTCTCTCTCTCTCTCACACACACACACACACACACACACATGCACACAATTGTGGTTTAGTGGGTTTATTACTATTCCCCAGCAATTCCCTTCACCAAAACTGTCCCAATTAAGTCTAGCCACAAGCAGACCAATGCTAGTCCACAGAGCAATGCCCGATGATTCTACAAGGCACTTGAAAGTTTCCCAATCAAAATAAACCTACCAGGCAAAGTTAAAGCCACAATACAAAAGAGTCCATGAGGCAAGAAAAGCCCAGAATTCACAAGGCACAATCCAAGTCAAGGCATAGTATCAATCCAAAGCGAGACAAAAATCACAACAACCAGAAAACACAGAACTTCTTTGATGGCTTTGCATGAGCCATTAGTTTTATTAATGTCTGTAACTAAACAGTTTGGCTTGATTGAGTTCATTGCTGCTGTGTTATTGGATAGAGCATGAGCATTCCACATGCATATAGACCAACAAACTTCCGTCTACAACAGCAATGTAAAAGTCAACTCCCATCCATCCACCCCAAACCTCCCCAATACCTTTATTGTTGCATGACACAGAAACAAACTCACACACGAAAGTCAGCAAACAGCACCACAGATGTTCTGGAGAAGCATCAAGCATCAGCTGGATCATGCTAATTATCATAATTATCACAATGAAGAACAACATATTACTGGTTGAGAAACTGTTCAGTTCAATATTTTAGGTGTTCAATGTAAAAAGTAAACTGTAATCTTTCCAGGCACCTCATTTAAAGATCCAAGATCAATAATTAAAGACTGCCATATTCAAGTGGCATTAAGTCCATGTGAAAGTGGGAAATTTAAGTTAAACTCTTAAAACTAATTTATCTAACTCTCATCAAATTCTATAATGAGGATAACATCTCAAGAGGTAATGATACCAAGGAGTTCCAAAAACAGAAATGTGCTGCTCATGCATCCTGGCCTAATATAGTTATGAGGTCCTGTTACTCAGGAAAAGTAATAGATTGTATAGCATTTTGTATAGCATGTTTTATATTCTGTCCAGTTACATCCATATTAGATGTCGGTCCATGTCTGTGGACAATGTTTTCTTTCTTCTCCATTGCTTCTTCTTTGTTGCTAGGAAGGGGTGCCGCCTCAACCGCCTTCAGGGTCTTCCAAATAAGATTTGATGCCCTTTGCCTTGTGTTCAGTCTCTTTTAAGCACCCTGCTTAAAATTATCTTACTGTTTGATAAAATATTTAAAAAGGTAGACTGGCTTTATTAGAGACAATAGCTGGGTTGGGGGAAGACTGGAAAGCTCAGAAGCCATTGTCATCCATGGCTAGCTATGCTCACCATGAAAATAAATACCTAAATACAAGGTATTAAAAGTACTATAACATCTGTTACTATATAATCCACAAATCCAGCCTTTTCCTTCTCAACAATACAGAAATCTTATTTAGATTTTATTTCAGCTTTTCTTTTCATCTTAGATAGGCTACAGAAGACCAGCATGCTGGAGAGAAACTTTACTATCTTCCATGTGTTTCAGATGCATTTTTTGAGTTATTCTTGACTTTTGCTGCCTGCCAGTGTGTAGAATTGAGAAATAATATTTTATAGTTCCCTGCCTGGAGGTGATTTATTTTTCTTTCTTTATAACAAAAAGATCTTTCAGTTGTTCAAAGTTAGTTTGGATTCTAACAATTATTTTGATACAACTTTATTGTCCAAAATGGTAATATTTCATGAGCATGTTTTCAGCACAGCATTGGGGGACGTTTTCTGGGATTTATCATATCTTAGAACCTAATTCAATGATTTGGGCCTAAATCCATAGATGGGCCAATATGGGATATTTTAATCATCTGATAAATTTAGCCAGATATAGGCATTCTATGTTGCATATCATATTACATATTAAGATTTAATTTGCAAACCATCTCAATATAACCTTATACCAGTGGTGTACCTATGGTTATAAAATGTCATTTCTGGCAATGAATGTCACTTAACAATTAGTAATGCAGTTTATCCCCTCTTGGTGATTGGCTCATTCAGGGACTGGTTGCAGTTGCGATGGCGAAAAATTAACTTTACAATCTTAGCAAAACTGCAAAGCAAAAGAAAGCTAAAATAAAATCATAAGCATTGTTGTTGTTTTACCTTAGCAACCACTTTGCTTAAAGACTGAGTTGTCAGTCCCAGTTGTGGTTGCTAAACTAGGATTAGCTGTATATTTCTGTCCTGAGTTTGAATGAGCATTCCACCTTCTTACTGATGTGATTTTTGCCTTGCCCTTTTTTCAGCTCACAGGATCTTATCACAGCAGCCTACTGGCATGAATGAAAAGGGCTCAGATCCAGATATGCCAATATGCCACCCATAAGAGTTAGAAAGGCTAGGAGATTTGCTACCAAGGCAAACACATAACATATGAAAATGCTAGCAATTTATTTGTTTTATTTGTTTAAGGAGCAAAAATGTTGTCTGTGCGTTTAGGCACAAGACTAAGGGCAACATTAATTAACTTTCTGGCAAGCAATCACAGATTAACTGACAGTTTTCAGGGTTTAGTTATTGACCAGAAAGGTTTCATGATGCTTGGCTGATAGAATCTAGATATAAGCATCCAACTCTCCTATATTGATACAATTTTGACATCCAAGCAGATTTGAAAAAAATAGTTAACACAGCCGGGTGAATCACTGTGTATTTTAAACTGGATTTAGAAAGGTTGGGAATGAGAAAAGCTGATCATCTGAAACAGCCTGAAGTGACTCCAAACAGATGGACTTGTGTGATGTGAAAGTAAGCGGGCTGCCAGATTTTACAGCATCTTGGCACCATGAATGCTATAGCTAATAGTCTTGCGGCTGTGTGATATTTTTGTCCTTGCTTTATGTTACCTTTTTAGGCTTCTTATGAGGAACATATACCTCATATATTTATTTATATAATTTAGTTCTATTAAAGAAAATATAATATTGCATGTCACTAAATAAAGTAATACTATAACCCTTAGGAAAGATTTATCTTTAATTCTGCCTTCAAACATAATGGTTAATGGACCTTTCTCCTTGCTATAACCACCTTTTGGCTTGCCTGGCACACAGTGGGTGAACAGGGATTGTCCTGGGCCACATATAAAATATATATTATAGTAATTAACATATATAACAGAATAACAGATTTGGAAGGGACCTTGGAGGTCTTTCAGTCCAACCCCCTACTCAAGCAAGAAACCCTATATCATTTTAGATAATGGCTGTCCAATTTCTTCTTAAAAACCTGCAGTGATGGGGCACACACAACTTCTCAAAGCAAGCTTTTCCACTGGTTAATTATTCTCATAACAACTTCTAGATTTGCCTGTGGAGATTCTCAGTCATACATGTCATGGTTGTCCCAAAGATGCTTTTTCCAAAGGCAATTGGACCTTCTTGGTTTTTTCCTTTGAAAATGTTTTGCTTCTCATCCAAGAAGCTTCTTCAGTTCAGGAGTGATTATAATATAGTTTTACTGCTTCTTCTACACAGTCACCAGAAAGAAGTTGCTGTTGTTTGCTATATTGGAAAAAAAAATCACATTTTTTTAAATAAAATAAGATGGACTGATTGTTCATGGCTAACTGGGTGTGTGTTTTTTTCTTGTACCATGAATCTACAGTGAAGACATTGATAGGGCAGAGTATAATGCTCATAGAAGGTAAGAAGGGCAAGGCCAGTGGTTTTATTGCCCTAAATTTGCTGAAAGGAAAAATGAATTTATTGGGATTCATTTCATCCTATATTTACTCAGTATCCTTTACTTATGGAAAAAAATGCTTAGGTTGTTTCTATTAGAAAATGAAACAAAGTTAAAAAGGGAAATGAAAATAATTGTCTTGTTCTAATTTTAAGCCTTGCTTAGTCTTTAATAAGACCAAATGCACATTGTTACTGTACTAGCATAACAGAACTGACCTTTTCAAAACCGAACTTGAAAAAAAAGATATTTCTCCCATGGAAATACAATACCAGTGAAATATTTCGTTGTTCTTATGCCTGCTTCCTCTTTGCTTTCAATGACATGCCAACTTGACAGAAATTAGTATCATCAAGAAAGGTTATTCTAGACATTATTTCATTTTTAACACAGTAATAATTTTTTCTAGGCAATTGGGCACGTTCTCCAATAAAGAATTGCAACTAGCTACTATTTCTATTTTCTAAGAAGGCTTTCTTATCATTAAACCAAGGTTGATACATTGGTTTATGGTATTCTAACTTTACATGGTTTTATATAATCAGACAGAGCAAGGAACATAATAGGTGCCAATAACACATTGACATTCAAATGCATCATATTATTTGCCCTTAATTCAAAACACAAAGTCTTCACTGAATGATTGTTCATTCAGCAACTGTTCAAAATTCTGACACTGCTGGATGAAGAACCAGATGCATAGTAATGGCCATTGCAACTTTCCCTGTGGTCATATAATTGCTGCCTGGGTGCTTGGCAACCAATTTGTACTTACAATACTTTGCCAAGCACCCCGTAATAATGTGACTGTCATGTTCCCTGCTGGCTTCTATAGAAAGTTCATGGGAAAGCAGGGAAGGTTGCAAGCTCCTGTCACCTACCAAGAGGACTCCTTCTGGTTTCTGGGTGATGGGTGAAAAAGATCCATCCAAAATCCAAGCAGGAGTTTATCATGGAGTGTTTGCAGCATAGGGCTTTTACAGCCAGTCTCCAGAAGCCCAAGGAATTCTCTTATCTCTGAGAGCTGGCTGCAAACACTCCATGCCAAAATCTTGTTTAGATTTTGGGACAGATGCAGCACCGGGCATTTGCAGATAGTCCATAGAAATGAGAAGTAGCTCTCTAATCTCTGGGGGCTGCCTGTAAATACCCCATGCTGTAAGCACTGTGCCAAAAGCCAGTCTCTTTGAAAGTGATCCCTGTTGGAGGGATTTGGCCCCCTTTTCCATCTGCTTAATGACCCAGTAGACTGCTTAATGACTGCAACTAGGACTGACAAGATTGTCGTTGTTGACCAAAACAGTCAGATGACATTTTACTTAATGACTGTTCCAATCATTGACCAAACATTCCATTGTGGATTACATGCAATATTTAAAGGGGTTCCCATCTCAATAACCTATGAAAAAGCTTGCAAACTTATAATTCTGCAAGTTTCCACTTTTGAATGTTCTTGTAAATATGTTTTTAAAAACTCACCTAGAATTTAAATTAGGGATTGGAGAAAAAAAAGAGCAGCTTTATTAGAATAAAGACACTTTTTGTCAGATAGTTTGCAACGTTCTCTTAACTTTTGAGCCTTCTGTTACTTTACTTGTTGATATAACCTCCTTTTTGCAGCTCTTTCAATCTAGTTGAATCTCTTTCAACTATAGTGTATTGGCAAATTTGAAGGGTGATGATGCCATGAAATTATTGTCATAATTCTGCTCTGCAGAAGAACAAAATATACAAAATAGCAATGCATGTGTAATATAAACTTAACTCTGTTTAATACTGTCCCATAAAAAAAGACCTGGGAAATCTAAGCACTACAATAATTCAAAATCCAAAACCCTGTCATGGTTCCAACAGACAGAGACAAATAAAGCAGAACTCTGAGGCTTGGAAATTCCTCAAAGAACATGTTTATTAGTTACAAAGTATTAGCAAGTCAAAAGTGAAACCAAATCTGAAGACACATTTAACAATCTTCCAACACAAGGTTAAGAAATTCCAAATCTAAAGATATGCAAGCAACTACGTTCCCCAATACATCTTCTTGGCAGACTTTGAACAAAACTCCCAGCCTGCAGTCTTGAGAGCAGCCAATGACCTTGGTCTCACAGAATAAAAGATATTTTGGCTAGCAAAGCACCTGGCAATCCCCCCTTCCCCCTTCAATGTGTCAACCAAAAATAAATAGGGAAAATGCTGGCTGGACATTTCATTCAAAGCCCGCCAAGAAGATGTATTTATTAATTTATTGGGAAATTGTTATGTATATTTTCAGACTTGGTTTCACTTTTGATGGGCTGATATTTTGTAACTAATAAACATGTTCTTTGAGGAATTTCCAAGCCTCGGAGTTCTGCTTTATTTGTCTCTGTCTGTCGGAACCATGACATTGATACAATTCTACATTCTTTACATGATAGCCTTTTCTGTTGCAGCTCTTCCTCTTCCCCACACCACCAAAATGTTGTGTTTTCCAATGTATAATCACACTAAAATTAGTACTCTATTTCTTTTGAATGCACCAAACTACACATCTTTGCTAAGAAAATACCAACTCTCTTTAAGCTATTTTTTTTCTTCTGCCACATAGGTAATTTACAAAATTATGCCATTAAAATTTTATAAGCCATTTGTAAACAAATATATACTTGGGTATTTGCACAAAGATAATGCTTAAACTTTGCAATACAGAACTCAACAGTGCATGGAATAAAAACAGTCAAATATAAAATCTGGATTCAGAAGAAGCAGAAGACCAGACACCACAATACTACCATCTAATGGAGAATGGAAAAGAAGTTCTATAAAATGTTGATTTTTGCTTTCTTGATTATAAAATGGATTGTAAGAAAGAAAGAAAGAAAGACAGAAAGAAAGAAAGAAAGAAAGAAAGAAAGAAAGAAAGAAAGAAAGAAAGAAAGAAAGAAAGAAAGAAAGAGAAAAAAAGAAAGACTTAAATATAAGTGCTCTGGGCCACCTTATCAGCCTCTCGAATAATGCATAATGGTTAAGGAAGCAATAGAGAGCTAGATTTCTATTACTCTAGGTTTACTCTAGGTTTCCCAGATGTAAAAAATAGACTGTTAGAAATAGTGAATGACAATGAAGAATCATTTGAACCATGGTGGTGAACAGAACGAGTGAGACTATCTTAGGCTAATAAACCTTTCAATATTACTGGTAGGCACTGTCAAACCAAGGGAAGCAAGTGAAGACTGGCTAATGGAAATATTAATTATAAAACAAAAGTTAAATATTTTGAACATATATTACAAATGCAAGAGTCATAAGTCATAAGAGAAGATGCTTAAAACAAATAAATACAGTCAAAAGGAAGATGACAGAAGATGAAGTAGCTAGATACTATCATTGATTACATAAGTATGAGCTTACAAGAACATAACTAAGCAGTTAAAAACCAACATTATTAGCACATTGATATCCATCAAGTCACAAACAGGTCTGTAATGACTCACTGAACAACAAGACTTACAATATGGTAAGAATTCATATAATGATATTTGAATAAAACTTTTATGGCATACAAATACTTTTTCAAAATTGGAATAATTATTTCTATCTAGTACAGATTATAATTTTGCATTCAGGTTTTGTAATAGTAGGAGCTTCTATGCCCTTTACAAGAGTTCTATTATGTATTATGTATCACAACAATGCAAATGGGATGACATATATTATGTGATCATGAACTAAATGATCTTGAATAAGAATCTGAAATATCAGAACTGATGTATATTGAGGTAATTGGGTATCCTTTCTTGCTCTCCATGTTCTCCTTTTTTCTACTCTATAGATTTCTGACACAGTCAGTTTTTTATTGTCACACAAGCTATCTCAATGACATTAATAATTGATTGGTTAGTAAGTAGAGATATTTACACATTTGTTTCATTGGCAGTCTAAAATGAACTAAGAATTCTACTGAACTAAGAATGAAGAAACACTAACATTAAATATAACAATTAGTGCTTATGGAAAAAAACCTAATTTCATATGTATTTTTTGACATATATGTTATATATATGTTATATATATATGTTATATATATATATATATATATATGTAGGTAGGTCTTTGGTTCTTCGGGTTTTCTCCCGCGTAGAATTTGAAGTGTCTTGGCAACGTTTCGATGAAATCTCATTCATCATCTTCAGGCTGGTGCTTTTGGCTTCTGCTTCTAGGAGCAATGTGTGGTCTAAGCTGTTTTTTCCTTTTAACTGCCAGTGGGGGTTTGAACTGATTGGCTGGGAGCTTGGCTATGTTCTGATTGGTTAGGGGCTTGGCTGTGCTCTGATTGGCTGGGGGGTTGGCTGTGTTCTGATTGGTTGGGGGAGTGTTCTGTTTGGGTGGGGGCTTTGTTGTGCTGGAGAGGTTCAAAGTGGCCAATGTTGCAGCTCTGGTCTGGCTCCTGGTCTGTGGTCTTGCCTCATCATTGGTGTGGGTTTGGGTTTGCTTTTTGCGTGGATGTGTGGAGGTGGCATCCTGTGTGTTTCTGGTGTCAATCTTTGAGTTAGGAATACGTTTGTCAATAAGGGCGGGTTTCCAAATGGCTGGTAGGCGGGAGGTATCATCTCGTTTGTTCATGCTGTGGGGGCGTTTTTCTATCTCGATGGCTTCTCTGATTATTCTGTTATTAAAATGTTCAGTTTTGGCAATTGTTCTGGTCTTTTTGAAATCAATTTCATGTCCTGTGGCTTTAAGGTGTTGGACCAGGGAAGAAGTTGGTTCCTCTCTTTTGACTGAGTTTTTGTGTTCTTCAATGCGTGCATTTATCCTTCTGTTGGTTTGTCCAATGTATGTAGTGGGGCAAGCAGTACATGGGATTTCATATACTCCTTGATTTTCTAACTCAATTTTGTCTTTAGGGTTTCTTAGGATGGTGGATATTTTTCTGTTTGTGCAGAATGCTGTTTTGACGTTATATTTGTGCAGGACTTTGCTGATCTTGTCTGTGGTGCCTTTTATGTATGGGAGGAGGGCTTTGCCGTTTTCTTGTTCTCTGTCATGGATTTTAGTGGGAGTTTCTTTTTGGATTAAGTTGGAAATCTTATTTCTTGGGAATCCGTTGGATGTTAGTACATTAGTGAGAGTGTGTAGTTCGGTTTTTAGGTGTTGTTCGTCAGCTAGGCATTTGGTTCTGGAGATGAGTGTCTTGGCTACGGAGTTGATCTGTGCTGGGTGGTGGTGTGAGCGTGCGTGCAGATAGCGGTTTGTGTGTGTTTTCTTCTGGTAGATGGTGTGTCCTAGGGAGCCATTGGATAACAAAAATATATGGAAGCAAACCCAATATATACTACATAATTTCTTCAAGCAATTATCTGTTGTCTATTGTGAACTAAAGTATAATTGATATTCTTCCTGATATTGGAGTGAATAACTCTTTGCATTATACTGTACATCAGGTTCAATTTCATGGAGAAATAAAACAAGATGGCCGCCTTTAGGTTGTGGCAGCAAAATGATGCAGCCTTATTACTGCATAGCACCCAAGTGTTCTAATACAGCTAGCCATATACTTCATATAATTCAACTAGCCAAAACTAATGGTTGTTTAACCACTGGGGCATTAAATAGATTTTTAATTTAGTGGGATTTGTGCATCAATCAGATTTGACAGTCTGACTTCATGTAAGCACTATGCATTGGCAATTCATTACTAAGAAACAATGAAAAATTGTCAAAAATATTTGATTGGGTTAATGCAAAAATTAGGAAATGGGGAAATTGTTTGGTTCATGTCTCTCTGAGGAATGGATGCTTGCCACTGATTAATTTCTGCAGCAGTAATAACACTCAGAACATCATCAAGATGTAAAGCTGATTTAGCTTATAGATGAAATGTTTGCCATTTTTCTCAGCATTTGAACCACATCATGGACTATAACAGACTTTAAATTAGGTTTCTTACATCAAAGATTCAACCATCTGCTTATTAAATTATTTTAGTTTGCCAGCACTAACTGAATATTCCTTTTATTAATAAGTAGCCACAAAGCAGACAAAGATGAGAGTAATCTCAAATGTTATGTAGCTAAATTTTATTTATTTTATTTATTAGCATATTTATAAATTGACTAGGACTCCAAGGGCAACCATTAAATTCAGAGAGAAAAAAAGATTTATAAGACATTAACCAACACTTTTCTTAATACAGTTGAAACACTAAAAAAATCCAAGTAGGAATGATATGTTAGAGTCTCAAATGTATTCAACAAAATATTAAAAGTAATTTTCAAACATCCTTATAAAGATATTAAAATGTGCACTTTAAACAAAGAATTTAACTCTTCAGAATGATAGATATATTCCAAATACGTGAAATTCCATAGTTATGAAAACATCCAAACAGTTTTTTGTTAGGGTCTATTCTTCCCTACATTGTTCCCATAGAGAGGAACACAAGTTAGGTTCTTTTCAAAATATGTCAGTGATTGAAGTGGTATTTGTCAACAAAGACATTCTAGAAAGTACTTCAGAAGCCAGCTGTTTATGACTGCATAAATCATCTTTAATGCCTTGAAATAGGCTTTGAAATGAATGCCAGTGGAGATCATGAATAGCTAATATACTATGATTCAGACTTTACATGTTACTCAATCACCAAGCAAAAGCAGGTGAAGCCTCTGATCAATCTTCAAGGGCACCTTCAGATAATATGTATTACTGAATCCAATTGCAAGGTTATAAAAATATCTTTTTCAGTATCTCATGGCAAAGGAAAGGAACGTTTACTGAGATTTCCATCCTCTTCCAGCCTGTTGTGATAGCAATAGTTGATGCCAAAGACAAAATTTGTAATCACTTTTTTTCCTATTTTCTCAAGTCTATTTCCCTTCATTTCTAATGTTGATTCTCTTCTTCCATGTATACTTCTAGGAGTGGGACAGATGAAAGCTTGAATTGTTAATTGCTTGTAAGGATTTTTTAAACCTGGACCTACAAGTTGATTTATGGTGTTATTATGGTTGTTTATCTTAGTAGATTGTACTAGGATACAACTGCAACAGATATTTCTGTGTGTAGCTAAAAATATGGCCTATTTTTCTAGATGCATTTTGTCCAGGGAGAGGGACAAAAGGGGGAGAATCTGAACATCTGGATGACTGTGTAATGATTAATAATAATAATAATAATAATAATAATAATAATAATAATAATAATAATAATAAAGTCAGAAGGGACCTTGGAGGTCATCTAGTCCAACCCCCTGCTCAGGCAGAAAACCCTATACCCTTTCAGACAAATGGCTCTCTAGGTTCTTCTTAAAAACTTCCAGTGTTGGAGCATTCACAGATTCTGGAGGGAGGTTGTTCCACTGATTGTTCTAACTGTCAGGAAATTTCTCCTTAGTTCTAGGTTGCTTCTCTCTTTGATTAGTTTCCATCCATTGCTTCTTGTCCTGCCTTCAGGCACTTTGGAGAATAGCTTGACTCTCTCTTATTTTATTTTTTATTTTTATTTATTTATTTTAAATCACATTTATATGCCACCCCTCTCCGGAGACCCGGGGCGGCTCACAACAAAAAAATATTACAATAATTTTAAAAATTAACACATTCATACCACACACAAACTCAATCAATTCACATGCACTGATGGCGGGACACTCTTAGGGCCGAGGGGCCCTTTGTGGCAGCCCCTGAGATATTGGAATACAGCTATCATGTCACCCCCTCGTCCTTTTCTTCATTAGACTAGACATTCCCAATTCCAGCAACTGTTCCTTATATGTTTTGGCCTCCAGTCCCCTAATCATCTTTGTTGCTCTTCTCTGTATTCTTATATACCATCTTGAACTACTGAAGAGAAGGGAGGATATAAATCTTAACAAATACATGAATAAAACCATGGGTAGAATTACAAATAAATAAAAACACAAACATATAAACATGAAGCTAAGTGGGAAAATATTAGACTCTGAATGTGAATAAGATCACAAACTTTCAATATAAATAATTCAGTTAGCTTCACTTTATAATGTGAATAATTCTGCACTTCTTTACTTTCTTTAGTATTTTTACATATCAAAACATCCTTATTTTGAAATGCAAATTCAATTGACATTGCATATGGCTGTATTTGAAACTACTGCAATTTAATCTCAGAACGAAAAAATTACCATTGCAAATCAGGTTTGCTTTGGCTACAGTGAACACTTTTTTGTTTTTACTGACTTTGTTAGGCTTACATATTACAAAAGAAGTTTAATGAAAAATGTAAATTTTGCAAGGCACCTGCTACTTTGTATATTTAATTCAAAATTATATAGAGAAATTCATTATGTTGTAACTTTATCATGATTGCACCATATGCATGTTTTTGTATAAGCTTCTATATATATTTTGGTGAGACATTTATTCAATTCAAATAATAGAATTTCATGTAATATTTAACACTAAATTCTTGGCTCTGGATTATTACAAAGAACTTGTTTAAATGGATCCAAGAACTTCAATATGATCATAAATATACCTGCAGAATATGGCTAAATGCCATATTGACATTGTTCAAGAAGAGCCATTTCATCAAATGTTCCAGCAAAAACAACATGACATAATTTGGTTATAATAATACAATGTATACAAGTCTCCCCAAGTAACATCTGCTCTTCTTCCCTGTTTTTCCTTCTCTCCTTACATTCTGCAATGGTTCTCTTCTGAATGTCACTGCCAATTTCCTGTGCTAATAGTACATACTTGAATACAAGGCTTTTTGACCAGTACGGAAACTGGAAGTGTTTCTTCTAAACATGATTTATAAAGAGTTGTCTTTAGCAAGATTTAGTGTTCAAATAAATATGTTTACAACATTGGAACTATTCCCTGTTTTGAGCTTATACAGGTATGTTGCCCATGTACAGTACATTTTGTGGAAATGTTTTTATTTTATTTCTTATGATCTTTTTGTGATATGCTCAGTAAACAGGTTCTTTCTTGGATAATCAAGAAGCTTGGAACTTGAAACAATAAGCTCCCAAATGATTATCAGTTTCAGAATAAACTAAATTGGAACCTTAAGATGATGCAGTGTTTGAGGGGCTTTTAATATGTTTGTGTTAATTTTGCTTGGTTTTCTTTTTGTTGAGACTTTGCATGATCTAAGGATCCTCTTGGATTCACAGCTTTTACTCAAAAAGTAGGTGGCAGCTATGTCTGAAAAGGCCTTTGTTTATTTCTCTTAGTGTACTAGTAACACCCATTCCTGGGTGAGGAGGCCTTTGGAAGCCTACACCTTTCAACTGACATTTACATTATTATAATATACTGTATATGTGTCTGTCCTTAAAGAAGTTACAGCTAATTAAAACATGGTGGTGCAGGCTATGACAATGATATTGTGTTATGCTCACATGAGCAGTACTCCATGAACTCCAGTGGTAACCCATTGTAATTCAAGATGCAGGTTATCACCTATATGCTTCTCAGGACCTGGAGCCAAGGGCCACTTATTGTTTCTGCCAATTTGGTGAGTTCAAGCAGACTTTTTATTATTTAGAAGTTATGCAACTATGAAAACCAAGAGCTGTTAAGGAATTGGATGACCTCAAAGTTGAAAAAAAACCAATGCAAAATAATGAACGTGATGAACCATAATATTAACACCATCAAACATCCACATATGCTTATCCCTAGTCCTTGGGAAGGACTTGAGAGGTGGATAACAATGCCAAATTCAGTCTGAACATCTGTCTGGCTGTGCAGTGAACCATAATAAATGCTTTCTTCCCTTCTGAAGTAGGGTGGATTGTGTGTTATTTGAGAGTGTGAACCAGCTTGTCTTGCTTTCAAAAACCTTTTGACAAAGTCTCTTACCTAAGACTCTTGAATCTTCTTAGTAGTTAGAATTAAGAGGATATTAGATAAATAAAAATCAGAAAATGAATTTTTAGAAGTAGGGGACTATCATTTTGATGGATGTTGTTGTTCTTTCTCTCTCTGTGCCTAGATAAAATGGTAACAATTACCACCACAGCTTTATACAAGTGTAAAGGACATAATATAAGGGAAAAACTATTTTAAAAAATAAAAGCTTTTTCTCTTTTCTTGGAAAGGAAAATTAATCAGATTATTACAAAGAAAAATAGTAAGTATTTAGATTTTGTATTCATTGTCTTCTTCTTCTTCTCAGCTTTAATTTTTCAGTTATCCATTCTGAATACATAATTTTAACATTTCATTTCATAAGAAATCACCCACAATGTTCATCTAGGACCACACTTAAAAGCTAATGTTTCTTTGGACTTCCAGATTCCTTAAACTAGTCATGGCTCAAGGGAAAGAAAAATAAAACAATTTGTAACTCTATCGAGTGGCTATTCTTTAACTCTTTTCCATGTTCAATCCTCTTTGATCATCCTATGTATTCGTTGCACATTTTTTCTAAAGACAAATTGTTTATAAGAAATCCCCATGATACTGCTGAAATAAGCTTGGCATTTCTAAAATTGCAAAAAGTAAACAAAATAAAAAGGTTCTTCAGCAGTGAAAACCATCTCTGATTTAAGCCATCATTAGGGAGGCAATTCTTTTAATGGCATGTGACCAGATCAGGAGAGCTTTGCACTGTTGCAAGCTCATATTGTTTTTTAATAGTAATATAACCCTCCTTCCCACCCTGTGCTTCTTTTGAAAGAGTTATTTGTACATTCTGTACAATTTCTCTGAAAGATGCAAAGTAAAGGAACGTAGGAGGCCAGCATTCACACAGAGTAAAAAAGAAAAAGAAAAGTTACTAATAGTCAGAGGGCCACTTTTATAAAAGTATTAGAAACTGCTGAAAGAAAAGTCTTCAACTTACAACAATTCATTCAAAGTTACAACAACGCAGTCATGAGTCACAGGTTTGAGAATACTGTATAGCTTTAAATTATGACATCTGTTTGAGTTAACAGTCAATATAACTTCAAGCTATATTTCCCACAATTATATCATGGCCCACAATAATAAAATAGAACCTTACTGAGATTCAGCCTTCACTTTGATTATTTTTTTGTTTGAAGGAAATAAATAAATAAATAAATAAATAAATAAATAAATAAAGAAAGAAAGAAAGAAAGAAAGAAAGAAAGAAAGAAAGAAAGAAAGAAAGAAAGAAAGAAAGAAAGAAAGAAAGAAAGAGAAAATTACACTGAGATATATTGAATGTGATGGACTGGAAATGAAAGAACACCAAATGAAAGCAAAAACAAAAAAAGACAGCTCTGATAAATGAAAACACTTAAATCTCTGATTGGGTCAAATGTCTCTGAATAAAAGACCAGAATATTTAAAAAGTCTACTTATAACATTTAACAGAATTTCTTCAGAGATGACTGATCACATTGTTTTGGGTCAGGCATTAATGCTGGAAATTAAATTTAGCAGGAACTCTTGTTATGTGTTTCTGAACCTAAATGAAGTACTAAAAGAATACTGCATAATTACAGTATAACAGAAATCTTATAGAAAGGAGAAACTGTTCACAGTACAGTTGCATTGGATGCAGAACATGGGTTTCTCCTATCACTGAATGCTAACAGATATACATTACATTAAAGATGTTTACCAAGACATGTGGTATTGTCGACCAATTTGGCTTGCTTTAAAAAGGGTTGCATCAGTTCCTGGAATTCATAGAGATCAATGATTGTTAGCTTTGAAGAAGTGTGACCTCATCTCAAGGCTATTTGTTGGTAGACTTGTCAGCTACCAGGGTATCCAGGTGAGAAACAGATATAGGATAATATGTGAAGATGACCCTTTCTCTAATCTAAGGTTTGTCATTTGCTTTAGTAGCCAAGAAAGAGGCATGTTCTTGCCCATTCTCAACGGCAAAGAGATGGTATAGTCATCAAGAATTGGCACAATGGTCATCATATCACAAGACAGAGAGATGAAGTTATGTAAGCTTTGAATATTTAATTTACCAAAATAAATCTGGGGAAAAAAGTACAAGGTTTATGAGAAACTGTATGGTATAATATAAGATTGAGGGAACTGAGTTTATTTAACTTCATGGAAATTGATGGTACAAACAATAAAACTCTTCAAATACTGAAGAAATGTCACACAAGAGAAGGCCATGACCTGTTCTTCATCACTACAGAATGCTGGACACAGAATGATGATTTTGAGTTACTAATTGAAACCACCACTTTTTGAATAAAAGTTGACAATACAGTTGATGGCTAGTGAGGTAGTGGAGTTATCATTTATTTGATCTGCTCATGAAGAGTTTGGGCAGCTATAGTTGTGGATGATTTCTTTTGGATGCCTCCACCCAACAGATTAGATTCAATGACTAAATGGTACCACCCAACTCTAAGATTCAGTATAAGATGCATTAATGTTTTAGCTGATTTTTTTAGGCAAATAAAAGGCTTGAACTTCTCTAACAAAAGGGAAAAGTACAATCTCCTTCTCCACCTCCTCCTCCCCAAAAAATAAAATAGTGATTTAGTTGATATGTAATGGAACACATTCCAGCACAGGAAAATAAATGAAGAATGGTGCCCAGAAGTATGAAAACACATTAGTTTAAGTTATTGCAATTCAATTGTCTAAGTTATTGTCTAAGTTATTGCAATTCAATTCCATGAATAAAATATTTTCTTTAAAAAATCTGCAGAGAAGAAATGCTGCATTTTCCCTATGTTTGTAACCTGGAGAGATAATGGGGCCATTGTGCTGCTAGACTATAGAAATCTGCAGGCTTAAGGTCAGGTAGCTGGAAGACAAAATGGAGATTAATGCTGTCTTATATTGCAATCTTATGTTTTTGAAACAATTTATTTTTCTTTTACCTAAGAGATTCTAAAGTATGAAAAAAATAAAACCTATTTCTGCACAAATGGGAAGTGATGGAGAAAAAGCAAGAGAAAGAGAATGAAAAAAGAAGCAACAGAAAGAAAAAAGAGAAGGAAACAAACAAACAAGTGATAGTCTTATCCACTCATCCTTTCTCTTTCCCAAACAGTGGTATTTAGATTAGTATAGAACATTTTAAAAGAAATTATTATTAAACATGATAAAATTATGACGTTACAGTACAGCATAGTATACGGTACAGAATAGTTGGCAACAGTTACTTAAATCTTGCCTACTTTAAAAGCCCTATAAGGACAAACATTATCTGGAAGATGATGACACAAAGGAGTATCAAACCAATATGTTTTCCACGGTATTAAAAAACCTATACATTAGAGGTGGTCCTCAGGTTACAACTATTCATTCAGTATCCATTCAAACTTATGATGATGTTTACAATTAGTGTTTGGAGTTTCAGCTGTCTCAGAGTCTTTTGTGACCTGGCTTGCAGTTAGTGTTGCAACAAGACACAGTCTTATGATTGCAATTTCCAGTGTTTGCTGCTGCTTTGTGGAAAGCAAAGTTAATAAGGAAGCCAGTGGCAAACTGGAAGTGGTAGTCACGTGAATTCCTTGCTTAATGACTTATATGGTCCTTGCTTAATAACTGTAACTGGGATTGTTTAAGATGCTGTTGTTAAGGAATGTGATCATGTGATATCCATGACCACATCATTTAGTGACAGCTATTTTCACCTCAATTGCTGTTGTAGGATTATATGTATGTATTATCTCAGTCTGGAAAAACTGGTGAAGAACCACATAAGTGGAGAAAAAATATTGTTCCTATCTTCAAGAAGGGGTGAAAAAGAAAACTGTTGCGTGGGAATAAATCAGGCCAAACCAATCTTACCTCATGTTTTGATTGTACAGATGGAAGCAATAGGGAGAATGAATTATGGAGCCACTAAATGTTCAGAATTAATATATCATGATGACAATATATCATGAAAAAAGGTAGACTAGAAGAAACAAGCTGAAATTAAAGCTGCTGGTAGAAACATAAAGAACTTCAGATTTGCAGATAATACATCTTCAATGACTGGAAGTGAGGAGATGTAAGGAATTAATTATTGAAGGTGAAAGAAGGGAGGAGACAAGCTGATCCACTGCATGAAACAACAACAGCAACAACAGGTCAAAAGGAAATGCAAATCCAATACAAACAGAAAAAAAAAGTAAAACAATAACATATCTTCCTAGGTTAAAAAAATCCATGAGGAAGATAAACAGCCAAGAATTAAAGAAATGTCTGCTACTTGTAAGAAAAACTATGAGAGTCGTAGACAAACATTAAACTGTGGATATTCACACTGACCACAGCAGTGTCAAAGCTTTGATTTTTCTCAGTTGTAATGTATGCTATGAAAGCTAAACAATTAAAAAGTCTGAAAAGAGAAAACTTACCGTATGTCTTTGAATTGTAGTGCTGCAGATTATAGTTAAAAATACTTGGATTGCAGGTACAACATTCCATTTAAAAACCATAGTATTAATTGGAAAAACTGTTAATAAAGTAAAAATTAAGACAAAAGACATTTGAGGATTGTTTGTCACTTGAAAAAAAACTTTAAAGCAGTTGGGAAAGAGGCTTACAGAAGACAAAGTGGCTGAATACTATCACTGATGACACAAGCATACATTTAGAAGGATTCAAAAAACAAGTTACTGGCAGATAATTCTTAAGAAATTATGTTTATGATATCACAAAAGATGGACTGAATGAAGAACTGTATTTGAACTGCGAAATCAGGATAACACTAGATAGGAATAAGGTGGCATAAAAAATTCAACTCTCTGTAGCCCCTGGCATCAGAGCTGAAGAAGCTTCTTGGATGAGAAGCAAACTGTCTTCAAAGAAAAATAAGAAAGTTTAGATGCCTTTTAAAAAAGCACCTCTGGGGTATCCCAATGGTGGCTATGAACATTTCTTAGTCTAGCAATGGAAGCCAAAGCATTGTCTGCTCACAGTGATAGCTTAACACAGGGGTGTCAAACTGCGGGCCAGATACGTCATAGTGAAACTGCGCCCATCCCATTGCAGGCAATGGAAAAAAAGTCACAATACGTTGCAACACGTCACATGACGTTGTGAGTTTGACACCCCTGGCTTAACACTAAATTCTAAGGCTTAAGTATAACAGAATTAGAAGAGATGTTGCAACAGCAGTACATCCAGCAACAGTAAATCCAAAGAAAAATCTTGGCAATTTCAAAATTTCAAAATATCCAAAACGTTCTCTAGGGCAAGAAAAATTAAAAAAACTGAAATGGTGTAATAGAGAATATGTAACCTGTGGCTCATGGAGCTATTTGTGTTTTATAAAACTGTTGTGCTGGATCTTCACAGAAAAATAAACAAATAACAGAATATCAACCATCTACCAAATTTGGAAATGGGGAAAAAACACATTAAGTATTTATGTGATAGCGTATTAGTTCATATCAGAAAATCATGGACCATATTTCCAGTGATGTCATTACAAAACAACAACAACAACCCCCCAACAATCCTGATGTCTTCAACTGACATAAAGGAAACATTTGTATCAATAATACTGATCTTGATTTAAATTAATAATGATTCTATACTAACAATGTTTGGTAAATTATACTCATAGTCATTTCAGCTAAAGGTTTGTGTGGAAAGCACTTTGCTAATTAATTCAGCAATTGCTTATTACATTGAAATTTCAGTATATTAATCAAATGTTTAATTTGTAATCTTGTTATATTAATGCTAGTTAGTGTTTTATCATGTCATGGGTTTTACTAAAATGCTGTCCTCAGAAGTTTTACTTTATGTAACATCATGTTGCTAATACAGTATCTCATTCTAAATTTATTAATAGGAAACAGATTTATTTATTTTTAAAAAAACTTGAATGTATTACATATAATAAGTTTCTAGATTCTATAATATCTCAAAATTAAAAATGGACACCTACTATCAAAAATGTCATCAAAAAAGCAAAATAAAGAATGTTCTTCCTGTTCAAACTCAGAAAGCTCAGACTGCCAGCCGGGAGCCAATGTACAAGTTTGTGGTGGCCATCTATGCTGAAAGGCATTCAGTCTTAGCTCCACAAGGCCATCTGGAAACAGTGAGGAACCAGCCCCTGCTGTGTCAGCCCCGCCCCCGGGGTGCATACTGGGGAGGTGTCACCCTTTGTGAGGAATGAAGAAATGGACCATGCCTTGGCGCTTGCCCTGGTCCCACCCCTTCTGCCAGAGACCCTTAGATCTGTCCCACTCCTGCCCAGGCCCCAACAGGCACCCTTGACGCGAATGATATAGAGCTGGCCATGCCCTCCCAGTAGGCCACACCCACTCCATCCATGCCCACCCAGTAGGCTGCACTCACCCTGGACACATCCACCCAGACCCCCAAGGGCAATCGCAATGCTGATGCGGCTCTCAATGAAATTGAGTTTGACACCCCTGCTATAGGGCATTGCACGCAAAAACAACTAGACACAAGGACAGTTTTTTCCCTATGCCATCATTCTGCTAAACAATTAATTCCTACAACCCAGTCAAACTAGTTAGTAAAGCTGTATTACTATTAATCTCCTCATCCTTCCTATTACCTATCTCCTTATATTCTTATGACTGTAACTTTGTTGCTTGTATCTGTTGTGAGTGTCCCTAGACCAGCTTGGGAAGTGTCAGAGTATGAGGATGAGCAGCCAGGCTCCTCTGGGTGTTTTCCCCTCCCGGCAGCCGAGGAAGAGCAGCCAGGCCCCTCTGGGTATTTTCCCCTCCCGGCAGCTGAGCCAGACAGGGAGGAGATTTACAGGCAGTCTGGATCAGATTCACAAAGTGAGGGGTCAGATTTGGATCAAGAAGATAGATGGCTTGATCCGAGATTCCGAAGGTTTGATAAGTGACGGTGTCAGTTAAGTGGAAAAAGGAAGTAATGAGGGGAAGTGACGTATCGGACACTATATTAGAAGGGGACAGAGAGACTACGCCTTTGTCACGAGCAACGTTAATCAAGGAGTAGCCATGCGTTTGACTTCAGTCTTCTGATGTTTTGGAAATCTACGGGAGAATAATGAGGCCTTGGACAATGTGATAAAGAAAGAGTGAGTTAATTGGAAGGTGTGGAAGGAGCATGTGTTAATCTAAATGTAAATACATGAGACTTGGCTGTTTCTGCCAGCAAAATGCCAGCAGCGTGCTTTGAAGTGAATTCTTTTGAAATGTGTTAAATAAACCTCTTAAAGACATATTTATGTGGATTTTAATGAGCTGAGAGGGGCCAGACAGAACAGATTGCTCGTGACACAAAAGCAGAAAAGACGGAAAATTAGTCCGAGCTTTCAGTGACGTCATGGAGCAGCTGCTCGCAGATAATCCGGCTTTGTATCAATTAGTTCTAGCTCTCCAGCAACAAATTGGCGATTTGCAACAGCAGATTCAGCAAAATGCAGTAGTTCCAGCCCCAGCTCCACCCCCCCCCACCCAGACAAAGCAGATGCTATTTAGCCTTGCCTGATAAGTTTACTGGAGAGCGTAGTAAATTTCCAGCTTTTTTAAACCAATGCAGAACATTCATTGCCTCAACTCCAGCAGATTTCCAGCTTGATGAAACTAAAGTGGCTTTCATTTTAAGTTTACTCTCTGGTCCAGCTGCTGATTGGTCGTCTCCTCTGATAGAAGGACCAGACCCTGTTCTGCGCAATTATGCAGGATTCTGCCAGCTGATGGAAAGAGAATTTGCTGACCCCCTTCGTAGACAAACTGCCACCAGGCGGATACGAGAGTTACGTCAAGGATCGCGCTGTGTAGCGGAATATATATCAGATTTTCGCCGCCTGGCTCAAGAAATTAATTGGAATGATGAGGCTCTCATGGAAATTTTTCAAGATGGGCTGTCTTCCCAGATCTTGAATGGATTGAGACATACTGTAATACCCGTGACCCTGGATGCATTATACCAACATTGTTTGGCTATTGAGGCGTAAACGCAAGCCACGGATGCCCGCCTGGTCAAACAGATGGTTCCAGTTACCGGAAGTGCCAAGCCAGTTCCTGCACCACACAGAGGATTCCAGACCCTACCTATCACTCCACCTATCCCGGCACCCAGACGTATTTTCCAACCATTGCCGGCTTACACGGAGAGGCGTCCTGTACCCATGGCCAGAGATGAGCCCATGGATCTTGGTGCAGCCAGATCTCGCTTGACCGAGGCTGAGAAGGCAAGACGGAGAGCTGAGGGATTGTGCCTGTACTGTGGAGAGATGGGTCACTACGTCATGGCCTGCCCCCAGAAACGACGTGGTACGGCAGGTCCTACTCCTGTTCCAGCTCGGCCTCCCACTCAGCAGTTTCAAGCCACCTTGCCGGGAAACGGCCAGAGCCCGGCCTAATGGAAACGTTGGGTCGGGCAGGCGCCAAACCCAGTCCCAGTCCCGCAGACGAAGACCCCGGTCCTCCGAGACATCTGATCCTAGCAACCAATATACTTCTGGGAAATCATGCACAAGGCATTCCGGCACACGCCTTGTTGGATTCTGGAGCCACCACTAATTTCATGGATGAAGCTTTCGCTCGTCAGCATGCCATACCTTTGTGCTCTGTGAAGCCGCCTATGTTGGTTGAGACAATCGATGGTTGTGAGTTGTTGTCTGGACCGATCAAGTTCATGACCCAGCCCATACGCCTGGTCATAGGACAACATGAAGAAGCCATCCAATTCTATATTACCAAGGGACTTCATTTCCCCATAGTTCTCGGCCTAGCCTGGTTGAGAACCCATGATCCTTGTGTGGTGTGGTCCCAGAACTTTGTTTCATTTCCCAGTTTGCAATGCGTAGACCACGTACGCCAAGTTTGCGCAGCCCAGCTACCATCCCACCCTGACATCACCTTGCCGGCCGACCTAGCGGACTTTGCAGATATATTCAGTGAGAAAGAAGCAGACCAATTGCCTCTGCATAGACCATATGACTGTGCCATTGATTTGCTGCCAAATGCCAAGCTTCCAAGGGGACGCCTTTACTCCATGTCAGAACCCGAGTTGGCCGCATTAAAAGACTTTGTGGACAAAAATCTGGCCAGGGGTTTCATTCGTCCCTCTTCCTCGCCTTTGTCAGCTCCTGTGTTATTCGTGAAGAAGAAAACCGGAGATTTACGCCTATGCTGTTACTATCGCAAGCTCAATGCCATCACGGTGCGCAACCGGTACCCTCTGCCTTTGATTCCTGATCTCATGGACCGTCTCCGATCAGCAACCATCTTCACCAAGATAGATCTACGGGGTGCTTACAACCTGGTTCGCATCCGAGAGGGGGACGAGTGGAAGACCGCGTTTGGGACCAGGTATGGTCATTTTGAGTATACAGTCATGCCCTTTGGACTCACCAATGCTCCGGCCGTCTTTCAACATTTCATGAATGACATCTTCCGGGATTTATTAGATCAATTTGTGGTGGTTTACCTCGATGACATCCTGATTTACTCCCCGTCACGAGCAACTCATCTCCAGCATCTCCGGCAAGTTCTGCAACGCTTGAGAGAGCATCACCTTTACGCCAAGTTAGAGAAATGTCAATTCTATCAAACCACCATTGAATTTCTGGGACATGTGATTTCTCCACAAGGCATTGCCATGGATCCTGGCAAGGTTGAGGCCTTGCAAACCTGGCAACCACCATGTAAAGCAAAAGATGTCCAAAGACTTTTGGGATTTGCGAACTATTACAGGATATTCATTCCGAGATTTTCTGCCTTGACTGCGCCCCTTACTAGATTGTTACGGAAAGGCATTAAGTTCCGGTGGGGCGATGCCAAGCAACAGGCGTTTCAGACCCTCAAAAAGGCGTTTGTTCAGGAACCCATTCTCAAGTATCCAGATCCTTGTCGTCCCTTTGTAGTAGAGGCCGATGCCTCAGATGTTGCTGTAGGGGCCGTGCTTCTTCAAACACGCCAAGATGGCGGCCCCCTATTCCCGTGTGCTTATTACTCCAGGAAACTGAGTCCCTCCGAATGCCATTATACCATTTGGGAAAAAGAGCTATTGGCCATCAAGACTGCTTTTGAGACCTGGAGACACCACCTGGAAGGAGCCCGCTACCAAGTTGAAGTTCGGACTGACCATAAAAACTTGGAATTTCTGCAATCTGCCAGGAAATTAAATCAACGTCAGATCCGTTGGTCTTTGTTCTTCGCTCGATTCAACTTCAAAGTCACCTACATTCCGAAAGGGTACAACAAAAGAGCAGATGCCTTGTCCCGTAAACCTGAGTATCTACAGATCAAGGACCCCTTGCCGCTTCGAACCATTCTGCCTATCGAATCGATCGCAGCCGTGCACGATCCGGTAGATCTACGACGACAGATTCGGGAAGCGCAACAACTAGATGACTTTGCGGCACAGAAGAGGCAAGAGGTGGGTCCCGACTCACCTTGGACCTTGTCCGAGGGTCTATTACGCTTCCGCAACCTGTTATATGTTCCAGCAGGCCCACTCCGTGGTCTCATCCTGAATCAATGCCATGATAACCCTGCGGCAGGTCATTTTGGGTTCTTTAAGACTCTCCACTTAGTGTCTCGGACTTTTTGGTGGCCCAGACTTCGCCATGATGTTCAGTCTTATGTGAATTCCTGTGTATGGTGCCGTCAGGCAAAACATGCCACAGGAGCCCCTCCGGGATTATTACAGCCTTTACCCACGCCGGAGAGACCCTGGGGGGCTATTTCCATGGACTTCTTGACTTGTCTACCTGTTTCTGCCGGCTACACCATTGTCTTTGTAGTGGTGGACATGCTGACCAAGATGGCACATTTCATTCCTTGCCGAAGAATACCGACAGACAAGGTCACTGCTCAGCTGTTCATTCAACATATCTTCCGGCTACACGGTCTGCCTGACAAAATAGTGTCCGACCGAGGAACCCAGTTCACCTCGGAGTTCTGGAGAGAACTCATGTCTGCGCTTCAAGTCCACATTAATCTAGCCTCCACGCATCACCCAGAAACTGATGGGGGTACAGAGAAAGTGATTGGCATCCTGGAGCAGTATTTGCGTTGTTTCATCAACGACCAACAGAACGATTGGTCCAAATATCTCTCCATGGCCGAATTCGCTTTCAACAACTCTCAGCACACTTCCACTCAGACCACTCCGTTTTTTGCCAACTACGGCTATCATCCCAGATTTTTCCCGCTCACGCTCCTTGATTCTCCAGTTCCAGTTGCAGAGGACTATTTAACCGAACTCCAGTCTGTCCAAGAGATGGTTAAGCACCATTTGACTAAGGCCAAGGAAGACTACAAGAGGGTTGCAGACCGCTCTCGTCGCGACACGCCACCGTTAGCTGTTGGAGATTGGGTTTGGCTCTCCACCAAGTACTTGTTTCCAGGGCAAATTCACCGCAAGCTTGATCAACGTTTCCTGGGTCCTTTTCCTGTGGAGACGGTCATCAATCCGGTGACCTATCGTTTGACTTTACCTAGGTCTCTTCGTGTACATCCTGTGTTTCATCGCTCCTTGCTTGTTCCTGTCAACCCTGATTCTCCGCTTCGACCTCCTGATCCGGGCCCGACAGCTCGCCGTGCTCACGTTCCCGTTTCCCAGTTGGAGGTGTCCGGCATCCGAGATTCCCGATGGCTCAACGACCGCTTCCAATATTTGGTTGATTGGACCGGGGGTGGGCCAGCCGCTGGCTGTTGGGTAGATGCTCGTGATATTGAGGCTCCTCAGTTAATTTGGGATTTTCATACTGCGTTTCCCTACAAACCACATCCCCTGTGCCGGCCCCAAGGGGGGGGGCTGAGGGGGGGATAGTGTTGTGAGTGTCCCTAGACCAGCTTGGGAAGTGTCAGAGTATGAGGATGAGCAGCCAGGCTCCTCTGGGTGTTTTCCCCTCCCGGCAGCCGAGGAAGAGCAGCCAGGCCCCTCTGGGTATTTTCCCCTCCCGGCAGCTGAGCCAGACAGGGAGGAGATTTACAGGCAGTCTGGATCAGATTCACAAAGTGAGGGGTCAGATTTGGATCAAGAAGATAGATGGCTTGATCCGAGATTCCGAAGGTTTGTTAAGCGACGGTGTCAGTTAAGTGGAAAAAGGAAGTAATGAGGGGAAGTGACGTATCGGACACTATATTAGAAGGGGACAGAGAGACTACGCCTTTGTCACGAGCAACGTTAATCAAGGAGTAGCCGTGCGTTTGACTTCAGTCTTCTGATGTTTTGGAAATCTACGGGAGAATAATGAGGCCTTGGACAATGTGATAAAGAAAGAGTGAGTTAATTGGAAGGTGTAGAAGGAGCATGTGTTAATCTAAATGTAAATACATGAGACTTGGCTGTTTCTGCCAGCAAAATGCCAGCAGCGTGCTTTGAAGTGAATTCTTTTGAAATGTGTTAAATAAACCTCTTAAAGACATATTTATGTGGATTTTAATGAGCTGAGAGGGGCCAGAGAGAACAGTATCTTACAATTTATATTGTTAATTTAGTATCTTAGTATGATGCATGTTGTTTGCTTATGTAGTATCCTACGACTATCACTAAGTGTTGCATCTTATGAGTTATTATGAATGTATTTTATATTGATTATGATCATGATTTATCACTGTTGCTTGTATCTACACTGAGAGCTTATGTACTGGAAACAAATTTCTTGTGTGTCCAACCACTTTGGCCAATAAAAAATTCTATTCTATTCCATTCCCTTCCCTTCCCTTCCATTCTATTCATTGAAGCGTTCACAAATAGCATTTAATCCCTATTATAATTCTGGCTTTTATTTGTATTCAGATATACATTTGCTAATCAAAAGGGTTGCTGTATTTTCAAGAGGATTCACTAACCTTTAAATGTGTAATCACATGTTGCTTATGGAGGCTGGTGCAATAGGAACTGACAACACTAAATAGTGCAGTTGTTAAGTGCAACATTAGGTGACTGTGCCAGTTCCTGGTACAGTCATTAATTGAATCACTATGGGTTGCTAATTGTTAAAGCTAATGTCTTATGACAACAATTTGTGATTTCCTGCTGGCTTCCCCATTGACTTTGCTTGTTAGAAGTTGATATGAAAGTTGTAAATGGTGATCACATAATTGCAAGATACTGTGATGGTTCTAAATACATGCCAGTTGCCAAGTGGCCAGATTGCAATTACATGACCTCAAGGATGCTGCAATGACTGCCATTTGGAGGACCAGTTGTAAGTTTCTATTTTCAGCAGTGTCATAATTTTGAACAATTGCTGAATGAGTAGTTGGTAATCAAGGAATATCTGTTGTGCATGAAGCTATAAAAGGGGAAACCACAAGTTCTTGTCTTATCATAGGTTAAAGCTGGCTCTCTCTCTCTTTCTCTCTCAGCCTAGAAAGGAGGCAATGGCAAACCACTTTTCAAAAAATCTTACCAAGAAAACTTCATGAACTTGTCCAAGCAGTCACCAAGAATCAAAAATTGACTGACTGACTGACAAGAAAGAAAGAAAGAAAGAAAGAAAGAAAGAAAGAAAGAAAGAAAGAAAGAAAGAAAGAAAGAAAACAAACTAGGCTTAGACTATGAGATTTTTCTAGATTTACATTGATGAGAAGAATAATTTAAAAGAATACCTACAGATTCTTCTATGTGAAAAAGATTATCATATTAAAAAGGCCATAAATACATTTCTCAGCATATTTTAGAATGTGCTTAGATCACAAGGGGGGGGTCTGAGCATTATCTACAAGGAATGGAGGCAAAGAGAAAAAGAAATATGAAGCAATGTTCCAGGGAATCTCAGCAATGTCCACAATTGTCAAAGAGCAACCCAAGGGAAGAACTGTGATCTTTATTTTTTTTATTTTTTTTAAGGAGTACAGGAGTTCTGAAAATTGTATACTCCCATAAGAATATCAAATTGCTTTCACAAAAAGAATATGACATATAATTTTATTTCCATTTACTGATGTTAGCTTTTAATAATGACTGCCCTTTAAAGAAATATTAATGTTCTTAGAACACAAACAAAAGCTTTTCATTCCTAGTATGTCAGTTTTCCATTTCCCGTGGGGATCTCCAGTTATTGGGATTAAATATTAGAAACCTTATTAGATTATTAGAAATCTTGCTTGCTAGCTACTTATCAAGAAAATCTATATAAAGTTTTCTATAGATGGCACTTACCACCTGCAAAACTAATAAAAATGTTTAAAAATGTGTCTAGCAATTGTTGGAAAGGTAGACAAAATCTAGGAACATATTACCATCTTTGGTGGACATGCCCTAAAGCAAAGAACTTTTGGTCAAAAATACATAGGTGGCTAGAGAAGATGATAGGAGCACATGTAGACTATAAATCAGAACTATTTCTTTTAGATATAATTTCAGAAAATTATGATAAAAATGTGTATACTTAATATTACATGTATTAATAGCAGCGAGAATTACATTTGCTCAATAATGGAAAAATAAAGAAATACCATCTGAAGAAGATTTAATTAAGAAAATCTTGGACTGTGCAGAAATGGATAGGCTTACATCAGGCATGTCAAACTGCCAGCCCGTGGGCCGGATGTGTCACACCGAAACTGCGCCCACCCTATTGCCAGCAATGGGGGAAAAGTCCCAATATGTTGTGCAACATCACGTGACATTGAGAGTTTGACATTCCTGGCTTACATTGAAAATGAAAGGGAAACAAGATTCAAAATATTTCCAAACATTGGAAAACTTTTATAAATAGTTAGAAAAATGGAATAAAAGGTAGGAATGGAAACTGTACTGTTAATGTGGAACATCATTTTGAGATTGGTTTAGTATCCTTACATTATGAACAATTCCTACTGGGTGTTATTACATTTGTACTCCGGTAGCAAACTGTCCAGAGGAATGTGTTACAAGTCATATGAAGTAATATGTCATTTTAGATCACAGAAGGTTGTACAATTTGTGACCTGATGAACTGAATGTATTCCACTTAGCTTCACCAGGAATTCAAAACTTGATTTTGCTGTCCTTGGTGGAGTTTATTATATTTATTATTACTTTTATTATTTCCTTTTTTGTAGCCTTTCTGAGTTGATAAATACGATGCAATTATCAGGCAGATGGTAGATTCAGTTCATGGCCAGACAGATGAAGTGCATATTTTGCAGAATAGGGACATCATAAGATTATGGTAAGACAATTTTATGTTCAGTAATCCAAATTTGGATTAAAGAAAAAGTATCAAACTATGTAACAAGCCTATTGTAATCAGTTTAATTTAATTATAGCCATTAGTTCTGCATATTGCATGTCTAGACATGTGCAGATAAGATTGTACATACAAATTGAAGACCTGGAAACTTTATGAATGCATATTGATAAATATAAATGAACATGTTTTTTCTCTCTTTTTCTGAGCACATATTGACACACACATATTTTTAAACCACAATATGTTATATACCTTTTCATGATATATAAAATGTAGAGTATGAATAGGAATGTGAAAAGCTAGGAGATTGTAAACCTACGGGAACAATAATTGTATTTGACAGACAGGACTATAATTTCCCTGAAGCTGCCTTTTAATTTGATTGCTCTGTCCCTAGTCCACCAGAGTTTTGTCACAGATTCTTTTGGATTCAGAAGTAATGATGTTATATTAAAGTTTGTTCATGAATGCAAGACAACATACCTCTCTGCCAGTCATGGAATTGCCAAAAGATGGCAATGGATGGACCTCTTCAAAACCAGCAAACAAGCAGCATTCTCCCAATCAGGCCTACATGAAAGTTCCATCTTGTGAGTGTTTCTGATCAGTTTATATAGGCTATGTACCACCATTGTTCACACCTGTTTTCAATAGTCTTATCTAACTGGATTTTACCGAGAGTAAGAAGGATATGTCTATGTTACCTTGGAAAGCAGCAGTTCTTTTGGCCATTAGTGAGATCAAGAGATTCAAGGATATGGATTCCTGAAAAAGATGAGACTAAAATTTGTTTATACTAAGTATTGATTTCTCAAAGTTTTTGGATTGATGATGAGAAAGATCATGCTACTGCCTTGTCGTGGTGAGGGGGCTTGCGTAACTCAGTGAAGCTATGAGCTATGCCATGCAGGGCCACCCAAGATGGACAGGTCATAGCAGAGAGTTCTGATAAAATGTGATCCACTGGAGAAGGAAATGGCAAACCACTCCAGTATCTTTGCCATGAAAACCCCATGGACAATACTAAAAGGCAAAAAGATATGAAGCTGGAAGATGATCCCCTCAGGTTGGAAGGTATCCAATATGCTACTGGGAAAGAGCAGAGGACTAGTAGTAGTAGTTCCAGAAAAATAAAGCGACTGGGCCAAAGCCAAAAGGACACTCAGCTGTGGATGCATCTGGTGGTGAAAAGAAAGTCCGATGCTGTAAAGATCTTTTCTCCATAGGAACCTGGAATGTAAGATCCATGAATCAAGGCAAGCTAGAGGTAGTCAAACAAGAGATGACAAGACTGAACATCAACATCTTAGGAATCAGTGAACTAAAATGTACAGGAATGGGTGAGGTTAACTCAGGTACACTACTGCGGGCAAGAATCCGTCAGAAGAAATGGAGTAACCTTCATAGTCAATAAAAGAATAGGAAAAGCAATACTGGGATACAATCCCCAAAATAACAGAATGATCTCAGTTCGAATCTAAGGCAAACCATTCAATATCACAGTAGTCCAAATCTATGCCCCAACCACTGGTGCTGAAGAGGATGAAATTGACTGGTTCTATGAAGCCCTTATAGAATTAACACCAAAAAATGATGTCCTTATCATCATGGGGGATTGGAATGCTAAGGTAGGAAGCCAAAAGATAACTGGAATAACAGGCAAGCCTTGGAGTACAAAATGAAGCAGGGCACAGGCTGATGGAATTTTGTCAAGAGAATACAATGGTCATAACAAACACTCTTTTCCAACAGCCCAAGAGACGGCTCTACACATGGACATCACCAGACGGTCAACACAGAAATCATATGGACTATGTGCTCTGCAGCCAAAGATGGAGAAGCTCTATACAGTCAGTAAAAACAAGACCAGGAGCTGATTGTGGCTCAGATCATGAGCTTCTCGTTGCAAAATTTAGGCTTAAATTGAAGAAAGTAGGGAAAAGCACCAGGCCACTCAGGTATGAACTGAATCATATTCCTGATGAATATACAGTAGAGGTGACAAATAGATTTAAGGAATTAAATCTGATAGACAGAGTGCCTGAAGAACTATGGATGGAGGTTCACAACATTGTACAAGAGGTAGCAACTAAAACTATCCCAAAGAAAAAGAAATGCAAGGAAGCAAAATGGCTGTTTGAGGAAGTTTTGCAAATAGCTGAGGAAAGAAGGGAAGTGAAAGGCAAAGGAGAAAGAAAAAGATACACCCAACTGAATGCATAATTCCAGAGAATAGCTAGAAGAGATAAGAATACCTTCTTAAATGAACAGTACAAAGAAATAGAAGAAAACAACAGAATAGGGAGGACCAGGGATCTCTTCAAGAAAATTGGAGATATGAAGGGAATGTTTCATGCAAAGATGGGCATAATGGCAAGGACCTAACAGAGGCAGAAGAGATTAAGAAGAAGTGGCAAAACTACACAGAATAACTATACAATAATGAGCTTAATATCCCAGATAACCATGATGGGGTGGTCACTGACTCGAGCCAGACATCCTAGAATGTGAGGTGAAATGGGCCTTAGGAAATCTGAGCAACAACAAAGCTAGTGAAGGTGACAGTATTCCAGCTGAGCTATTCAAAATCTTAAAAGACGATGCAGTAAAAGTGTTACACTCAATTTGCCAGCAAATTTGGAAAACTCAACAGAGGCCACAGGATTGGAAAAGGTCAGTTTACATTCCAATTCCAAAGAAAGGCAATGCCAAAAAATGTTCAAACTATCGCACCATTGCACTCATTTCACATGCTAGTAAAGTTATGCTTAAAATCCTACAAGATAGACTCCAGCAGTGTGTGGATCGAGAACTACCAGAAGTACAGGCAAGATTTCGAAGAGGCAGAGGAACTAGAGATCAAATTGCCAACATATGCTGGATCATGGAGAAAGCTAGGAAGTTCCAGAAAAACATCTACTTCTGCTTCATTGATTATGCTAAAGCTTTTGATTGTGTGGATCACAACAAATTGTGGCAAGTTCTTAAAGAGATGGGAGTACCAGACCATCTTATTTGTCTCTTGAGAAACCTACATGCGGGTCAAGAAGCAACAGTGGGAACTGGACACGGAACCACTGATTGGTTCAAAATTGGGAAAGCAGTCCGGCAAGGCTGTATATTGTTGCCCTGCCTATTTAACCTACATGCAGAGCACATCATGATAAAGGCAGGGCTAGATGAATCAAAAGTTGGAATTAAGATTGCCGGGAGAAATATCAACAACCTAAGATATGCAGATGATACTGCTCTAATGGCAGAAAATGAAGAGGAACTAAAGAGCCTCTTGATGCAGGTGAAGAAGGAGAGTGCAAAAGTTGGCTTGAAACTCAACATCAAGAAAACCAAAATATGGCATCTGGGCCTCTCAATTCCTGGAAAATAGATGGAGAAGAAATGGAGGTAGTGACAGATTTTATTTTCCTGGGCTCCAAGATCACCTCAGATGGGGACTGCAGCCAAGAAATTAAAAGACGCTTGCTTCTGGGGAGGAAAGCTATGGCAAATCTAGACAGCATACTAAAAAGCAGAGGCATCACCCTGCCAACAAAAGTGCGATGTTTTTCCCAGTTGCAATGTATGGATGTGAAAGTTGGACCATAAGAAAGGTTGAGCGACAAAGAATTGAGGTCTTTGAACTATGGTGCTGGAGAAGACTCCTGCGAGTCCCTTGGACTGCAAGGCGTTCAAACTGGTCAGTCCTAGAAGAGATCAACCCTGACTGCTCTTTAGAAGGTCAGATCCTGAAGTTGAAACTCAAATACTTTGGCCACCTAATGAGAAGGAAGGACTCACTGCAGAAGGGCCTAATGCTGGGAAAGATTGAGGGCAATAGAAAAAGGGGATGACTGAGAATGAGATGGCTGGATGGAGTCAGTGAAGCAGTAGGCGTGAGCTTAAATGGACTCCAGAAGATGGTAGAGGACAGGAAGACCTGGAGGAACATTGTTCACGGGGTCGCGATGGGTCGGATATGACTTTGCAATTAACAACAACAACAACAACTCGACATATGTCATTCACCAAGAACAGGGGGAAAAAAACATGGCCCAAGGATAATTTTTTAATGACTAAAACAAATGCTTGGTTACTGTAATTCTGTATTACATATTACATAGTAATATAAAGTTCCATGTTCTATGCACCTAAGAGAAAAGATAAAATACTACTATTAAGGTCCTCCTTGCCAATCTTCAAATAAAATTATGAACATTAAATAGCTAGGTAAGTGCTTGAAACTATAGCCCACTTACTATAATATTTTGTTGTTGTTCGCTTGTTTGACAAGAATTTTTAAAATAAATTCTCATTCATCAAATTGAATGTGAACTGATGTAAAAAAAATGCAGAACAGAGTCTGTGCTGTGTTGTATACATGATAATCTGCCTTCTAAATTAGATGCAGGAATCATTGCCTTTCTCTTTCTTATTTATTGACCATATCATTTTGCTCTGTTCTCGCAAATGTCAAACACAATGCACTGAAATTATAGGATAAGGTATGTTAAGGTTCAGGAAAAATAGATGATTAAATTCATCCACCATGCCTAACACAGCCTATTGCACAAACAGAGCTATTCATCAACAGAAATTTGAACACAGTAGTGCTTTCTGATAAGATATTCATCCATAATATTTTTTCAAATCCTGCATTGTTCATGTAGCCAGATAACTTTAAAGATTACCTCTGACTGCTAATTGTAATTCAGATCAATTGTGAATTAGTGGGTATGTGAGTGTGTGAGCATCAGGTATGTTATAGTTTATTTAGATCCAGAACCAGTAAATGAAATCAGCTCAGATAAATAATAGTGTTAAGTAGTGTAAATGCCTGCTTTTATCTGTCAAAACACACATTAACATCACCAGTGCCAGAATTATTATCTGAAGACACAGCAACATTTGTCTGCTTTCAAAAGGGATTTTATTCTTAGATAGTCTCACTAAGATTAGGGAAGATTAGAGTTTTTTCCACAATGCAGCCTTCAGCTGCTCATCTTTCATGCATAAACCAGCAGGAAACAAAATCAGTTTAAGAATTCCCTTTCCAAATTTCAATATCTTCCTCAGCTTTGGCTACAGAGTTGGCCAGAACATCTATCTGTCATTTGGTTTACATGGCCTCAATTTGGTACCTTCCCCTGCTTCTTTTCCCCTTTCAGCCATGCCAGGAAAGCAAACAACAATTCCTTCCCCTTCTGTGAACAAGGCTTTTGATTCTATATACAGTGGTACTTTGGTACTCATTGTTAATCGATTCCAGGAGATGCATGAGTACCAAAAATGATAAGTACCGAGCATATTTTTCCCATAAGAAATAATGTAGTGAGTCACAAGGCAGCCAGCACCAGCAAGGTCTATCTTGTGCATTGAATTTCAAACAAACGATGAGTACCAGGACAAAATTTTCACATCAAAATGCACTGAGTACCAAATTTGATGAAGTTCAAAGTGGTTGAATACCAAGGTACCACTGTATTATAGAGACTTTTGGCTATGTATAAAATATTTCTAATTGTAAGGTATCCAGAGCTGCTTTGGGAGTCAGGCAACCATAAATATATTGTAGCTTCAGTGCATTTTAACAAGAGTAGAATTTAGAGTCACTTAATCAAAATCATGCACTTTTCAATAGTTTTATTTGGATAAAATAGTGTCAGAAAAAAAATCATGCATGCATTATCAAACAAGTCTCACAGTTTAGAGAAAGGAATAAAGGCATGATCCATTCATTAATTTGTCTGTGTTCCTAGTTAAATTTATATAACTGTTTATATTCTTACATACAGTTCCATTTGTCATTCATAGAACAAACATGGATGCTGCTGAAGGATGAAATAATACTTAACATTCTACTGAACATTTGCAGAGCTTTTTAATAGATGCTTCAGCACAAGTGACAAAATCTAAATGTATAATGCTTTAATCCAACTAGCAGTAGCTGAATATATTAACTTATGAATGTAAATTTGAATGTTATAGAGTCTAGGAATTAAACAGAAGTGTGTGGTATATTTCTTGTAGCTATTGGTTAAACCTTCTGTTGAAATACTTTAAGGGAAGAAAACATACAGGTGATTGTACAAATTATGATCACTTTGAAAAAGAGCATAGATTATGGTCATAAAAATGCATCGATTATTAATGAAACTTTCTTTATGGATGGCCTTCCTTTGTTTTATTTATAGTGAATAACATTTCTTATGTCTCCTCTTTTTATTTATAGAACATGGTTTTCTATGACCCCAAATGCATAATCAAGTTCTTCTGCTTGAGTGAGTAAATTGAAGCAATATATATTAATTAATTGAGGATGATGTTGAATATAATCAGTTATGGACATTAACTTTTGCCACACAATAGAAGAGAAATCAGGTCATGTTAAATCTGTGAATGCATAAGCATTGCAAATATCTACTTTGCACTCACATTTATATCAACAGCAACCTCACACCAACCTAAAAGATATAGAATAAGCAGTCTCTCCAGGAAGTTTGAGAAGTACCACTCTATAGAAACTTTCTTACTGTGTGTACATGACACAGATGAGTGATCATGCCATGCTCATTCCATGCTATTTAAACAGCTGGTCTCTGAAGATGAGACTAGATTATTTCTTGGCCTCTTGGCAATTATCTTTTCAATTTTTCAGGGTTTTATTTTTGGCCATATTTTTAAAATCCACATGAAAATACTAACAGAAATCTATTAGAGATATACACTGTTACATGGACTTAACATATTAGTAATATTAGAGGATGAGATACTGATAAATGTTATCTCTTTCCCACTATTACTCCACTGTAAGCAAAGAATTTTAAATCAAAATGGAAAAATAACAAGAATAACTTTAACTAAAAGCTCCCTACTTTTTTACTTAGGCCACTCAGCCTATAAAAAAGATCTTTATAATTCTTTTCCACTCTGCCATTGTAAGTAGTACATTGACTGCCACAGGCATCTTACCATTTCCTGAAACTGAAAACTGACATTACTAATAAGGATCTGTTTCAATGTCACTGCCGATAAAATGACATTTTCTTGTATAGTTTTCTTAGTAAATGCCAAGGGAATAATTGTAGCACAGTAGTTTTGTACCATATCTTAGGAATCACTTCATAATTCTCAGATAGAAACTGAAGTGCATCTTGTTAGATAAGCCTTCCAGACAGAATGAATAGACACAATTAACATAATATCATTGCCAATTCCATTTTATGCATTAAAGTATTTCCAAAAGAAAATGAAACACATCTAAGACAGGGACGAGCAAACCTATGGACCACAGCATAATTTTGGGAGGCCTTTGGACTGTTTCACAGGCTTCTGCAAATAAACAATTTAGATCTCTGGCTTCTCATCATATCTGAGGGGAGGGAGATAGAATGTATTTTATTTTTATATATTTGCATATTGGATTTATTAATCAATCCCATTTTATGAACAAACTGCATGGCTTATAATCTGTCCAATATCTCTGTTAAAACAAAACATTTTTTAAAAATTATAGTGCTATGATCACCATGACAGTTAAAAAAAACCCCTAACTATTGGCCTGAGAGATGCTAATATTGTATATTGACAGGACTGTTGCTTTGGGCAAGGAAAAAATAAAGAAAATGCAGAATGGTATTCCTCTTTTTTAGCTGGTGCTCCTGAAGAGATAATAATAACAATAACAATAACAATAACAACAACAATAACAACAATAATAATAATAATAACAATAATAATAATAATACAATTGGAAGGACCTTGGAGGTCATCTAGTCCAACCCCCTGCTCAGGCAGGAAACCCTATACCATTTCAGACAAATGGCTGTCCAGTTTCTTCTTAAAAACTTTCAGTGTTGGAGCATTCACCACTTCTGGAGGCAAGTTGTTCCATTGGTTAATTGTTCTAACTGTCAGGAAGTTTCTCCTTAGTTCTAGGTTGCTTCTCTCCACCATTGCTTCTTGTCCTCCCCTCAGGCACTTTGGAAAATAGCTTGACTCCCTCTTCTTTGTGGCAGCCCCTGAGATATTGGAACACTGCTATCATGTCCTCCCTCGTCCTTCATTACAATAAGAAGTTCGGATTGCTTTTATGGTGACAGAATTAATAAATGATGGAGAGACTTTAATTCTCATAGCTTCATTAGCCTCCAGAGCAAGTTTGATGAGTGATGCTGTCAGGATCACAATAGGAAATTAAATGCAAATAGGGAGAATATAAATACACACAAACTGAAGCTGATGTCTGCAAAATGTTTAAAAGTGATCATGTAAGCAATTATTCCTAATAGTAAATGCTTTTATTGTGGTGCCCTATTTAAGAAAACATATTTTTTTGCCAGCTCAATTATTGGCTTTTAATTTCTTAATTTTCAGAAATAATTTACCGTATATGGTTACATTTTTATTCAGCTTCAGAATGAGAAAACAAATTTGATATTCTCTAGCCTAAGAAGGCTTTGCATTCTTTGTTTTTTGAATATGTTCATATAATATATGGGAGTTTTACTGTGAATTGTAATGGCAAAACTAATTTAGGGACCTTATTAAATCGCCACCCTTAAAATATCTATTTTGTTTCTCTTTTTTTTTAAAAATAAATTTTATTGGTTTTTTAATTTTTACAGAAACAGAAAAATACTCAAGTCACATCATGATATTAAAATAAACAAACTTCCAAAAACAAAACATAAATACATATTTCAATCAATACATCTAGTATTCCCTACTCAACTTAATACATTCTTATTCAACTTTATCCCAAACAAAATAAAACATACATTCTTTTAAATCAATAAATATTTTTACCCCTTATATATTACTAGTATTACTGTCATGTGCATTATTATAGTCCCCTATCCTGCCCCCCCCCCAGACTTCCCAAAGTGAATACAGGGTAAAACAAAAGAAAACCCAGTACATCAAACAAAGTTATTATATAATCCTAACAAAATTTTTAAACTATATGCTAAATACGATCTCTTTACTCCAATTCTAACTTACATTTATTCAACCTTATCAATTCACGTACATGTCTAATCCATCAATCAATCCAACCTTAAATCATTTCAATCCATTAAGCATCAAACAAACAAATCATCTTGTTAAGAATAATAATTTTCATTACAATAAACCCATCAATTCAAAAAATACTTTCTTAATAAAAATTTTTAAATTTTCCCTTCTTTGTAATCCAAAAAAAGTATACATTCTTAAACAATTTAATATATATCTATCATTTCAATCCATTAAACATCAAACAAGCAAATCATCTTAATAGAAAAAAAAATAAAAAAAATTTTTCTCAACAAACCCATCAATTCAAAAAATACATTCTTAATCAATTTAATGTATATCTTCCATTAATCATCCCCTCTTACATCTTGCTCATAATCTTAGTCCTTAAATCAGTCCATGATTTTAGATTGCCCTTAATTCCTTACATACAATTTTAAGTTTCAGCTCTTAAATCGAATTCTGGGTTTCTTCTTCTGCCAGGTAATCCTCCATATTTTGTTTCTCTATGTAGGATGGCTAATAAGAAAAAGTCTTCTGCATTTTTTTCAGCAGAAGAAAACTTCATGTATGTACATTTCATGACCAGCTTTGTTGATGAAATCTATTTGCCTTTTTTAATCTTGCTTGAAGCTGAAAGTCTCTGCTGGTATGTCTAGTATAAGAAGATAGAATCCAAACACTTGTCTATAATCAGTCCTGAGTCACATCAATAGGTGCCATAAACAGAGCATTTGGAACCTAGGTCAAAATGTAAACCATAATATCAACTGAGATGCAAGAAATAGAATTAAAATTTACAAGAAAAATAAAAAATAGTCTTGAAATTAAAATACGACAGAAGAACAGATTTACAACATATTGTTTTATGACACTGAACATACTTTTGCCAAAGGCATTTACAATATACTTTTGTAGCTTTTTCCTTCAAACTGATTTTAGCTAAATTATTTTTTCCAGAATTTTGAACATACAAACTGTAGTACATCTCTATGATAAATAGCCTCACATGCTTGTAACACACACGTGAGAGAGAGAGAGAGAGAGAGAGAGAGAGAGAGAGAGAGAGAGAGAGAGAGAGAGAGAGAGAGAGAGAGAGAGAGAGAGAGAGAGAGATCACAATCTTCTTTAGGCCAGATCTGAGAGGTTGGAAGTGGAAGTTTTCTCTTAATTGTCTGTAGTTTTCTCAATAATTTCCTAGTCTCCTTCTCTGAACAGTTTTTCCCCCTTCATTTTGTTTTCATCTAACCACATAATGTATGCCTGATATCTGTGTTTAACACTTTCCCTGCAGTTTAGCATTTCCCTGAAGTCATTACAACTAGGTCCAATCCTCTGCAAACTTTCCTTTCCTTTCCCTCCTTCATATTCTGTCTAGAATATTTGAAATGTATTTATTTATTTATCATATTTAGATAGTGGCTTAAAATAAAAACAGTTATAAAATCAAATTATTAAAATAAATACAATTTAAATACATTAACCATATTATCAATAACAATGACAGAACTGACATTAAAAACAATGCAGCAAATCTGTTTCATAATTAAGGTGACCAACCGTCCTCCTTTAGGGAGGACAGTCCTCCTTTTGTAAGTTCTGTCCTCCCTCGAAAAGTGTCCTCCTACATGTCCTCCTTTTCAATATTTGAAGACTAATCTGCAGGGCTTTTTTTTCTCTCATAGAACACTCAGTTAACAGTATCCTAGAATCAAAGAGCTAGAAGAGACAGACATCCATCTGCTCTAATCTTTCCTTAAGACAGCACCATTCATCCACCTATTCTCATAACCAGGCCCTTCCGTGGCTTGCAGTTAATCAAGCAGAAAGGTGCAGTTGCTTCAGTGACAGATGATCTGAGTGTTTTCATACTTTCTTGGTTACATAGAACACTTTCCTACCAGATTAATTATTGTTCCCTTGTCTAACAAGAAAGAGGCTTAAGTCTTCTCTGTTGAATACATGTTTTATTGGCCTTGGTTTGTTCTAAGACTCTCCTTTCTCATTAGCTGTCAGATTATTGACATGGTAAAGATCCAAATATTTTAATGGATACATGTGTCTTAATAAATTTACATGTAGTATTTTCTTATGAGGTATCACTGGAAAATAAATCTAAAGCAGCTACATTCAGATATATTCCTTCAAAACATCATTTTTGAAGGATTTGTTTGACTAATATTTGGATTAGGACATGCTTTCCAGAAATAATGCTGAATGTTTTTGTGTGTACTCTATCTGCTGGTATAACCTTAATAGTAGCCTAAAACATAGAACTTAATTAATGAGGTTTGTTTCTTCCAAGCTTCTTTATCCCCACATATACCTTCTGCCTTTATATGTGACTAACTGCTGGAGTATATCATGGTAGCAATGTCATATCCATAAGATTATATCAACTTAGACGGCCCATGCTGTGAAAATGATCTCACTTTATAAAGATTTTGATTTCCCAATGTATTTTCAACATTGTTTTTCTCCTATTTTATAGAGCCAATAAAACTCAACTTCACTGAGGAAAACATTTGGGCTGACTTGACAGAAATGAAACCAATCATGATGCCTTATTGTTAATTAATTTAGGTGTAATTTAGGTATGACCAATATAAGGGCATAAATGGTTTGTACTTTTCTATATTCTCCACAGGCTGGGAACAGAATGAGGAATTATAAGGAGGAAGCAATAATACCATCATATAACCCATTGTAAACTGGCCTTTATTCAAGCTGTGATGGGGTATGGAATTTTTAGTGGAGAAGTTTGCATTCACAAATCTTAAGCTCCCTGTCCTCTATAAATGAACGAGGTAACCTCTAACACAGAGTAAGACTGCTGTTGGGTTCTGTGTTTCTTGTGACTAGGTATTTATTTCACCCAAAATGAAAACATAAGAATGCTCCTGGGTCATTCTGTTTCCCATAGTAATCTTTGAGAATTAGAACGAGGATTATGGGTTTTTTTCTCAGCATTTGACATTCAGAAGCAAATTTTCTCCTGACAATCAGGTAAAAGGAGGTATCTCTGATAGAAGCAACTCTAAAATGCCACAACCCTATTTTTTGGCTGATTTGTGATGGCCAGTCTTCAATGACTAATATTATGACTATATTTTATAAAATAATAAATAGATTTAAAAGGGTTTTTATCCATTTTTCTTACCATTTATTTATTTATATAAATATAAATTTATTTATTATATAAATAAACATTATATAAAAATATAAAAAAGTCATAATTAAAAATGAAAAAAGAAACAATATTTTTTAAAAAATATTCATAGCACATGGAGACAGTAAAAGATCAACTGCAATAGAGCTATTTAAGAACTTGTCCAGTTCCCTCCCCCAGGCCTGTGACACAACCACGTTTTTAGGAATTTCCAGATACTGACTTCAGGGAAAATATTCCATAGGGTTTGTGCCAAGGCAGAGAAGGCCCACCTATAAATTTAGGTCCCTGGAAGAGAGTACATGCAACATGTTTTTTTTTTCTGTTATACCTACTGGGATGTGTTTATGTAATCAAAAGAGAGCATCCCTCTTCTAGGTCATCCCTAAAACTAAGGACAAATTTCATGACAGTTAGAACAATTAATTAGTAGAACGACTTGCCTCCAGAAATTGTGGGTACTCCAACACTGGATGTTTTTAAGAAGAGACTGGCCACCATTTGTCTGAAATTGTGCTTGAGCAGGAGGTTGGACTAGGAAACCCTCCAAAATCCTTCTAACTCCAACTCTGTTATTCTGCTAGCTTCCTGCCACAAAGGGCTTTAAAGGTTAAACTTAGCATCTTGAATTGGATCTAGAACAGGGGTGTCAAACTGCCGGCCCATGGGCCGGATGCGTCATGCCAAAACCTCACCCGTACCATTGCCGGCAATGGAAAAAAGTTGTGATACATCACAACATGTCACGTGACATTGCAAGTTTGACACCCCTGATCTAGAAGAACACTGGCAGTCAATGCAGTACATGAAGAAGAAGTATAGCATGTCTTTTATTGAAAACACGTATAAGTGACCATACTGCTGCATTTTAAACCTGGGTACTTTTCAAGTGCAGCTTTATATAGAGTGCATTAAAATAGTCCAATCCAGAAGTGACATGAGAGACTTTTAGCAGAACCCACCAGTCCAGAAAAGATACATGGTGCACAAGAAAAAGTTGTGCAAAGGCCCTTCTAACCATGTCTGTCACTTGCCCCTTGAAAAGGAGTTGTGAGTCTAGGAGGATCCCCAGATTGTAAACTGAGTCTGGAACAGTATCACTACATGCAGCATGAAAAATGCTATAATCTTAGAATCCATAAAGTCAATTAGTCTTATCAGAGTCAATTGAAGCCTGTTGTTCTCCATTCCTATTTAAACTCCACTTGAAATATATATATATATTATGTGTAATCATATTAAATGTTATTGTATTTCACTGGTCATATTTCAATATATAATATGGTTGACCAATGGTGAGATTCAAATATCTGAACAACCTGTTCTCTTATTGGATGCAAGCCTGGGCCCCTGAAGCCTAGAACGGACTTCCGGAAGTGACATCCATGCACTTCCCGGGGGCCGTTCTAGGCCTGGGAGGCCTCCAGGCCTCAGAGGCTTAGATTGGACTTCCGTAAGTAGTGTGCATTCAGCTGGTTCTCTGAACTCAGCAAAATCTAGCTGCCAGTTCTGCTGAACTGGTACAAAACGGTTGAATCCACCACTGTAGTTGACCTAGTCTATATGTACCTAAAGATGGGGACTTGGGAAAACCGCATTAGATTTTTGGTTGGTTGCTCTCACAAATGTTTTTAGGTGAGTCTCCAAGAGTTTCAGTGATTAGATAAATTCCAATATCTAAATAACAACTTCTACAATAGAGGAAAGTTGTAACTAGAATACTAATAAATATCCAAATATTTGTGCGCTACCATACCAAAAAATTAACTACATAGTTAATACCCTTATCACCTCGAGGTTCGATTACTGCAATGCTCTCTACATGGGGCTACCTTTGAAAAATGTTCGGAGACTTCAGGTAATGCAGAATGCAGCTGCGCGAGCAGTGTTGGGCTTGCCTAGAAATGCCCACATTTCGGCATCACTCCACGAGCTGCATTGGCTGCCAATTGGTCTCCGAACCCAATTCAAAGTGTTGGTTATGACCTATAAAGCCCTACATGGCATCGGACCAGGTTATTTACGGGACCGTCTGCTGCCTCATGAATCCCAGTGGCCAGACAGTGTCACCTGGCGGGGCCTAGGGGAAGAGCCTTCTCTGTTGCGGCCCCGGCCCTCTGGAACCAACTTCCCCCGGAGATCCGTGTTGCCCCCACCCTCTCCGCCTTTCGTAAATTGCTTAAAACACACTTTTGCCGGCAGACCTGGGGCAGCTAACATCTTGCCCCTAGCCAGTGTACGTTTGTGTGTATGTTTGTGGACGATTGGTTTTTCCTTTTTTAACTTAATGGTTTTTATATTTATGTATGTTATTGTAATTTCTATCATGTTGTGAGTCGCCCTGAGTTCTCCGGAATAGGGCGGCATAGAAATTAATTAATTAATTAAATAATAATAATAATAATAATAATAATAGTTGGGCATTAGGTTTAGATTTGAAGCTTTGTCTACTCTGCTTTATAGAACTTTTTTTGTTTTCCCTTGTCCATACTTAATCATAATAGATTAGTATAATTAATTTTTTTTGTCTGTTATGTTAAATATTTCTTCTGGCTAATTGACTCTCCCATTTTAATCACCATTGTGCTAGTATTATTTTATAAGGATGTACTAACACATTAAATAATTACAAACACTTGTAGTTATTCCAAAGCACCTGAAGGCAGTACAAGAAGCAATGGGTGGAAACTAAGCAAGGAGAGAAGCAACCTAGAACTAAGGAGAAAGTTCCTGACAGTTAGAACAATTAACCAGTGGAACAACCTGCCTCCAGAAGCGGTGAATGCCCCAACACTGGAGGTTTTTAAGAAGAGACCGGACAGCCATTTGTCCAAAATGGTATAAGGTTTCCTGCCTGAGCAGGGGGTTGGACTAGATGACCTCCAAGATCCCTTCCGACTTTATTATTATTATTATTATTATTATTATTATTATTATTAATATTATTATTATTATTCAGGATAAATATCTAGAAAATATATTTTAAACTAGCAGGATACTTTTCCCAGATAACCTTATTGTGAGTGTATGAACCAACCTTTTACACTGAAATTACCCCCTCAGTGCTGAAAATGTGAGCCATCTGGACAAACTTAAATGAAGCCAATATCATGCAGTGCTAGCATTGTGGATAATGATGATAGAAACACACAGAGAGATAAAGAGAGAGAGAGAGAAAAATATATCCTAGACCTTTCATTCTGTTTCTATTTTCATCTTGTTTAATAATCCTTTAAAAATTGTTTAGAAACCCTTGGCAAAATAATTTGAGCATACAGCGTGGAACATGCAATGGCCAGATGGCCTAAGGTCTTATAATTTAGTAGGCATATGTTTCAAACGTAATTGTGGATTGCTGTTAACAGAACTGTGGTTTAAGCTCTGGTGGATCCTGTTTGGCAAGAAAACTCTACAGATGTTGCTAATCTTTCCTGCTGTTATCAAAGAATGTGTTGAACTAGAAATAGGCCTTATTAGCCTACTATCTTTATAAAATAATGAAAGCTTTTAGACATTACACACAAATAGTTGGATTTACATTTTTGTAAATCCAAATGTTGATCATTTTTAAAGGTTTATATTGTTTCAATTTCTCTTCCACCAAGTAGTGAAAAGTTTCTAGAACTCTTGCATTTTAGTTTTAAAGGTAAAATACTTACATTCATAAAAATATATTGTGGCTGATGTGTTTTAAGCAATATGCAAATTTTAATTTACTAAATTTCACTTCTGTCCTGCCTCAGTCTTAAGCCTCTAAAATGCTTATAATTCTTTCTTTCTTTCTTTCTTTCTTTCTTTCTTTCTTTCTTTCTTTCTTTCTTTCTTTCTTTCTTTCTTTCTTTCTTTCTTTCTTTCTTTCTTTCTTTCTTTCTTTCCGTCCATCTATCCATCCATCCATCCATCCATCCAAAATAAACAAAGCAGAGTTATTAATCAAGTCAATTCATGAGTAAAAGAACAATAACAATCTAACCCTAATAATAATAATAACAACCCTATCCATTTAGATAGATAATGATAGACAGACAGACAGACAGACAGACAGACAGACAAACAGTATGTGCAAACATGGAACAGACAGATTTAGTCATTCAGGGAAGCAAAGAGGGCTTTTAAGAGCTAAGCCTTACACAATCTTAGTTTAAAGACCCATGTACCCAGTTTTGTTTATCCTGCTTGCTGAAATAGATTTGTCACTAGGAAGAAGTAAATCAAGAGATTCTTATTTCTCATTGCTTCTGTTCAACCCACCAGATCACCTGCTCAACCAAACTGAAAACAAATTAATTAAAGTTCATATTCATCATATATGTGTGTGTGTGTGTATGTATATGTGTGTTTGTGTGTGTGTGTATGTACAGTAGTGTGAAAAGTGTACATTTGAGGTTTGATGGCTAATACCACTTTTTTTGGAGTAGTACCATAAAATTATATATCAATGGAAAGATAATCTAATCAAGAATGTAAAACAACAAAGTTTGTTCAATTATCTGTATTCTATAATAAGTTATAGCCAAATAACCAGAAAATGGAGGCACAACTTGCTTAGGTTGATATCAGGTAGCTTTCCTTCATCTGATTGTAGCCAATGAGCATGAGTGTTTAGAAAGCCAATCAGGTGTCATCTTGTTTTGGCAATGAGCCAATCAGATCACAGTAGGATTCAGTTATTGATGTCATGTATTGAAGCTGAGAGGAGGACATTTGTCAGTGTGTTATGTGATCGCTATCAAGTTGGTTGGGTTTTTTTGTGTTCTTTCATTTAGTGCACTTGTAAAACCTAATAAAATTAAAGTAATGGTGCAAAGAGTTGACTGGTCGCCCAGAAAGCGGTGTAAAATAGTATTATTAAGTGAACAAGTCTACAGTTATAAAGAAATTAGAAGAAAAAATGGTGCATACTTAACCAAAGGTGGCATTTCTAAGTTTTTGAAGAGGTATAAGGAGACTCAGTCACTACAAAACCACACTGGTAAAGGCAGGAAAAGGTGCACAACAGCAAGTGATGATAGAAGAATTATGTGACAGAAGAAAATCATCTGGGTGTATACAAGATGAAATGGCATAACGCAATGTGAAGTTGAGTGCAAGGACTGTTTGGTGCAGACTGCAGGAATTTGGCCTAAGACCTAGAATTTCACAAAAAAAAGCCACTTTTAGCTCTCAAACAAAGGTTGAAAAGACTAAACTGGGCTAAAACCAATGTTACCTGGACAAAGGAACAATGGGACAGTGTTATTTGGAGTGATGAGATCAAGATCTCCCTGTTTGGTAGTGATGGCATAAAATACGTAAGGAGAAGAATTGGAGAAGATTTGCCTCCTGATTGCATTACATGTACCGTGAAACACCCATTCAGTGTTATGATCTGGGGTTGTATGACATCAAAAGGCGTGGGCAGAATTTGTGTGATTAATGGGAATATAAATGGTCAAAAATACGTTAATGAAATACTTGAGCCCAAACTGAAGCTTTCTGCAAATCATCTTTTCCAAGACAATGAAGCATTTATATTTCAACAGGATTCAGCTCCATGTCATGTTGCTGCTGTGAGCAAAAAGTGGTTTCAAGATAATCATATTCCACTGCTGGAATGGCCTGGGAATAGCCCAGACTTTAACCCAATTGAAAATCTATGGAGCTGACTAAAGAAACTTGTTAGTCAGAAGCGACCCAGCAATAAACCCAGTTAATAGAAGCAATCATTCAATCTTGGTTTCACATTATAACAGCTGCAGAATTAAAGGACTCTGTTCATTCCATGGGAAGACATTGTAAGGCCATAATCCATGCTAAAGGTTATTCATGCTAAAGTATTAACTGAAATGGTGATAATTTTTGTATATCTCGTTTTTTTCTACGTGTTTCAATTTTCTTCTTCATAACTGCTATTCTAATAGCAAATCCTTCATAAAAGTTATTGCATTACATTCTTGATTAAATTATCTTTCCATTGATATATAATTTTATGATAGTATTCTAAAAAAAGTGGTGTTATTAGCCATCAGACCTCAAATGTACACTTTTCCCAAAGGTTTCCACAATTATGACCACACACACACACCTGCATATACACTTACATACATAGACACACACATACAGAAGAGAGAGGGAGGGAGGGAGGGAGGGAGAGAGAGAGAGAGAGAGAGAGAGAGAGAGAGAGAGAGAGAGAGAGAGAGAGAGAGAGAGAGAGAATTTAAACCAAAATGTGTTAATTAGATTATTGCTAAAGAATTAAAGAAGACATATATGCAAGGTTTACAAAAATTAATTCTCATAAACATTGTACTAATACCATAAGGAAAATGATGTTTATTATTAGCATATAATTATTTTAATTTAATTAGAATCTAGTTACAAATACTGATAGGAGATAATGTATGCAAGCCTTCATTTGAAGCAAATAAGCCCTACATTATTTTTCATGTAAAAAGGAATTGACATATTTTGCAATCTCTGAACCCCATGGTTCACCAACAGGTTTTTTTGTTTGCTGTCTATGTGCAATATTGCACTCTGTATCTATTCAGCTATGATTGATCAAGGAGGACTACAAACATTGGAGGAAAAAGAGAGAAGAAGTGCTTATCAGTAAGATGTCAAAGTTTCACACAGTTGTGAGCTCCATTCAAAAAAGAAAAAAAGACGAGAAAAAACCTAGCAGAGGAAAATGGCATCTTCCACCTATAGAAGTACAATATTTCCAGTTGTGCACAGGAAGCATAGCACTATGATTATATAAGATAAACAAGCACAAATAAATTGGATTTCCTGTTTTCACATTTGATAATATGGCAATGTTCTGAAGTGTTACACTGGAGAACAACCCAGATCTGCCTTGAATTGTTATTTCATATGGAAAGAAATGTGTGGTATCTGCAGTCATCTATACAATGCTCAGTTCTATTCAAAACACAGAAAAAATGTGAAATTCAACAATGTTTAGTAAATGGAAAAACTCTTTTGAAACAAATCAAACAAACAACATTTTTATAAGCAATGATTGTTTTCTGCTAGTTACAACTAGACCTCTTTGCAGAACTCTGAAATATTCCTATCAACCCCAATTGATGCCTCATATTTTGGAGAGAGGCATCAATCAATTATTTTAGTCAATTCAGTGTTTCATAAATCTGTGCTTATAAAAATGATGAAATTGTATTCTTTTAGTATAAATTCCTGCATATAGGTGACTTTCTCTCAAATTCTTAAACAAGTTTCAAACACTTGCCATTAATAACATTTAAACTCCTTAGGGCCTAAAAGTAAAGCATAGATATCAATGAATACTATCTGCATGGTTTAAGAGGAATTAAGAACACTGTGCTTTTAAAAATCAAATGTTTCTTTTTAGTGGTTCCAGAATATCAGTGTGATATTGTATAACTGTAAAACCTTTCTAAAAAGCATAAAGGAAGTTGTCTAACCTCTTCAAAGAGAGTGCAGCTATTAAATAAACAGGGCTTCAATCTAACAATTTTTATGTCTGTCATAATGAAAAATGACAGACTTGAAAATATGTTCCCCAGAGTAAAGTGGGGTATGTACTTGTTCGAACTCTTATCAAGTGTATTTGAACCGATTAACTATTGAGTTCCATTCCATGCTGCTAAATATGCTTTAATAAATTAACACCCAAGGAACTTCCATTGTCACCTTAATAGAAACATGGTGAAATGACATAAATTATTATTAAAATGAACATAGAGCACAATCTAATTCTGCCAACGGAATTAAATTTTCATTGAAGATTTCAAATGAACGAATAAGCTTCAGGGAAAAGACAGCTTCACTACTGGTCTCTTTAGAAATTTGTATTTTGAGAAAGTTACAGAGGAGTAGAATAAATTATTTGAAGTTGCATTGGAAAAAGCTAATGCCAGTAAAAGTTGCAAAGAAACATATATTAACAGTAGCTGTGAATAGTAACAGTGGCATAATGCATTGGTTGAATAAAAATATGAAAATACATAGACAATCCATATGGGAATAACTGAAGATTTTATTTTATTACTGATTGGCAGAGACAGGAGAGATGAAATTGTTCATACATGTATCACCTACATGATCAAAGTTTCCAGGGATCTGGAAATCTGCACTATTTAAACTATTTTTAAAAATGATATTCACTATACAACAGCCAGAAAAAAATTCAACTCAAAGCAGAAATATTACTAAAGATTTCAAGATGCTCTGTGTCATACTCTCATCACTAAACAATGATAGCATTTCTCCTACTGCATTTAGAATTAAGAAGACATATCCTCCTTTGCTCAGGAATATACCATCTGAGAATGGCAGCAGACCACTTTTGAGTTTCACAAATGAAGACAAATGTACATGTCCTAGGATAATGTTGCAGAATCCAATCCGGGTTGGTCACCAGAAACAGAGGTTCAGTCTTCTCAGCTTTCACACTTGTGCTGAAGCCCATCATCAGGGAACTTCTCTCTAGCCTTTTCTTCATCCTATTCAGTATAACTTATTAACACTTGAGAAAATGACAGATGGAATCCAATAGTACTATTCAACTAAGAAAATATGGTTTTCTTCATAACAGAACTAATAAAGATATGTTTGGCAAAGAGATGATCAGGTGACAACTGATCTAAGTAGGATAAAGAAAATCACCACAACTACAGAGAGTTTCAAGTGCAGTTCCAAAACAGGTCCTTTTAAGGGATATGTTTTCTTTCAAAGCAGAAAAACATTTAGTTGAACTTCTCAAAGGTAGCCTGGCCAGTTTTTCTGCTGGCTTTGCTAGACATTACCCAAGTGGTGCAACTATATATGCAAGCTCTATCTTTCATTATGCTTGGTCCTTTTCTTCCCATGTATTCCATAAATCCCAAAGAAAACCATATGTTAAAATATCCTACAGAATTTTTTCAGCTCAAGTGGTAACTGATTGCCGTGCTATAGTAATAAATAAAATTCAGAAGCATCCTAATCAGAACCATCCTGAATCTGAGAGTAAGGTAGGCAATCAAAAGCCTATTTTGCAGTGGAAAAGAAAGTTGGGAAAGCAGTAGATACAGTTCAGCCCCTACTCAAGTAGGCATATAAATAAGGCCAGAAATTGGAGACTCTGGAGTAGGATACTAATCTAGCTTTTACAAAGAAAAGGAAATTGAAAAATTGAACTAATCAGAGAACTACAGAATGGATGCAGCATTAATGATCCAACAGAATGTGGCCTAAAGCTACTTGAGAATATTGAACAATACAAGAAACGTGATGATGGTGGACAAAAAATAGACATCTATAATAAATGAATATAAACAATGAATGTATGGTAGAATAATTCAGACTTTTCAAGGGTATTGCTACATCTGTGGAGAAGCAGAAAAAAGTAGCAACTAAACTTTCTTTTCTGGCTCAGCTGGAATGACTGGTGATATTGTACATATGTCACCATACAATCTGAATTTCATCAAGAATTTATAAGCAGGCACATTCATAGCTTGAATTTTGGAAGAAGCACTAACTGTTTCTCCCATCACATCTTGGTGATCCAAAAATATGTAGACAATTGTATGCCCAATATGACAAATGGAAGTTTTGTTGCATGATCCCTTGAATGAAAAGGAAAACAGACAATTTTTAATTTAAAGCAAGGCGGTATGCTACGGCTCCATTAATCGATACTCATTACCAAGTCAAGTTCTAAGGCCTTTTTAAAACAGCAGATGTTTGGGTTTTAATTCTCATAAGTAATTTTATTACAATATTTGGATCATTTTTATAAGTACTTGTACAAATATCAAAAGTGCTAGCTGTTGGGAGCATTATTCTTAGAAGTGGCTGCTAAAATTGCATAAGGGTTGAGAAGCACATAAACATTTAAGCTTCCCAATTCTCATCAATAATGGCAAGGGTTTCCTCTTGACATCAACAACAGTTGTTTCTAACTATCACAAACTCTTGTCAGCTACCACTGACTATCAATGACAATTTCTGTGTTTATGTAATTGTACAGGTTTCAATTTAATGTAACAAAACCCATGGACTGTGGGATAATAAAGCAATGATGTAGAATATGGTGACTGCCTCAAGCACCAGATGCTCTTAGCTGTTTCTTATAAGTGCCATGCTTTAAGAAATTATAATGTGTGACTTTTTATATGTTGTTCTAACATGTACCATAGCACCTCTAATTAGTAGCAATGTTGACTGGATTTGCTGGGTTGTGTCATTTGGCAGCATCTGGAGGGCTACAAATCAAGCCTATATGGCTACAGTTCCCCTCTGATGGACCTGTGAGTCCTAAGATAGCTTTCTCTCTTCAGATGATGTAGAAGATGAATGCTGATCACAAGCACAAAAACAAGAATCAACTGATCCTTGGGCAAGTTCTGTATAGGTGGCCTAATCAGCATAACTGAAAAGTAATGTGATTTGCCAGGATTCATCAATAACTTAATTAATGAGTTCTCTTGTTCTATATATTTAACAAAATTTGTGAATATTTGTGACATCAAAGCAGAAAAAAGACTTTCTTAATTACCATAAACAAACACCATATGTAGTTAAGAACAGAAAAAGTGAAGTGATGCTTGCCAATATGCACACTGACACAACTGCTTGAAGATAAAACTCACAACAATTACACTAATTAAAATCTAAGCAGCAATAGTTACTCAAACAATGGAAATTATTTTTGTTTTACTTCTGTGAACTTTGAACAGCTGTGCTGGCTATGACAATAAAGTTAAGTATCAAAATGGTTGAAGGCAATTTTAAAAAATGTCTTGCTTAATTTTTAGGTACAGCAATGGGCATGATCTAGTCGAAATTAAGAACCATTTCTAAATTTAAGTGTAAGCATAAAGTAGCTACAGGTAGTCCTTGAGTTATAACCATTCATTTAGCAACCATTTAAAGTTACAACAGCACTTAAAAAGTGATTTACAACTGGTCCTTGCGCTTACAACCATTGCAGTATCCTCATGTTCATATGGGGCATATATTGACCAACATATACTTAAGAATTATGTGATCACCACGTGTGACTTTCCCAGCCAGCCATTAGGAGAAGCTGAATTCACTTAATGAACACATAAGTGATGGCAAAAATGTTCATAAAATTGGTGTAACTCATTTAACAACTATTTTGCTTAGCAATGAAAATTTTGATCCCAATTGTGGTTATAAATCGAGGATGACCTTTACTTAAATTTTACTTAAGCAGCTACTTAAATTTTACTGATAGGAATAGGAGTATGACAGGCATACCAAGAAATACCATATGACTTAAAGTTGCTTAATTTTGATAAAAGATGAGATGTGAGTTGATTGCTAACTTAGAAATTTCCTATAGTCCCTCTTTAGACTGTAGAGAAGACATCAACTTACTGGAATTAATTTTGCAGAAGAAAGGGATATGACAGATCCATAATTTTGTTTTCTAAGAAAGCATGAATAATTCTGTATTACAGAAAATTGTATTAACAACTCTTTCCTTTTCTGTGAATATTTATCTATGAATGTGTATGTATGCCTTGAGAGTAAAAATCAAGAGTATTTAATTTCTTTTTTGGGGGAAACATTTGAATTTGTGTGACCAGACAGTCTTGAACTCAGTTGGAGAATTATAGTATCTTTAAGTTCACTCTTAAGATTTCACGCCTGAAACAACCAAAGACCCAAAAGGTCCTGAAATGGAGGTCAGCATACAGGAAGGTAAGCATAGCTGGTTGTTTCTAAGTCACAGTGCTGTCAGCTGGTGCAGCTCAGCCATGATGACCTCTGACACTAGCACATTTACAGTGTATTGTGCTGTTGCTCTTTTTTTTTTTTTTTGCTTCTGTGTGGAATCAATCTATCATTTTAGAAGGTCAAACTGTAAATAAAAAAAAATAAAGAATTATCCTACTTTGATTGTAGACATTTACAGAGTTGAAAATAGGATCCTGGCTTCCTTTTTCTAGTGGCAAAGAAAGTTATGGTTCCCTTGTAATGCATGCTATAATTTTAAATAGAGAATTCAGATTTCTGAAGCAGGTAGAAGAATTTCTCATTTTGCTTCATATCCCAAAGCAACAATGGGGCTTCCCAACATCCTCAAAGTTACAACCTGTATGTCTCATTTCACAGCCTACACTAACTTTGCCTTGACCCCTGTTTAATATTTCTTACCATGCATACACTAGGTGTAGGAAATATTTCAAATTGATTCCAACATAGGATACAATAATAATGTTATTTATTTGTGATTCTAAATGATTTGGGGTGACTTAAAAAGATATAACTTTGTGATGTAGCAAAAAACAAACAAATCAATCTTTCATTTAAACTTATAAAGCCTTCAGAATAGATAGCATATCACCCAAAATTGTTTAAGTAAAAGTAATGTCTTATATACCCTCTTAAACTACATCAAGAAAGGGGCAACTTCAATTCCAGTGGTAAAATTTTTAACATACGGTAATATTCTGATTCTGATTTCTAAGAAGACTTTTATAACCTCAGATAAAACTCCCATCTAACAGAACAGTCTAAATCAGGGGTAGGCAACCCAAAATACTCAAAGAGCCACTTGGACCCGTTTCCCACCGAAAACAAAACACAGGAAGCCGCAAAACCCTTTGGATATCTAAAATGAAGATAACACTGCATATATCCTTTTTTACCTTTAATATATATATATATAGAAAAAAGGATATTTGCAGTGTTATCTTCATTTTAGATGTCAAAAGGTCTCTCTCTCTCTGTCCCTCCCTCCTTCTCCCTCTCCCCCTCCCACTTTCTGCCCTTGGTCTGCCAGTCTTCTTCCCCCACTCAATGTGTGTGTGTGTGTGTGTGTGTGTGTGTGTGTGTGTGTGTGTGTGTGTGTGTGAGAGAGAGAGAGAGAGAGAGAGAGAGAGAGAGAGAGAGAGATGGAGGGAGGCACTTGTGCTTTCCCCTCTTTCTCTCTTTCCTCTCCCTCTTTCTCTTTCCTCTCCCTTTTTTCTCTCCTTTCCTCTCCCTCCCTTTCTCTTTCCTCTTTCTTCTCCCTTTCTCTTTCCTTTCTCCCTTTCCTCTCTTTCTCTTCTCTCTCCCCCTTTCCTCTCCGTCTCCCTTTCTCCTTCTTTCCTCTTTCCTTCTTCTTTCTCCCTTTCTTTCCTCTTTATCTTTTTCTTTCTTCCTTTCTCTCCTCTTTCCTTTTTCTTTCCTTTCCTCTTTTCCCTTTCTCTTTCTTTCCTCTCTTTCCTTTCTTTCCTCTCTCCCTCTCCCTTTCTCTTTTCTCTTTCTCTCTCTTTCCTCTCTTTTCTTCCTCTTTCCTTTCTCTTTCCTCTCTCCTCTCTCCCTCTCTTTTTCTCTTCACCTCCCCCCCTTTACTAACAGAACCAGTTTACCTACCAAATCGTTTAACTTCCTCCCTTAGAGATGGGCAATGTGGATTCACCACATTCTGACAAAGAGAAATGCCAGCACCTCTTATCGATTCTGCTGCAGGGACAGCAAATGCTGTATGTTAGCAATATCTGGAGAGCTACAGTTCATCTGCACCCTCCTGAAAGGCTTTCCCATCCATTGCAATGTCACGCTTTGAAAGGCCCCTCACCCTCCTCCGCTTCAGGCCGACTGCACCCAGCAGGGAGCCTTAGTAGCTGGCACGGAAGGGAGGAGGGGAGGAAGAGAGAGAGACCATCTCCTCACAGCTCACTTCTAATCCCAATGTTGTTAATCCTGTTTGGGATTTGGGACTGAGAGGGGGAAGATCCTGGCTCCTAAACTGCAGGGACTTCCAACCACAGAGCTTGCTTGGCTCTGTTGCCAGCCAGTGCCACGTGTGCGCAACATGCTGTGGTCCAGACTTGCCCACCTGCCTGGCTCCCGAGCCTTGGTAGCCAACCATTTGAAGTGAGCAGTCTCATCCGTAGAGAAAGGAGAGAGTGAGGGTGGATGAGCTGAGTCTGTGGCAGGGATAACAATGGTTCAGGAGATGCTAGCATGAAAGTTCTGCGTCTTTTGACTTTCGCCTTGCTCCCCACTGGTTCTTTGCCCGAACAAGTCACCCTCTCTCTCTCTTTCCTTCCTCCCTCCAGATGAGGAGAGAGAGAGAACGAAAGGCAGATGGCGATGAAGGGGCAGGGAGGGGAGGAGGGCAGGAGGCAGTAGAAGGTGCTGAAAGGCACCCGGAACACCACGGACCGGCCCGTGGAGATGTGTGGCAAGCTCAGCTGTCTAGGGAATGGCCTGGGAATGGCCCAGGAAGCAATGCACCCCTGCTGCAGCCCTGCCCGGCCCAGGGAGACATAGGGCTGGGTTGGTGGCCCAGGGAGAGGCCTGGGGACAGTGCAGGAAGCGATGACTCCCTGCCACCCAGGCCGGCCTGGGGAGACGTGTAGCTGACTCAGCAGCCCAGGGATGGCCCAGGCAGCGATGCCCCTGCCATCGCTGCCCCAGCCAGGACTGCCGCCCAGCCTGGCCTGTGGAGACACATGGCCGTTGGCTGCCAGGGAAATGGCCTGGGGATGGCCCAGGAAGCAATGTCACCACCGCCCGAGTCAGGACTGCTGCCCAGCCTGGCCTGCGGAGACACGTGGCCGTTGGCTGCCTGGGGAACGGGCCATGGATGGCCCAGGAAGCAATGTCCCCAGCCCGGCCTGGGCATGTGCATGGCCGGCTTGGCAACCTGGGGACGGCCCAGGAAGTGATGCCGACACTGCCGCCCCAGCCGGGACTGCTGCTCAGTCCAGCCTGCAGAGATGCGTGGCTGGCTCAGCTGCCCAGGGATGGCTTAGGAAGCAATGCCCTCCTGCCGCTGGGACTGCCGCCCGGCCCAGTCTGGGGAGACACATAGCTGACTCGGCGGCCCACAACGGCCCAGGGAGCAATGCCCCCGTCATCCCCTGTTGCCCCACTGCTGCTCAGCCCAGCCCGCGGAGATGCGTGGCCAGCTCAGCTGCCTGGGGACGGCCCAGGAAGCGATGCCCTCCTGCCTCCCAAACCTGGACTGCCGCCCAGCCTGGCCTGGAAAGACGCATAGCCAGCTCGGCAGCCCAGGGATGGCCCAGGGAGCGATGCCACTGCCACCGCCGCCGCCCCAGCCAGGATGAAGCCTGGGGGGGTGGCAGCAGGAGGAAGAAGGGGGGAGGGAGAGGAGGAGGCTCCACATCCTCAGGAGATGGCTCAAAGAACCGCATGTGGCTCCGGAGCCACAGGTTGTCGACCCATGGTCTAAATAATTGTGATCAGTCAGATGGGCCTCTAAGTGTACAGGAGAACACTAGAATTCTCTTAAATAAGTTCACATTTGGTAATACTAAATTATATGATATGAAAGATAATAAACCAGTTAATAATTGTGGTTAATAGATAAGCTTAGTTCATGTCCATTGTCAGCAGTGAAAGCTCATTAAAATTTGGGGCAGGGGATAACTTTATGTTTCTCATTCCAATCTATTTTATTGTCTTACTATCATGCGAGAAAATGGAAGAAAGAGTGCAAATCTAGTTGTTACTAAACCACCAGAAGTGAATAGCCTCTGTTTCCTTATAAGAAAAAGGTAAAAAAGGATACATAGAAACTTACTTAAGGCATTCCCGTTAACTGGCTTTTAACCCTGACGATGTTGGAAGTTCCCAAGGAAAGCTCGGTTTTATTAAAGTAATTTTCTACTTAGATTCTCCTGGTGGTCGTAAGTTATTTACTTTATATTATAGAAACCACTATATATTTATATACTATACTTCTGATTGACTACATATAAATACAAGCAGAAACATTAGATTATTCTGCATGAAGAAATGTCATGATTCATGATTTAGCCAGCTCATGAACAAATTAAGTAAAGGGCAATCTTCTTCAGGAAAATGTGTGTTAGAAGAATGGCATGAATATTTTGTATCACAATCTTCATGGAGGAATGAGTACCTTTTTAATTCAAACAAATGCAGAAAATTATGTCCAATCACTCCGTTTTGTCTTCTAAAGAGAAAGAAAACTGGAACACCTGCACTATATTTTTTTCACACAGAAAAACAAACATTGTCCATATTATATTCTCTATAAAGAGAAGAACAAGTGCTACAAGTGTGTTTAATACAATGACAATTACTTCAACATTTTTTTTAAAAAAAAACCTGAAGTTGGCTGTGTAAGAAGGATATTATCAGAGGAAGATTTCCTTTTCACAAAGTAATATCCATGGACACCATCTAACCAGTTATGGGTGTGAGGAAGTAATCCTTTCTTCTTTCCCTCCCTCCCTCTTTTTGGGAGGGTAATAGTAAATGCTAGAGAGTAACAGAAAATTATATTTGAATATTCAATTATTCAAATATAGGGAGTATCTCCTCTGAATCTTGAGTTATTCTTTTCATGTTTAAATCAGAATATAGTTATTGCATATGAATTGACAATGCACTAAAACTCCAAACTGATAAGAAAACATGGAGATATAGGGCTTTATTTTCTCATCTGAAGACATCTGTGAGAAAATTAATGGGCTATGTCACAAACTTAGAAATTGTTCTAATAATTCTTTTACATGTTATTCACTCTAACAGTCATTTCTAAGAATTAATTTTTTGCTAATTGTGCTTTAAAAATCTGTACAATATTCTGATCACATTTATATAACTTTATATAACTAAAAAATATGAAGGCGTCTTTTGTTCTCAGACTGATTTATTCTGAGGTTGTAAACTTTTTCCTTTTAAGTTTTCTTAAAGAAGTAATGTAGTCATAAAACACATTTTTCTACAAATACAATTTCTTCTAATGCATCTTTAAGTATCCAAATGATATTTCATATGACCAAAATAAACCTGTCATTGCTGTAAAACTGAACTTGAATGAGATGTGTCACTCATTCTGGTATTTATATATGCCATCCACCCACCCCCCCAACAAATGGCCTTTTGCAATGTATCATCCTCTCTAGTCCATTTCCAGTGATAGGAGCAACATTCCTTATTCTCCAAGTTGTCACACTTTACACACATCACTCAGAGAAGATCAGAGAGTTAATGAAGTCATTTTAATCTTGAGGCAGTGAGCGATATCTTGGCCTCAGTTCACTACAATTCCACTCTGTTATTTAAAGCATCTGCTCCTACATTTACATAAGTTAGACTGTTCAGTGTAAGTGTAAATGTAACATGAGTTTAAGAAAATTATTTAAAATGATGAAAATATGAAACTCCATTTTGACCACCCAGGAAAAAAATGCTTTTATAATTTCCATTCACAAGACACTCTCCTTTAGGAATCTTTTTTATTCTCATATCCATATTTAATTCAAAATAAATATGCTCACAGTTCTCCTTTATCTCAAAAATATCACATTATATCTCTAAATAAATTATTATTTTGGAAAAATGTTTGAATGGATATGTTTTAAAGTCAGTATTTTTATAAACAAAAAATGAACACAAATGCTCCAGGGGCTGTGGTTACCACTATTTGTTCATGGTATAACATAACTTTTATTTTGAATATTTCATCACGAATGATAAATCATAAATTCTGAGAGAAAGAAAAGTCTAGCTTGTCTTCATTTTTCATATTAAGCAGTTGTCCATAGTCTGAATACTGAAATACTACTTGCTAGTATTATAAGAATATTGCTGAAGAAGTAATGTTTGTTTTTGTTAATATATCAACCAGCATAATATAAATATAATGATATATGTTAAAATGTCTTTTCAGTATTCAGCCCTTCTCCTTTTCCTTTGTTCCCATTTGTAAAATTAGGGTATGAGGATTTTAATTCCTGCAAGACCTGTGGCAGTTCATCTGGGCAATGAATTTTGCTTCTTTTTCTCAATATCTGAAATTGGCAGAAATGAAAACAGTTACAGATTACCTTCAATTCTGGATATTTGGAATGTGAATGTTATGACTGAGTAGAATTATCTTAAATTAAAAACTGAGTGGAAAGAAGAGAAAGTAACATGACACAGAACTCAGAGAAGTTAAAAGTTCACTGCAGTTTCCTTTAGATGAGATTCTTCACTTCATTTAGATGTGGATTGGAAAGATATTGAAGTATCAAGAGAACATCTTTTTAAATATCTTCTTGCGATTTTATTTTGTTCTGTTTGTAAGCTAGCTTCAGTTTAGGATGGTGGATGCAATGAAAAATTCATTATTTTCACAATCTGCTATAAATCAGTAGAGAACTTAACCAAAAAGGAGCACAAAACCCCAAATTTGCTGGATTGTTTATATGTTATGCATAATGACTAATCAGATAACCACCTTTTAGCTTAGCTTGTAGCATAAATTAGTCCTATGTACTTAAGTACTGTGTATGATTCAACATATCTTGCAAAGCAGAAAAATTGGGTTAATTGAGTAAGCCATGTTTAAATAAGCCAAGGCAAAGCATGACAATGGAAAGATAGCCATTACAGACTATTCATCTTTTAAAAATAGCATATTTCATAATAATAATAATAATAATAATAATAATAATAATAATAATAATAATAATAATAAAGTTGGAAGGGACCTTGGAGGTCATCGAGTCCAACCCCCTGCTCAGGCAGGAACCCTACACCATTTCAGACAAATGGCTGTCCAGTCTCTTCTTAAAAACTTCCAGTGTTGGAGCATTCACCGCTTCTGGAGGCAGGTTGTTCCATTGGTTAATTGTTCTAACTGTCAGAAAGTTTCTCCTTAGTTCTAAGTTGCTTCTCTCCTTGATCAGTTTCCATCCGTTGCTTCTTGTCCTGCCTTCAGGCGCCTTGGAGAATAGCTTGACTCCCTCTTCTTTGTGGCAGCCCCTGAGATATCGGAACACTGCTATAATGTCCCCCCTCATCCTTCTCTTCGTTAAACTAGACATACCCAATTCCAGTAACCGTTCCTTATATGTTTTAGCCTCCAGTCCCCTAATCATCTTTGTTGCTCTTCTCTATACTCTTTCTAGAGTCTCAGCATCTTTTTTTATATCATGGTGACCAAAACTGGATGCAGTATTCCAAGTGTGGCCTTACCAAGGTATTGTAAAGTGGTATTAATACTGCACATGATCTTGATTCTATCCCTCTGTTAATGCAGCCCAGCATTGTGTTGGCTTTTTTGGCAGCTACAACACACTGCTGGCTCATATTTAAGTGATTGTCCAATAGGACTCTGAGATCCCTCTCACAGTTACTACTATTGAGCAAGGTACCCCGTACTATACCTGTACATTTAGTTTTTCTTGCCTAAATGTAAAACCTTATTTTTTTCACCATTGAATTTCATTTTTTAAGATAGTGCTCAGTGTTCAAGTCTGTGCAGGTCCTCCTGTATCTTAAGCCTATCTTCTGGAGTGTTGGCTATTCCTGCTAGCTTGGTGTCATCCGCAAATTTGATGAGTTCCCCATCATTCCCCTCATCCAAATCATTGATGAAGATGTTGAAGAGCACTGGGCCTAGAACAGAGCCCTGGGGCACCCGACTATACACTTCCCTCCATGTAGATGCAGTTCTATTGAAGACCACATGTTGAGTACGGCCGGTCAGCCAGTTACGAATCCATTCCTATGCAGTTTATTTTAAAATGCTTGGTAATTATTAAATGTATTTATCTTTAATATTGTTATTATAGCAGCAAAAAAGCAAGATTTCTTCATATCTGTGCTGCTCTTTTTCACAGTGGCTTTGTTTGGCTTTTCATGTATCAATTCAATTTAACACTGCCTAGAAAGAGCTTAATTTTGTGAAAATAACATTCATTTTCCACACAGATTAAAATAAGACTTAAAGATTATTCCAAAGGGAAATCTATTTAAACAGAAATAGCTTTCAACATGATTTATTTATCAAGATTTTTTCTTCAAATTGTTGTTTATATCTGAATAACACTGAACATTTTATTCATTTTCTAGATAGGCAAATTTAATCAGCAGGATTTGTGAAGTAAACATGTGCTGCATAAAACAAGCAATTGAGCTAATTGCACTGTTTTATTTTCACTGTGGTAGAATAATGTCTTTGAGTATGTAGTCTAGGAATGTACAATTATTTTATCTTGACTATCAATATTTCTTTGGAATTTCCTAGAAATACTACCATTTTGCTGCCAGGAAAAATAACTAATTAATAACTCTGAAATATCATATGATTATCATTTGGTATCACCTACATTTCAATAACTTAAAATCAGAAGAAGTATACACAACACAAAAGTTCTGCCAATATAGGTGCCATCTCCTTAAGAGAAATGTGCAGTGAAAATATGCCTACATGTTATCAAAGTTATTAGGCCTTAAGAGATATCCATGTGCGTCTGTTGCACAATACATATAATATGATACTGTCTTTTCCCCAAAAAGATTGCCAAATTAGACAATGCTGACCTTTTGCTAATGCTCCCTCAATAATGTTTTCAATAATTTATTTAATTATTTAAAAAGATGTTACATACAGTTTAAAATTAATGTTAAAATAGCTACTAAGATCATTTAACATCAAAAAGCTTGGTATAATTTTATTGTTTTTCCAAATATTAAGAGGACGTGACAAATATAATGCTCTGGTCCTAAAGGCAACACAGAAGAAGATCCTCTCCTGAAGAAAGTTGCTAATGGAGTCATGTCCAAAAGGTGATTAATGGCAGGCTCAAAATAGAAAGGCAGTCCCTTACTCTTAAGCATTTTAAGTCTTGAAAGGTCATTGCCAACATCTTTTGTTATCCTTGGTAAGCAATTGGCCACCAGTATGGATTTTTCAGCATTAGTGTAATCTCTGTACTTTATATCTTAAGAGTTTAGCTTGCACAATTCATACACTGACACATGAATGCTCACTGGATCTTGGTTGAACAAGTCATTCTTCACAGGATTTGTTACGGGAATAAAATGAGGAATGATTCCCATATTTCCAGCCTTGAGCTCTTTAAGAAAATGTAGGATATAAATGCAAGAAACAAATTGCAATGAACAACAACAGAGAAGGAAATAAAACATAGTAGATAGAAATATTTAAAGGATGATGTGAATGTGTGCGTATGTGTGTCCTCTAAAGCTTTTATCAATTGAATATGCATTCTTTCTCCTTGTGAAAATATTGTAAGAATGTCAAAAAGATTTCAATACTATTTTCCAAATCTGTTTTACACATCCTTTTTCTTGATGTTCCAAAACCATTTAACTAAATGAATACAATATGAAATGTGTAGGCCAGCTATACAGTTCTACATCTGCAGGCCATTCAATGGGATTTGATCAAACCTGAAAGTTGTGTGCTTTGTCAAAACATGTAGACAAAATACTTATATTTCTTCCCCTCTCTCCTCTTCACTGCCTTCTTTATGGTTCATCACTTATTGCTTTTTCATCATAGACAAAGAATAGCTTTCAAGAGGCTCTCATCTGCTTTATGCCATTAGCGTATGAGGTAACTGCCAAGGACTTCTCATGAAGACAAAAAGAATGATTTCTCTTATGATTAAGGTACATGCTGTATTCTTGCTATTCACAGTTAAGTAGAAAATACCTACAGGCTTTTTTTATTTCAGGAAAAAAATATTTTAAAAAGAAAAGTATTAAGTACTTTATGGAACAAAGTTTCTCCAATGTTTAAATCAGTTACAAATTAGCTAATCTTGGTTATCCAACAAGATATGTATTATATGCACCACTGAATAAACAAATGCCCAGATTATTATATGTGGAGTTTCAATATTGTTTTAAAATGCTGATATGGAAATGAATCAAATGCAACCTACAACTGGAAAAAATATTTTTTTAAAAAGGATCAAAATCAAAATTAATGTATTATTTACCTTATCCCTAAATATTGACATTTGGGTGTAATACCTTAGTCACACAAAGACAAAATCACATATACTGTTGACCAATTCAAAACCAGCTCTGGTCTTCCCTATTTACATGATGTCTTATACCTTTAAATGCTAAGTGTGGTTTGCTTGCATTTGCTTTCTATGGCTCTATGGACTCATGTAATATATGTTTTTATCTAGGACAGTGGTTCTCAACCTTTTTAATGCCACGACCCCCAACCGGTCATAAGTCGAAGACTACCCAGCTGGTCATAAGTCGAGGACTACCCAACCGGTCATAAGTCGAGGACTATTCCCTGCCCGGGAGCGCCATGCATGCGTGGTGCCGCCCCTTGCGCCAGCCAAGGCATAGCTGGCAAGGAGCAGCGGTGGCGCAGGGTGATCACAGGCTGGGCCACCAGCTGGCCCAGCCCAAGGGAGGTAAGGCACCTGCCGGGCCCCACGCACGCCAGCAACACTCCCTGCGCCCGCTGGCCTCCCACCTCCCACCCCTGGCCCTCTTTTAATTACATTTTAGTATTGCTCAGCAGGTAGGGGTGGAAACTTCCAGACAGCTCGTCTTCGCTGCAGACAACTTGCAGCACGGTTTGCAGACTGGGACTTTTGGCGGGCTCAGCAGGGCAGAGACAGCCTGGACAATTCATATTGGCTTTTGAAAGCCAATAGAATTAGACTCTATTCAAGAGAGTCTATTCTATTGGCTTTCAAAAACCAATAGAATAAGAGGGAGTAACACAGCTAAGGAAAAGGGGAAAAATGGCGGACTGCGTTGTTTCGCGACCCCCGTGAAATGGTTGTTCGACCCCAAATGGGGTCGCGACCCACAGGTTGAGAACCACTGATCTAGGAGGAATTCTTGTCTGCTAAATTAGTCTTTCGTATTTCATTTCATACATTTTATATTTAAGTTTCTGCTCCTGCACCTGTCAGTAGAGTAATACCTTGTACATTCCCCATTCCAGCTGACACAGTCATGTTATATATTGAGGTAGCGTACACTACATAGGAAACATGAAAAGATGAACTTTTTATACTTTATTGTAAGGGTATATTAACTTCCCACCTTCACATTTAACTACTTGATCCATTATTGTAGGGTGGGTCTTTCTAAGTCTTTTTTTCTGACTGTTAAGTAATCAGGGACTCCTGGCTCTCTTGTCTAATTGTTTTTTAGGTAACATCCCCTCCTCTCTTTCTCCAAGATCATTCGTATATTCCATTACAAATACTCTGCAGTTAACAATGGTAATTGGGTACAGAATATTCATTGCTAAGTGATGTAGTCATAAACTATGATATCACATGACTGCATTACTTAGTGACACACACCTCGGCATTTGTTGTTGCTGTCATTAAGCAAGAACTGTGGGTTGTGAAATGAGTCAGAGGAGGGTTGCACACAGGCTAGTAGGCAGATAAGGTATCATGAGTGTGGCATGAGCCTGGCTGCTGTTGGGCAGGGGAGGGTGCATAAGTCAGCTATGAGGTGTGACATCAATTTGCTTGTGAGACAGTGGCAGGGAAAGTTGCAAATGGTGATCATGTGACTACAGAATGTTTCAACTTTCATGTGAGCTAGGTGCCCAGGTCATCATCATGGGACCATGGAGGTACTGGAATAGTCAGAATTTTTTTTTGAATTTTTATTTTATTAGTTTTATAATTATAACAAAACAAAAAATAGTTACTACAATAAAATTGTGTACAGTATACAAATATCATAAGGCACCTTACCAACCACATCCCCCTCTACCTCTCCCTTTCAACTTCTATCCCCCCACTTTCTCTACCTCCCTCACTCTCCTTGTTCCTCCTACAACTCCCTACTTCCCTTCTCCTTCACTCCTCAGACTCCTCCTCCTCCTCAAATGTGGTTCCAAGGTGCCGCTGAAACAATCCATATCTAAACTTATATAACACAATTAAATATCAGATATTACAAATAATAAGATTATGAATCCCCCCCCAACCTCCCCCCCGACTTCCCAGAGTGAATACAGGGTAGAAACACAAGAAAACCCACTAAATTACCCCAAAATATTATTTAGAACCTATTGAAAATACTGTATTTTACAACCTAACAGATAAGTATTTAATTATATGCTAAATACAATTTCTTAAAATGATATCTCCCTTGTATATAGTCTATCCATCTTTTCCAATCCATCATATATTTCTCATTTGAATGGTCCTTCAAATATGCAGAGATTTTGGCCATTTCTGCCATATTTATTACTTTCAAAATCCATTCTTCAATAGATGGTAATTCTGGCTTCTTCCAATATTGTCCCACCAACAATCTTGCTGCTGTGATCAAATTCAAGATTAAATTTGTCTCTCTGGTGGTACAGTCTTTTATAATACCGAGCAAAAACATCTGTAGTAAAAATTCAATACGTTTTTTCAAGATATTTTGAAGAATCCACCATATTTTTATCCAAAAAGCCTTAATTTTTTTACAAGTCCACCATACATGAAAATAAGTAGCATCCGTACTATCACACCTCCAGCACTTAGCTTGTAAATTAGGATACATACATGATAATTTTTTTGGGTCCAGATGCCACCTGTAGAAAATTTATAAAAATTTTCTCTTAAATGAGTCGCTCGTGTAAATTTTACATTTTTCACCCAGATCCTTTCCCAAGTATTCATCATGACTGGTTGTCCAAAATTTTGTGCCCATTTTATCATACAATCCTTAACCAACTCAGTTTCAGAATTAATTTCTATCAATGCATTATACAATCTTTTAATATGCATGGGCCTTTGATCTATGACTTGTTTAATTAAATTTTCATCTGTTGAAGATAGGCCCATCTTAAAGTCTTTTTTCCATCTAGACTCCAATTGTGCATATAGAAACCAAGTATAAACAATTCCTTCATCCCTTAACATATTCAAAGACTTCAGTACTGGCAAATTCCCTTCTTTAATTAGGAGTTTCTCATAAGGCACCACATCTAAAACTTGTGATCTATTTATATTCTCTACTGCGTGTCTGGGAACTGTCCAAAGAGGAATCTTTGCATTTAATTTATACTGATACTTTTTCCAGACACGCAGCAGAGCGCTTCTCAATATGTGCTCTTTGAAGCTCCTATCCACCTTTTTATCATAAACCAGATATGCATGCCAACCGTATAATAAGCCGTACCCTTCAATATTCAATATTCTATCATTGGTTAAATTAATCCAATCACTTATTGCTACTAAAGCAGCAGCATGATAGTACAACTTAAAATTGGGCATTTTCAAACCACCTCTTTCCCTTATATCCTGAATAATTTTTAATTTAATCCTAGGTTTCTTGCCATTCCAGACAAATCTATTAATACTCTTCTGCCACTCATCCAAATTCGCATCTTTTTTAAGTATAGGTAGCATTTGAAAAAGAAATAAAAATTTTGGCAATACATTCATTTTTACTGCTGCTATCCTACCCAACAAAGATAATTGTAATTTAGCCCATTTATCCAATTCTATTTGAATCTTATTCCACAAGACTTGGTAATTGTTTTTATATAATTTCCCATTAGAAGCTTCAATATCAATTCCTAAATATTTAACTTTCTTAACTATTTCACAACTTGTTATTCTTTCCAAGTCTTGTTTTAAATTACCATCCAAATTTTTTGCTAACATTTTTGTCTTAGATATGTTTAGTTTAAAACCCGATACCCTACCATAATTTTTAATTAACTCCATCAAAATCTGTACTGACTGCTTTGGTTGAGACAATGTCACAAGCAGGTCATCAGCAAAAGCACATAATTTATAATCATGTTGTCTAATCTGTATACCTTTTAAATCATCTACTGCTAATATCTTATTCAATAAGACCGCTAACGTTAAAATAAACAACAATGGAGATAAAGGACATCCCTGTCTAGTACCTTTCTCTATCTTAAATGAATCTGTTGTGCCCATTCACAATAATCTGACCTGTTTGTTTCTGATAAACAGCCAATATGGAATTAATAAACTGGTCCCCTATTCCCATCCTAATTATTAACTTTTTCAAAAACAACCAGTTCAGTCTATCAAAAGCTTTTTCCGCATCCAGAAACATAAGAACTGCAGGTACCTGGATATGCTTGTCCAAATATTCTAATATATTAATAAGTTGTCTAACATTAGTTTTCATCTGTCTCCCTTGCAAAAAGCCAGTTTGATCTGAATGAATTATTGTTTGTAAAACTTTCATTAGTCTGTTAGCCAAAATTTTAGCAAAAATCTTATAATCCGTATTCAACAATGAAATAGGTCTAAAATTTTCTGGTTGAACATTATCTCTTCCCTCTTTAGGAATTAAAGAAACATAAGCCGTTTTCCACGAAGGTGGAACCTGATCACCCTCTTGTATATTGACAAACAACTCTCTAAGGGGTTCCACCATTTCCATTTGAAAATGCTTATAATAAGCTGCCGTTAAACCATCCGTCCCAGGAGATTTTCCCATTTTCAATTGTTTAATCACTGAAATTATTTCATCTGATGTAATTAATCTATTTAGGCTATCTCTTTGTTCACTAGTAATTGTCAATACATTCTCATTTTGCAAAAAAAGATCTATCTCATTCCCTTGTATCTTATCTTCAGCATATAACTTGGAGTAAAATTCTAAAAAGGAATAGTCAGAATTTTGAGGACTGATGAAAAAGACAACTCATCCAGTTCCATAGTAACTTTGAACAATCACTGCATAACTGATCTTAAACAAGAACTACCTGGATTGGAGAAAATTGTTGATGGAGAAGGTGTTGATAGCATCACAGTTTACGGTGGACATTATATAGAATTAAGTGGTGCTGAATTGTATCCATTATACTTTTCAGCAAATGTGTCAAATGAACAACATCTATGGAGACTGAAAAAAACTCCTTTATTATCATGTGTTATTGGAAGAAGAGGTTCCAAAATAAATTCTAACAATGTAAGAGACATATTTTTAACCACTGAACCTCTTGAATATGCAATCTACAATACATGTTAGCTAAATTAGATATGCAATAAAGGTAACCAAACAACAGTTTACCAGCTAAAAATACATATATCTACATATTATCATTATCAGTTATTTATATTTTTGCAATAGTACAATTATTGTTTATTTTTCTTTATATGAAAATCATACCTAATATAGTAAGTTATGGTGGCAATTCTGATAATTATTTTTACCCACTGTTGGCAATCAACATTTAAAACCTACATATAATTATATCTAGATAGGATATTTCTTTGCATAATTAACTTTTACAACATTACTTTTTATTAGTTTTGGAGATAATTGTTACTAATTAACATTATGAAAAACTAAACATCAATTTAGAGTTTCAGAAGTAAAATCAAATATTGTATTATTTTTTAGATTGGATCCAATATAGTAAATAGAAATTAGTTTAACTCTAATATTGGAAAGTGGAATATTGGAGAAACAGGTAATGTATAATAGGAGATAAGAAGTACCTTACAACAAACATCACAATGTATGGTGAAACAATCACAATTCATGGTGAATGGAGCCAATTTTCCATTGCCTTTCCAACCAATAAAGTTTTAACCTACTTTCCTGTTAGAGTAGGTTACTCTTCCTCTAATTACTCCTGTTAGAGTAGTAAAGGAGGAAGAGGAGAAGGTATTTCAGTTATAGAAGGCAATGCCAAGGAGGTAGAAGAAACCTAATTCTGTCAGTAGTGAACTCCCCATGGAGTGACATGTCCATCTTAAGAGGGCTCCAGAATACTCACAGAAATATAACTGACATGATTGTAAGAGGTTCTGTGTAATTGGTTTATCTTTTTTGAAACACATCAGGCAGAAGGAAATCTCCATATATTCAAACCCCTTGGCCCCATTGTAGCATTCACAAAAACAGTACTAAACAATGCCTTTGCTGGTAATAGAACTTGTTTTATGGTAAGTTAGAAGTAGCATTAGATACAGTTATCCATTTCCTTATGAAACCTTGACTTTCCTTGGCATGTCAACCATGCCTGTTAGGTTGCACAGTTAATTTTCAACATTTGAGCAGTAAATGGTAGAGGGGTAGGGAAGAAGTGCTGTAAAATTGAGTACTCTGATCTTTGCTGTTTGATAGAAGTCAGCAAGTCTTCTTACACTTCACTCCTCTTAAATTTAGATAGGTTTGCTCTCCTTTATCAAATTTAATGACAAACTTGGCAACCAAATCTATTAGTTTTTATGCTCAGATGAAGGGAAGATGTTGCTGAAGGTTTTGGTTATCCAACTTTACTTGTGTACATTTCTATAAACTCAAGGACTCAAGGAATTGATTTTTGGAGGCTACCCATCTTTGAAATGTGTTGTGCAGCCGGATTCATTCCCAGTTTCCCTTAACAGATGAAAATAAAAATATACTTGTCTTTGTGTCAACAAACTGTATTGGATTCCATTGAATAGCTGCAGTAGTATTGAATGATTTATGCTATGAAATCACGATTTTCAACAAAAAGTAAATACATCAGTTGGTTTTTCTCCTATGTATGGAAAATTATATATGCTACACAAATCACCTATCAATTTCTTTTTCCTCTGATGTTTTGTGCCTGTTATATTGCATATTCTCTGAATAATATAAATCAAGCACAGATATTATTCAGATGCTCTGAAGCAGAATGTTAAATGTAGTGCTATAAGAGCTGGTTCCCAATTGATCAGCAGACTAGTACCGTTTTATGCCACCTTCCTGAAATAGGTGATGGATAGATGTGAGAGAAAGAAAGGGAGTGAGTGAGAAAGAGAGAGATGATAGATATATAGAAAGATAGATGATAGACAATGGATAGATGGATAGATGGATGGAAAGAGAGAGAGAGAAAGAGAGAGAGAGAGAGAGAGAGACCGACAGACCGACAGTCCGACAGACCGACAGACCGACAGACAGACCGACAGACAGACAGACAGACAGACAGACAAAATGTTCTTGGGATTGTTCTTCCAGGTGAGAAAGCAAGTAAAGAAACCTGATAATCCTTATAGTAGTTTGAGGAATATCTCCATTTATCTTTACTTCTATTTTGAAATGCTAAACTAAGAACCAAAAATAATTTCCTCACCCAATGTAGCCATAGGTCCTGTTCATTATCTTCTCATTTTCAGACAGTGCTAAAGTAAAATAAATTCCTTTAACATTTTTTTGATGATCCAAGTTTTTTATTAATTTTCCAATATTGCATTTACATATTTGAAAAGTAGCATGGCAAGTTGAGCATCGTGATTCCATTACATTTAAATATCATCAGTACAAATCTCAAAGTATTTCAACAACAAAATTCCCTCTCTTTCCCCTATAAGATCTAATGTCATATTCAGATCAATACAGTTCTTATTCTATCAATCAAACAAAAAATACCTTTCTAATATTCATTAATAATCTTCAGTCTATACATATCTTGATTAATTTGACATTCCATCTTTTAGACAATAACCTAATAAGTTTTTCTTAAGTTTAATTTTGCATTAATATTTAAATTTAACGTTTAATCTTTATCATTTCCAGATTTTAAATGATCCCAGATTCTCAGTCTTTTCCTTTTTTCTACTTCTTTCCTTTCTTCCTTTCCAGAAAAAGAGAAAGCTAATATACAAATTTAATTATTAGTATTTATACTTCTAAGTTTTATTTAACCTGTATCTCAACTCATGACAATATCTTAAATTCAAGTCTTAATTATCTATAAACATTCAAACTTTTAGCAAATCAGTAACCTGGTAATTGATTTTCCCTTAATATTTTAATTTAACATTTAATATTTATCTTTTTTCCAAATTTTAATTAAACACGATTCCTTTGTCAAATTCCACATATTATTTACTATTTAAAATACAGACCTTATATGTAAAATCTATCATATATCTTAACAAACAAGACAATATAATATTCTTATTTCAATATTTATATTTCTAAATTTTATAAAACCAATTTTTTTATCTCAAATCATTACAATATCTTATATTCAAAATACATAATCTATCCATTTAAATATATTCTATTTTAGATCTCATATATAGATTAAAACCCCAATCCCTTTCAGTCTAATTCTAGCTTTCTTCCTCTGCCAAATCATCTTTTGTATCTTCGCTTTTAAATCATCAAAAAAATCTCCTTGTATTGTTGTAACTATTGTTTGATATTGATAAAGGCGTTCCGTTGCTGTTTTCTTAAGAGGGCTAGCTGGTTTAACAGGTCGTCTCTTTATTTTTCCAGTTCGATGCAGTTGTCCCGAAGTATTTATCTTATCTTTCATCTGTTTTTTTTTCTTTTTTGTCTTCAAATTCCTTCTGGTTTATAAGAAAAGTCCTTTCCTTGTTCTCTATTATCAGTTTCCTTCCCATGTTTTCCACAGTTTGTATTTGTTGAGTATCTAAGTCTTCTGTCATAACATTTGGTTGTTTCCCCTTTTCTATAGAATTCTGTATAGATAATTCTTTAGTTGAAGTCATAGTTTGAGCTTGCATATGGAGAGTTTGGATAATTGCTTTTAACATATAAAGAGTTTGTTCCTGTACTTCCTCTGTGTGAGAAATCCATTCCTGTTCTTCTTCCATTGTCATATATTAGACTAAACAAAGAACTTACAATCAGAAAGTCCACCAAGTAAAAAGCTGAGCTGAGTTTCTTGCAGCTGGTACTTCAAGGTTACTTTGAATCTTATCTGTTTTTAAGGCAATCAACAAGTCTTTCTTTAAGAATAGCAGGTTACAGTCTCAAATTTAGCCAGCAAATGTCATCTCAGAGTTAGTTGAATTTTTTCAGTTTTCTTTTCCCCCTCTATTGTAAGGGGGAGAAAAAGAACCCAAATCTTCAATAATAGAGTAAAAATCAGAGAAGAAGAAAAAATAGAGAATATAAAGTTACAAATCTTATAATCCACCAGTTTTAAAAAATAGAATTCCAATTAGGATCCCAGTATTTTTACCAACATAAACTCCCAAGTGGTTGATAGCCGCTGTTTCTGGAGGGAGGGCTAAAATCCCCCTTCCCTCACCACAGGGGGGAAAGTACTTTAGCAGCTTATGCATGTAATTAAGTAATTAGGATGTAAGAGAGGCAGATCTCACCCAATCCTTTCCACACTGCTTTGAAGTTGCCAGATGTTAATGTGACTTCAGCTATTAGCAGCCTAGGGACGAGCCATATTTCTATGGCCGGCCCTTTTGTTCGCCGGTTTGGAGGGAAATGCCAGGTCTTCAGGAAAGTTGCTGCTCTCCTTTGATTCAGCAAAATGGCCTTGCTGGTCACCTCTCCGGGCCGATTTTCGGCCCTTTTCAGGGGCCCCCAGCGATGCAAAACTGAACGGGGGAGAAAGAGCAGATCTCGCAACCATCCATGGTGGCTGCGTGACACCTTTAACATTTTTAGTATTCCCCAATCATTATCTCTGATTAGTCCAGGATCAAATATCCTTGTTTGACTCTTAATAATGAATATTGCCTTTTTAACTGGGAACTTCCCCAACAGTTGGATTTCATTTCCAAAGTTCATAAGTCTCTATTGTAAATATCTCTTTATTTTTATTTATTATTTGTCATACTTAAAAACTGCCCATCTCCCACAGAGGGATTCTGGGCAGTGTACAAGAAAGCACATGATACTCAAACTTTAGATATGCATGGAAGCATACTTACTTTTAATAGGAAATAGCAACTACCATCCATACTGCTTTAACATCAAGTCCTTTTGGGGGAGAAATATTATTGATAAAAATTCTGTCCATTATGTCCAAAGTCAACTAAACTGAGCTTTGTTAAAATGAATATCTACATTTGCAGCTTAATTGAAAAAGCCATGCTCTGAACTCACCCAATAGTGTGAGAAATAAATTTTCAACTCATTCATCACTGTTCCTCTTACTGTGTCTCAACCGTAAATAAATCTGAGTTTTAACAGTTAGTTTTTGACCTGATTTCCATTTATTGAACAAAGTAGATGTGAGAGAATGTGAAGAGGCTGGGAAAGGAATCAAAACAGTTCCTTTGTAGCTAATCAGATGTAATAAAAATCTTAATCTAAGATGGCTTTTTGTACTATGAGCTTCACTGCCTAGCAGATCTATTTCTGCTTTTTTTATTCATGTTTTATAAAATAAAGTTGCAAGCTTTCAACTATTTTATCTCTCTTTGTTATAAAAATAATGCACAAGAAATCCTCATTTAGTGACTGCTGTGTTTAGCAACTATTCGCACTTACGACTGTGATGTAAAAGTAACTTTACAATCAATTCTCACATTTATGATCTTCAGAATTGTAAAATAAAATAAAACAAAACTGAAAAAAGATTGTAAGCACTGTTGTGCTTTCACTTAGCAACTATTTTGCTTAGCAACCATTGCCACTCTTAATTATGGTTGCTAAATGAGGATTATCCATATGTCCAACTCTCTAGTAACTTCAGTTTATTATCTGTGCATGTTTAATCATCATTTAGAGAGGTTACTTTTATGCAAAATGTTATGAATTACAGCAGCTGGATATTTTAATTATCATTATTATTACTAAATCAAATATGCATTGTGGAAATCAATTAAAATGTAGTACAACAAATTATACACAAGCAATTGTAACAAGCTAAAAAATGAATTGGATGAGCAGGACAATTTAAAGTGTGAGTCTATAAGATGAGTTTCAATACTAATGCAAAGAACAGCATTGCTGGCTGTGGAATTCTGGGAGTTGAAGTCCACATGCCTTAAAATTGTCAAGATTGAGAAACACTGATCTAAGATATATCCAAATACATATAAAATATATAATCTCTAATATATCTCTTCAAGATCAAAGTGACTTCTGCCTTTGTTAAGTTTTTTTTATGGAATTTTTCAAAAACTGCCAAAACTCTTATCATAGAGCCCTTTAACAGTTGCTGCATAGACAAGAATCTCATCCATAGACCTGAAAGATACAGTCCACTGTTTTTATATAAAATTCCTAAAGGAATTTTAATTGTTTGTAGCAACCTGGTGAATTAAAGTGGTTGTCAAATGGTGAGATTCTGGTACGAATTCTCTCATTCCACGTGTCTCTAAAAATAAGCAGCATTTACTGTTCATATAGCATAATTATAATATAATGATTCATTATAATATAGTAATTCCAGAATCTCCTTTTACAAAGGATATGAAAGGCAAACGTATTCTGGTTAAGAATTAATATTAGAGCATCTTTGAGAACAATACACAAATAATCAACCACATTAGTGTTCCAAACAAATTACACTTTGAAGAAACTAAGTAAGCAGTTTGCCCATGGTTATCAATCAGTCAGCAAGTAGCTAGGTATCAATCACCATCTGGTTGCCACCTACGGTAGAACAATTATTACAATTACTCAAAATACAGAAAACAAACCATTCTTCCTCCTTAACCTAATATTTGGCTGTAGTATGTCCCCAGATACCATTATACCTTATTTTTTGGACTATCATTATCTGATGAACACCATTAATACCAATATTTATAGAGATTCTACTCTGCTGACATTAGGTGACTTTCTTTTTGAGTACTTTCATATAATTTGACCAAAATAACTGCTTTATTCAATGTCTAACCTTCCTGTTGCAGCTATTTATCCTGCATTGTTTTGTGAACACATGTTCTCATCTCCAGTCAGACCTACTCTAACTCTCCATATTCACTTGATGTAGTTAATTCCCTAAATATGTTTATTACATGGAGCTAGAAATTAATTAGATTATTGTCTTCTGTTACAAATTGAAACAATTTCATTACATCATTTCTGCATGGAATAAAATATCTATCCAAAACAGTTTTATATGTAATATAGATTTGTACTCAAAAGGCTGGAGAGCAGCAAGGACCAATGAGTGATGTTTTTATGGACATTCACTGGTGGAGGAAAAACCAATTATTTAACAAGGTGTTAGGGGAAAACTTTATTAGACAGAAATCCTTTATTCCATGTTCTGCTTTTTACTTTTGTCTGTAAGAAACTAAAACTGTTGCAAAAAGGCATCAGTGCCCAAGTAGTGGCCTTAAAAATGGCCTTATTTCTAGTAAATATGAGGAACTTGATAATGGTTTAAGCCACCAAAACCAGGAAGTGACTATAGACTTAGCTGCAATAGTAGCTATTATTGGTCTCCAAACAGAACAGATGTTATCAATCTGGAAATGATCTGCGCTTATATAAGAACTTTTAAAACTGCAGAAAAATTAATCACAAGAGTATCTAAATTAATTTTGAAGTAGTTTTAAGGTGCAAGCTAAGAAAATTGGATAGGCTGAAATTGAATACATGATCAAGCATGTCTAATGATGTAATGGGAGTGAAAATCAGAAAAATGAGAAGCAGTTTGATGAACCTCTGCCTTCAATTCTTCCTGTTATGAGGAAAAGAAATCTATAGCTGCTTCCCTCTATTGGATCTGGGAGAAATACCACAACAAAATATTCTCTGAAGCTTGGTTGTTTCACAGTGCACTGTTGATATTACCTAGTTTGGGTAATGAAACCTCTGCAAGAAAACAACCAAACTCAGAGAGCACCAAGGACCCTCTCATTTCAATCCTGAGCGACATTCACCTTTAAAAGCATTTTCTTCTTCGACAGAGAATGTAAGTCATATCTGATCTTTTATTTAGCTATTGTTGTCTTTTATTATAAAATCATTTGTACATTTTTTTTAAAAAAAGTATGAAGATAATTGATGTTAGTCATCATCAGTGCAGAAAGATGTAATTGATAAAAATAATGTTTTGTATTAGATATAATATATCTAATATATTATATCCAATATATTATAATATATTATATACAGAAGTTAATAATAGATTAAAGAAATTTGGGAACAGCACAGGTTAAGAGGGAATTAAAATATTTTATGGTCCTCATGTAAAGGGCCACATCTTATGCCAACTAATTCAGTTTTGAAAGCACTCTATGTAGCAAATATATTTTTTTCACTTGAGTCATTTTCAGACTTTGATTTTGTTTGGCTTGGTTCTAATCAGTGTTAGAAAACATTTTGCTCAATCTGGCTTCATTGTATAATAACTAGCACTATGCAAGACCTAAATCTGCACAAGCTTTAGAAAATTATCTAGAAGAAAATTTGAAAATGCAGTTTCATTCAAAACCAGCCAGTTGTTTATTCAAATATAACATAATATATGCATATTCCTGCACCTCAGAATTATCTTTTAAAAAATCCATGACAAACTTTTCACATAAAGCATATTGCTTGTTTATTTCTTGGGGATTGTACATAGCCATGCTGAATGCAGTAGAGATGAACACAAACCATTATTCCCTGAGACATTTTCTTTTCAGATGAAAAGGTCTCATATTAAAACTTGGTGCTGGCATAATATTTTAACTGGCTATGTATTTACAAGTCTAGCAACCCCTATGAGGAAAAAGTGTGAATAATAATAACAATAATAATAACAACAACAACAACAAACTAATGCCATGAAAGCAAAGATATGAAAAAATCCACTGACAATCCAAATTGCCGACTTTGCAATGACAAAGTTGAAACTGTTTCACATCTAATAGGTGAGTGCAGCAAAATTGCGCAAGCTGACTACAAAGATAGACATGACCAAATTGCTAAATTAATCCACTGGGCATTGTGTAAAAATATGATTTGCCTGTGTCCAAAAAGTCATGGAAACATAGGCTGGAAAAAGTTATTGAGAATGAGAGGGTGAAGATTTTGTGGGACTTTAGAATACAGACAGATCACCATTTGGAACACAAAACGGCAGATATCACAATTGTAGAGAACTGAAGCATACAGTTGATTGATATTGTTGTACCAGGAGATGCCAGAGTTTAAGAAAAAGAACTGGAAAAAATTATGAAATATTGCGACCTGGCCATCAAAACTGTGCAATTATGAATGAAACATGTAACTGTGATACCCATTGTCATTGGGCACTGGGAACTGTCCAAAAACTTTGCAAAATATTTCAAGAAATTGCAGCTTCCTGCAATAACTCCATCAATGCTACAAAAAACTGTGCTACTGGAACATCTTACATTTTAAGGAGGTACCTGGTTAATACCTAGGATGCTGGCAGTAACCCGTGTCCAACCATCAGCACCAGTCAATTCGAATGTTCAGTTGACTGAGGTTCATATCTAAATAATAATAATAATAATAATAATAATAATAATAATAATAATAATAATAATAATAATAATAATAAATTTGGAGGTCTTTTAATCCAATCCCCTGCTCAGGCAGGAAACCCTATATCATTTCAGACAAATGGTTGTCCAGTCTTTTCTTAAAAACTTCCAGGGTTGGAGCATTCACAGCTTCTGGAGACAGGTTGTTCCATTGATTAATTGTTCTAACAGTCGGAAATTTCTTCTTAGTTCTAGGTTGCTTCTTTCCTTGATTCGTTTCCATACATTGCTTCTTGTCCTGCCTTCAGGTGCTTTGGAAAATAGCTTGACTCCCTCTTCTTTGTGGCACCCCCTGAGAAATTGAAACACTGCTATCATACATTTAGTCAGGAGTTACCATTTTGAAAACAAGGAGATTAATTTTAAATATATTATTTCAATGTATAATTTTTTGTTGTGGTTTACGCATATTACATACTTGGAAACCTATAGCTATATAAATTGGCTTACATAAACTCTTGATACTCAATTTTAATTTGAGTATTTTCAAGAGTATTCATATGGCCAGGGTAGGAGAGCTACTTGTTAATTTATTTTTTTCTGTATAATGCCCAGTACCCACTTAACTTATAATTGCTTTATCAGATACATGACAAATTATATTAAAGGATTAATGTTACATTTCTGCACATAGGAAGAATTTGTGAGAAACTCATTCATGAGTGCAAAATGGTACATACATTTCTTGGATGAGAAAAACAAGAAAGTCCAGTTGCCTCTTGAAAAAGCACATTTGGGACAACCATGACCGGAATGACTAAGAATCTCCATAGACATGCCCAAAAGGCAAAACCAAATCATGGGATAGAGAGACTAACATAATATACATTCAGATTACACAGTAACAGAATAGATATTTCTATTTTGGTTTTTCTCTTTTTCTTTCTCTAAACATGAGTTTGATTTATTCTGTTTATGCATCCATTGAGAGTTTTTCTCTTTTTTGTTCAGTTCAGAAAAATCCATACAAACCTGAATACATTTACCCTAACGTGGTACAACTCATACACTCTTTAGTCCACTGTACACATCAACAACAAATAATAACCTTCCCATAAACAATTCATGTCTGTATTTTTTTTTCACTGATAGATTTTTAAAATACTTTCAGCATTTGGGTGGTTTTAGTTTATGAGAAAAAGAATAAAAAGCCTCATGCCCAAGGCATCCAGTTGCCATAGAGCATAAGGTAAATGACCTTGATGGAGATATAAAAAAAAACACACTACATAGGCAAAAGGCATTGAAACGTTTTTTAAAGTCCAGAACAACAAGATAGCATTTGGAACTGACTCAGACAAACACTTTCCTGATTCACTGGAACATAAGAGGGAGGAGGCACAGTGCAACTGTACTTGCAAGATTCTGTCAGTAAGTATTTTTAATTATCCGACAGAGTTGATTTCTCTGTAGAAAGATCTATGAACTGGGCTGAACATTGCCTATTTTTATAGTAGTGTATAAAGATATGAAAAGGTTTGTTACCAGGAAGTTGTTTTACTATGTATGCAGTACTCTGTTAAAATCTTTGCACTAAATATATAAATCTCCAACTCTAGTCAATACCTGATAAATGTGAAGTGGCTGAGATTATGCCCACATTTTCTCCCCATCTCAGTTTTATTTATTGGCATAAAAATTTGCACAGGACTACTGAATTACGCACTGAGTCTTATGTTATAAAACTGGCATTCTTGGTCCTAAAGAAATGTACTTAATATCGGTGATATCAGAAACAATAAAAACAATCAGTTTAACCAGTTTAAACTGAAAAAGAATTTAAATAGCTTTCTTAGAACAGATTATCAATGTTTTCATGTTTCATTCATTCATTTTTCTCATTTGTATGCCATCGTTAGAAATAGTTTTCTATAAGATAGTTCACAGAACAAACCGAAATATGTTAAAATTACATTTAACAAAATAAAACAATCCATGTTGCATAGGTATAAAATGTGTAAACGTTATCACTTACTCATAAAAATTCTTTTAGAATAAAAACCTATTTAAAAGGTTCCTGGGATGGGCATTTCCTGACCTTAGACAGTGTGAAGGCTGTATTTCTTGCTACAATATTTAAAAGGTTCCTGGGATGTGCATTTCCTGACCTTAACAGTGTGAAGGCTGTATTTCTGGCTACAATAGGCAAAGCCTGGAGTTCAATCATAAAAGATTGGTTTATTCAAATGAACACCAATAGTCCTTCAGGTTACCTGATCCTAAAATTTTGGAGAATTAGATACACAGGAGAATCAGAATTGTAAAGAGCTTTTGATCTCATTAAGACTGCCATTCTTTGTACTTTTTGTGGGTTTCTCCTTTCCCTCTCTGTACTCCCTCCCTCCCTCCCACTTCCCTCCTCTTCCTAACTTAAAAAAAATACTGATATTCAGAAATTCGCTATAAGGAACAAAAAGCAGCATTTTCACCCATGCTACCTTTATAATATTTTTTGTTAAAGTATAATATTGAAGTAGAAAAGCAGTGTCATTTCTATTGTTAATCTTTCAAAAAGATGGATGAAATTGTCTTCAAAGTGAGACTCTTATGCTTATGTTGCAGTATTCAAAAAGGGAAGGATGAATAGGTAGCTGCTATATTAAAATATCAAGGGAAAACATTTATCTCCTGGTTCTTCTTTCTAATGTTATAAATATTTAAGGGAGTGAAAGTAATTTCATTGTGCTACTTTACTTCATGATCTGGAGTACAGTCTTGCCAGTTGAAAATTGCTGCTAAGCAATGAAAACAGCTTCATCTAGGATTCTAAATAATGCTCTTCTTGCTTTATTTTGTTAGATACCTAGTAATATTTAATTTATGAAAATTAAATTGCAAGGATAATGCTGAGGGGAATATGATAACATAATTCCTAATTCAAATATTACTAGAAATTACTTAGTAGTATTAATTTTCTTAATTATTTGGCTGAAGCAAATATAAATACCTGACTGTCATATTCCTTGTGTGGCGGTTAGGGTATTTATATCTGCTTCAGTCAAATAAATTATATTTAGGAATGTAACAAGGCACACAAAAAAAAAGAGTGAGAAGAAACTAAACTAACTAAATATAGTTTAGGCCAATTAAATGTTTGTCAACCACACCTGCCTCTTCCAAATCCATATACCACATTGTATATTGCCTTTTGTTCTTTAAAACAATTGTTTTGTTATTTCAAAGGTACTTTTTCAAAAGGTAATTGGGCTTTGTTTTTCTTTGAAGATGTTTCGCTTCTAGACCCAGAACCTTCTGGGATGAGAAGTGAAATGTCTTCAAGGAAAAACAAGGTCCAGTTGCTTTTGAAAAAGCATCTTTGGATGATTAAGAATCTCCAAAGACAATCACTTCTGTTTTGGACCTTCTTCATTTTCTATAACTATAAACTTGGTTCTTCCTCTTAACCCTCTTAATTATTCCTTTACCTATTTGTTTTGTGATTTTATCCTCAGTCAGTTTTTTATACATCAAAACCAAATCAATATACGTCATTTGTGCTTTTTGTATTAAAACAATATTCATTCAATGCCTGTTCACTTTTGTATCCTTTTAAACAATTTTAACTGTCATCCTATATTCAATGTTTATTTTTGGCCAAGCATAAACAACTTTCACTATCATAAAACAAAATAAACATTCCTCATAAGAGGCCACATATTAGTCACTATATTTCTACTTCTATTGGTTGGTTGTTTGGTTGGTTGTTTGGTTGGTTGGTTGGTTATCAGAACTCAGTTTTTACTGTTAGTAACCAAATGGATTTTTGTCAAGATGATCTATCCATAACCTGTTCTGTCATATCTCCAGTAGTAACTCTTTATGAATTCATCTTCTTTTCTACTCTTTTGACATGATAAACACAAAGGTTTTATTATAATAGATGAAGTACATACTGATTTCTTTTCGGTGTTCTTTTTTTTTTTTCAATTGTGCAATGTGCATTAGCCATAATGTCTTATGTTCCACAGCCTTTTCTAAAGCCAGCCTAAAAATCTGGCATTTTGTTTCCCATTTACAATTCTAATCTGCACTGGATGATTCTAATCATTATTTTGCTAGTATATGAAACTGAGAACATTGTGTGATAGTTTGCAGTATTACTTCTAAGCAGTTTCATTTATTGTTCCTCACTTATAGACAGAAATCTTGTTAAACTAAATAAACTATTCATTTCATTAAATATCTACTCTTAGAACTTCTAAAGAGGAGCTACCTTGACCTTCTTTCTCCAAACCAAATTATCTAAACTTAGCTGTTTGTTTTTCCAGTCCTAGGAATCCAGACTACATTCTACCACACTCTGTTAAGTCTTTTTCTTCCTCTTCCCTCTTGATTCTTCCTTTTTGATTGGAATGTAGATTGACCTCTTTCAATCAGTTAATCACTCTGTTGCTGTAGGTTGCCCATCAGTTCTTGTAACTTTCTTAGTAGTGACTGAAGTGCTGATCAAACTTCCCCTCTAGTATTAGAGTCACAGATTTCATGAGTACATCCTACTTTCTATGTAATCCAGGCCTGTATTGTTCTGGTGGTCATGAATTTGTAAATGTGTACTGAGAGTTGGGTTTCTGCTTTGTTTTTTAAAGAAGCAGACAGTTTTTGTAACTGAGTTAGTCACTCCTACCACAAATTATTGTAATAAAAGTATAGCTGCATTTTGCTTTAGTGAATATTTTCTAAATCAGCAGTTTGAATGCTGATGGTGATATTTTTTTAAAGAATACATGTAATTACTATACAATAACACACTGATATATTTTTCCTCAGATTGGCAAGAGAACTATTATTATAATTGTTTTTGCTGTAATGCCTGTTTCAAATATAAACCAATACAAGGCTGTAATTATAAACATTGTTAATTAGTTCCTGAAAGCTCAATATATTAAAAATAGAGTCAGTATTATGTAGTTGCTCTTTTTAGAGAATATAAATCAGGCTTTCTCAATTTTTTTTTATCTGGAGAAACCCCTAAAAAAATTTCAGATGTCAAGGAGCCTCTGCATAAAAAAAGTGCCAAAAAATACAAAAGCTTCACAATGCTATTCACTTCTACCTACACAATCCATGTTTTACCATGTTTCTACAACCAGCAAAGTATCAGACCAGCAACTGAATCACAGCATGTAAAAGTTATCATTGGTGTGAGGGCTACCATTAGATGATATGCAAAGCTCAAAAAACAGTATGTAATTTGCTTCAATCACAACAGCTCATGGACCCCTAATAATTTTTCATTGTCCCAGTTCCATAAGTTGGGGCTGTCCTTCACACACTCCATGCAGGTCTTAAGAGGAAAGGGAAATTTCAGCAGCACCTCTTTCAATGACCACACTGGTTGTGGATTCAGTTCTGGCAACTGATAGCATGACATGGGACAGCTGTTGAATATATCTGACCTAAACCCATAAAATACAGAATAGACCTACATGTAGTTCCCTATAGTTTGTTTGGGATTAAAATTTTTCAAAAGAGCCTGTGGTCCATTAATGCTATTAAATAAATTTCTTAGACTACAACTAGCCTAAGTGTATTTCTTTAATAATAATTATCTATGGCAGCCTTTGGTAACTGGGGTTCCATAAAATTATGATTTTTCATCATTTCACTTTTTTCTTCTTTTAAAAATAAATCCATAAAAGACTTTTCCACTGTTTTAAAAAAAAGCACTTCTTCTTGGTGGATTTAATGATTGAAGAAGATGAGAATTAAATAAGAGATTGAATGGATTTCTGGAACAATTAAGAAAGGAAGACAATTGGTTTGTTAATATCTGTTGAAGAGAAGGTCAGAAGTTACTACATTCATAATTTTAGTCTCTTGCTTTTCTTTTCTTGCACTTTTTTCTTGTTTCTTTTCTATTTTTTATTTATATTTACTTTCTTTTGTGAAATTCTTAATAAATAGAAATAAAAAGAAATCAGCAAACTTTAGACAGTTTTACTACAGAAAACATTGATTCATTGAGCTGAAATCAGTACATCTCCCAGACCTTTTGTATATAACACTACAATGCCACATTGCTCAATATTAGTAGTTGGCTGGTTTACATTTATTCCAGAACTAATAAACAAGATTGGCTGGGGACATGCTTTTCTTGAAGCCAACACTTTGGTTTTGGAATTGTTCATTTAGCAGGATTAACTTCAATCATTTTCCTTGATGTTATCTTGTTAAAATGGTTGAACTTCTTTTGCTTTATTTATTTTCTTGTAATAGGAAAATCTGTACTATGTTTTTAAAACAGCTTTATGGATGATTTTTACTTATATATATGTCCCACTCTGTATTCATTTTAGAATACTGGCATTATAACAACAAGAACAATAAGAAAAATTGCTGTATAAAACTATAGAATTGTGGTGCAATAGTTAGAATGCAGTATTTCAGGCAAACTCTGCCCACAATCCTGAAAGGGCGCAAGGTTGACTTAGCCTTCCATCCTTCAAGATTGGTTAAATAAGAATTCAGATTTTTGGGAGAAATGTGCTGTCATTGTAAACTGCCCAGAGATTTCTGTAAATCACTATTGGGTTGTACATAATCTATGTCCTATTGCTATTAATTATTCTACACTAATTTCTGTATAATTTAATTTTGGTGCTCATGGAATAACAAATTTAAAAAATCTGTTGTAATAACAGAATAAACATATAAGTTAAATTTCCATATTTATCACATTTGATATTTATTTTTAAAGAATCATAAAACAATTTTCCCAAATTTATTATACTTTCAATATAACCTGATTGAGTGATCACATGCCATCAAGCGTGATGGTGGCTCCATCAAGATGCAAGGATGACACAGACTTCCTAAACAAACTGAATGCATTTTTGGGTAGATTTGAAGCATCAAATAGCACTCCTGATAGGAAAGCAGTGCCCCATTCTGATGAGCAAGTGCCAAACTTTGATGTCACCTCTGTCCGGAAAACACTACAGACAGTTAATATTCGGAAAGCAGAAGGCCCAGATAACATCCCTGGATGTGTCCTTGGAAAATGCGCAGGGGAGCTGGCTTGTGTTCTCACAGATATTTTCAACCTCTCATTGCAGCAGGCAGTGGTCCCAATGTGTTTTAAGATGGCCATCATCTTGCCAGTGCCAAAAAATTCCACAATTACAGGCCTCAATGATTACAGTCTGGTTGCACTGACATCCACCATCATGAAATGCTTTGAGAAGCTGATAAAAGACACTATTGTATCTAGCCTCCTGCCAGCTTTTGACCCGCTTCAGTTTGCCTACTGACCAAATCGCTCTATGGAGGATGGTATTTCTTCCGTTCTCCATCTGAGCCTGAAGCACTTAGAGGAAAGAAATACTTATGTGCGTTTGCTGTTTGTCGACTTCAGTTTGGCGTTTAACACCATAAGCAGGGTCCATAAGATTATCTGGGACACTACACATCCTCTTCACAACCTATTTTCCTTGCTACCTTCTGGGAAGAGGCTTTGTGGTATCCGAAGCAGAACATCCAGCCAGAGTTTCATTCCATACAGCATTAACCTTGCGAACTCTGAAGCTTCCTCCTTCCGTTATATATTCAAGATGGACAATATTTAATATTTATTTGCTACATATATGTAGGGATGTCGGTCTATACATATGTTGTTTATAGGTGTGTGTCATGTATGTGTTTCACTTTGAGAGCGGGCAACTAAATTTCATTTTTGATGTGTGCCATTGTGCCCAGAGTATAAAAATGACAATAAAGGTCATCTCATCTCATCTCATCTCATCTCATCTCATCTCATCTCATCTCATCTCATCTCATCTCATCTCATCTCATCTTATCTTACCTTACCTTACCTTACCTTATTTCTTAATGTATAATATAACCTGTCTCTAAACTGTGGTGATCTTTCCTTAACCTGGCCTTTCAACTTTTCCAATGGCACCCTATTACCATTGTAACTAAGTCTATCCACCGTGCTGGTGGTCATCTCTTCTTTTCTCTTCTTGCCCAGCTGTTTTGGATAAATAGGCATTAACTTATTACAACTGAGAAGCTTCCTCAACTTTTTCTGTAACAGTTTGGTAGCAATGAGAAAAACAGACAATTCAGATACCTGCCTCCTCTATAACTGATTCACAGATTGTATAATGTGCTATGTAGGCCGAAAGATAGTTTACCACTGGGAATAGGCATACCTATCCAGGATCATATAATCTTGCTTTTAATTATGATAATGGTCTTGCTCTTCTGTATCTCAGAAAAGGTTGTCTTGGAAACTGTCAACTGTTTTTGGTGACTACCTACACATCTTATTTAGATGCAGATATTTAGTCTGTGAAATCCTTGGTGTTCTCTAAATATAGTTGTTTGCTTGCAAATGACATTAGTGTATTGGTGATCCTACCTAATCAAGTAATGAAACATCTGTAAGCAAAATCCAAGCTCAAAGAGCACCAAAGACTCCACAGTTCAACTCCGAGCTACATATATTTTCTCCTACTGGAAGTATTTAGTTTCTTAATATCTAGGATCACTTCAAGATAATAAGTACAATCACTGAGGCTGATTTTACTTTGACAGACTGCCCTAACTTATTTAGAAAGAGTTATCCAAAGTAGAAATAATTTAAAATTCACATATGCTGTATATTGAAATAGTATAATCCAGAAATAGCTATGCTATATCTTTCAGTTGATCATGTTATTTGCTTTGCAGTTTCTATTTTGTAAAATGGAAATAATTGTAGCCTATTGCAGAGATAGTTACTAGAGAGGACTCAGTAATATTTTTCAAATTAAAGAAGTTATCCCTTGTGATTGATTGTGAAGAAACAGAACAATATTCTACCATAGGTTTATTACTTGAGTTTCAGCAAGAATAAATTCTTACAATTGGGGAAAAAAGCAAATGTACTTTTTTGTTGTTATCATTCCAGAATTCTCTCATGCAAGCACTCTGATAATATATAGCCTTCAGAAAGGCATTTTCTAATACAAAACACATCAGTATGACATTTTACTGTGCACAGAGTAGAAAGAAATGGCTCACAAATTTTCTTTTTCCTCTTTTGCTTCCATATTTCCATTATTGGCCACGAATAATAAATTGCATCTGCAAAAGAAGAGAACTTCCCCTCAAAAGCAGTGTCTAAAAATGCATTATAATGAATTGTCACTGTCCCTCAGGAATTAGAATAGATGTAAAAGGTAAGATAAGTAGTTTGAGGAACAAAAACTAAATTTAGTTTTTAGTTTTTTGCTGTAGTATTTATTTTATATTCATCTTGAAACAATACATTGGAAGAAGACTATACAAAATTTGAATTATAATATATTTCAGTTCTTTTTTTAAAAAATGTGGTATTTGATATTTTGAACTAATTAATAACATTAATGATATTAATTAATGTTAAATAAATAATTGGAAATATTGAAGATTGAAGAGTCAAGTATAAGTGATACTCTAAGTATATATGATAAATGGAGTAATAGATACCCTAACAAAGAAGAACTAAGCAACAGTAGCTTTCATGAGCAGTTCAAAAAATTTAAGTAGGGAAGTAAATTGAGAGATTTTCTTGATCTCCTTCCTTACCATGTATGCAAATCTTAGCCATGATAGAATAAATGGTAGCATGGATTAAATGAGCAGTGAATAGATGAGCACAATCAGAATTCCTATAGTTAATTCCTATAATTAACATAGCATCATGAGTAAGCCAATTTAACTATTCAGAAGGTTGATTATTATCTAATGGTAATGGAGAATAATGGCAAGGGAAACTGAAAACTGAAAGATCTTATCATTCTAGTTTAGATACTGGCTCTACCATCTTGCCAATGATGGAAACTGACTGGGAAGGGTGCATACAAAAGGAGGAAGAATCCATCTTCCCACATAGTTAATTAACCAGGCCTAATCTATGAGGGTGAAATAGGTAGAACTGTGAGGAACCTCTTGTTATTTGATTCAAAAGGCAAATATACTTAAAATGACCAGTAAGGTACCTTAGGTAACGTTTGGGATAGGATATACGAAGAAAAAACATAGGATATACCAAGAAAAAAATAAAATCCTATCATCCCCTGGGAATATTGCTGGGTTCCCTGGGAAAGTGTTCATTCTCCAGAGAAGCAACAAAATGCTAAATTGCCATGATGCCCAGAAACATAAGAAGAAATCCAGAGATATACAGCTACACAGTATGAGAGGTACAATACCAAACACTGTACTGAGATACTATATTCACACTGTTTTTTCAGTAATAAAAACACTTTCACCAGAAAGAACTGTGACTCTCTTCAGACTCTCAACACTGCATCTTTCAATGCTTTACAGCATAATTTCAAAGACACTGTACACAGTACTAAAAAAAAGTTATTACTGTATTGCATTTCAGTACTGAGAGTTTGGTTGATAATCATGTTTTCTAATGACCTCTAGTAAATAATATGTCTTTTCAGTTTTAATGTAATATGGAGTAACATTTTCACTGAGCTATGGCCAAGATCTTTTTAACCTGAAGTAGTATCTTTGCTTCATATAAGAGGATGATTTTGCCTTTGGGTACTGAATTTAAAATTAACATTAAATAGCATTTGTCACACTCTTGCCCATTCAGACAGATTCTTTGAAAACTTTTTGCAATCCCCTTTTGCATTTATTGACTGAAATAATGCAAACCTGTCCACCTCAGTATTGTCATCCCTCCCACATGTCCAGTAAACTGACTCATGTAGGAACCAAATGTCTCTTATTTTCAGCAGTGCCCATTTATAGATCCAGGCCTCCATAGAAACTGGCAGAACTATAAAAGAAAGTTGTATAATGTTGAGGTTCCAAGTAAGAAGAGCAATTGATCAATATGTTATTCCAACACTGATAAAATATGGTAATAGATAAGGATATAATTAATTTAACAAGCAGTTTATCATATTTCACCACTCACCCATTCCCCAAATCAGCCTGTCAAAAGAAGCAGCCAGCTGGAGGAGTTCTAGATGAACAATTACAAAATAATTTAACATCATGTCTTGCCCTACTTAAGCTTAAGTTTCTCCTTCTCCTCCCTCAGGCTCATTGATAGGTCAAAAACAGATTTACATCTGAAGGGCAAAAGAAAGGACTCTAAATCTTGAATTGCCTCACAATGAATCAGATCATTGATCCACTTAATTCAGTTTTGTTTATATTAGAGCTGGGCAGAGTTCACCTCTATGCAATCTGTCAATTGTTTTTCAGAAATACAAAATCCACCAACTACACTTTGGTGTAAAATACACTTAGAATAAGGTATTTTTTTAAAAAAAGAAAGATAAGGATATAAGGGCATGGAGAAGTGCTGTAACCTAGATTTAGTTAGATTTCCTTTTTTCTTTTTCTCTGTCCTTATTTTTTTCTTCTTACCATACCTCAGTTTTATTTTATGCTTTATATAATATTGCTTGTCTTAAAAAGACATATTATGATGGGCTCTATGTAAGTATGTATTTAATAAAACTGAACTAAGCTTTGAATGTAACTCTTAAGGAGTTCTGAAGCAGAACATTAAACTTGACATTCTTTGGTATTGTTTTGGACTTTCTGGTTTTGCAATTTGAAATTTCTGGTTTGAAAAGATTATGACTGAACTGGAGGAGCATAGTTGTGACATTATGTCTCCAACACTCAGTCCCGACAATCTAGAACGATGTCATATGAAAGGCACTGAAAGATCAAATAGATTCAGGATGGTTAGACCCAGTGGTGGGATTTAAATATGTGAACAACTGGTTCTTTGTGGATGCCGCTTCCAGAAGTCCATTCTGGGCCTGGGCAACAAAAAATTAGCTACCAGTTCTGCCGAAGTGGTGCAAACCAGCTGAATCCCACCACTGGTTAGACCACTTCATCTCCACTGTACTAGAGAGATGAGTAACAAGTGTGATCAATGCTGTCTGACTGTTATGTTGCAGTCTGCAAAGGGTCCAGATAATTTGTTTCCTCTAGGACTTCCTGAAGTTGCAACTTTTCCTAAACAACTTTTCCTAAAAAAGAGGTTTGGGAATAGGCAAAGTTTTTCCAGCAACTTTACCCATCAGATGCCTGATCTGTTTCTCACTGTGGCCCTCTAAATATTCTTGTGGCCCTTTTCTCCCCATCAGGAAACAGTTTCAAAAGGGCCAATCACCAGCTATATGTGAATGTAGTAACAGCATTATGTTTTTCTGCTCTTATTGCCACAATGAATTTCCTAATATGTGCTCTACCTGTGTTGTGGTTTTCATTCCCTAATATGTGCTCTACTCATGGTTCTCCCAAAGATTAGCATGGCTGGAGCCATTCAAATCTCTGTGATGAGCTAACTCAAATATGTTAGGTTCTAACAAGCCCTGAAGATCTGGCCTTTCCCAAGGTTCTGACATAGGGCTGGATTCAGAGGTCATAAATGAGAAGTTTCAGTGAAGGATGATTTACCATTTGCTAGATAGTGAATTCTGATTATCCTTCCTTTTCTGTTGTGTGTGCTATTTTATATTTTTGGTTTTTAATTTTTTATATTGCACAATTGCCAAGGAGCTGGGTAGCCCTAGTAACATAATTAATTATAAATAAATCTGTCATTCCCAGAAAAAAATAAATTTATTGCCTATGAACCATGCCACTAATCTTCCAACTATGGAAAATAAACCATAAAGAGTGTAAATTATGATATTCAGTAATAGCTTATAGTTTTTAAGAGTTTTTATTTTTAAGATGGCATAAGATGCTATCTTAATTGGTTTAGTACAACCTCTGTATATGTTTTAGATTCAAGAATGTAAAATCTCCTACCCTCTTCTTAATATTGTAGTCAGAATAATTCAATATGTTACTCCGGTGTAACCCTTTACGTTATGATTTATATTCTCTAAATGTTATAGCTTCCATGCTGTTTACATACCATTCTGCCAAAAAACAAAAAAATGAAGCAGCCTGTGGTTAAATCTTTTATCAAAACAAATCTCAGTTGGATCCAATTGAATCTTATTGCATTCAAATATCACATTTAAATAGAATCTTGGCTGGTTTACCTAACTTACTTCCTTATGTTCAGAAAATTATTCTGAGTATCAAATGGAACTTAGATCTCTGTCCAATCAAACAAAAACCCTTATTCGTTATCCAAATATATGTATCTATGAAAATAAACATATTTAATCCCATGAGTAAAGAACTTATCAAAGTTTATCTGATTAGCAGTGAACTAAATCAATTTTTAATGAACGATATTGTTGAATAGTGGTAAAAAGTGTTATATATAGAACAAAAGCATGAGAATGTATTTTCATAACATTCTGCTTCATCCTACCTTCATACTACTTGAATCTTGATTAAATTTAGGAATTTTATCAATAGAACTGTCTCTCTGGGTTAGTTATCATCTTTACCAACTGCACAATATCAGGACAGACATGGTGTGGCGAGGGAGAAGGAGACATGCACTAGGCAGCTAATTCAACACTAGTGATGAAATGGCGTGAAAGATGTGGTAGCAAAGATTGTTCAAATGTTTATCAGAAATGAGAAGCTGAAAAATTGAATACTATAAAGCCACTAAATAAATGTCTAATATTTATATTCACAGCTGATTTCAGAGAAAAAATTCTAATTATCCATCCATCACCAAAGTGCTCTGATTTCCAGAACATTTTTATTTTCCCTTTGTAAATGCAGGAAATTCCTCAACTTACAACAGTTCATTTAGTGACCATCTGAAGTTACAAATGCATTGAAAAAAGTGACATAGGACAAATTTTCACACTTCTGACCACTGCAGCCTGCTCATGGTCATGAGATTTTTATTTGGATGCTTGACAACTGTTTCATATTCATGACAGTTGTAGTATCCCTGGGTCTTGTTCTGACATGCAAAGTCAATGGGTGAGCCAGATTCACTTAACAACCATGTTACTAATTTAACAACTCTAGTAGTTCATTTAATAAATGAGGCCAGATGTCATAAAATTAAGCAAAACTCACTTAACATTTTTTTCATTTAGCAACATAAATTCTGGGCTCAGTTGAGGTCATAAGTCATAGGTGTATTTACCTAGCTATCTTAGTAGCAGCAACACTTCATCCAAGACAAGAAAAAACACAGGTATTCCAAAGGACCTGTTCGAAGAGAGACTTGGTGAATAACAACTCTTTCTCTCAAACCTTTCTCATTCCTTTCAGCAATAAACCTGATAAATCATGCTAGATAATCAGTAGAGGTCAAAGAAAATATATTTATCCAATTCAAGGTTGGCAAGTAACACTGACTGTAATGGACTTCTTGTCTGTCTCTCTTTTTACAGGATTTTAGTTTAAAGATTTAGCCAATATTTATCAATATAATGAAATGTGTTAGCTTATTACAACAGCACTTGCTCTAGTATAAAAATCATCCTAGGCAATCCTTCCTTCCTTTCATTTTCTCTTAAAATAGATGTTTCCTTATATATAACTAACCACAATATAAATGGATATTTTATCTTTCTTATGCTTAAGTAATCCTGTGTCTTTTCCTTTACCTAGATTTTGCAATGTAATCTGCTCATTTATTTATAATGGCATAAGTAAGTCTTTTCATTTTATATAATGGCATTATAAAATATAAATATAAGGAAAATATTCCAAGACTTCCATATTACATAGATTTCATTCACATCATTTGAGAATATCATTACCCACTGTATAAAGATGAAATCTTCAAATATTTTTGTTATTTTATTGCTTTATTTACCTCTGTCTTCAATCTATTACCATCATAACTTTCTTCACTTACAATAGACTTCCTCATTGGTTTAAAATGATATTTTGGATCATGAAGGATTAGAGTAACTTTGGGAGTTATCCAAATACACCAAATAATTTGTTGCTATTTTATTTATGTCTTAAATATTTTAGTAACTCCAAATCCCTTTTCAAAAGTGAATGTACTAGTGTGACTAAAATAAATGCATATACTTTTAAACTATATTTAGACTATACATATAAACTATATTTAATATTTTAAATTCATTGATGTATTGAGAATTGAGAATTATGGGAAATGAAGAGAATATGTTTGTTTTTAATCCCAACTTTTATTTTTTTGTTTCCTTTTTTTCCCCAACATATAGAAAAAAATTGTTTTGCTTCCATTGTTATTTATTTTTCTTTTCCTTACTTCATTTTTTCCAGGGGATTCTATTCAAGGGAGTATACAAAACAAGGAGTTGTCTGAAGTGGTCTACATTTCAGGACATATATAAATATGGGCAAGATAGTTGCCAGGCCCCAAAATCAAGAAGGACATCTAATAGATTTCTTTCTTTATTATTTTATTTTTCTAGATCTATAGACAGAATATTGCCAAAGTAAAGCAAACTACTACTCACATGAAGCCTATACTCTGTGAATTTAGGGTAGGGGCCATTGTCAAGAATGCACTTCTCCCTCCTGGGAATCCACTTTCTTACTACATTCCATCATGGTTGCAAATATCATGGTGATATGCAAGATATATGCCATATTTGTTCCGAGAAGGACACTAACTAACCTGCACTAAGTACAAGTGTTCATTGTGTTGAAGGAGGTTAAAGATGAAAGTCTGAAAGTTATTCTCGCCACACTAAGACTCATTAGAAAAAAACAATGTCTGCAGGAAGAATCTACTAAAAAAAAACCAAGAAGATGTTGGCAGCATGTAACTCAAAGCACCAAGAGTTGTTTCCTGTCGTTAAAAATGTACAATCAAGTTAAGATTTTCTCTCTGGTAGATTAATCATAGCTTCTGGAGAAAAGTTTTCAGCCAGGGTTCCAGGGACTGGAAGAAACAAGAAGACACTTCGGTGATGGAACTAAAGAATGCAATACCGTAGTTATCCCAAAGAGAAAAAGTAAGTGGTAATGGATGACTCACTGCAGGATGAAACAAAGTTGTCAATTTCAGACCACACATGATATCTAGGGAAATGTACTATCTCCCAGGTGCAAGGATCCATGACGTGACAGAGATGTGTGCCTACTTGATCAAATCTACTGATCACTATCCCTTTTGTCTTTAAGTATTGGTCCTACTGACAAATATATAAGGATGGAGCTTATGTTGTCACATCATAATTCATGTTTTATACTTCTATGAAATTTCAGCTGTTACAGCACTCTAGTTGTTCTCTTAATTAAGTAGAAGTCAATCAGTATTTACATACCAAATCATATAAGAAAATTGTTTTTAATTAAGATATCCTCAAATAGTCTTGGCATGAATATTGGCATGAACTCTGTCTCCATTAATTTTGATTTGCTGCAATATCTGCTTAGTTAACGATAACACAGTTATCAAAGTGAAACAATTGATTTCATACATTGGGTTCCACAAATATCCAATAACCATTCAGTCATAACATTTATTAATATATAGTGATTTCAGTTACACTACCAGAGCTAGAGGCAATCAGCAGGCCAATATCTGACATATTTAGAATTTTTAGTGAATCAGTGAATGTCAGTAAATCTCCCCTATTTTGTTACTATTCAGTCCTTATAAAAAATCTAGGCAAACTGGTTAAGTCTCTGCTTAAAGCAACAGACACTAAGAACATATACATAATAATCAAAACAAAATGCATAAACATATAGCAGTTTCTGATCTCTCCATGCTGGTAATGCCTCCAGATAAAGCACTGGTAGGTGCTTTATCACTGGAGGCTTTCAAGAAGAGACTGGACTGCTTGATCAAAGGGTTGGACTAGATGATCTACAAGGTCCCTTCCAACTCCGTTATTCTGTAATGCATCTAAACATTATAGCTTTAAAAAAATAATGCTTTATTTCTCTCCCTCTTTGGTAACAAACTTTATATGAATATGCTTTGGAATATGCATTAGAAATATAATACTATTGAAAAGTTTGGAAGATAACATTTCCTGTAATTAATGCACAAATTGTGTACTTTTTGTAAGATATATCTGGTTTTAAAATAGCTATTCAAGGTTTAATTGCATTTATTAGTTGACATTGTCCTAAGAATTATTGGAAAGTTTCACTCTATCGGAAATTAGATTTAATTCAATGTATGTATACTGACACTTCGTGTTTAACAAATGATAGCCATTAAAGCATGTTTTTCCCTGTAGTGATAGGAATCTGTTAATCAATATTTCTTTCTTTAAATACTATATTTTATAAAGACTTTAAAACTACAGAAACTTGAAAGAAAAAATAGAAAAAAATTAAAGGGTAAAAGAAAAAGTTAAGAATAATAAAAAAAAGCAAGAGCAAGAAAGGTACCTAAAGAAGTGACTTCTTATCTTTGCAGCATTTACAAACCATTTACCATCTCCACCTTGGGTGTTTGCATATCATAGTTGCCTTCATCTCATCAACAACTCTTTTGAATTGATAAATCTCAAAATCAGCAGTTTATTCTTATTCCTTTTCAGCAAAAAAGTTTATAAAGGATTTTCAGACGTTTATAAAGTAATTGTTTATTGTAATATCCTTCTTGATAATCAGCATTTTATATGTGGCACTATGACATATTTCATATATGCACTGGATCCGTATCATGCTTCTGAATCTAGGCAAATGGGTTGCTTCTGATGTTCTAGCTAACATATTGCCAAGTAAGTCAATGTTTACATGGCACTTGATTTCTAATAGACAGAGAGAGAGAGAGAGAGAGAGAGAGAGAGAGAGAGAGAGAGAGAGAGAGAGAGAGAGAGAGAGAGAGAGAGAGAGAGAGAGAGAGAAATCTGCTAAGGCCCAAAAGAATGAGGCAAACACAACTTAGCATAGCCTCTTGCTTTAGCAGTTTTTCAATATAAAAATTAATTTCAGAGAAATTGGCATGTGATATTCATACATCCTTTGTAATTATAAGCTGGCTAAGAAGGTAGACTGATAAACATCATATCTCTCTTTGCAAAATCCATGGAAAAGATGGATTCCTGGTTTTCTATTCTTCAACTAAAGTGCATGGGATAAGGCAATAGATGGAAATGGCTAGGCCCCAGCCACTTGGGAGAGGCTAAAATTTATACTACCATTTTGAAATATGTGATGTAATATTTTTGATACAAAGTTCTTTGTTTTGATGTTTCATTTTATGTTTCATTACTGTTTTAAACCTGAACTTTTTACCTCCTTGATCCTCGCAAATTTACAAAGCTCCCTACTATAGTAGGAGTATGATCATTATTCTACTTGCTTGCATAGTTTAAATTATGATGACACTAATAATTGCTTTACCAAAGTTTAATGTTCTTCTGGCTTAAGTCACTACCGATCTTCATTAAAAAATTCACCTAATGTATCTCAAAAGCAGGATAGAATTTTTCTTCAATTTAAGAATGAATTAATCATCAGTAATTATCCTTCCCCCTGCTGATGAATCTGGTTATTAAATGACTTTAAAATAAAAAAAGAATAAAAATACTAGTTTTGAATATATATGTACACATATATGAAAGGCTTTAACAGCTTTAGCTGTGCCAGTCGCTATCAGGTGCCCACTGTAGCTATTACTCCTTATCAAATCAGACAGATGCTGGAAATGAATTTATTAAATTTGCCACTTTGCCTGCAGAAAAGCCAGTCCTGTCCAAATTATTCTATTTTATTTATTCCCTTCAATTTATGTATAATTTCCTGAAAGAACTTTGCTGCAAGGTGACTGTTACCATCACATGCTCAGAATACAAATCGAGAACAATATAAAGTAGATATTTTGCTTATATATTTCATTGTCAAATCAATACAAGATTTTTTTTCACTTTTTTCATCCTCTCTAGGAGGCAATCTATCTTGCACATACATTGGATAAATAAACAAATAATAGAGTACTAAGACATTTTATGTTAAATTTCTTGTCAGGACAAACCTCCATTAAGCTGTAAAAATATTTGATGGGCACAATTAAAATTAATAAAAGAAAAAACAAAAATATAAACAATAGACATTACAAAGGAAAAATCCTGCAAACGATGCGTGCACTTTATAGTACATCAGATTAAAATATGACTTTTAGAGTCTAAATTTGTTATGTAGTAGAATTTCATATGATTTACAGGTAATTCTTGACTTACAACCCATCAATTAACAACTGTTTGAAGTTAAAATGAATTTTTAAAAAGCTACTTATGACCCATCCTCAAAGTTATGGCTGCTTCACATCATTACATGATTGTAGTTTGGTCACTTAGCGATCAGCCTGCATCTATAACTGGTCACAGTGTTCCATGGTCACATAATCATGATTTGTGACAGTTTTTGCTAGTTTGAATTGATTTGCTTTAAAACGGTGGTGACATCTTTATGACCATTATGAAAATGGTCTTATAATCAGGTCTGGTCATATGTACCTCAATTTATGACCCCAAATGACTTATAACTGAAATTCTGGGCTCCATTGTGATTGTAAATTGAGGACTGCCTATGTAAGGTTTCTGCTTTTATTATCTCCCCAAATACTTAATGAGTATTCAAGATATAAAAATGCCTGTTTGTACACAAGGAGACTTCTCCTGTGCATGCTTCTAACAAATTAAACAAATAAGCTCAAATGTTCAATAATACTCCCAGCTGCCCTTCACATTTCAAATTTAACTGGATTTTTAATATGACTGAATCAAATAAATTGGATGTTAAATAGATGCAGAGGATCAAGCAGTATGGGTAAGAGTGCTCTATTACAATATGAACAAGATAGACTTCATAGTTGATACATGATACAAATCATATACAGTTTGCTTTTATTTATAATTCTTGAATAATCCACACTTTAAAAGTGACAGATTGAACAATTGCCTAGGGCAACATATTCAAATAAATATTTCACTTCAGTTTACATAATTCATTTGGCATATACCTTACACATCCTTTTCTTTATTTCTTTTCATAAAATATCAGATTTAATTCTGATGTTATTTATTTATTTATTTCACTTTATGTGGCTCCATCTATTTCAGGAACAAATGACTGTTGAAACATAAGAAATTTATTTTTTTTTCAACCAAAGCCACTTCCTGTAGGCTTAAAATACCTGTGACTACAGTTTACCTGACCTTGTATAATGTGCCAGAAGTTTTAAACTTCTGATTTGCTTGTATAATAATTTGTAAGCAAATGTAATTTCTTGAATATTATAACTATTTTTTGATGAATGTTTGGAAATCTCATAAAAAGAGAATAAAATAGACTTGCTGATCACGCCAAGGCCCAAATAGCTAGTCTCAGTAGTCCTGGATGTAGTAACAGGAATGGCAGTACCTGGGGGATGGAGTGGAATCATCCTAGAATCCACAGTTACGTTTAGTATATTCTGTACATTCATTGTTTACTGAATAATCTTGGTTTCAAATTCCAGTTCCAAATATTATTTAAAAGGGAGCAGTTAGGCATTAACCAATAATACCACTTAAGCAAATTCCAGCACAAAAGGAGATGGAATTAATAAAGAGAGAGAAAAAGCTAGGTAGTCTTTATTTTTCTAATCATGATAAAAGATAACCTAACACACTATAGGCAGAAAATGTAGAAACCAGGAATTGAACTGTTTTCATGAAACTTTTTTTGTTACCTGTGAGATTCACTACAGTAAACATAGATTCCATATAGCTATTGATTAGATAGTTCTTCCTGACCTGCATTAAGAACATCCTGATAAAATACCAAAATAAGTTCTTCCTTCTATTTAGAATGAAAAGACATAAGGCAATTTAGAAGAAGAAAGATTTATAGAGCACAGACAGTACTAAGCATGAATGAAGAACTGCAATTACATGAGAAAAAATAAGAAGAAAGAAGAAAATAATTCTTGAGTTCAAAGAAGGAATGTTTGTTACAAACAGCAATGACTAGTTTGCTTTACTTCACAGCTGATCTCTGTGCCAAATGAATTACTAATTTTGTTTCTCACATATTTCTGTTTCTGATGGAAATGTCTCCCTGAGGAATATTGGCACTTTATTTGCCTTTGCTCATTCCAGGAAAATATTTCCTTCACATTTTTAATAATAATAATGATAATAAAAGGAATTGAAGGCTTGACAAAAACATGTCAAATCCAGATTAAGCACCTGAATAACTGGAAGGAGGAAGAGGAGCAGGAGGAAGAGAAAATTCAGGAAAAGTTGTGTCTGTAGAAGCAATAATGCAATATAATCTATTTTATAATATATAATAATATATTTTAATTTTATTTAACTTAGAGAACAAATCAGAACAATGTCTTCTGCTTTAAATTTAGCATTAGAAACCCTGATAATGTTTTGGTGATAAACTGATATTGTTAACAGATATGGGGTTGAATTAAAATTTGAACATGGGAGTTCATGGTTATAAAATGCACTTTTAATTCAGCAATGCATCAGCCTACTACATATTGATGGTGCTTTGGCCTAACTATGTTTACTTGAAAAATAAGTATGGAGAAATTGGACAGGATGGCTGGCTTTAACATACCTCAGTGCTATAAGAATACACCCAATTCATATTCCAAGGCAGTTACAAAGTGCACTGATATCAGCATTTCCTCAGAATTTCTAAGTAGCCAACTATGGCTGAATTAAAGGAAAGCTATATAATATATTTCATACAAAGAAGAGATGACTGAATCAATTTTTGGTATTATGAATTTTATGAAAAGAGTTTACCAAGCATAGTGGCTTCTTCTAATCCCCTAGCTTGTTAAAAGCAACACCAGATAAATCAAGCATTTTAATTCTCATTTTTTTCCCTTTCAAACTGAAAGAGATCATGTATATTGCATTCCTGCTGGAAATGATTCCTCTGACATGGTGTTTTTCTTTATTATTGTAATATTTGTGGCACACAACAAATAATATTAATAGAACAACACTTTGTATAAAAATATACCTATGAGACACATATGCATTTTGCAGCTAACGGCTGTATTTGAATATTTGCTAAACTAAATATTAAGCAAAGATAGAATATTTTGAATGCTTTGAATATGAAATGCAGTAGCTGCTTAATAGAAACAAGAGAGTCAAAATGGAAATTAAAGGGTTGAAAGAATGAACAACTTTTACTTAAATGCTGCATGCATAGTATTACATTATCTCAAAAAAATATTGGACTGTATCTCTCTCTAAGACTCAATTCACAGTTAAAATACATGCAAACCCACTTTTGGTTTTTATATTTGGCACACTGAGCACATGGATGAAAAAAAGCAAGATAGCTCTTCATTATTTGTTATCATTGCTCTCCAAGTATTGGCAATGAACATGTGCAGGATCAGTCCCAGTAGTGATTCTTGTTAAGTTCACCTGAAGAGATTTTAAAAATGTTTGACCTATTCAGTGGTGGGATTCAGCCAATTCATATCTCTTCAGCAGAACCAGTAGCTAATTTTCCTATGCCAATGGAATCCATGGATGGAGAAATGCCATTTCAACATGGTGGATGACTTTTCAGAAACTCCTTGAAGGATCAGTTTGTTCTCTCTTTAGAAGGGATTTCTTGATAATCATACTATCCACCTTCTGAGTTCCTACATTTTCTGAAGACAAAAGAAATTTAATATATAGCAAGCACTGAAACATGGAAAAATATAAATATGAAGGTAACATATTTATTACAAATGCTACTTATTTATCAAATTATTTTCTTTTATTTTTATAAATGGAAAAAGAATTGTAATAATAATAAAATAAAACAAAGTTGAAGATTGTCCATTTATGTCAAGTTAACAATCACTGGGCAATTATTTTTCTCTCTACAAACTTACAAAAAATAAAGAACCTTATTTTACAAGTTCCAAAAGTTACTATTGCCTTGTTGCTGGTGTTTATGTTTTATTTAACTATGTTGATTAATTATAATGTTTATGTGAAACATGCCTTATGCAACAAAAGATGAGAAACTAGCATCTATGGCACTTGTGGGAAAATGATGCCAATAAGGAATACTTTTCTAAAACACACGAGGAAACTGTAAGATAATATTAATATATTTCATTTTTTTAATCTTTTTCATTTACATTATCCCCTTGGAGTTATACATAATATTTGTATAAAACAATATTGCAGCATTGATCTCAAAGAATGAGAGATACAAAGCGTGAAATATCTTTTACTGGACCAGTCTATGCATGCAGAAGTTTTGAAGTAAAATAATTACCTTGCATCATTTCTGTGCCACAATGAATATTTATGGTAAAATTAGCATTTGAGAATTCTTAATTTGCATAAGCGTTTACTTTTAATCAAGGTTCTTATCTTTACATAGTGCCTGAATATTTCTTGAAGGCGTTATGGACGAGTTTTGATTTTTTCACATATCTGAAAAGAATGTTCAACAGAAAAGGAAGCATCTGTTTTGCAGATTAGTTCATTTTCTTAACAGCAATTATATTTATATTTTATCCTCTCTTTCTCTAAGATTACATCAAAGTTCTTAAACCATAAATTCATTTTTTCTTCTTTCTTCAGCAAAAGGTTCATAAGAGGTTTCCAGTTACTAACAAATGTAATAGTCAATCTTTCCAAGCAAACAAGTTAATTTATTTTTTTACTGCTAAAAAATAAGCATATTTATATATATATATATTATTGATTTTTTTAACATAATCACTATTAATATTTGGTAAACAGCATGTTGTCTGGGTTTATATTTACAAACAATCAGTAACAATTAGTTTCTAAAATTCCATACTCCAGATAGTAGCTTTCCTTGATTTTCTCTTCTTCCAATAATTTTCTCTTTTTTTCTCTGTTTTTGTTTAATCCCATTAGATACCTTAAAAATATTTTTCTTTCTTCTCTCTTAGTTTCTCTTATCATTTTTTTGTCTCTCAAGTTCTCACGGTTCTTCTGACAGCTCTGTAATCCATTTTGTCAAATCTTGTTTCTTGTCCTTAGACTTATTTTATCATTTTAAAGTGTAGGTTGTCTTTTCCATGTCCAATATTTCCTGCAAGTTTTTCTCCATCTGGATTAAATCATAGTTCCTTCCATTATTAAATTCCATCTTTAAATCTCTTTCCTCTGATTTATGCTCAATTATCTGCTTTACTTGATAGCTCTCTCTTTTTGTTTTCTGAGAGTTTGTTTGTTGTGAAGTTAAATTGAAGATATGTTCATTTAAATTTTCAAAGTTATTTTTAATTTCCTTGTGGTTTGAGATCATTGTCATTTGTATTAGTTGTAGCATAGCATACATTTTCTCCTGGAAAGTATTTGTTTTTTCTTGATTTTTTTTTTTTGCAGACCTCTGATGCTCCATAATAGCCAAAAGTAAAGTTTTCCTTTCTCTGAAAACAGCTTTAAAGTCACAGTTCAATAAATATTTATAATTCAGGGAGGTCATTTTTTCTCCTAAATTTTATAGTTCTTGCACCAGTTCATTTTTCAGTTTTCAAAACAGGCAATTGCCTTCTATTTGCATCAATAATCTTTAGGCAAGAAAATCTTAACTTATTCCACCAATTTCACACTTATCCAGATTTAAGTCTTATAGTCATTTCATTTCAGTATGTTTCTTTTCCCCATAAAACTTTAATTTACTCCTTCCATCTGTAGGAGGGTAGAGCAAAAATCCCCCTCCTCTCACTTTCAGAAGATTTTTGCTTCTTGGGTTTTCTTTCAGGAAATCAGTCAAGTAGAAGAGAGAGAATCAATATTCTTACCCAGTTCCAAACACGTTGTTTACTATCAAGCTTGACTTAGTGCTTTTTGGCTTCAGCTGCTTGTAGTTTAGGCTAGACTCTGGAGTGATGCTAGCCTTTCTTTGTTGCTTTTTGGAGGGCTTTCCCCAATTGATTGGATCTACTACCATCTCTCCATGGTTGGTGGGGCTTCCTTCCTTCTTTGCTGCCTCTTCAGGCTGACCTTTGGCCCATTTAGGATCCCCAGACAGAGAAGAATCGGCTGTAGAGTGCAGAGCCCTGCGATCCTTCAGCTAATGGTGCTACTGTGCAAAACAGGAAGCCAGTTCTAAATAAGCATATTAGTTTTGCCATATTTTCTAGTTCCATCATTCCTTCATTGTGTATTTGATGTTTGTTTACTAAATGAATAATTTCAAGTCTGACTCTAAATTTCACTCTGTTACTTCTAGTTCACTTCTCTAAACTATCAACATTGGCTGAATGAAAATATGAAACAATATAGTAAATGCTGTTGGTATTAACTCATTCTACTTATTTTTTCTTCTTTTTTGTTTCTATTACTCATTAATTTTTTGTGTACTTTGTATAACATTGTTTTTGCCAAAAGGTAACAATATGATGATTTTGCATATGCAATAAACAAAATAAAAAATATGTTATATATTCCTCAAATTAACCAATTCTGACCCATATAATGTATCTTGAACAGGGTAAAAGATAATGCTTTCATTAGTTGTTGCAACAATTATTCTAGTTGTTATTCTAGAACGCTCTTCTTCCAGCATTTTGAGTCCTACATTTGATTCTTATTTTAGACATTTGTACATTACAGATTTGTCTTTTCTGCCTCTATTGAACTCAATTTACTTTCCCCAAAACTACCAAAAAGGCTAAATTGGGAGAATGATTTCCTAACAAGAAAGTTTGGTGATAGCTTTTAGTCAATAAGGACAGTCACAATGAGTTAGTTCAATAAAAAGAATTACCAAAAGGAGATGTTGCTGAAATACCCAACAAGGAGTTTTCCTAAATTTAATGCATTAATTGTCTTTACAATTACTCTGAATTTGGTTACACCATTTTGTTATTTGCATTTTGCTTTCTCTTGAAAACTTGAATTATCCTTTCCATTTTTTTCTATTTCAAGTCAAGCCCAAGCACTTTCCCTAGGGAAGTTTGTGTGTGTGTGCACATGTACGTGTTTTAGTACAATCCATATGTAACTTGTTATTTATTGATTGATGAAATGCAATTAAGTCATTACATTTCTTAAAGAGTCACCTGTAACCCTGATACTTAGAGGCTAATTGACTAATCATTAAGAACCCATATTGTCTGCTAAATTAGAAATGAAAGTAATTGAAATCAGTACAAATCTCTTTCTTAAATCTTAAATCAAATCTTAAGCAACAAAGTGATGCATGACATCATATCAAGACTGGGAAAGCAGTGATTAATAGCCTGTAGACATTCCTTCTGATGTTAATTGCAGTCTGTAGTCTTCTTACTCTGGAGGAGTTACATTAAAGCTCTGGAATCAATGGTGTGAAATGGCGGCTTTTTAAAAAATAAAAGTAAAACAAATAAAAACTAGGATTTTACACCTGACCCCCAAAAAAGTATATTTTCAAAGCTTCCATTTAGCACATTTTCTCAAAGTCTTAAATTTACTTCTAGAGAATGAATTTGTATTGAGGTTGACATTATATAGTAACACTTTTACTCAATAAGCTATTGTGCAGACGTAGAAGAACCATAATGATCATTGCCTCACAGGATAAAACTGCAGAAAGGATTATATCTACTGTCTATAATATAGGTTAAACACAAACATAATTATTTCCTGGGGATTTTAACTATAAACTGACAGCATAAAGAACCAACAAAGTTCAGAGAAGGAACCAACAGGGAGTAAAGCAAACAGAATGAATGTCAAAACAGCTAAACAGACGTTAAATCAATGTAACAATACTATGTTTGATTAATTACTCAGGGTAAGTAATAAATAGGACACTTTAGGACATTAACTGCAAAGGTATAGTCTATCATAGTGTTTTTCAAACTTGCCAACTTTCAGATATGTAAACTTCAGCTTCCCATACTGGCTAGTGATTTCTGGGAAATCCATAAATCTAAAAGTTGCCAAGTTTGAAAAACACTGGTCTATACACTGGCTGCTTGCTAAAATTATTTGGAGATCCTTGATTTAACCAACTTATTCATATTATTATATTAATATATTCCATCAGAGTTTCCATAGTCAAGCTTTGGAATGTCCATCTTAACTAAAATAGTAATGAAGTGATCGGAAAACTTTTGCATATTCTGGAGATATATTCTACTGCATAAAAGTCCCTCCTACTGATTAGTCAGATTAGAAATTAGTATATACCAATTTCATCTTTCTTCTCCTAGCTGATCTCAAAATTTGCTTGGTCAATCTTCCTGGGGAAAACAATAAAATGTGAAAACAAGATATTTGGACAATCATATAAAAAAATGCAAACACTGCCTAATTTCTTTGGAAACCCATTAATAGCTGAAGCTTTCCCTACAGCTAGCATAGAAAATATATTATTTTTATACCTTCAGAGTAACATGACTATTTCAAATCCCTGTTTCTCAATTACTGCATCTTATGATAGAATGATCAAGAAGACAAATATGATCTCTATCCTTTATTTTCTCATTTTCTTCCTTCTGCTGCTGATGAAGTACAGCACATGTAGGAAAAATGTTGCTAGGTACTTAGCATATTTGGCTGTTCTCATACACATTTTATAAAATCTCTACATTTTAATATGCATATCTGTGTACAGAGATGAGGTTTTGTAGAAAGAAAACTCAAACATTAAGCAAAACAGTAAGTAAAAATGAGTCTGTGCTTATGATCTTACTTCAGCTTTCCAGCAAAAGTCATAAATCCTGTCACAGTTACTTTTTCATCAGCATTGTAACTGAAAATAGTTACAGACATTGAAATACCCCTGCAGTCACATGAACAAACTTGCCTGCCCACATTTACAACCACAGGATCTACTTAACTCCTTCCACAAACCTATCTCTCCCATCTCTGTCCTTTTGGCAGCTCTGCACAGTAGCACTCCTTGACAGAAGTACTACACTGAGGTAGTGCCTAATGCAACCAAACAGCTTAGATGACATCAATTGGTATTTTATAACATATTATTTTATGTATTTATTTATTTAGATTTTATATTGTTCCATAGTATCAGAGCCTTCAATCAGATCTATTATCTTTCTCTTATGCCAAAACAAAACTTTCCTTCCTTCCTTCCTTCCTTCCTTCCTTCCTTCCTTCCTTCCTTCCTTCCTTCCTTCCTTCCTTCCTTTCTTCCTTCCTTCCTTCCTTCCTTCATTATGTCATGTCATGTCATATTACATTACATTATATTCAGTGGTGGGATTCAGCCAGTAGCTAATTTTTTGTTGCCGAAGCCCAGAATGGACTTCCGGAAGCATCATCCACACAGAGAACCGGTTGTTCACATATTTGAATTCCATTACTGATTATATTACATTACTTCATCCATACCCTGGGATTTATTCTTCTTCTGTTCCAAGTCATACTCTACATATGCCACATTGCACACCAGACTGGCCTATTGATAATTATTTTTAATTGATCATAGCTTTTATAAATCACAGATTTTATATTACACCTTTTAATTAAATAGGGACAGCACAATGGTTCAGTGGTTAAGATTCTGAGCTTGCTGGCTGGAAAGAAGACAGCCTGTGTTTGAAACCTGAGCATTGTGCAATGGGATGTGCATTTATCTTTGCCTAGCTCCTGCCTACCTAGCAGTGCAAAACCATGCAAATGCAAGTAGATAAATAAGTACCACTTCTGTGGGGAGGAAACAGTGCTCTGCGATATCATGCTGACCACCTGACCATGGAAATGTCTTTGGATACTGCTGCTCATGGTCTCAAAATTGACATGAATGCCGCACCTATATTCAGCAATGACTAGTGCAGGGCTTTTCAACCAGTGGTATGGGTACCACCTGTGGTACATTGGCACCTCGCAGGTGGTACACGACCATCCTAGAAAAGTGTTAGCGGGGGAGGGGAATAAGCTGAACCAGTGGCAGCACCGCACAAGCCTGAACAAGAGATGGCTGGAGTTGAAGGGCTGTCAGGGCTCAGCGAAAGAACCAGGATCAGCGCCAAACTCCAGCTGTAGCTCGGCGCTGATCCTGGTGCTTCAGCTGAGCCCATAAGAAGCGCTGATCAGCTGGAAAGCAGCACCAATCCTGGTGCTTCTGCTGAGCTCAGAAAAAGTGCCGATCAGCTGGAATGTTGCAGCATCTCCAGGGTCTTGTGATTTACATTCAGATGCTTGGCAACTGATTCATATTTATGACAGTCACAGTGTCCCAGGGTCATGTGAAGTGACCAAAACCTGCTGCAACCACCCAGCAGATGGGGGGAATAAAAACCAAACACTCCCCACCCCACCCCCGCTGCCAATCCTCAACAGAAATGCTCACAACAATGAAAACCTTGGACAGGAGGAAGAGCGCCACCAGGTGGGCAGGCAGGTGTCTTGCTCAGCTGTGGCTTGGGGGGCACTTTTTTCAGGGCCATTGTAACTTCGAACAGTCACTAAGAGAACTGTTGTAAGTCGAGGACTACCTGTACTTTATCACTTTTTTCCTTTTTTTTTGGTCATCAAGTTTTTGACACCTTGCTAGGTGACTGGTGGTACTCAGATATTGCCATATCCTAAACGTGGTACAATGGGTAAAAAGGTTGAAAAGTTCTGGACTAGTGGAGTAAAATCTATAGGAATTCCTTTCCTTCCTTAGTAAAATAATGTAGTAGCTTTAGACTTCTCTCCATTTCCCTTCCCTGCTAATGGTAAGGACAACAACAATCAGTACTCACATATTTTGGAAAGTATGCCAGAAGTGGAACCAAAGTCAAATTTTACATCAAAACAGCTTATAATATTCTATGCAGGCTGCAAATTTGACCTGTAATCTAAAGGCTCTTTTGCAAGCCAACATATTGTTACGTACATCCTACCAGTTATGACACATACTCAGAACTGTTTTATGTAAAATACATTGCCTGCAGTGGTTCATTTATTATGTGCTGCACTAAAATGAAAATGTAATTATATTTGTGTCATGCACATATTCTTGATATCTAGATAAAAGTTGAGAGAAAAAATAAAGGCTGGAATTTTTAATAGTATTGAAAAATCAATGACTTAAAAATAAAAGAAGCTTCTCCATCTTTTATTTGCCCTGCCTTCCTTTCCTCTTATATCCTGTAAAGTACTTAGTTGTTTTATAATGACATTTCTCATTTGTTTTTATTTTGAGAAACATGTCCATGTCAGCAAGATTTAAAATTTATTCTCCCTGGAATTACAGCAAATAGTTTACCTACAGTAATTCAGGGGAACAAAATATTTCACTGAGTATTGGCATATCTATAAATTCAGTGAGTTATATTACAAAAATGAATTAGTCTGAGAACAAGAGATCAAACCTTGGCAGGAAAAAAGAATCTTCTTGCCCAAATAAAAAATATGGTCACAACACTGAGATTCTAAATAAATGTTTAATTTAGTAGGGTGTTGTCTGCTTATTCTGGGTATAATAATACTGTATGAAAGAATATTTCTTTCCCCCTGTTGAAAAAAACTGCTTCTCCAAAAGGTCCTTTAAGTATCTAATCTGGGGTTGGAAGTTGGTAATAGGGGGTAGTTATTCTAACTTTTAAAATATATAATAAAAAATATGTTATTTTACAATAAAAACAGAAAAAGAAAAGACACAGAGAAAAACATAGACAGCCATTTCAATAACCCAGAGTATCCAGGAGTACATCAGTAAGATGGCATCCAAAGATGAAAGAATGCCGGGAGGAAGATCAAGTAGAGGACTTGTAATAGAAAAACAAACCCTGCCTGAGATGTGCCATCAAGAGATAGCTGAGGTGGCAGATATTGGGAAAAACAGCCAGATATTGCTGGCTGGAAAAGGATGCCAAAAAGACAGCACTGAGGCACTGATCATAGCAGCACAAGAACAGGCACTAAACACCAGATTCATAGAAAAATGAAGCAAGATAGGCTCAGAGACAGGCCAACTATACAGTGATAATATGTAAGATGCAGGCAAGAACAGCATACACTGAATAGCACAACCAAGCAGCTGGCATTATTTATAGGAACATCTGCAGCGTATAGGCTAGGCTCTCCCAAGTCCAGAAGGAGATTTTACAGAGGGTCATGGAGAATTACAGGGGTGAGATCCTTTGAGATTTCCAGATCCAAATGACTAGGCAGATACTAGCCACTAGTACTAGACATCATAGTAGTAGATAAGGACCAGAACAAATGATGGTGATGGATGTAGCAGTGCCAAATGATAGCAACTTCAGGAAGAAGGAATATGAGAAACTGGAGAAGTACTGGGCATGAAAGAGGAACTAGAGAGGATGTGGAAAGTAAAGGTCAAAGTGGTTCCGATAGTGGTATAAGTGAGTGATATAAATAGATAGATAGATAGACAGACAGACAGCAGACAGACAGCAGACAGACAGACAGACAGACAGCTATGCTATTGTCTGGTGAAATTACATAAAGTCAAATCAATAAATAAGCCCCATGCCTCTGGTTGTAACTGTAACCACAATTACCTAGATTACCCAGGCATTTTAATATTCTAACGTACAGTTACAGATCTAGTTTTAATTTTTTATGTTTTCTTGTTTTAATATTATTGTTGCTGCTGTTTTATAGCATTTTTGCACTCACCCTGCTGTTAACAGAGAAGATAGCATCTATTTTTTTTAATAAATAGTAACAGTTTCTCATGGCAAAAGCACAGGTTTATTTACATTACATTAGGCTGTATAAGTGGTCTATCAACAAAATTAAAATAGACAAAAGAAGATTACTGAGAAGTATTGCATGAATCAGAGTTTCTTGTAGCAGATTGCTAATTATTTTCTCCCCACTCTTTCCCTTGAAATGGGCCTAATGTGATCCCATTCCACAGCTTCAGCTTCTTCTAAGCAACTCTCCTATGACTGGGAAGGCTGTAAAATGATTTGAGAATATATATTATTCTCCATATATTCATGGAGTAGGCACTGATGCACTACTTAAGCTAACTTGGGGAAAATCTACTTATTTATACAATTTATACAAAGTAATGATACTATTTAGACAAGGGTAATGATAGTATTAATTCAAGCCACATTGTTTTTCTAGCAACAATATTTACCAGTGTTTATAGTAGCATTCTGAGTAGTTTACTATTATTATGCTCTGGGCCTTGGGATTCCCTGGTGTTATTCTATCTGATTATGCTATAAGAGGAGAGCAGATGATCTTAGGCAATTGTATATTTGTCATTTGTTTGCTTTTCATGCATGAGCGAAATCATTCTCTAAGCATCTGGATAGTGTGAAGTAAGGTGCCCAAGCACCTACTAAAATCTCTTCCTAAAATAGAAATTAAATAAATAAATCTCCAGTGTGGCATATAAAAAGTACAGATGTAGAGGTTACTTCCATTACTTTGGAAATAGATAATCTCATCTCATCATAGAGCTAAATGTCTTAATTTATCATGTTTTTTTCATTATTATACCTTGTTTTTTTCTACATAAAAGTGCACTATCATTATTCTGAAAACAAATAAGTAATTATGTTAGCTACCGGTAGAGTGGGTACATTCCAAGTCCCCTTCCTTAAATATTGCCTACCTGATGGGACCTCAGAAATGCATCTTCTGCTGGCCACCCCAGTCCTTTGAAAGAGCCTCCCACCTGAGATCCCCATCCTTTTAGCCTCCTGGAGGGACATGACGATCTGCTTTTCCCCTAACCATTGACTTAGGATTGGCACGGCGGGAGGAGGGGGGAGTTGAGCAATGAGGATGTTTGGTCTGGCACTTGGGAGGAAGGATTAATTTTGTTGTTAACCATGTTTGTATGGATTTTGAGAGCTAGGTAGAGTCATGTATAAGAAAGGGCAGCTATATAAGTCTTGTAAATAAATAAATATAAAGGAAAGCTAAAAGGGTCAGATATCTGAAAATGGATATCTGGAACTAAGCTATAGCTCAATAGAAGAGAATATGTTCTGCATGTAGTTGGTTCAAATCTTTCTATGTGGTCACTAGGAGTCAAAAATAAACCAATCATACCAGTTCCAACTCTGAGAAATCCCATTTTCAATCCCCTGTTGTCCAATCATGAGTACCAAACAACAATTAATGTGAGCGACATCTACTAATGCTGCTAACTAGCTAATTCTAACCAGTAAGGCAGGGGTCCCCAGCCTCTGGGCTGCAGCCCACTACCAGGCCATGGCCTATTTGAGAAGCAAACCACTGTATGTGCATAGCTCCACTCATGCAAGCAGCACTCCAAAGGCTTCTCTTCTGTCTTGCATGAGTGTGTGTATACCCTGGTCTGCCACTCAAACAGCCCAGTTCCCCTCTCCTCCCCCAACCATATGCTCCTGATACTCCAAAAGTGGAGCTGTAAGAGCAGAAGATGAGTGGGATGAGTGCGCCCTGCTCAGCTTCACTAACTCCCTGAGGCTGCCTGTGCAGGATGCCCAATCCTCTTTTGGAGTTCCTGGCAGCCTTGATGACTCTGAAGGAGCATGAGACTGCATCCTCAAAGGCTTCTCTTCTCCATGCCAAAAGCTATTGCAAACAAACAAAAGGCTTTGCGAGAACAGCCTCATGCTACTTCAGGCCTTCGGTTCCTTTTCAAAAGCTTTTGACACGGAGAAGACTGAAGGAGCATGAAACTGCACCCCAAAGGCTCTTCTCTCTTGCATGAGTGGAACTGCATACACACCAGCCCACCTCTTCCCCCCCCCCGCCCCAGTCAAGCTACCAAGCTGCAAAGATTGGGGCCTGCTGATGTAAGGAATCTTGATCTGGTCATATAAGAAGTAACATCTTGTCTTTTTGACATTGTTTAAATGACAAATGTTATCAAAACAGGTATTCTCTGAAATAAAACATAATTCTTAGCAAAACATTCATTTGTATCAGACAAATTCCCCTCAACACCGACTATGTTGATTTCTCCCATCTTAATATATGTTTCCTAATTTCAGTCCATGTCTTAACATAAATTATTTTGAAACAACATACAATATCAGAGTAATATCTAAATATTTTACTTTTTTCTCAGTTGTAAAACAGATTTTCTCCACCAGTTCTATTTGAGAATTTTATACTTTTTGTTAACATCTTTTTTTTTGATAATTAATCTTGAAATCTGCTAAGATATCAATGTTTTTTTTAATTTTGCCATTAAATCTTCTACTTCCTCTAGCAAATATTCTTAAATTAACACCACATTATCTGCAAATACCTTTAACTTACAAGTTGTTTTTATCATAATTTATGTGGCAGGGAAAATGAATTAAATATAAAACGTTACAAGAAAGAGGAACATTGGATTTACAGGATTTGAAACCGTATTTTGCTCCTTGTTGTTTTGTCTCAATGAAAGAATAGATGTTGCTGAGAAACAAGAGACTTTTACAGTTAGAAGCTTACAACCTGAGATTTGTATATCATAATACTTATGGTATGAGAAAGTTAAGATTAATGTGGCCTGTAAGAAAAGGTTTGTTAGACTATGGAATATACGTAAACCCAGGTTGTGCCTGAAAACACTTTTACAGGTCTCAGCTCAAGAAACATATTGCAGAAGAGAAATGGCACATAACAATAAATGATTGATGTGCCAGGATTTATCTGAAAATTATCAAGGGGAATGCAAATCAAATCAGGGCAACAATTAAAAGGAGAAGGATATAGTTGTCAATGGTTTTCCCACTTTATCTGGAAAAAATAAAATGGCTGTAAAAGAACCAACTTATTAGCCTGTTGTAAGACGTCTTTTGTAAAAAATAAAGATCCAACCAATTATTTAAAATCTGTATCTTTTATACATTTAAAAAATTAAAATATTTTGGAAAACTGTTACACATACATGATTTTAAAAATAATCCTAGCTGCACCTAAACAGTATGAGTGAACACTATTTAAGCTTAAGAAAAACAAAAAGTATATGAAGCAATCTAACTTCTGTTTACCATGTTGTTTCAGATGAGGCTGTGACATCAGTCTCAAAGAAGTATCCTACTGAGCTTTGACAAAGAATTAATAGATTCTTAAAGAGAAGATAAAAAGGAATTGTTGTTATTTGCTAGACAATAGACACCAAAAGCATAAGAAAATAACAGAACAGAAGTACTGCAGAGCCTTTGTGTAATATCATTAGAGGCTAGAAAAATCGGTTTGTCATCATGCCTAGTTCTTTGTGTGTTTGCAAATGTCTGTCTGTATTTTATTATATTATTACTGTATTATTAAGGAGGTTTAAGAGGAGAATAAGGGCCGGGTGACTGTTTATACTCTGAATCACATAAAGTGAGTTGTTGTTACTATATGGTCATTTGGGCCCCAAAACAGGTGTTATCATAAAAAATACAATATATGGGAATAGAATAACATGGACTTTTCTCTTATGATCTGTACTTGCAATATAATTGGCAAGATCTTTTTGTGCAGTTAGGATGGCAGGTGGATTTTTATACATGAAGATTTCTAGCCAATAAGATTGCAGTTTAGGATAGAGGAATCTATCATTTTTAGATATTGCTGAACTCCAGTTCACATCAATCTGAACAACACATCCTATAGCAATATAGATCTGTTGCCAAAGTTTTAAGTGTCACTTTATTTATTGTCAGAAAAGAGGGAAATAATTAAATATGTAGGAAAAATGCTGACATTCCTGCTTGGAATTCTAAAGTTTATTCACTAAGACCTCTAATAAAATACTGTATAAATATATCAGTAGAACTAAATGCATTAAGGAAATGTGGGCCAGTTGTTTTAGCCTTAAAAGGACAAGTTTGTGAATAAAGTTATATGCTCCATAGAAATTTAAATCAACAAAGCTGTTATTGTTATGGTGGGGAGAAAGAGAAGGAAATACTCTTTTCTTCTTATATTCCAGCCAGTAAAGGCAAATCTATCAGTGTTCCAATGGGCAGAATATAGAGAACACGAGGAACAAATGGTTCCTTTGTGCATCTATTCCTAACTCCACTACTGGTCAATAAGGTAAAAGGTACAAAGAATGAATGTATCTGAAGCAGAATGGGACAACTTGCTGCATCCAACTCATCTTGGCCTATTCGCAATGGCCAACTCACCCTGGGACAACTCACCACAGAACAATTCAATTTAATTATTTAAAATAATTTTTAAAATTATTTAATTTTTTGTCACTCAGATTTCATTTTGTCCCTCCTTTGGCATCCTTTCTTTAATGATTATATTCCACCATTTCTTCTATATTAGTGTAACTGTTGTTTCATGGCAAATTGTCCCACAGCCAATTGGACATGGTGAGTTATTCCATGGTGAGTTGGCTGTGGCAAGTTGGCCATGGTGAGTTGATCATGGTAAGTTGGCCATGGTGAGTTGGCTGTAGTGAGTTGTCCTAGAACTATCTGAAGTGTATCTCCAACAAATTCATAGCAAATGATATTAACTATAAATCAAATTAGTTTCAAATTAAATTTAATTTAATTTTTGTCTGAACTCTCACCATTTCTTTGTCCTGACCAAACCATGTGCTTAGAACACAACCCTTGCTATCTTACTCAAATGCTAAGTTTGACATTCTGTCCTACAAACTTACTAATCTCTGTTCCATAGTCAGGAAAGATATGACAACATTACCAAAGACATAGCTAGGAAATCACTAGTTGTCTGCTTTTATTATAATTTATTTATTTATTTTTATTTTATTCGGATTTGTATGCCGCTCCTCTCCGAGGACTCGGAGTGGCTCACAGCATATATATAAAACAATTTCGACTAAATCGAAATTAGAGGTCTTAGTGAACAAAAGGGTCTTAGTGAACAAAAAACATTAAAAATAAAACCCCATACATACTCATCAGTCACACCACAATCAACAATCATCCCCAGGCCTGCCGGCAGAGGTAGGTTTTTAAATTCTTTCGGAAGGCCGGGAGAGTCGGGGAAACGCGGACTTCAGGAGGCAGTTGGTTCCAGAGGGTGGGCACCACAACAGAGAAAGCCCTCCCCCTAGGGCCCGCCAGACGACATTGTTTCGCTGACGGGACCCGGAGGAGGCCGACCCTGTGTGCTCTCACCGGTCGTAGAGAAGTATGTGGCAGAAGGCGGTCCTGTAAGTATCCTGGTCCCATGCCATGAAGGGCTTTATAATGCTTTTCTCCATGTGACAAAATTATCACCCTAAGGTCTTACAGACTACAGTTTTGGAGAAGCGTTTTACTAACTATCACGTGATGGCTTGGGATATTGAAGGAAAAGCTAATTTTTATATGAAACTAAACAACAATCAATGAGTATAAATGCTTTTTTTGTTGTTATATAAGCTTCGAACTACTGGAGAGTGACATAATCAGCTTGTTATATAAAAGCATTTTGTTCTATACATAATAAACACCCTACAGTGCATTCTACAATAAAATGGTACTACATGATCTGATGAAAACATTTCCTAAATATCTATAGTACCATATTTAAATAAAAATACCTTAGGAGCCCTGATCAGGCCTCTTCTACTTACTATTCAAAATATAAAAAGTAGTAAATCTGTGCTATCCATTATCTGAAGCACTTGTATCATCACAGTTAGACAGAGGGAGAGTTCTCTCTATATATAGATGTGTTTCTCAATCTTAGCATGTGTGATGGAATGTGCAGCAAAGGAAGGTGGGGGAAATGTTGGCAATAACAATGTAGATTTCCATGGAGGAGGTAGCACATTCTGGAGAGAGGATTCCAAGATAAGAGATTGTGAAATCCTGAACTATATGGGGGAGCGAGGAAAAGGTTCAGGGTGGCCTGGAATCTCCCAGAGTATATAATAATAATAATAATAATAATAATAATAATAATAATAATAATAATAATAATAATAATAATAATAATAATAATAATAAGGTTGGAAGGGACCTAGGTGTCCAGTTCAGCCCTTCCAATCCACTGAGCCTCCAAGCTATCAGTCCCCTCTGCCACAAAGATTCTGCAAGAGAAGGGCAGTGTGGACAACCGTGGGATCTGGCAGGGTGAGAGCTGTGAACCATAAACACAAAGCTTTTGCTGTGTCCCTGCACAACAGATACAGTGCCCTTTCTGACCTTAATAAGGACATTAAGGAAACAGGTAAAGGTATTTGTGATGGCAACTCAAATAAGCAGGGGATCTTGGTCCAAGATGAAGAACTTGTTTTCGACAGGGAAAAGTGTGAATCAGGTATTACCCATCAGTCATGCAAGAACAAGAAGGCACCCAAAAAGAGAAGCCACCTTCTGGTTGGTGATTCAATTATAAGGGATGTAAATTTAGGAAAGGACACAGAGGTTTCGAATGAGGTCAGGTGTCTTCCAGGTGCTACTGCCAATAGGGACAAAAAGCGTGTTTGTAAAATAATCAAGAATGCCAGCAAGGACTGTGATGTGGAGGCTATTATACATCTTGGCACTAACGATCTGTCCCAAAGATGTTCTCACTGTGCAGAATGACTTCCAGAGCCTGGGGTAGGAACTTAGAAGAATAGGCTGTAGGCTTATTTTTACAGAGGTCTTACCAGTGTATAAGGACCAAAATGGAAAAGGCCAGCATATAGCACAATTCAATATGTGGCTAAAGGAGTGGAGTAAAGGGGAAGGCTTTGGATATATTAGTCATGATGTCAGCAGCTGGTCCAATGAAGAAATGTACAAAAGAGATGGTTTGCATCCATCAAAGAAAGGGACTGAGTTACTTGGCTATAAATTCACAGATTTTCTGGAGGAATATTTAAACTAAACAGCGGGGACAGTGAGCTAACTGGTACAAAACATCCCTGTCCCCGGCAATCTAAAAACAATAGGGCTATCAGTGCATGTAACATAGATATGTGTGTGGACAAAAATACCAACCTTGCTGTCAAGCAAAATCAAGCTCTTAATAGCGAGTGCCACACAAAGTGCACTAACCAAATAGGTGGTAAGACATTAGGGGAACTCAGGCACCACACAGGTTATGTAGGAAGTAAACACAGGTTTGGCCATAAAGGACTCAAATGTCTATACACAAATGCACAGAGTATGAACAGCAAACTGGGTGAACTAGAAATTCAGGTTAATGAAGGCAGATATGATATTGTTGCCATAACGGAAACCCACAAATGGAACACACAGCTAGAGGGATTTAAATTATTTAAAAGAAATAGACCAAATAAAAGAGGTGGTGGAGTTGCTCTCTATATAAGAAGTAACTACATCTCTACAGAAATAGAGCACAACAATGATGAAAACTGTCCTGAATGCATATGGGTCAATATAAAAGGGGGGGGATGACATTGCCATAGGTGTATACTATGCTATGACACACATTGTAAATTACCTTCCCAAGCTGAGCAGGAGAAGATGTGAAAATATTGAACCACTGTCTGTAAGTGATGGACTGGATGGGCAGAAACATGCTCTATCTAATCAGCAGGAAATAAAAGCTCTTTGTCCAGAAGTTGTCCTCTCTTGGTTTTTAACATTAATCTAATTGTAAAGAACAGTGGAGGGAACAATTTGTAAATTTGGACTTGCTCTTGGATTTATCCCTCTCACGGCACCTAACAGTCACATGATAGTAAGAAAAAGAAAAAAATGATCCTGATTATCAAAGAGAGGAAAGTGCCATTCCAGCAACACTGGAAAATGTAATCTTTCAATAGACTTCCACCAGAGGACAGGGGATAGAAAATAGAATTTTCACAATGTTTTTCTCTTTCAGGACTCTTTCAGATTCTCTTCTCAAATCCTATGAGCATTGAACTTTATGCCATCTGCAGGTAATGTGTGAGACATATTCATATGCAAAAGATGACAGCTGATTTTTTTTCTTGTATATGAATTTGCAGATAACCATTAATGCAATTTGGATAATGTATTGCAAGGAAAACAGGGTAGGGCTTCCAAGAGGATAGTTAATCTTGGTTGCATAGTACTATGCAGTACCCCAGTCCTCTGATTTACTATCCAAAGATTGCAAAAATTTGTTCAGAAAGCTTTGGGTACTAAAAACTTGAGTCTTTTTTATTATCTAATATTATTGCACTTATTCTTTGCCATTTCAAGCCATTTTTTAAAAAAAATAAAGCAAAAAGAATAAAAAATCCCATTCTCAGACAATTCTTATTGCACTTTGAAATGTGATTTGTTTAATCTAATAGCAGTTTTTCTGTTTTTAAATTCTTTTCCTACCACAGCTGACTGGATTATAATATGTAACTTTAATAAGTCACATTTTGTGACTAACTGGAGTGGAATTATAATAATTCCAAACTCTATTAAAGTAAAAGGCTACACAATTATTTCTTAAAGGTCATGGAAGTTCTGTGCACTGACTTATACATTATTCTAATGTGTTTTCAACTTCTGGATGCAGACTCCAATGTATTATACATAAAACTTCATAATAAACAATGGGGGGAGGAAGTATTTAAAATGATTCATTTTTAAGGCTTCTGTCATGTAACTTTCACATACTGTTTGAGCTAAGTAAAACCCATTGAGTCTAGTTGCCCTGCCTAGTTCACTTTTGTCAAAGTAAAAAAAAAAAAGACAGGAAATTATGGGAAATAACTTGTCAGTCATCCATTATTTTCTATCTGAAGAGAAAAAAGCTGTACCTGAAGGCATCTACTTTGACTTAAGTGAAAAGCATACAATTAGTTTGTATATAACTACATTATTTAGCATTTGAAAGATGGATTGGCAGAAAGTAGCTACATATATCTAGCTTAATCACAGATAGCTCATCCGGTTTTCTCAGTATAATAAAAAAATAGAGTGGAAATAAGCTTACTGTTTATTTTCAGAATGAAGGATGAGTGAAGACAAAGGAAACTTTCCTATACATTCTTCCAGGTAATAGTAATGGAAGAAGTTTGCTATCTTTTCCTTTTGGGATGTTTTTGAACTGCCAATTTACCTTATTGCTTTAGTATTTCTTGGTAGCTTATCAGTGACCAGTACTGAATAGGCTCAACTTTGCTTAGCTCTGACAAAGTCAATTAGATGCCACTTGCTGTGTGTACTTTGCTCAAGAACTGGGATATTGGTAACAATTACAAAGAAATAAGGGAGTCTTGAAGACATGTGCAGAAAGGGTAAAAAAATTGCAGTGCCAACCTTGATGAAAATTTAAAGCTAAATTCTCACTGAAGCTATACATATTTGAAGCTAAACTCTCCCTGAAATTATTTGGGGTAAGTTATGAGACCATTTAGGAGGAAAAAGATGCTAACTGCTTAGTATTTGAACTGACTCAAGTTTAATATTACCATCTATCCTATGCTGGCTCTTCCTTGACATCTCTCTAAAGTAAGATCTTTTATCTGTAATGCTTATATGATTATATACTTGAAATAAAATCAATAGTCCCTGATACCTGTAGAAAAAGAAAATGTTAATGATAAAACAACTCAATAACAATGAATTACAGAGTATTATTTATAAGGGTTAACCAGTTCTGAATTCAAATTCTTAGCAAACTATAGCTGTTCCTAGGCTGTGCTGTTTTCAGAAAATAGAAATAATACAAAAGGAGGGAGCAATAAAACAGAATAAAGTATAATGTGTGGGTGATAGTGGGCTTTAGATAATGATTAATTTAAAAATATGGACAAATGTAATAAATAGATAAATGACAATCAACACTAGTTATAAAATAATGAAAGCTAATGAAAGGCAATCAGAATAAAATGGCAGAACGGGAAGAAATTTTTTTCAGAACAAATAGGGATTGATTGTAAAAATTTAGATGATAATATATGAGCTAAATAAATGTCCACATAAAATCTCCAAGTTGCAGATCTAAGAGAAATGGATTTTTTTCACATATAATTTAATGTGAAAAATGGTTGAATCTTGTTATTAATTCTGTAACTAATGAACTGGAATAGCTTAGTAATTTATAAATAACCTACAAATCAAAAAATCTCTACTTAAAATCTTGCTTCTGGCATTAACTCACTGGAGAATAGCACACCCTCTTTTAGCTTCCCTCCTTGTTGCAATATGGGGATTACAATAGGTTACTTACATTGAAGTGTTGTAAATATGGTAACAGGTGAATTCATGTGGAATGTTATAAACAGAATAAAGTAGTCATAATTTTTGTTAATTTATGAATAACCCATGTCAAATTACCTATCCATTTATGGCAGCAATTGAGTCTTCTATAAAGCAAAGATCCTAATTAATTAGAATAACTTAGGACATATCGACTTTAATTATTGAAAACTTCCTTCTCCTTCACCTCTTCATTTCTTTCTTTCTTTCTTTCTTTCTTTCTTCAGTATTGACTCATGGCAATTACCTGGACAAATACCTGCAGTTTTCTTGGCAAGATTTCAGAAGTCATTGTCTCTTTCAACATTTCCTGGAAATCATTTTGCTCATCCTTCATATCAGATGTATTGTTGTGACATTAGACAGTACTGCTATACAGGCAATTGTTTTTGTTTTTAAGTGAGAAGAGATGAAGACATTCTGGAATTTAACTTCTCAGATTCCGTAAGGCATTTCCAGATACATGAAAGAAAGGTGGCTTAGGAATGCTCACTATCTAGCCAGAGTCTACAATATTGATAAGCTTTATTGATAAGTTTTGTATAGATGCCCATTTTAAAACTCAGTGCACTCTGTTTAGATGCAAACTTAAAACATTTCTGCCCACCTCCCATCATCAAATTCACTCCACAAGTAGCTGAACATTGGGAAAAAGCACACACACCCACATGCACGCCCACATGTGGGCATGCGGGCGCGCACACACACACACACACACAGAAAACTCTAATTGCATCTTAAATAGCCAACTCTCCCATAGCAAAACAAATCTAATCTGTTTATGAGATACCACAATGTTATCATTTCATTCCCTATGCCTCCCACAATTTTTATTTATCTGATTTATTATCTACTGACTTCTTGCTATGTGGACTAAGGAATTTTTTTAGTTCAGATTTCAGTGGATGAGTAAATAATGAAATAAGGTATCATTGCTTCCACCCTCTGCCACTATAGCTTTGTGAAAATGTAATGATTTCTTTTCATGTGGAACTCTACTGCAGCTTGGTTTGTCTTGTTCTTTATTATCTGCAGCTCGCAAAGCAGGATTTGCTCTAGGCATGAGAGAAATATCAGAGGCTTCAGAGCTGTCACTCTGGCCATACTAATAATAAGTAACTATCTGAGAACTGTGAAACTATGTTAGAACCTTCCTTGAAGAGCCCTGGAAATTCTGACATTGGTGTCATCCTCTGATGTGTTGCCAGAAAAATGAAGAACGAAAGTCAGAGTATCCTGTTGAATCAAGAGGAACCTTGGAAAACAACATCTCCTCTACATCTCTCTAGTTTCCACAATATTTACACTGCTTAGTGGAAGTGGGATCATATAAGCAGAATGTTTAAGCCCAGGAAGTAGAGATATCAAATAGAAGACAATGAGAGATACCAATTTACTTAATAAAGAAGCAAAACACTGACAGACAGAAAGATACACAGACACACTGAGAGAGAGAGAGAGAGAGAGAGAGAGAGAGAGAGAGAGAGAGAGAGAGAGAGAGAGAGAGAGAGAGAGAGAGAGAGAGAGAGAGAGAGAGAGAGAATGGCAGTGGCTCTGATGAAAATATAGACTGTTGACATCCATATCATGCATTTTCTGAAGGTGAAATGGGCTTGTAATTCATGGAGTTAGTTCAAAAATTGTATAAAGATGTATGTATTAAGGAAAGATGCATACTAAATGTGTTTCTGTGAGGAGAAATGATACATCACAGCAATTTCAAGGTTTGGTGCAAGTTTCATTTGTACAATATAGATAATTTGAACTGAATGCATACTATTTGACATGGACTACATTTATACATTTTTCATTTCTTGCAGTCATAGATGCCAGTTTGTTTTTATTTATAGGTTTATGCTTCAATTTCAAAGGAAGCATTCAAATATTATTTTAGAAGGAAATCATTTCTATAACAATTTCTTCACCATTCATTTTAAATGTTCATATACATCAGCTTTTTTCCTGACCTAATTATCCCATATGCCATTTCTTTTGCATTTCTTTTAGCTGGAGTTAGGAAGGTTGATATTCACACTTAGCAAAAGAGATAAATTATGCAACCTTAATAAATCTCTGTATAAAAATCTAATTATATGTGAGGGAGGTTATTATATGAAAACTAAACATTATGGAGAGGCTTAGTGAAAATGTCAATAAAACACATATATATTATCTGGAACTCCAAGGCTTCAGAGATAATCTGACCACATAAATCTAAAGCTTAAAAGATGGGGGGGAGAGAAAAATAAAAAATGGGGCATCCAATAACATCTGTAAGATTATATACCGGTATATATCTCAGCTATTGTAGCACTGATCACAAGTGTTGATACTGAAATTCATATTCATTCCAAAGATTAGTCATCATTCCCAACAGATATATTTCTGTGCTCATAAGTAGCATTCTTGGAATATTTGTGTGTATAATGAAATAAAAAGCCTTCTGCTTTTGGCAAATACTGTTGATAGAAATCATGAGAAAAAGGAAAAATAACCTGTGCAACAGGAACAAAATATTTTGCCTTCTGACATAAAAGACATAATTCATTCCACATAGAGATGTATACTAGATAAAATTTATGATGAAGTAATATTTCTTTACCTGAGGCATCATGTACAACCTAGAGATACAGGCAGTTAGAATGAAGAACACAACTGTGTACCATAATACAGGAAAAGAGGAAGCCACAAGACCCAAACCTGTCTCTTGAGGCAACTTTATTACCATGTTTGATTGGCCTTAGGGATAGTGTTCTCTGGTTATGTATAGTTGTCAAGTGCAAGAAACCAAGAACGAAGGCTGTTCAAATGAGTTTATGCCATGCTATCTGTCTACAAGAATCTGAAGTACTAAGAGTCAAGGCAAATTGCTGGTAGATAAGAGTCAACAGAATTCAAGGTGGGATGGGATTAGGTCTCTTGTGGGCACAAACTGATGATGCACTTGACCCCTCCCTCGGGCTCAGCCTGGGCATCTCTTACATTAGGGCTTCAAACCCAGTAAAAGAATTTGGAAAAAAAATACTTTTGGGGTTATTGCTTAAATGCATTGGAGCTATAGAAAAGCAGCTAACTTAAAAGTGTTTAGTTTGTTAAGAAAAAGAAAGCTGGTGATCAGATTAAATTTATTTTTTCTTTGACAATGTAGGCAAGTAAAAATTAGCACAGAGAGCAAATATAGTCAGGAAATAAAAAAGATTTTGCAGCAAAATATGCTGTTTTAAATTGGCAGAAAATCTATATGAATATGGATTTTAACAACATGAAAATCAAACATATAAAGGACAGGCAATATACATTACATGTTTATAATATAGTTTGTGACCTTAATGGGTAAAATATAATTGATAAGTCCATATAAAAACCTGTTGCTCAGGATGTAATGCTTCACTTGAACTGTACTTTCTATGAACAAGTAGTAGGTTTTCCTTGTACCCTATAAGTAAGAAAGATAACAAATAGCTCTCCAAATCTCATAAAAAAATAATTTGGCAAGATGACAAGTGGCTGTCATATCTCCATAAAAAAATAATGATTTGGCCAAAGTAGCAGCATTTCTTTTCAGTAAAATTCAGTGAAAAGAATAATAATGATAAAAAATTTAATCATTGTCATAATCCAGTCAAAAACAAGTAGTTTTACACTGAATTGATTTTATTGGTGGTGAATGAATTAAGTACCTACTCAAATTTCCTATTGAAATTGATAGGGTATAAGATATGCTTAATAATAATAGATTCTGTCCTGAGTGATTTATATCAAACAAGTACAATGCAAATGTATGCATGTTTTTTTGAATCTCATAAAAGATTTGTTTTAGCAGAACGTACATATTTCTTTAAACACATAATATAAAGATGAAGATGATTGTGATGATTGAATATCAAAAAAAAGAAAGTTTTATCCATTTGATACTTAACTCTGTAGAAGTCAAGATCCAAACCTGCACTTATCATGTTCCTAATACCGAACAAAATTTATTGCTTTTTCTTTTGCCCTGACAATCACCTCATCATTAGTGGCTACATAGGAGGCAGGTAAAACATGGTCCACATTAGGACTATCTGTCCCTAACAAATTTTTCTGGTGTAAGACAGTGAGAAATTACCCTTATTATAGCATTATAAATGGGAAGAAATTGATATTAGGAGACACTGAATGCAGGAAAAGATGCATGCATTCCTAATCAGAAGAAATCCAATAGGACTTACTCAAGGGAAATTGATGGGAACCTTCAATGGAAGAACCAAAGGTTATTAAAATATAATTTACTAGAAAAATGTCTTTCCCAAGCATTATTTAAATGGCTGAAATTATAAATTAAAATAAAAGGCTAATTAGTAGTTAATGAACTAAATGAAAGCTACCAGCTAAGTATTGTTGCATTTTGCAATATTATGTATCCTGTCAATTTCCCATGTTTTATCTAGAATTTCTACTTCATGCAGACATGCATCTTTGCAAGCTCTGCCAGATGTATGTAGAATTAAAACTAGAAGTATTCACCACATTCAGTGAATTTTAAACTCAGTTGTGGTGATTTAGATGCATACAGAAAATGTCCAGCTCCTCAAAAGTGACCAGGATTTAAAATTTGTTTTCAGTGATTTGAACAGTTGGCAGAAAACAATGTGGGTATTTCTACCTAGTATTTTTTGTTACCCCTTATCTCTTAAAAGCAGTTTGAAACGGATTACATTTTTTTTCCTGTTCTGGGAATAGGCAGAGAATATTATAAGGTAATCAGTGCTCTTTGATTGATAAGGAAATGCCAAAAAATGGCATTCAACTACCGGTATTTCCCTGCATTTCAAGAGCTGTTTCTCCTGGTACATCACTCCCAAAACATATTTTCTACACTTGACAGAAAAGGGAAAAATAATATATTGTTAATGTAATACCCATTTTTTACAAAAAAAAAAAGTCTGAATATCTCCAGGTAATAGTTGAAAAAGGGACTACCAAACAGGAGAGGCAATTATCTTAAAGTCCAGAGTGCCTAAAAAGATTACTTTAGAAAGGAGTAGCATTTAAAGTATTCTTATACTTTATTCTTGTACCATATACAGACAAAATATCGCAGGACTTAGCCATAACAAGAAAATGCAAAGGAGACTTTACCCCTTAGGTCTTCAAAATACATCTGATGGCAAGGAAGGAGATTCCAAAAATGAAATATAGAGTTGTTAAGGGAAATGTCACAGCTTGGGAGACAGGGAATGAAAAGAGAAATTGAGGGAGAAAGAAATTGGGAGTTGTTTAAGGTATACAAATGGGTGGAATTCCCCCCCCCCCAAAAAAAATATCCTACCTAAACTGTCTTCCTTAAGCCAAGCAATTTTCAGAAAAATAGAAAGAAAATTCCTGGGCGATCAAATTGCCATGCCTTGGAAAGATACTTGGCAAAGAAAGAAAGTGATAATTAGATTTTTAAAAATAGAAGATTTTACCTTTTAGAGGGGGCATTATATGTTTAAATACTTGTTTAAATAAGATTAAAATAATGGATGACCCTTAGATATAATTAGATTTTTATAATGAAAGATAAAGTATACTCAATCTCTGCACACTTATATAGTTGTAACTGCAAGAGGATTTTGGAGTCCTAGTGAACAATCACTTAAATATGAGCCAACAATATGCTAAAGTTGTCAAAAAAGCCAATACAACCCTAGGCTACATTAACAGAGGTATAGAATCAAGATCAGGTGAAGTGTTAGTACCATTTAATAATGCCTTAGTAAGACCACACTTGTGATATTATGTCCCATTTTGGTTGCCACAGTATAAAGAACATGTTGAGACTCTAGAAAAAGTGCAGAGAAGAGTAACAAAATGATTAGGAGGCTAAAACATATGAAGAATGTTTGCAGGAATGGGGTGTGTCTAGTTTAATGAAAAGAAGGACTAGGTATGATAACAGTGTTCCAATATATAAGGGGTGCCACAAAAATGAGGGGGTCAACCTATTCTATAAAGCACCAGAAGGCAGGACAAGAAGCAATGGGTGAAACTAATCGAGGTGAGAACCAATGTAGAACTAAGGAGAAATTTTATTACAGTTAAAACTATTAACCAATGGATTGACTTGCCTCCAGAAGTTATGAATGCTGCAATACTGGAGGTTTGTCTAAAATAATAAAAGGTTTCTTGCTTGAGCATGGAGTTCAACTAGAAGACCTCCAAGGTCCCATCCAATTCTGTTTTCTATTATTCTGTTACCTATTATGTGTCCGTGATGTTTGGTGAAAGACAAAAATCTGTGTAGTTGCTATAAGGAATTCACTTGATTACAAAGACATCATTATTTTGGTTTCTATTTAAAAAAAAAACATTGTGACTTTTGGACCTAGAATGCAATATGTCAGCATATTGTCAACCTGTGTTCTCTACAGTAAATCTGAGTATGGCTGCTTGATGCTGAATTGGAATGAAGCAGCAATCAGGTTTGATCTGAGCATTTCTGACTCCTTTACCCAAGCACATAGTAGAGCAAACAAAGCAGGCTTCAGGAAACCAATGAGGATTTTGTATTCCTCTTCTCTCTGCAGAATCAAAGCATCTGGCGTAAGACAGAAATTCCCTTGAGATATTGGAACTGAACTTTTGTGAGAGGTCTGTGTGTCCATAGGAAATAATAGTTGCCTGAATCCCTACAAGTTCTGCAATTCAAAATATTGCTAAAAGAAATATTACCTTGATGGAGTTTAAATTCACTGCAGGTAAGCCAGAAATAAACCTTGTTAACATTGCAGGATTGTAGATATCTGGAACAGTGTTTCAACTGGCCCATAATCTTTCTGTAGTGCTACTCTGTATTTGCAAAAACTGATATGCTTCTTCTGAAGTTCTTTAAAGAAGAAAATACTCTGATTATAAGAAGCAGGAGAAAGATGCATAGCTTTTTGATGGAATGCTCTAGTCTCTGATTAAATTTCCTTTGAGAGAGGCTATGGAATTATTACACTGCAAAACATTCCCCTTGGTAGTTCTTATTGGATGGATGATTGTGACAGAAAGTTAACATGTAAATGTTAATAGGCTGTCGAACCTTACTCCATATAGTTTGGACAGTTGTTAAGGTGATCATCCTTGAAAGATGATTATGTATCATATCTGAAATATATTTCAAACTGAAAAAATGGATCAACATTCAGCCATGATTCTTTTTAGAGTTCAATTTGTTTCAAAATTGACTTGCAGTATTATTTATACAGATATCATTAGTTTTACATCATAGAACTAAAAAACTATAAACTTTATAAATTTAGTTTTTTGTTCTCTTTTTTTCTGCAAAGGGCCATTAATTCTGATTTACATAGCTGGGCAAGTTTAGAGCTGAAAAGGCAGTTTCACAGGTAATTAGACAACAAGATGTCAAAGGTTTTAAAAGTCAATAGAAATACCTTGAACTGTAGCAAGCTCTTTTAACCTATGCTTATCATTTAATATGGGTTTTTATATAATGTCATGCCAGACACCTGTGATCTGGACCCATTATTATTATTTAAGAGGTCCTCCTTGGGTCTTGCTATACTTAACAACTATAATTGTTATATTTTCAGTCTTCCTTTTTGGGAAGGTTTATTGAGGAAGTGATAAGAAGTTATTTTCAGAGTATCCTAGAAGTATATTATATGGATATGAAAGGGGAACAATTAAGTTGGCAGATAAAAAAATTGACAGGTTCTACGTAGGGGTAACATGTCCTTCCTGATCCTATTAGATGTCTCTGTATAATTATTTTTATACTATTAATTTTAGTAGGGCTCAGGTGTTCCTCTGAGACTTGAGAATTGGAGCTACTCCATTAGAATGGTTCTATGCTTTCTTTAACTGTCACTAGTGTTTGTGGGGCAATAAAAGACAATTTTATGATCACAAAGCTCACTTTTTCCCCCTTTTATTTAATAGTTATATAAAACCATTAAGAGGGTCATTTATTGGTTCAAAGTGTTGTGTTATTATTATGCAAATGACACTCAATTATTCATGCCACCCTGGGTTCAGTTAGAATTTCTATTAAAGTCTTAGTTTGATATATTTAAAATGTTCAGGTCTGGGTAGGACAAAAAAGAGCACAAAGTAGAGCACAAACAAAATTAGTTGGTTGTGGTTCTTCAGTGTTGCCTCTTTGTGGTAAAATGCTGTTCCCGAGGTAACAATTCTCCAACTTGTAGATTTTCCTGAATTCATGACTGATGAAGGATGGGCAAATGAAGGGAGTAACCAGCTGTAATGTTATGTGGGAATAACTTTGAGATACAGGGTGAAAAGACACAGCCCAGGGAATAGTGAGATAAAAGGCAGCTGCCACATTCTGTCTGTGGTTCAGCTGATATTTTCTGCTATCCTCTTGACAGTTCTCTTTGCCTTGTCTTCAAAAGTCAATCCCAGGTGCCATCACATTAGGTGCTCAGTTGAAGTTCTGCCTGGATAAGTGAATCATAAGAGCAACAAATGACATCATCATTCTTTGATTAAATTAGTTCAATATAACTCTGGTTTATAGTCTTTCCATGTCTGGTGTTCATAATAATAAATGTAATATAGCAATACTGAAGGACTTTCATGGCCTTCTAGTAAGTTTCCAGATGAAATTCAAAGTACTAGTTTTAATTTAATAATGGGTTCTGTGTTCCCCAGAAGTCCTGTCCTCTCTGACTAGCACAAACTCATCCAGTGTCTTCATTCCTACTTTCATGTGATGAGGGAAATTAAGGCCAAGAGTTACTTTTTGTCTGTAATGGCACAGATCCTGTCGGACAGTTTCACCCAGCCTCTTCCTTGAGCTTATGAAGCTTATGAAGATCGATGTTTTCCAGAAGGTATTTGGTAAGTAATTTAGGATGATGGATCTATAATTACTATCTTCCATTCCTTGATTTTGAATTGAGTTGAATTGTTTATGTCTTATTTAGTAGTAATATTGCCTTGTTGATTTTGGGAATTATTTGCTATTTTTGTATATTCTTTTTGAAAAATATACAAAATTTCTTAAAGATTACAGTGATATACTAATACTAAAGAATAAAAAAATAAAATATTTATTAAAACACATTCTTGGGTTAAATTAATTAATTAATTATATCTATCTGAATTTAAAATCATGGTATTTTAAATATGACTATCATGGTATTTTAATTTGTTCTTGTTTCTCATCATATTTTAGTGAATTGCCAATTCAGCATTGGTAATAAATACTTTTTGTTTCATTGCTTGGAGGCTATTTTTGAAACATTGTCAATAAAAGGAAATATGATTGTGCTATAGAAAGCATATTAAACTTCAAGATCTTTGATTTTTGTGTATAGAAAACATGAAAATATTTAATATCATGTTAAGTTCAAATATTTGTGAGAGGTTTAAGAGAAATAATTATAAAGTAAAAGATGCTGGCATGAATTTTTCAAAAAGAAAACCTTAGAAGGACAGTGCTTCCTACTGTTGGACAATTTATTTCTAAACAATAAACTCAGTGCTGTCTACATGCTTTTCAAAATCTTAATGTTATCCATTACTATACAGATACTCCTGCTCTTGATGCAAAAGGAGGCTGCATGGATCATTACTTTGCCAATTAGCTTGTTTTTATTAAACATCTATTTCACAAACACTTTTTTTGGAAAAAAAAAAAAACCCTGCTCTGCAGCTGACATTATGTGGTGTGCTGCCATTATATACATGGCCTGAAAATTCCTAAAGTTAGATATATTAGAATGAGGATATTCTCTCACACAGTGACAAAGACATAAGGCCATTTTGTGGTAATTAAACCAACATTTCTGAGCAAGTTAGAAAGAGGTAAAAAGTTGATCTCCGTTATGTAATATCAAGACATTCATTTACTTATTTATTTGTAGCCCACCATTATTATTTTTAGAAATAACTTGAGGCAGTGAACTTATTAAACACACATTTCTCATCCTATTTTACCCACAAAATGAGGTGGGTTGGGCTGAGAGAATGTGACTTGCCCAAAGTCACCCAACTGGCTTTCATAGCAAAGGCAGGACTTGAACTATAAAAATGGCTCTACTGTAAGAAAGGCAGAACATAAGATCTGCATTGTGGGAAATGGAAGCAGATGCCTCAAAGTCCTAGTCCAGGGCTGGACAACCTCGGCTCTTTTATGACTCATGGACTGACTCAGCTGACTCAGGAATCCTGGGAGTTGAAGTCCATGAGTCATAAAAGAGCCAAGGTTGCCTACCCCTGTCCTAGTCATATCTACCAGTGAAACTTAGTGAATATTTATATTGTTTTCCAAATATTTATGTAAGGAAATATGGCAAAGCATTCCTGCTAGATTTTCTGACTGAATAGAAAGAGTTCTATGGTAGTTAGCATTATTCTATTTAATGATATGATCAACACTGCTTTTTCTTTCCCCAGGGGTCAATAGAGTCAATGATACATGATGGGCTGAATATGAACAAAGCAGATGACTGCCTTTCTGTATGTTAATGAATGATGTACATATGTGAGTGAATAGAGCATCAGCAGTCAGTGAATGATTAGAATTAAAAAGGGTGTCTGAAAAGCCAGATCTTGTCATTTGTGTATCCCAATGTTAATCTGTGTGGGTGAGTTTGACACTGCTCTCTTTCTGTACCAGTAATTTATAATCCACTACAGTATTTTAAAACTGCCAGGTTCCCATTCTCAGATTGCTTTAAAAAAAAACATTTAAGATTATCTTCCTAGAGAAAAACAGTCAAAACATTTGTTCCTCCATCTTACAGAAAAGTTTTTACTTGACTTTGCAAAAAGTTGCTTCCTCTTGGCAACAGTGAAGCAACTGAAATATTAATGCATTTTGTATTTGTCAAATAAAGGGTTGCTGCTGAGCTATGAAATAGTTCTCACTTCCTTTTTAGAAGAAAGCAGTACTTTATTCTAATATCTATTGCTGAACTACAATATTATTGACTGATATCTCGGAAGAAGGATAAAGCATATTTCATCTTACATACTGAATATCATACAAACAACACTTTTTGGAAGCAGGTATAAAAAAGGAAAATGCTTATGAACTATTCTTTTTTGTTTTTTGAGCTGTATTTCCTGCAGAACACTGACACTTGAGAATGGCCCCAAGCACATGCTTCTCATACTGTAAACTGACATAAAGCAAAAAAAAAAAAAGGTTAAAAATAAAAAGATGAAGAAAAACAAAATAATATTTGAACTAAGGCTTTTATCCGTGTGATTTTTAAATCAAAACTTTTTTTACCAAGAATCTATATTATTCCAAAGACATAGAAGACATGAAATATCATGGCATTTTTAAACTATTATAGGAATCATTAAAGAAACCATAGCATTGATAATTGAATTAGATTAAACAATAAGAAAAGCATATACAGTAATGCCAAATAAAAACAAGTGGGATGCTACGTAGACTATTGTGTTCATTTTTTCACTCTTTTACCTATGTCCTTTTTCTTCTTCTTGCCTCTAGCATCAGCATCCATACAGACAGAGGTTTTTTCCATTTTGTAGCCTGAAGTGGTTTTTCTCCTATTCTTAAGCTAGTTGCAAAATCAGCCATCTGGGTCTCGGTTTATGCTTCAGGCTTAGCAACATTTTTGAAAGAACTGTTTAAACTACTGATTGTTGAATTACTATTATCCTTCCATTGTGCTGACAGGGAAGTAGGTCTTTTTTGTGCCAGTTCTCTGATCCTACAAGGTGAACAATCTGTTGGATCAGACTACTAGACTGAAGGAGTCGTGCTTCTTTCCTTTCTCTCTCATACTTTTTCTCCCATGAGGAGAGGAAATAATTCTTTCATCCTACAGAGTGACCTTATGGCAGGATTGGAAAACTGGCATTTAAGGCACCCTCTTCTTCTTCCACTTTTCTCTTTCTGTTTCTTCTGTCACTACAGCTTGACAAGAGAAGTGAAGCAGATGCCCTTTTGAAACAGTGGGGGAGTTTATTCTCTTAGAAGTGGTCATGAAAGTTAGTGGTCATGAAAGTGCATGGCCAGGGACCAGATGTACAGTATTTTAACGGTTTCAGGGAGTCAATAGAAACAGTGCACTCTCACAAAGTTCCTTTGCTTTATTCTTTTTACAGCCTATCAAGCTCTTTTATTGAGAGGTGTGTATTTTGCTATACCTCCTTTGCCTGCTTGGACAGCAATCAGTCTGGTGGTTCAGGAGCTGGATGCTAGTTATCTGACAGCACTTCTGAAGTGGGCTCTGGAGTTGGCTGCTGCTATTGGTCTCCTCCTCTGCCTCCAAATTTGATTCCACTGTGGTAATCTCATGTTTTTCAAATTCATTTCCTGAAGTATTGCCAGTCTAGATTTGGCAGACAGTCATAAGAAGCAAACGTAAATGTTTTGAACACATTTGCAGAACAAAAGGGAAAACAGATGAATGGTGATAAACCTTTGGAATTATTTTTTTAAAATGAAATGATAAAGTACTGTATGCTCCAAAGAGATGAAGCACATTATTGAGAGGTAGAACATATTTTAAATAAGATTTACTTTTTGATTGATTAGTGGAAGCCAATGGCATCATCGGTTTTTAATTCAATGGCTGCAGATAAAAATCTGAGAAAGGCAATATACCCTTGAGGTTTAATTGCTTCTTGACTCACGTAAAATTAACATTTTAAAAAGTAAAGAAACAATATAGATTATCTATTCTTGATATCTCATGTGATTATCTTGCTTATAGAATGTTGATTGCAATTGGTACTAACTCTCCAGTGAAACTGGAATACAAATGTATGAAAATATAAACATTGGCCCCTATTTTTATGAAGCTACATGTTTGTATATATATATATGTGTGTGTGTGTGTGTGTGTGTGTAAGTTATGTGCATGTGTAATTGTATTTGTTCATGCCCAAACTAGCATCTTAAACAGTTACAGAAATTTAGCAGCTTTCATTTTGAAACCAATTTGCCTCATGGTTTTAGCCACAAAAGACCCTAAAACTGCCAAAGTGAATATTCTCCAATGAAATTATTTATTAATATCATTATGTCTTTTTACATCAACATTAATTCATTCTTACTTCAATAAAGAGAATGTTCATATGGAGCTCAAGAGAACAAGCAAACATTTACAGAAAATATTAATTTTTAAAAAGAACATCTGTATGTGTTGAAAGGCACAAAAAGCTTTTATTTTCTTTTTAAATCCAGGAAATGGAATGCTGCCATTAGCACAAGCAGTTCTTGACTTATGATCATAATTGGGATCAGAATTTATGTTGCTAATCAAGGCGGTTGCTAAGTGAGTCATGCTTGATTTTATGACCTTTTTTATCACAGCCTCCACCATTCCCGTTTATTTTATGCCCCTCAAGAACTCAGTGAAAGGCACTAGACTGAGAGATTATAGCTGGCTCAGAGTTACCCATTGCGCTTCTAAACCTGGAGACTGGGCAGGTCAAAGAAAAATAAAAAGCCTGGCCTATTTTCTTCATATCTCATACCGTTTTCATATTCTGCCATTTTAGAATTTTTTTTTCTTGAACCATTATACACTTAAGAATCCTTAATGGAACTTTGATAAAGCATTCTCTTCCTTCGTAATACAGCCCTGAGAAATAAATGGGAACGGTTGCTCCTTTTTTTTTTTTTAACCAGGTCAGGCTTATTGTTGAATTTTACAATCAACAGATAAATGACCACTAGACCATATCATGTGTTTTTTTGTTTTCAATATTTAGTTTAATCCTGCTTGAGGCAATATTTAAAGCTTTTGGATGCACAAATGTTATATTTAATTTGCATTGGAGCCTGTAAATATTATAATAAAATATAATGCTTTTAATGTTGAATCAGTAAATACTTGTAATCAAAATATGAACTATATGCTTTTTCAAAAGGAATTCTGTATATGTAGAGATTTGCATTATTTCACATTTATGCCTGCTATAGTTATTCACTGTAAGTACTCGTTTTCTCCTGCTAATTAATTAAATCTTCACAGTGACCTTTTTTTTAATGAAAGGTTGTTGGGATGTTCCAGGCAATAGGCATGTTTGTAAATTACAGATTTAAACAATAGTATAATACTATTAAGGGTTTTTAAAAGAAAGAAAAAAGAAAAAGTATGAAAAAACAAAACAGGGCTTCTGGCATAATTTTTCAGTCACTGTATTTAAGCAGTTTTGATTGGAAGCTATCAATCCTGTCAAACAAGAGTGATTTACCTGGATATTGGTATAATAACATTTAATTATGTTCATAAAATTATTGCTCAATCTAATAAAGAAGTAACATTATATTATTCACAATTACCTAGGACACCCAAAGGTGCTTTTTCAAAACAAAACTGGACTTTGTTTTTCCTTGAAGATGTTTCAATGTTTCACTTTTCACCCAAGAAGCTTCTTCAGTTCTGACTGAAGTTGCCTTTTGAAAAAGCACCTTTGGGACAACCATGACCAGGATGACTGAGAATTTCCATAGACACTGTTGACAATGGATATGCAATATGAGCAGATGATGCCATTGCATTACAATTACCATCTCTCTTGCTTTTTTAGATGATCTTGCTTATTCATATCTGTTCTAGAAAAAGTAATGTTACATATTTACATAATTGCAGTTGCATTCCATGTAACCACTGTCATTGCCTGGCAATCCAGTGACTGTAAAAGAACTTGATTTTTCATGGAAAGTGCAACTTCCTTCTTCCTTGGACTTATTTTGCAATAATAATAATAATAATAATAATAATAATAATAATAATAATAATAATAATAATAATAATAATAATAATAATAAAAATAAAAATAAAAATACAAATTGGAAGGGACCTTGGAGGTCATCTAGTCCAACCCCCTGTTCAGGCAGGAAACCTTATACGATTTCAGACAAATGGCTGTCCAGTCTCTTCTTAAAAACTTCCAGTGTTGGAGTATTCACCACTTCTGGAGGCAGGTTATTCCATTGGTTAATTGTTCTAACTGTCAGGAAGTTTGTCCTTAGTTCTAGGTTCATATTGGTTTGGTTAAGGATACTAAAGAATTAACTAAGTTACTCATCTAAAGACCACAAACAGGTATCAGATATGGAAGTTTCAAAGATTTGGAAAATTCACTGCAAAAAGTTAAAGGCTGAATTAACGTGGTATTTACTTATTAATATTCACTTGAATATTTAAGTAGGTTAGCAGATATGAGTGGTGTAGCTTCACCCTTGCTTCTGGCTATCAAAGTGCCCATGGCTATTTCTGAAATGTCAGGCTTCTATTTAGTTGAAATTAATTATTTGACTCTGACTTTGACTTCAGTTTCCTGAAGCTAGAAAGATACAAAGCAAGAAGCTGAATACTTCTTCAAATTAGATGAGCTGATCATCATGATATGATATGATATGATATGATATAGGATATGTATGATATAGTATATAACAACAACAATAATAACAATAATAACAATAACAACAACAACAACAACAACAATAATAATAATAATAATAATAATAATAATAATAATAATAATAATAATAATAATAATAATAATAATAATAATAATAATAATAATAAAATTTATTTTATTTGGATTTTATTTCAGCTTCTTGATTTTCCCCCAACACTTTTTATTAAGTTCACTTTTCTATCATTAGGTGACAAGGATCAAAACAGCTATCTGTCTCATAACAGCTTTATGCAACTGTGAAGCACCACAAGAGAAAGAATAGATCCAGGTGGAATACCAAAGCCAATGACCTTGAGTATGATCCAGTAGGAACTATCTGAATAACTGGAATACAATAATCCCATAGCCCAGTTCTGTAGTGGTCTAGAAATATACCATGTTGAATTGGTCCGAAGCTACTGAGAGCCAAGAATCCTCATTCCATGATAGATTACTCTCCAAAATGTGAAAAAACATTCTTCAGTTTGTTATGTGAAAATTGGGAATTGGAAATTCTTTCTTTATGGAAATATATTCTTATATCTGAGTATGCCTTGTTTTGAAATTTAAAGCTAAATTTCAAATATAATTTCTGACTTGATTGCAGACAAGCTGAGATTCTGGCAAAGAAAAATTAATTCTGAATTGCTCTTTCTTTCATCCAAATAGTGTATGCTGCTGATTGGCAGTGGTTGTGGTGTTAGAGATGGTACCTAAGGATCTGCAGCACTATTGACCATTATGAGTTTGCTAATTGTGACAATGTGACTTCTATCTCCAGATGAATTGTGAGATGGTTTATGATTCCACAAGTTCTTCTTTTGATTTTTATTACAATGAAATAATTGAAATTATTTTAGAGTATTGAAATCCTTTAGCCAAGCATGAAAAACAGCTATTCAGATTGTGCACAATGTGTGTTCTTAGGTGTTCACTCTGTTTGTGTGATCTACACATAGTAATACCAAAGGCCTGAATACCTGAATAGGATATCTAATTATGAGGTTACTACCACACAGTAGTTTTATATAACTACATTGATTATGTGTATGTGTTAACATTTCTTTTGTCATGTTTTCATCATATGCTAAATAAAATAAATAATAATTACAATAATTTCAATGTAGGCATATATGCTTTGTCAGTGATTGTATGGAATGGGGGCTGAAGCTGAGAATACAACCATAAAGATCTAAAAATATCTTTTTCCTTAAATCTTGTTTCTTGCTAGTTTCCTTTTCTTGTTCCAGTTCTTGCTGGACTATTCTAATGATACGGAGGATTATCCAGATAAAACAGGCTTTTACTAGGGCAGTAGGAGCTGCCTACCAGTGACCCAATTTTTCAGAACCTGACTGTTAACCTAGATGGTTCTAGCTCAACAGTCAGGGTTTTCCTGAAAGATTGAAAGAAAAGGTGCCAGCAATTCCCAAATATTTCTGATTAATATAAGCTGTTTTTTAATATATCTGGTTACAGCATCAGAAAAAAAAAGAATAACAAGGGGAAAGTGCAAGTGTGATGCTTTACAATTCTTTCTACTTAGGCATGCAGCAATAACCCATGGTTAAATGTTATCTGCATGAATATACTCTCTTTGGAGGATTTTTTTCCAAGTAATGAGTTGTTATCCACTATATTTGGGTAATACACAAACCAGTGGCTTAATTGCTTTTTTGATTATCTCATCATCTCATTCAACTCACCATCTGGATTTTTTTAAACATTTTAAAAATACATATTGCAAAATATTGTAAATGCATATCTATTTTATTAATGGCCTCTAAGGGGTCATTAAGATAATGACCTCTTTGGGGTTAGAGTTTACTAGTGTATTTGCTAAAATCATATAGCCTCAATAAGAGCCAGAGAGCAAAACAAGTGCAATTTGGTTGTTGTTATAATAAAGAAAAAAAGTAAACATTTGTCAGCCTGCATAGATAAAATAATCAACAATATTTTCTCTCTCAGCCTTTAGAAAATGTGCCAGGCAGACTGAATTTGGAAGAAAAAAAAATCTCCCCGCAGGTTGGTAAAACTGAGCAGATGGTTATTTCAAAAGGAAAACACAGCACTGTCCAGCCACACACCTTAATGCAGTGGTAGCAAGATTTAGAATTAAATCTAAGGGGAAAGTTCTGGCATTCATAAGCAATCTCATATTATTGCAATTGTTATTAATTAAAAATAAATGAAAATGTGAACAGAAGACATATAGTTATAGGTCTATTACTAAATTACATGAGACTAGAATCAGAAGAGGAAGCATCAATGCAGAAGACGTGTCTCACAAAGTCAACTATTATAGGGTATTTATTTTTCTATATATATTTAAATGAAATCCTTTCTGCACCACTTCACTGTAGTTAGTTTCTATAAAAAATAGCATCTACAGAATTATTCAGTTTGACTTGTGCACAGGGCTGTTTTACATTTACATTTCTTGAACAGGAATTATAGACAAATGTGCACAAACAAACACAAGTTGACTCAAAAATATTAAATTTAAAGGAGTTCCAAAAGCAGTAGCATAAAGAGAAAACATACCTGTTTAGTGATGAAATGACTTTTATGTAACAGTATATTAATATGCACTGCTGTATCACTAGCTGTGCTCTTCATTTTTTCTAATCTGATCATTGATTTCATCAACAGAAGTCATTATAATGTTTAATGGAAAAGAAGATTCACAATTGTACTCAGACTATCAGAGATATCCACAGGAATAACCTTTCCCTATTTAAATTATTTGGATGATTATAAATTTCTTTCTTTTGTGAAAACAAGTCATAGACTGCACAGGGATGATGATGTTTTCCAGGAATATTTTGTGATTTTGCAATAGTGCTTGTTGTTCATCCAAGCTTGAATGACCTTTTTCTAAGCTGATATTCTTTTCATACTCTTTAATTCTGTATTTTGTGAAACATCCAGTTTGTCTGAGGTACCTGTCCTAACAATGGCAATTTATTTTGTATACGCCCAGCATTCAAAGCTTTGGTTAGAAAAAAGTCAGAGCATATATGTTAAAGTTAAGTCTCATGGTATTAAAATTTCATAAGTGAATAGCAGCATATGCATGTATGTATGTACAGTATATGTATGTATATGTGTATGCTTGTATGTACATGTGTGTGTATTTCTGTTTATCTTTGTGAGTCCCTCTGTGAGAGAGATGGGCAATTTCAAAATGGCAGAGAAAAAGAGAGGGAGAAGGAGAGAGAAACTCCCTGTTTGTTAAGACAGTTCTCACTTTTATTGCATCTATTTTTAAAATTGAAAATGTTATGAAGAGCCACTGATTCTACAATTTTATAGACATATTAAAAGGACTAATTTATTGATAAAAAATTAACATCTGTGAATGTATCAAGCCGTTTCATCCACACAATTTCTTTAGAATATTTTGATTCTTCTTTATTTAAATATATTCTATGTTGTCTCTTCCATGTGGAAGTATTGTACAGAATATCACTTTTTATATGTATCCATTTCAAAAATCAAATCTCATCCTTAACTTAACAAAATTATTTCAATCATTTCGACCTTACCTCAACGCATAAAGCTGACAATAACCTGTCCTTGAATCTTATACATTGACGGCTATATAAAAATGATTCAAAAACCAATCTTAGATCTGTCATGTCTGATATCTCCTTCAATCCATAACTCAGATTTTTGAATTCTATCAGCTGTTTTGAAAGCATTACTTTTATTCTTCAGTTGTGTTGTGGAATTGCTTTTTTCCTCCTCTATTATGTGACAAATATTTGTTCAAAATCAAAATACTGGGCATATTATAAAGCTAGAATACTGCCTTTCAAAACATACAAATTAAAGGGAAACATATTTGGTCTACATTTTCTTTGAAAGAATCAATTTGAGTTGTATTTTCTGAACTAGCATACAAAATGGAGCACAAAGATAATTCAGTCTGAGCATTGCTCCAAAGGTTATAGTTGAATATTCTGATAAACAGAAATGTGTATAACAATCTGTATGCTAAAAAAAGTACATAGTAAAAACCCATAGATACAAGAAACATAAAAACAAATATTACTGCCAGCAAAGATATATTATAAAAATAAATAAAAAATACTTCTAATTGATGTGCAATTGTAGTATGAATTTACACTTATATTTATATGTAGATGTTAAAAAATAACATCACCAAACTATATGGAAATGAGGGAATTTAAATATGTGAATGCCAACATTTAAAAAGCAATAGAGGATGGTTCTAAAGAATGAGACTTTGGGAGAGGGTAAGTTTGCATGTCTGTTTATGTGTACACTGCTGTCTTTCTGTAAATAAAACAGTGCACTTCAGCAATAATAGTTTCTTCATCCTCATTTCTACCGTTCACCTTCAAAATCTGTTCTGAGGATTAGCAAAAGTTGTCAAGGATTATGAAGCTGTTTTCATAAGCCTGAGATGGCAGACTTGCCTTATTTTATTTTAAACAGACGTTTCCTACCATAATCAGCAGTATTCATGGGAAAAGATAGGGGGACATTATAAAAACTACATTGTGAGAGCTCACATTATATGTCATCATTTTGCCATCACTCAGGAATGCCTATGGACCTAACCTCTACATGCTATGGGGTGGAAAAGGGTTTGAGGAGGAGAGAGCATTAGCGCAAGTACTTTGTGTGAGTCTAAAGACTAATTGGAATCACCATCCTAAAATCTAGAGGATACACATGATTAAGGTATTAGTAACTTCTTGTCTGATGAGAAGGTCTGAAGATCTCAAATGCTTCTCCATTTAGGTGACCCTTAGGTTGGTATAATAAACAGGTTAATTTAATTTGTATATTTCTGGATTCTGTTATAGCCAATCATATATTTATGGGAAAAGTCATGGAGCATATACTGTGAGCACAGATGCTGCTATCCATGATCTGACAGAAAACATAAACCAAGTTTTAAAAGGTTTAGATGTACATTTTGATACTTAAAGGAGTATATAAATTAAATTCAATCATGCATGATATACTGCATACAGTATATCATTAAAAAGTTCTACCTACATGAAGAGAAATGAGCAGCAACTGTTTTCTCATAACACAAAAGTGTGGGAAAATGTCCAATAGGAGGACATGGTTGTCTGTTATTTTGATTTTTATAAATTGTTCCCAAAATATCTCAATCTAAATGGGGTTCTGTTTTTGGCTTAGAGTCAAGGTGACTTAAACAGAGGACAATAGCAGTTTAAATGCTCAGTGTGGATATGTAGAGAGTATGAGAGAGGGGGGGAGGGAGGGAGGGAGGGAGAGAGAGAGGGAGGGAATAAGAATGAGAAACATGGTTTAAGTGTCACAAAGCATGATCTTTGAGGGCGGACCCTCCCATTGATTTATATTGCATTTAATTTTTTTCTCAAATTATATTATTCTTTATTACAGGTCAATAATCCAGACTAAATAAAACTTAATAAATAAATCTGCAAGTAGAGCTACAAGAAGATAGAAGATAGACAGACAGACAGACAGACAGACAGGCAGGCAGGCAGGCAGGCAGGTAGGTAGGTAGGTAGATAGGCAGGCAGGCAGGCAGGCAGGCAGACAGACAGACAGATGATGATAGGATAATTATATTGATCAAGTCAATAAGTTCAATTCAGTATCAACTTTATTTTAGCAGTCAGAATTAATGTCCTGTTTTCCCATCCCTGAAGCAACTAGAGTGTACTAGCTGTTTCTAATTTTTGTTCTCTTTTTTTCTCATGCCATCGCTTGTCAAAACGCATTCATGAGTGAGGCTTAGTGAGCTTCACCTAACTACATCTGTGCCCTATGATAAATTGCCCTCAGGGCCAAGTGTCCCTTATGCTGGGCAGGCACCAATATCATCACAACCTATTATATACAGCTGTTTGACAGCTTCTCTCTAGGAAATCATTCCTCCTCAGTTACAGAGCAATTTACTCTGGAAGGATTGCTACATTGCTCCAGGTCAGCTTCACATATTTTATTTCTCTAAAGAAAGAAAAAAGCAAGGTGGTACAACTGTTGTAGAACTGTTTGCGCTAATCACAATGAATATTTAAAGCTATTTGTTTCTGAAAATTATGGATAAACATTTCTTGACTTTTAAAAGAGTTACCTTTAACTTAAAAGCCATGACTATTGTTATATGACAGCTTTCATTCATAATAAAAACCATCAGAAAGATTCTGGTATAAATTGACAATTTCAGCGATATGAATGAACTATCACGGGATGTTTTGCAACCGAACATTTTAGGTTTGGGCCAATAAAGTATTTGTAAAATGACAATGCTATTTTGTTATTTAAAGTTTCTAGATGTGAAACAAATAATAATTTTAGAAATAAACCATTGGCTAAAGGGTTGGTGTTGCCAAGAAATCTTTGGTTTCCTGGATCATGGACTGCATTTCCTACACAAAGGACTCTTGGCAAGGGATGGGCTACACTTCATGAAAACAGGCAAAAATGTACTTGGAAAAAGATTGGCCCAACTCATCAGGAGGATTTTAAACTAAAACTGAGGGGGAGGGTTATCAATCTCTAGAATCTCTAGAACCCAAACTAATCACAAATCCCAAGAAAACAAATCAAACAATGAGGTTGGCAGTGATGAAAAAAAAAGAAAAACTCAAACAACAATCAGGAGATACAAGAAATACATCCATGGACAGGCATAAAAGTCTTAAATGCTTATATACAAATACTCTAAGCTTAGGGAACAAATAGGGCGAACTAGAAGCAATAGTACATGAGGGAGGGTATGATATAGTTGGCATAACAGAAACCTGGTGGGACAAAACCCATGAATGAAATGGATAGATGGATGGATACAAATTGTTCAAAAGAAACAAATCTACAAAAAGAAGAGGGGGAGTTGCAGTATATGTAAGAGAACACTACATATCTGCAGAAATGCACATGATCAAAGATAAAATCTCTCCAGGATGTATATGGGTCATTATAAAAGAGAAAAAAGTGACATTACCATAGATGTATATTACAGGCCACCCAACCAATCAGAAGAAATAGATGAACTCTTTGCCAACCAGTTAACAAATGCATGTAGGAAGCACACCACAGTAGTAATGGGAGATTTCAACTATCCAGATATCAACTGGGAGACAAACTCTGCAGTGAGTGGGAGATCAAACAGATTCCTAAACGAGTTAACCAACAACTTTGTCACCCAAAAGGTGGAGGAGGGAACTAGACGTAAAGCTATACTGGACTTAATCCTTACAAATAGAGAAGAAGTTATAGAGGGAATTGAAATTGCTGGAACCTTGGATGAAAGTGACCACGTCATACTGGAATTTAATATAATGCAAACAACAGAAAACAATTCAACCAATGTCTTAAATTTCAAAAGAACTGACTTTAACAAACTCGGAGATAACCCAGAAAAGATCCCATGGATGAAAACCCTAAAGGGGAAAACAATCCAAGGAGCATGCGAAATCATGAAAAATGCAATCATAAAAGCCCAGACCAGCACAATACCATTGAGAAAAAAAACCAAGAAATCCAAGAAAAAGCCAGCATGGCTGCACAAAGATCTTTCTAACAAACTGAAAGACAAAAAGGACCAATACAAAAAATGGAAAGAAGAGCACATACCTAAGGCCGATTATCAGCAGACAGCCAGAACATGCAAAAATGAAATCAGGAAAGCAAAGGCTCAGAACAAACAAAAATCAACAGAACAGAAATCAACAGAAATTGACTTCCGGTTCCGGATCGCGGTGCCTCTAGCCGTACGGAGAGACTTGTCTCCTCGTTTGGCTAGCTTCCCTCCACCAGTAGACCCTTATTTGGGTCAAAAGTCGCCCTGGAGGGCGCGACTACCATCGAGGAGGCTGTGCTCAGCTGTGGAGGAGCAGTGGCTCCTCCAGCTGTCCGAGCTAACTCTGAGGGCCGATGGAGAAGAAGATCGGCCGTAAAATGGCCGATCACCTAGCCGCACCAACCGCAAGTCAAAAGAACAGCTAAGCATGAAGAACCACCATGTGGAATCTGGGTGAGACCTTTCCTTCTCTTGCTATCCTGACTTTTCCTGTAAAGAGTTTTTATTTTCCTTTATTAAGAAAGCAGCGGCTGCCTATATGGAAAGAAGAGCTAAAAAGAAAAAGATTAATTTTTTGTGTGTGGTTGTTTTTTTTTACTATTGGACTTCTGTTGGGTGAATTTCAGGGGAAAAGAAGAAAAAAGGGACATTGTTACTTTGTTTTTTTTTAATTTGATAACGTTGGAGATAATTTTCTTGTTGATTTTAAAAAAAAAGAAAAGAAAAAACTTTTTTTTTTCTTAACTCTATTAACTTGGGGAAAAAAAGACTTTATAGTCCACTGAAGACATCTGGTGGCGAAAAGCGAAATTCTAACTGTACTTCTCCCTGTTATTTGAAGAGGGATTGGATTTTATGTGATAATAAAAGAGAAAAGATAACTTGACAGCTGAGTGGTGAAGCTGGCTATTAGACCTTTGGAGGCAGACATTTGTGGATCTTTTTCAAGTAGCCTCTAATAAAGGAATAGGCAAATCTACCACCAAAATGACTGAAAGTTATTCACATCTTGACTAGGATTTAATACTGGAAAAATATTAGAATTTACAGAAGATTTCAAAACTTATTGGAAATCTTGGAGAAAATCTAAAGATGCCACCTTGGAACCTCACATTGACTCTCCAATATTGAACCAAGTTATGGAACAAGGAACAATAGAAGATGAACAGAGTAATCCTGAACAGGCCTACATACAACTTAAAGAGACAGAGACACTATATTTACAACCCAATTGTGAATCTACACTGAGAGAAAATGTGGAAACCATTGAATCAACTAATGTTACACAACGTCACCTACAACTGATGGACAACTTTGATGACCAAGAAGTAACTGTAATTGACTCAGTTCAACTACCAAAAATAACAAAGATTGACATTCAGACATAATCTTTTGGAAATTACAATAAAGTGGAAAGGGAAAGAAAATTTGTTCAGTTTGAACTGGTTAGAAATTTTTATAATCAAATCCTGAGGTTTGATAACCGAAAAGCCTTATTATGGGAACAAAATTGGCATAGAAAGAAAGCTAGAGTCAGGTTTAAATGTGACATAAAATGTTACTTGATGGGTTAAAAAGGATTTAATAATGAATGAAGGATGTAAATTTACTGTTACCATGGTTGATAATTATTTGAGGGAGTAAATCTTTTTAGAGGACAAAAAGACCTTATAGAGGTAGATTGATAAAATGACTGAATATATTTTTTTAAAAAAAATAGAAAGGTATTTTTCTTTTTTTCTCTTTTTTTCTTTTTTGACTTACATTGTAATTTTAAATATGAGAATTATGTTGTAATAGAGAAAGAGAGTATGTCTGATTTAATTAGGAATGAAAGATGAGAATTTCCTGATATTATAGTTGATAAGTATTTGAAGATATAAACTTTATCAAGGGTTTTAAAAGATTTTCTATAGATGTAAACTGATGAAATGATAGAATATATTCTTAAAATAGAACTGTATTTGTTGGACTTATATTATTATTTTAAATATGATAACTATGTTGTAATAGAGAAAGAGGAAGAGCTATTTGTCAAAGGAAGAAAAAAATCAGTCTCAATGAATGATCTTTTATTAAGGATACCTGAAATCCCAACTATATACTTACTAAAATGTAATTGGAGTATGACAACTGTAATTAGTAAAGCTTAAAAACAGGATATAGATTATAATTGTATGTGATTGATGATTTTTGTTTGATTGAACTTTACTTAAAACTGTATTAATTTTAATAAGTAATACTATATTTAAGAAACAGAGAGGAAATTTTTGACAATTAATTTGAGCTATATTTATGTGATTTTGTCTTTGAATGATTGGATACCCTGACCACCATATTGTGTCCTAAGCTTTTGGGGAAAAATGGAAAAAACCAATAAAACTTTTTATTAAAAAAAAGAAATCAACAGAAATCAAGGACAATAAACAAAGTTTGTTCCAACATATTAACAACAAGAAAAAAAGTCAAGGAAACCATAGGTCCACTAAAGAGAGAATATGGCAAGGAAATTACAGGCAACACGGACAAAGCAAAGCTGGTTAGCTCATACTTTGTATCAGTCTTCACACCAAAAGAAACTATAGTCCAACATACAAAAAAAAACACTTCAAAAATTAACATAAGCAAGAAAATGATAAGAACACCTGTCTATCAATGACAAATATATGTCACCAGGACCGACAGATTACATCCCAGAATTCTGAAAGAGCTGGCAGATGTTATCTCAGAATCGTTGCACCACATCTTTCATAAATCCTGGAGCAATGGGGAAGTACCTGAAGATTGGGAAAGGGCTGATGTGGTTCCCATCTTCAAGAACGAAAGAAAAATGAACCCAGGAAACTATAGACCAATCAGCTTAATATCAATATCTGGGAAGATTCTAGAAAAAATAATCAAAAAACAGATCTGTGAACAAGTAGAAGCAAACAAAGTCATATCTAGTAGCCAGAACGGGTTTTTAAAAGTAGATCATGCCAAACCAATCTTATCTCACTCTTCAATAAAGTGACTAAACTATAGACTAATGGACATAGTATACTTAGATTTCAGTAGGCAAAGTAGACCACAACTATTCCTTGGTATGCTAGGAAAAGGTGAATTAGACAACATCACCACCAGATGGATTTGTAGCTGGCTGACAAACCATACTCAACGAGTAGTCCTCAATGGCACTACATCCACATAGAGAGAAGTGGGGTACCACAAGGTTCTGTCTTAGGCCCAGTACTCTTCAATATCTTCATAAATGACTTAGATGAGGAATTGAAGGGGAACTCATCAAATTTGCAGATGACACCAAACTGACAGGAGTAGCACCTCAGAAGACAAACTCAGGATCCAAAAAGATCTTGACAAACATACACAATGGGCCCTATCCAACAAAATGAGTTTTAACGTGGAGAAAAGCAAAGTCTTACATTTAGGCAGGAAAAACCAAAGGTACAAATACAGATTGGGCGAGACCTGGCTCAAAAAAAGTAACTGTGAAAGGGACCTTGTAGTCCTAGTGGACGATCACTTGACTATGAGCCAGCTGTGTGCAGCAGCAACCTAAAAAACTAATACAATCTCGGGTTGTATAAACAGAGGCATAGAATCAAGATCATGTGAAGCATTAGTACCATTTTATAAAACCCTAGTAAGAAGACACATGGAATACTGCAACCAGTTTTAGTCACCATATCATAAAAAAGATGTTGAGAGTTTGGAAAAAATTCAAAGAGCAAGTAAGATGATCAAAGGCCTGGAAGAACAGCTACAGGACTTGGGTTTGGCTAGTCTAAAGAAAAGAAGAAATAGGGGAGAGATGATAGCAGTTTTCCAGTATCTCTACCACAAGGCAGAGGGGCCAGGTTGTTCACCAAAGCACCAGAGGGAAGGACAAGAAACAATGGTTGAAAACTGATCAGAGAATGAAGCAACCTGGAATTAAGGAGAAACTTCCTGACTGTGAGGACAATCATCCAGTGGAACAGTGTATCCCCAGAAATCATGGGTGCTTCATCATTGGTGATTTTTAAGATGAGACTAGACATTCACCTATCTGAGACAGCATAGTTCTATTCTATTCTAAAAATGGATTAAAATTATTTTCTCATATTTCTAGAATAACCTATACATTTATTTTCTACTATTTTACTCTTTTGTGCTTTATTAGACTTTTTCAATCTTTTTCTCTAATTTTTAACTTACTGGTATAGACTTTTTAGAACCACCACATTACTCTGCTGCAACGATATATCACACACATTAATAGTATATCCACTGTGGTTTTCTATAGTGTTCAATTAGAAAACACTAATTGTTTAAGGCTTTGGTTGTTTTTTTATGAACTTGAGATGTATTAGGTGAGTCAAATCTGAAAAACTGGGCAGGAAAACTTTGCAATTTGTTGCCATTCTGTCTCTAGCATTTACTCCATTGAAATCAATAGACAGACGCATAATGCTTTGCAATATTTCCTGTAAATGTCAACACTGAAAAGAACAGTTGAACTTCAGATAAAATTTATTTCTGTTTAAACCAGTTTTATGTGTTTTCTTTGAAATGGCATATATTATTTATTAAAATGTACTTATTAAAATGTTGAACAACAACAATAAATAGTTGCTGAGGCCTAGTTGTGCTAAGAGATGGTAAAGATGTCTGCATCTTAGATGTAATGCTTCCACTAATGTATCGCACCATGGCTCTACCTCATTTTAGCAACATCCTTGTCTTGCTGACTCTGACATTTTGCTTGTTTTAACTATAATTATAAATCAATAGTCATTAATCTGAGTTACAAGTGACCCTGTGTCAGTAATGAGAGGAAATTTCTCTTGCTGTAATGAAGAAAAAAACATTACTATTAATTGTCCTTGGAGGTTTCCATCTTTACAAAAGCCTGGAACTACAACAAGAACAACATGCTAAGACAAGCAAATTTAGAGCTTAGTTTGTTCTGCTGAGACCAGTGTATTGTATTTAAGATTTGAGAGAATATAAAAAAAAATATTATTCTTTTTTTCTTCATTTTCGGTCAGCTTATACATACTGTATAACCACATACCTGGCTCTAATTTTTCATATGGATGAACAGAGATTATTATAATGTTACTCCATTATTTTAAGGGATATTAGATTCCCAACTAGGACAAACCTATCTAGGCTATAAAAACTATAATTAAAAACATGAAAGAACAGCTTGAAATAAATGACTTCTTTTTCTATTCTACAAAGTAACCTTTAACCTTGAATTTATAGCAATCCTTACATTGTTTTGTGCATTTTAATAAATCTAATTTAAAGGCATATAAAATCTTGCTAGGACAATAATGCCTAAAATTCCCAATCTCAAGTAATATAAAACATCAATATATGGAAAGAAAACTGGTTAATATGAAGGAGAAAATTGTATTTTTTGACAGATGGCTAAGACTGCTACAGTGGTTATCAGTGGTTATCATCTTAAAATTCAATATAATTCAGTCAGTCTAATTTAGTGCATTCATCTTTGTCATTCACTGATTTTCAGCAAATATAACCAGCAAATCTATTTTGATAGATACATTTCTAAATATTTTGAAGTACTGGTTCATTGAGTATTTTCATAGATAGGAGCTTAGACTACTGTTAACACAATCCTATCCAAGAAGAGAGACTTGGATAAATCAATGAAATGAAGGCTATATATTTTACACCTTGCAACTCCTCATTATACAAAAGTCTTCCTAGCCTTCGCTCATTATGCCCAAACTATTCTTATTAAGGAGATAATAGCATTTCAGATAACAGAGCCTGGTGGCTTTGGGTGAGTCACTCTATCTTAGACTAATGTACAAGTCGCTCTCATGAGAAAAATGGAAAGCATGCAGTGCTGTCTATGCTGCTTTTTTGTTTCTGAAGGGAAAGAAAAGAGATAAACCCTACAAACAAGGCTAAATGCTCTGTGCCACTTTGGTTACTGATCCCATCACAGAAAAAGATGTAATAAGCTTTTTCAACCTTAACAAGTTTAAGATGTGTGGACTTTAATTTCCATAACCAGTTTGTTGGGACAATGCCACATGAAGGTTAAAAGTTTATTATTATTATTATTATTATTATTATTATTATTATTATTATTATTATTATTATTATTATTATTATTATTATTATTATTATTATTATTATTATTATTATTATTATTATTATTAAATTTCTATGCCGCCCTATTCCGGAGAACTCAGGGTGGCTTACAACATGATAGAAATTACAATAAAATACATAAATCTAAAAACCCTTAAGTTAAAAAAAGAAACCAATCATTCCACAAATGCTTTAGAACAGTGGTTCTCAACCTTTTTCAGGCTGCGACCCCCGACTTGTCGAGCGCTGTGCATGCGTGGTGTTACCCCCTGCACCGTGCATGCGTGGTGCTACCCCCTGTGCCGCACATGCGTGGTGCTGCCCCCTGCGCTGGCCAAGGCATAGGCCACCACCCGTTTGGGGTGGCGGCAGGCAGGCCCAGGCGCTCCTGGGCGGCCGTGGCAGCAACGGCACAGGGTGACCATGGGCTGGGCCACCAGCTGGCCCAGCCCAAGGGAGGTAAAACACACGTGCCAAAAAACCTCCCTGTGCCTGCCGCTGCCCCGCTAGCCTTACCTTCACTGCCGCCCATTTGGGGCGGCGGCAGGCAGGCCCAGGCACTCCTGGGTGGTCGCGGCAAGCAGCAGCGACGGTGCAGGGTGACCACTGGCTGGGCCATCAGCTGGCCCAGCCCAAGGGAGGTAAGGCACCTGCCGGGCCCCACGCGTGCCAGCTGCCCTCCCTGTGCCCGCCAGCCTCCCATCTCTCGCCCCTGGCCCTCTTTTACTTACATTTTTAGTAGTTGCTCAGCATGGAGGGGTGGAAAGTTCCGGACAGCTCGCCTTCGCTGCAGACAACTTGCAGCACCGTTTGCAGACTGGGACTTTTGGCGGGCTCAGCAGGGCAGAGACAGTCTGGACAATTCCTATTGGCTTTTGAAAGCCAATAGAATTAGACTCTATTCAAGAGAGGGAGTAGCACAGCTAAGGAAAATGGGAAAAAATGGCGGACTGCATTGTTTGGCGACCCCCGTGAAATGGTCGTTCGACCCCAAATGGGGTCGCGACCCACAGGTTGAGAACCGCTGCTTTAGAAAAACAGAAATAAAAAATCAGCACAATGGATAGCTGTGAGCATAGTTCCAACTCAGATGGTTGTACATTGTTTCAAACACCAACAAAGTCAGAGTATGAATTTGTCTAGAATATTAATTTATTGAGATCTTTACTCTTAAAAGGCTCTGGTCTACTGCAATACCAAAGCTAAAACAAGGCCAGTGATGCCTGGTAACGGTGACAGTGTCAGAAATCAGAATTCAAAAATTGTAATATGGCATCCTTAGTTCCTTAGCTTTTCAGAAATATGGATATGAAATTCAGGAATAGTTAATGAACTCCACACTGAATTCCGCATGAAAATATATTTTTGAACATCAAAATCAATATTTATTATTAAAATCAACAATAGTTTCTGTTTTTACAACAGGTGTATATTTATGCTCTTAATGCAATCTAAATGGAAGCACAGCACTTCATGATGTTATTTAAACATCATACCCAAGTATGTATTAAAGAAAGTAATTGTAAGCAATATATTCCTGAGTTCTCCCAATCTTCTTTACACTTGAAAGAGCAGATGTTCATTTTGTTTGATGATCTGAGAAATATCACAGGCTGAGTTTAAAGTGAAATAACTTTTGAGCAAAGAATAACAAGCTTTCATAGGTGTAAGATGAGACACTGTACTGGTTCCCAGTCCACACTCATCAGCCATCTGTCTGTCTGTCTGTCTGTCTATCTGTCTGTTTGTTTATTTATTTCACTCAAAGAACAGTTCTGGGCAGTATAAAATTAACATAAAACATGAAAACTATATAAAAACATTATATTTCAATAAAAGGAGGCAGTTAAAAAATTGGTGGAGGGCCTTCAAGACATTAACCAAGACAAAGGGTGCAGGCTCCTCTGTGAGGCCCAAGCAAGTTGGCAAAGCCAGGTCTCAATTTTTTTCAAAAGGTCAGGGGAGGTCTGCCTCACCTCTGGCAGCAGAATATTCCAAAGTGTGAAGATGATGGCAGAAAAATCTTGCTTCCTGGACCCTACCAATCAAATCCTTTATGGGGTCATAACATAGCTTTTCTGCCTGACTAGGTGGACAGGTTGATGTAATGCGCAAAGATGGTTCCACAGGTAACTTGTCCCATGTCATGTAGGGTTTAAAAAGTTGCAACCAGCATCTTGAATTGGTCTTAGAAGCAAACCAGCACCCAATACACCTTGTTCAGCAGAGATATTACATGTGCCATCTTTGGGGTACCCAAAATTGCTTGCATGGCTGCATTCTATACCAGCTAAAACTTTTAGCTACTCTTCTAGGCTAGTCCTATATAGAATGCATTGCAATAGTCCCAACATGAGATGAACAGGTCATGAATGGTCAAGAAGAGGGTCTCCTTATCCAGGAAGGGGCACAAAGTTTAGCAAAGGCCCACCTAGCCACTTTCTACCACCTTCTTTGCTAATGGCATTTGCAATCCAAAGAACCCCATTCACTTTCTCAGGTCCAACAGGATCAAATTTTTCCCAGATGATGGGTTAAGTCCATTCCCTGGGCATGTCTATTAATGCAAATATTGCAAACATGTAAAAGCACTAGCAATCAGAATAGCTACAACTGGATATTGATTTACTGTATTCTGCAATGAGTTATAGGTTGAATTCTTTTTTCTTCTGATGAGGCTTTTTCCTCAAAGAAAAGGAAAGGGGGAGAAGAAAGATTGAGGAGAAAAAGTACCTACCAGAAAATTACCCGTTGATTTGCTGTGATGTATTGCTCTTCAGATGGAGATGGAAGTGCACAAAACAATAATTAGCATGAAAATTCTTTATGTATGAAAATGAGGTGAAGTACTTAAAAAGTGGATTTCAGATTAAAGTGATATCAAGGACAACCAAACCTGATACTCTTGGAATTCTTATAAAATTCCCTTTCACCTTTTAATGATTCAAATAACAACAAAGAGATATGGTGGAGAGTATTGATTAAGAACCATCAACTCACCCAAACAACTACTTTACAGGCCAGCTAAGAAATCTTTCAGAATCAAGGATGACATTTAAGATTTTGGAGAGAGTCTCAGTGGGAAAGGTAAGAATACAAAATGGATGCAGCTTATCTTTCTGTTTTTCTCTGCATTTGGAAGCACATTTTGAGAGTATTCTTTGTGGTTCTGTTTGAAAATGGAACAACTTCCAACCTTAAAAATGACATAAGTCTAATTATTAAATAATTAATCTCATTGTTTTTATTAATAAGATTGGAATTTGCATCAAATTAATTAATTTAATGTACTGTCTATTTCTTAGAGAGCAGACCTGACCTTTGAAGTCCTTACCCATTTTAGAGCATATTCTACAATCATACAATAATTTTTGTGCCAAGAAAACTGAGCACAGATTTTATATCACTTCAGCAATGATTGGATGATAGTCTGAAGACACTGTAAGTCTCTATTATGGAAATGAACTTCATCTCTTCTTGACAGGAATGACCAGTCATCTCCGTCATAACATCATTGGCGGGCAACACACAAGTTGACACCTGGGCCAACTTTTTATATTCTTCTCGTCACTGCAAATTAATATGGGAGACTATCACTACTTTTTTTCTTTTCTTTTTTCCTTAGCATGAGCAAACATTATTAAGAAAAATATATAATGGTGCCATTGGGATAGATGCCTCTATACAAATTTGGGGGGAAAATATCCATTTTTAATCCTGATATAATTGTGGCAGTAAAAACCAAGAAATTATAGAACTATAGCATTTATTTTTGCAAGATATTATTTGCTGAATGAATATTGCTGAAATGGATAAGCAAAAGAGTACATCAGTTTCCAAAATCTGATGGCCTCTTGATATGTTTAGACAATAATTCACAGAAATTACTTCTAATCCCACAAAGAGACCATGAGACTTTTAATCACAATACTTTTTAAACCAGCCAGCAGTGAACCAATAGTATAAACATCCATACTTGGACGATTATCCAGTAGCCTATCTTGCAGAAGTAAGCCCAAATTTCACCTGTTAAGTTCTTTTGCAACCATAATTTCTGCAACAACATCCATGCATAAATGCAAAGAAAACTATGCAAACCATTATATGGATGCTGCAAACTCAGGAGAAATCCTTATTCTTTAAAATATCACAGACATATGTACATGTAAATGTGGGGGAGGTAAAAGCAGAATGACACAGGCTATCCTGTCTGGAATTTCTCATCGAGGCCTACTTTTCTTCCTAATCATTCTGGGTTAGGGTACAAAATCACTGGTGTTGTCAGACTCCTGCATACATCACTTTGCCAGTTTCATGTCCCCCAAATCTCCATTTCGGTGGTTTGGCATTTTCATATTCTATATGAAGGGTTTGAATGTGACTCTCCCTGCCTGACAAGCCTTTGCCCACAAAAATATGATCCTTATAAAATGACATGATGACTGAACCTTTCAGTTTCATTGCTAGGTTCTTCTATGTATGTTCTTCATTCTTCTCAGGAGAAAAGCATTTGTCAAACTGTTTAGCTGGAGAAAAAAAATTGTGCCCCTTAGTTGTGGTTCATTGCATTCCAACCATGCAGAAAAATCATTATGAATGTTAGCAGAAGGCCAGATAGTTTTTCTAACAGATTCATTCTAAGAAGATGTAGGTGTGTTCTGCAAAAGGAGAATAAACTGGTCCTCTTTAATACTCAATGCTAATTTTATTTTATTTTGCTTAATGTAATGACTGTGGTTATTACTTTCATAATTTTATCCCTGCATATGTGTATCATTCAACAGCCAATTACAGCATGGGTAGTATAATGTTCTTTGCTTTTTCATGCATTGTAACATAATTCATCATGATGTACCTTTTCGGATAGAATTCTGTTTCATGATTGTATGCAAAAAATGGCAGTGTTTGAATGCTTAGTTACACAGAATATATACAGAAAGTGTGCAGAAAGCAGCTATTGTACAAAAAGTAGTAGTTTGAATTGGCATAATCTTAGCAATTGGTTCATTAGAAAGATTAAATGGAGAATCCTGTATCCACTTCAGGTTAAAGAGAAAAGAAGCAGAAAACTCTGATTGCAGATTTGTTCATTTTACTTAAATCTCAATTTGTATTAAAAAGCATTTTCTAGGATGATTTCCTTTCATGGAGAAAATAGGACAAGTATAATTTGTATGTCCAGTATTTATGTCTCTGCATCCTTTTAATTTTCCTGAACATTTTCAGAAGAATTTGTATTCTGTTCAGTTCATACAAAAGGCCTTTTCTTGGCTTTAATTTGGACATCTCCCAATTTTTTTCAATATCAACCAGATTTGGATTTAATTTAATGAACCTCTGCTACCTATTATGTCTATTACAGCCATAATAAGAAATAAATAAAAGCTTACCTAATGCCAGGCAGAATAATTCTCTTGATGGTTTCTTTTAACAGTTTTCATTCAGCTTAATTAAAAAGAATTTGTTTTAGAAATGTGTTGAAAAGTGGAAATGTTCATGGGTTGAATATGGAATTTCTACATTCATTTTGTTATAGGCTGGAAGAAGATAGTGTGAACATTAAATCTTTCATTCTCAATTAGCCAGTAAGCTGTATTTTTCTTCTTACCCACACTTTAATTAAATCCCAAGAGTAGACATTATTAGGAGATTCATTGGTCTATTCTAGTAGCAGTTGTACTTGTCACCATTAAAGTGAATTCTGCCTCTGAGAAATTTTTGGCAGATATTTCTCCTGTCCAACAAAATTCTCTTCAAACAAATTTGGTGATCAAATTCTAAAGGTCATTTTAGAATAATCGAAAGTCATGATGTTTTTCTAGAAGCTTTTAGAGCACTTTATTGGCCACAGATCCAAATATTTTCAAAATATCTCACTTCAATCAAACATTTGTGCTATGGTTCAAATGAATATGGATCTCTCTATTAAGTAAGAATGTATGCTTCTCAATTTCCTTACCCAATCATGGTGAAGAGAAATTTTATAATCCTCAAACAGGCATTGCTTTCCATAATAAAGTAGCCTATTCAGATACACACACTCAATAAAAAGGATGTTGGCTGGGTAATTCTGAAAATTGAAGTCCACCTATCTTAATGTTGCCAAGGTTGAGAAAAACTGGCTTAAAATGGATGGGTTACCAAGTAAAAGAAAAATAGAGCTGGTAGGGAAAATGGCAGATTCTTTTCTCTACTCAAATAAAGGGTTTTCCTTCTGCCCAAGTAAATATGAAAGAGCACTAGCAGTTTTTCAGGAACATAGATTTTCTTTCTAAGACTGGACCTTCAAAATTAAGATAACTTCCTGAAATTATGCAAAGTACAAATGAGTCTTGATTATCACAAACTAAAAGTTATATTATACTGAACTACCAACATTTGTGAACAACCCAAGGAAGTGGCATTTATTTATGCATGCACGCTGTAATCTCTGTGGAAGGCTAATCAACTGTCCATAAAAATATCTAAGAATAATTATGTGATTTCCATTTGTAAGCAAACACTGTTGGTGCAACTGAAAAGAGAAATGCTATCTCATTTTGTTTTTAAAAAATAAATCTTAAAATGTACTGATAGTAGCAAACTTCTTAAATATATCAATTACAATCTGAAGGGGAAGAAATCCATGCAGGCTATTTTTTTTCATCCTGGGGAAAAAAAGGCTGAGTGCTATCTTTCTTCCTGCATTAGCTACACTTTTAGAAAGCTGCCAGCCATGAATATCCTTCTTATTGACTTCAACCTTCTTGCCAGTTATCTGGGTTCCATTATTTAAATAAAATATGTATAATACAAAATTCAATTTATGTAAAACTATTAACTGGGGTAGTACAGGCTTAGAATTCCCCAAGGGAGAGAGGGAAAGAGAGGGAGAGAGAGGGAGAGGGAGAGGGAGAGAGGGAGGAGAGGGGGAGAGAGAGAGAGAGAGAGAGAGAGAGAGAGAGAGAGAGAGAGAGAGAGAGAGAGAGAGAGAGAGAGAGAGAGAGAGAGAGAGAGAGAGAGAGAGAGAGAGAGAGAGAGAGAGAGAGAATTTAAAAAGCCTTCTAGCATCTTGCTCACAGTGTTTGGTCTCTCATGCAATGTTATGTGTTGTTTTGTTGATATTTAATGTTTAGCTTTTTTTAAAAGAGACTTCAGGAAGATCACTTCTCACTTCTTGCCACTGAGTACAGGTCAGATTTTTTTTTTTACTTTCAGAGAAACACAAAGAAGGCAAATAAAATAAAAGAGGTGTCTGAATCCAATTATTTTCACCACCTGATTTTTTTTAATATACTTCTGTCTGTCCTAGCTTCACAAAAAGGACAAATCTGGTGGTTTTTGGAGTAGCATTAAATTAAAACAACTTCAAAATGTCAGGATTAATCATCAAATCATCATAAAGCTCATTTAGTTCAATGTTCTCCACCATGCATGGCCTGCTTTGAATGATTCTGCCAAAACATATCCCAGATTCAGTTAATATACCTCCCCAAAAGAGAACTACCACTTTCTAAGGAACTCTGTCTAATATTCTTGTCAGAATCTGGTGAAGATGATACATTGGCTCCTGGCACAAGGCTGCCACAATTATCACAGTGTATAACCCGTGAATAAAGTCCATGATCCCAGGAAAATAATCACTCTGCAGGCTTAAGGAAGATAAAATTATCCCTTACTCCAAGTTTAAGAATAAGTGCAGAAAAAAATAGATTTCATAATTTTCTTATGCTACTGCTTTTTTATTAACTGTTTTCATTTTTAAACGGTTATAATTTTAATGGTAGTAGTCCTTGTAGTTCTTAATGGAACAACTAAATTATACCATAGTAGGCATGAATACTGATTTGCACGAGGAAAGGTAAAAATTGAAGAGAACAGCTGCAATGCTGAAATCAAAGTTTGGCCTATTTTTATGTGTTGTGCATTTGTAACATACCTTGATTTTTTTTTACCATAGGCTGCGGATATTTAGTTTAAAACTGTTTTTTAATCTTTGGCTGATTTAAAAGTCACTCTATTCAAGTCAGGATCTGAATCTATATTCTGATTAGGAAATCTGATACTTTCTTGTATAATTATTACAATTCAAAAATGGCTATAACTTTCAGTTCAGTCTAATTGAGTAAGGCTGTCAGTGGACCATTTATGAGAAATGATCAAAATATATTAAATTAATTTTTAATATTTTTTCTTTTCTCTACCTTAGATTTCAAAACACATGAACTTTCCGTAATTTCTATACAGAAATTATACCAGTGCTGCATACACTTGCATAATTTATACTGGAATAAGAATCAGCATCTCTTTTAACCACTGTACTATAGTTAATGAAAGAATATGTCATTCTCATGATGAAAATTTCAAGTCTCTGATCCAGTATTCTTTAGATTGGAGTAGGAAATATATCTATTAAAAACATAGAAAGTCAGCATAGGTTCTTTATTTAAACACTTGGTAGATATGTGAATTTCCATTCCCAGAATTCTTCAGCTATTGATGAGAATTGGTGAGCTAGATAAGGCAATGGTCTAACTTTTATGTCAGTCAATTTCTTATCTAATTAACATTAAATTAAATTTCTCTGTATACTAGATCATTAAATTGTGCCACAACCTTTTCTTAATCAGGGATAAATTATGCAGAAGGACTGCACTCTTTAAGCCTGGTTCAGTTGAAAAGAAGAATTTAAGCTCTTTGCACAGTGTGTATTTAAAGAACAGATGGGAGATTGAGTGATAAGATAAATCTTACAAGCTTGACCAATCAGCATCACAAGATTATAGCTGTTTTCATCAGATGATTCTGCCATATTTCCAAGTAATGAAAATCCCTGTTGTTTTCTTATAAAAGGCATTTTATAATCTTTTCATTATGTCTAAATCTATACACTTTTTGTCAAAAATATATAAGATCAACAAAAACACTTTTTAACTGCAATATATATATATATAATGAACATATTTTTAAAAGAAAATAAAGGAATTAGTATTTCAGATTAAAAGAATAGATTGTTGATGGAATTATCCAATGTTTGGGAAAGAAAAGTGTAAAGGAAATAAATTACAAACATCTTGAACCAAAAGATTAATGAGCTGTTGCTTCCTAAGAATTAAAGATGTTGATTGTATGCAATAAGTAAGGCCAGGAAAATAAAATAAACAAAGTATAAAATCAGGGAGTGAGAATTGTCTTAGTTTTTCAAATAATTTTTAAATCAATACTTTTGTCATGATCAAGAAATAAGTCTTTTTCCTTGTATTTCAGTTACAAAAATATCTGCACAAAATCATACATTTAAATATTATTTTAGTTTTGAACATTTTATTTGTTTATAATTTATATAGTTACCATTTCACATACATAATTCTGAATGACTCGCATAATTAAAACTATACATTTATGAACATTTTTTATAAGTTTTTATTGAGTACAAAGAAAAAAAAGGATTAAAAACATTGAACATGGTAAATTGTCTTTGACCGACATCTCAGTCCATATTGTACATTAATTACATATAATATATCTATATACAAACTATACATTTCTGGTCTCTATCTTAACTTATCTCTTATTTGTGACCTCCATTTTTCCCCCCTCCATCTATAAAATTTATTCCATATTCAATAAAATTCTGTTTCTTCCTGATTTTTTAATCTTTTAGTTATCCTATCTAGTTGTGCACAATACATAATTTTCTTTATTAGTACTTCCTCACTCGGTACTTCCATTGCTTTCCACTTTTGAACAAGTAGTAACCTTGCCGCCGTAACCACGTGAATAATTAAATATGTGTCCTATTTATTTACATTTTTCTCTAGTATTCCTAATAGTAATGCCTCAGGTTTGTATAGAATGTTTTGCCTAGTCAATTCTATTGCCCATTCCCAGACCAAACGTCAATACACCTGTGCTTCTCTACATGTCCACCATACATGAAAAACGGTGCCCTTTTCTTTTTTACATTTCCAACACATAGAAGAATATCCGCTATACATTTTGGCTAATCTGGCCGGAGGGAGATGCCATCTGTAAACCATCTTATACAGGTTTTCTTTATATGATGTCACCAATGTGATTTTGTTATTTCGCTCCCATACTTGCTGCCATTGATCCATATTTATATTATATCCTAGATCTATTGCCCACGTCACCATTGTTTCTTTAACCTGCTCCTCATATAGCTTATGTTCCAACAGGTGTTTATAAATATTTTTTATTTGTTTTTTTCCGGGCCTAGCAGTATTTTATCTAACCCCATATCTTGTCTGTTAATACCCCATTCTTGCTTATCCTTCATGTATCTTGCTTGTACCTGGAGATAAGACCACCACTCCATGTCTATTCCTTGTTGTTTTAGCTCTTGTTTTTGTTTTAAATAACCTTCTTCTGTCAAGATGTCTTTATATATAATAGCCTTGTCTTTCCTATACAAATTGGGATGTGTGACTGCCTCCAATGGCAATAGCCAAGCCGGAATCTTTGTGTAATATTGACATTTAACTATATTCCAGCTTTTTATTAATTCTTGCCGAACCTTATGTCTTAAAAAAATATTGGTGGTTTCTGCTTTGCCCCTTCCATATGTGAGCATGCCAACCCTGCTGGAGGTCATAACCCTCTAAATCTAAACATCTTTTATCTTCTAAGGTTATCCAGTCTCTAATCCATGTTAGGGCCGCTGCTCCCAATCTGGAAAACCTAAACCTCCCCTTTCTTTGGCATCCTGTAATGCCTTTAATTTTATTCTTGCCTTCTTACCGGACCACACAAATTCTAAGGTTAATTTATTCAGCTCCTTGAAAAATTTCTTGTCTAATTGAATTGGGATATTCTGAAACAGGAATATCATTTTAGGTAAGATGCTCATTTTCACTGCAGCAATTCTCTCAAGTAATGAAAGATGCAAATTTTTCCAACGGTCTAAATCTACTTTTATATTCTTTATCAATTTGCCATAATTGTCTTCTTTAATTGATGAGCAGTGTGCTGAAATAACTATCGTTCGATATTTTAATTTGAAAACTACTTGTATACCTAATTTTGCCTTGAGGCTTCCTTTTTGTATGTTAGTCATGTTTTTTGTTATAATCTTTGTTTTGTTTCTATTTATTTTCAAACCTGCCAGATCACTATAGTCTTCCAATATTTCAAATAGTTTCTGCCCTGATTCTGTCCAGGTCTTCTAATATAAATGCTAAGTTGTCTGCATAAGCTTGAAGTTGAATGAACAGAAGTTGCTGGCAGTAGAGCAAAAATTGGATAATGAAGAAAAGAAGATGGAAGAGATGGACAAAAACTTAACTGAGGCTAATAAAGAGTTAATGACAGTGGTGATGTTACTGGAAGTGGAGAAGGTAACCCAATATCTTAGATTCCAAAATGTTATTGAGGAAAGAGGAGAAGATCTTACAGACAAGATGGCGGGTTTGTTGGCAAGAGCTCTGGAGATTGACAAAGAAGAGATGATTGCTGGAATGGACGAGACATACAGGATGCAGACAAACTATGGGAGATGACATAACCTTCCCAGAGAGGTCCATGTAAAGTTTATAAAAAAGAAAATTAGAGATGAATTATTATATAGAACACGTGATGAACAGTTAGAATACGGAGGGAAACAAATTATTGTATTAAAACAGATACCAAAAAGCATGAGAGACCTCCAAAAGAACTACCTCTTCCTGATGTCCAGGTTACATCAAAGCAATGCAAATTTTAGATGGTTAACACCAGAAGGGCTTATTGTGACTTGGCAAGAGAAGAGGTTTAGATTGAATACAGTAGAGAAAGCGGAAGACTTTTACAGGCAATATTGTGCTTCAGAGGAAGACCTGAGGCATCTTGGAGAAGAAAGAGTTGTGGTTGAAAAAAGAAGATATATTGAACGAATGTTGGAGAAAAGAGGGACAGAGCAAAGCATGGAAGAAGTGAGAGGAGGAAGAGTCAAGATAGGTTAGAACAACAGGGGAGAAGCTCAGAAGAGGCAAAGGAAATAAGAATTACTAGAAGCACAAAGACACGACAAAAACATGACAATGGGAGAGGAGTATAAGATTCGGTCAACAAATATTAGAGGGTTGAACGCACCAGTAAAGTGTAGGAAAGTTTTCAGTAAGCTTATTAAACTAAATGCAGACATTATCGCCTTACAGGAGGTCCACATAAAAAATGATCAAGAATATTTATTAGAACAACCTAAATTAGGTAGGCTATATGTTTCACTAGACGAAAAAAAAAGAGGAGTAGCTCTGTATGTTAAGCAAAAGATAATTTCGAAACAAATCTATAACGATAAAGAGGGAAGGGTCTTGATAGTTGAGGCCAAGCTGAATAAAAAATATATAATAATTGTTGCAATTGTTGCCCCAAATGGAGCTCAAGTATCCTTTTTTAAAAACCTTCATAATAAGCTGAGTGATATAGAGGGAGATGGTTTCTGTATAACCGGAGATTTTAATGCGATTGCAGATAAAACAAAAGACCATAAAAGTACAGAGGCAAGGCAAGGAAAAAAAAAACACTTCCCAAAACCTTTTTTGAGATGTGTACAGATCTCAGCTTACATGATGTTTGGAGGGAAAGGAATTATGATAGGAGGGAATACACATACTTTTCTAATAGACACAGATCATGGATCAGGATAGACATGTTATGATTTACAAAAGAATTAGCCTCTGAAATTCAAGAAATTGATATCGAATCTAGCCTCTGGGCAGACCATAATCCGATAAGTTTTCACTTGAAAGGAAAGGCCAAGATGGACTTTCCAAAGAGTGATTCTTAAAGAAAAAGAATTTAAGGAAAGAATGGAGAAAGAGATGCACCTTTTCTTTCAAGCGAATGACAATGAGAATACATCCTTGCAGAACATTTGGGATAAGCAAAAGCATACATGAGGGGTGTAGCAATGAACATTTTTCTTTTGAAGTGAAAATGTTTATGTCTATTTGGATCTGTGCTGATATTACATTTAGAGATGTGCAAAATTTAGTGGGTTTTAATCTGCACTTTAACTCATGAACTTCAGATCACCTTGGTGCACGCTGAAATTCACATTCCTCAAAGTCAGGCACTACTGTAGCACATTTTTGTATAGGAAGTGTCAAGGATGCTGAATATATACCTAGCTTTTCCAATACAATTGATAAACCATTATTTTACAAGTTTCCAAGTAGATTCTTCTGCTCAGCAAACTTGAAACTCAGTCTCATACTGTTTTGTACCCTAGATGGAAAATAATGATAGATAAAAATAAAGAATAGTGCTTTATATTCTATTCTGACACATTTCTATTAATCAGTAAGCTTCTTTGACTGCAGTTGATATACTCCAAGATAGGTATGAAGAAACAAGACTAAATGCTGTAGTTTTATACCTTCCCAATACTGGCAATTTTCCATCTTTATTTTTTCTTGGGTATGCGATCCTACTCATCGCTGGTCTACAATTTGAAGTTTTTCTTGGATACAATGCTCCTGCTCAAAGTGCAAGTGGCAATCATGACATTTGCACAGCTTTGTGCAATTGTGCTCATTACTAACCTGAGAGAGTTTCTCATGGTGACCCCTGCCTTAGTTACTTCCTATTTGTCACTTCCTGTAAAACACTCTAGAGCATTTGTAGGCAACCTACCCCTGCTCTAGAGCCTTCAAGTATTTAAAAGTTGCAAGTGGTCCAGAATGCCACAACCCAGGAAGTTTTTCAGACTTTTTGATACAATCACATAACACTGATGCTCTGCATGCTGCACCAGCTCCCAGAAGATTTACAGATCCAATTCAAAAAGTTAGTTGGTATCTATGAAGATCTACAGGTCTTTCCTGGGTTTTAGAAGTCCCTGTCCCTCATTGTTTATGCCACCACACCCAATCTAGAAGTGAGAGCATGCTCCAAGTCTCCTACATTAAACAATTCCATTTTATTAGATCTTGGAGTTTTGTCTCCTTTATTATGCCTGTCCTGTTGAATAACAGGTTATTTACAATTGCATAAAGCTATGCAAAACTCCACTAGTCCCTCTCTTCAGAAATCATGAGTGCTCCAACTCTGATAGTCTTTATTAAGACTCTGAAGACCTGGCTTGTTTAGTGATGTGGCTTTTGTTTGACAAATTATTGTTTAACTGGGGAGTCACAATATAAATGGTTTTAGATAGTTATGATGTTTTAATATTTGTCTCCATTCCAGATTCACTGCTGGGAGATAGGCACTTCTATAAATCATATGAATAATTGAATAAATATTCTGTAATCAAATATTTAACAAGTGAGGGCAATTCAGGATGAGGCTATACTTTTATTCCATCTATTCTAGTTTTATGTTTTGCTGAAACTATCCACAGGAAGTAGATTTTGGACAGGAAAATAGGTACCGCTGTCATTTGTATTTCCCCCTCCCCCAATTCCATGAAGTAGCATTACTTCACAGCAATGTAGGAATGGCAATATTCCAACTGCCCTTCATTACTAAATTCAAGCAATGAGTTATGAGTAATTTATTTTTCAGTGCAAGACCAGAATCAGAATTACAAAGTCCCATCATCATGCTGAGGTCCTGGAATTTGCATGAATATGCTGGTTCTACCATTGGACCATACAGATATTGATATTTGTAACTGTGGATACACTGTGGATGCTGAATAGCTCTCAAGGTTGAGGTGAATGTTGATGTAGATTGATTGAAATAGAAGAAAGAATGGGAGGAGGGAGACAAAGGGACATAAATCTGTGCAGAATGCACAGTAATTCAACTACTACCCATCTACCGGTAATAGCTGATACGGTACAGTTGAGAAACAGCATTTCCATGTATTTCCTTCAACTAGGCAAAACAGTTATTACTAATGGGAATATCTTCAACAGATTCAGGCTATATCACCAGATAGCTATTAGAAATAAAGGTGCTTGAGTTGTAGGCATAGTGAATTTCAGAATTCCAAGTGCTAGGTTATACTTTTTATACAATGCCACAATGAATTACTGAAATTAGTGAAGGATGCTGAAGTACTGCATCAAGCTCACAGACTATAGCTGTCAGTGACAGCTAATTACTATTGACCGTATAAGTGAGACATTATATATTGTTACACCTCAATGGTATCATTTAAGGTGTTGCATTATTACTACAAGTATTGAATGTAAGGTTTAAAAACTTATTACCAGCCAGAATAGTAATTTAGCCGCATGGAAAATGGGAATGTAAGCATTCAGTCTGGCTTTCTTTTCACCCTTGAAAGCCTACAGATATTTCAACGGTGACAATTTAAAAGCTTATTTGGACTGAGTCATTAGACTGGCCTCCATACATTTTCAAAAACATTTGCAATATTTTCATTTATAATTAATTTTCCAATAGAGGAGACCACATAAAATTAATCAATATAGAGTTGTAGTTATCATAAGAATGGAAAAATAGAGTATTAAATACAGGTAGGGCTCAACTTATGACCATAGTTGAGACACAAATTTCCTTTGATAAACAAGGCAATTGTTATGTGAGATATGCCTGATTTTATGATCTTTTTTACCACAGTTGTTAAGTGAATCACACAGTTAAATGAATCATGTGGTTGTTAAGTGAATCCTGCATTCCCATTGGCTTTCCTAGTGAGTAAATGACTCAGAAGGTTTCAATTGGTGATCACATCCAGGATGCTGTAATTGCCAATTGTCAAATGCCTGAATTTTGATCCCATGACATGAGAGTGCTGTGACAGTTGTAGATGTGAAGACTGGTTGTAAGTAATTTTTTCAGTACTGTTGTAACTATGAACAGTTGCTAAATGAATGGTTGCAAGTCAAGAATTACCTGTAAGGAATTTAGGATAAACAACATGGTGGAATTATAAATGTTTCTGAAATAAAATAATTTACCTTAAAATTTACAAGAGTAACTGCATGATTAATGATAACAACATTCTGAAAAGAGTCAAAATCATTGAGAAGGCAGGTCATAAGTATCAATGTCCCAAATACTCCAGGTGTATAGCATTTAATATGTAGCATTTTAATACTGAGTGAAGGTACTAGCACTCTACTTTGGGATCTGAGGTACATGTGATGACCACTTAAATGGCATCCACAATCTTTTCATTCCTGGTAATACCATTTGCAGGAAAAGCACAACAAGTCTGTCTCTATTTAAATCAGCTCTTCAACCTGTAAAGAACCTACTAAAACCAAGATTAATTTTTTATTCATGATGTCTCCGATCCATAGCTATATAGTATTCTGTTTTACCAGAATACTCACACTTCTTTTTGTTGTTGTTGAGCAATTAATATATTTTGTATTGTAAAAGGCAATAAACACTACAATTATAATATTGTTAGTGATTATTCAGGTTCTACTACTAACAATTACAGTTATTTGTCTGTCCATCCAGGAAGCAACATATTCAGTTTGCACCACTTCAGCAGAACCGGTAGCTATTTTTTTGTTGCCCAGGCCCAGAATGAACTTCTGGAAGTGCATCCACACAGAGAACCGGTTGTTCAGAAATTTGAATCCCAGTACTGAACATATTCTCCCTTTGTCTGTAACTTCACAGAGAGAGGGGGGGAAAGGGAGGGAGGGAGAGAGAGAGAGAGAGAGAGAGAGAGAGAGAGAGAGAGAGAGAGAGGAGAGAGAGAGAGAGAGAGAGAGAGAGAGAGAGAGAGAGAGAGAGAGAGAAAGAGAGAGAGAGAGAGAGAGAGAGAGAGAGAGAGAGAGAGAGAGAGAGAGAGAGAGAGAGAGAGAGAGAGAGAGGGAGAGAGAGAGAGAGAGAGATGCATCAGATAGTGCTGCTTTACTATGAGTGCTTGGAGACAGACCATGCTGTAATTCATAGTTAAAGGACATTATTTAGTACCTCTGCATTAAGTGAAGAAGGGTTCAACAATTTTCTGAAGTAAAAGAATAAGAAAAGAGATATATTGCCTACGGGAAATAATAATGAGCAGTTCATCAACTAAGACATTAGGCGATTTGACTTAAAGGCATTGATTCCTACAACAAATCCAATTAATCATCCTAAAAATGAGATGTGAAGGAATTTTGCAGCACAGGGTTTTCCTTTGAGAAAAACATGAGTAACCTGCATGTGGACTCCAGAGAAATTCAACAGTCAATAACTAAAATTTGAGGGCACTTTTTTAGAAGTTATAGCTGGGTTTACAGGAAGAGAAGATGACATTGTACAGAAATACAACATAGTTTTATCTCTGGAAAATCCCTGGTGCATTCCTCACATAGAATGAGATGGGGGAAAAGGAGCAAGTAAGGTGTTCCCAGGGGGAAAACAAATTTCATGACAATGATAACTCAACCAATTAAGATTCTGTGTTGTAGAAATAGACCACATCTATTCAATTTGATTGGGTATCTTGGCATATTTAAGAACTTCCATTATGCAAAGGAGAGAGGGTCTTTTTTTTAAAAAAAACTTGCTTTTTATTGGAGTAGAGGTGTTTATGAGACCACATAATTCATGTCCCTCATAGAAATTCTGTTTTCAATCAGTTCTGTCTCAAAACCATTTGGAAATTCAATTCCTAACCTTTTCCCATAAAGATACACTCCCTAAGCAGTTTTTAAATTTAGAACTTAATATGGTAGAACAACTACATAAAATGTATGCAAGAAATAACCAAAAGAAATGATTCACATCCAGAAAACATCATTGAAAGAGAAATGCTGTTTGGTTGGATGATTCAGTTACATAGAATATAACAACTGAAGAAAGTTTCATCAAGAGAAAAGGGCTCAGATTGTTATAGAACTATTTGATTGGCTAAGCACTCCTCCTCTTGAGCATAATCTCATTTTATTTTCTAAAGCAGACAAGATGTAAGAAACGCAATGATACTCTGTAAAACATCTGGACAATATTATACATAAAGGCACATATTAATAAATGATCATTTATGCACAAAAGAATTCCATATCTAGCAAGCAAAATAAAATTATATATATGATGATCAGCTGATGAGAGTTAAGAAACTCGAATAGCTATCCCAGTTCTCCCTTTATTCTTTGTTAGCAATCTAAAATAATATATATATATATACTGGTTCCTGTGGATGGCTCTGGGTTGAGCTGAAACAGGTAAAAAGAAAAAAGATTTCTTTCTCCCATATTTGGGTTGACAGGGTGCAATTAAAAAAGAAACACTATATATATGTGTGTGTGTGTGTGTGTGTGTGTGTGTGTGTGTGTGTGTGTGTGTGTGTGTGTGTGTGTGTATGTATGTATGTATGTATGTATGTATGTATGTATGTATGTATATATATATATATATATATATATATATATATATATATATATATATATATATATATATATATATATATATATATATATATATATATATATATATATATATATATATATATATGTCAAGTGGTTATTTTTTAGATTGCACCCTGTAAACCCAAATATGGGAGGAAGAAATCATTCTTTCCTTTGCTCTCCAAGCAAAGGAAAGAATGATTTCTTCCTCCCATATTTGGGTTTACAGGGTGCAATCTAAAAAATAACCACTTGACACATATCCTTACTCCCTGACTACTGACAAAGCGGGAGAGAACTTGTGGCTCAACAGGTTAAAGCATCTGCTTAGCATGCAGACTGCCCAGGTTCGAATCCCAGAAGGGTGAGTTCTGACTGAAGAGAGTTAAGAAACTCGAAATAGCTATATCAGAAATTCCCTTATTTCTTTGTCAACAATTTTAAAACAACATATATATATTTGTGCTTGCAGATGGCTCTGGGTTGAGCTGAATCAAGCAAAGGAAAGAATGATTTCTTCCTCCCATATTTGGGTTTACAGGGTGCAATCTAAAAAATAACCACTTGACACATATCCTTACTCCCTGACTACTGACAAAGCGGGAGAGAACTTGTGGCTCAACAGGTTTAAAGCATCTGCTTAGCATGCAGACTGCCCAGGTTCGAATCCCAGAAGGGTGAGTTCTGACTGAAGAGAGTTAAGAAACTCGAAATAGCTATATCAGAAATTCCCTTATTTCTTTGTCAACAATTTTAAAACAACATATATATATTTGTGCTTGCAGATGGCTCTGGGTTGAGCTGAAACAAGCAAAGGAAAGAATGATTTCTTCCTCCCATATTTGGGTTTACAGGGTGCAATCTAAAAAATAACCACTTGACACATATCCTTACTCCCTGACTACTGACAAAGCGGGAGAGAACTTGTGGCTCAACAGGTTAAAGCATCTGCTTAGCATGCAGACTGCCCAGGTTCGAATCCCAGAAGGGTGAGTTCTGACTGAAGAGAGTTAAGAAACTCGAAATAGCTATATCAGAAATTCCCTTATTTCTTTGTCAACAATTTTAAAACAACATATATATATTTGTGCTTGCAGATGGCTCTGGGTTGAGCTGAATCAAGCAAAGGAAAGAATGATTTCTTCCTCCCATATTTGGGTTTACAGGGTGCAATCTAAAAAATAACCACTTGACACATATCCTTACTCCCTGACTACTGACAAAGCGGGAGAGAACTTGTGGCTCAACAGGTTAAAGCATCTGCTTAGCATGCAGACTGCCCAGGTTCGAATCCCAGAAGGGTGAGTTCTGACTGAAGAGAGTTAAGAAACTCGAAATAGCTATATCAGAAATTCCCTTATTTCTTTGTCAACAATTTTAAAACAACATATATATATTTGTGCTTGCAGATGGCTCTGGGTTGAGCTGAAACAAGCAAAGGAAAGAATGATTTCTTCCTCCCATATTTGGGTTTACAGGGTGCAATCCAAAAAAATAACCACTTGACACATATCCTTACTCCCTGACTACTGACAAAGCGGGAGAGAACTTGTGGCTCAACAGGTTAAAGCATCTGCTTAGCATGCAGACTGCCCAGGTTCGAATCCCAGAAGGGTGAGTTCTGACTGAAGAGAGTTAAGAAACTCGAAATAGCTATATCAGAAATTCCCTTATTTCTTTGTCAACAATTTTAAAACAACATATATATATTTGTGCTTGCAGATGGCTCTGGGTTGAGCTGAATCAAGCAAAGGAAAGAATGATTTCTTCCTCCCATATTTGGGTTTACAGGGTGCAATCTAAAAAATAACCACTTGACACATATCCTTACTCCCTGACTACTGACAAAGCGGGAGAGAACTTGTGGCTCAACAGGTTAAAGCATCTGCTTAGCATGCAGACTGCCCAGGTTCGAATCCCAGAAGGGTGAGTTCTGACTGAAGAGAGTTAAGAAACTCGAAATAGCTATATCAGAAATTCCCTTATTTCTTTGTCAACAATTTTAAAACAACATATATATATTTGTGCTTGCAGATGGCTCTGGGTTGAGCTGAATCAAGCAAAGGAAAGAATGATTTCTTCCTCCCATATTTGGGTTTACAGGGTGCAATCTAAAAAATAACCACTTGACACATATCCTTACTCCCTGACTACTGACAAAGCGGGAGAGAACTTGTGGCTCAACAGGTTAAAGCATCTGCTTAGCATGCAGACTGCCCAGGTTCGAATCCCAGAAGGGTGAGTTCTGACTGAAGAGAGTTAAGAAACTCGAAATAGCTATATCAGAAATTCCCTTATTTCTTTGTCAACAATTTTAAAACAACATATATATATTTGTGCTTGCAGATGGCTCTGGGTTGAGCTGAATCAAGCAAAGGAAAGAATGATTTCTTCCTCCCATATTTGGGTTTACAGGGTGCAATCTAAAAAATAACCACTTGACACATATCCTTACTCCCTGACTACTGACAAAGCGGGAGAGAACTTGTGGCTCAACAGGTTAAAGCATCTGCTTAGCATGCAGACTGCCCAGGTTCGAATCCCAGAAGGGTGAGTTCTGACTGAAGAGAGTTAAGAAACTCGAAATAGCTATATCAGAAATTCCCTTATTTCTTTGTCAACAATTTTAAAACAACATATATATATTTGTGCTTGCAGATGGCTCTGGGTTGAGCTGAAACAAGCAAAGGAAAGAATGATTTCTTCCTCCCATATTTGGGTTTACAGGGTGCAATCTAAAAAATAACCACTTGACACATATCCTTACTCCCTGACTACTGACAAAGCGGGAGAGAACTTGTGGCTCAACAGGTTAAAGCATCTGCTTAGCATGCAGACTGCCCAGGTTCGAATCCCAGAAGGGTGAGTTCTGACTGAAGAGAGTTAAGAAACTCGAAATAGCTATATCAGAAATTCCCTTATTTCTTTGTCAACAATTTTAAAACAACATATATATATTTGTGCTTGCAGATGGCTCTGGGTTGAGCTGAATCAAGCAAAGGAAAGAATGATTTCTTCCTCCCATATTTGGGTTTACAGGGTGCAATCTAAAAAATAACCACTTGACACATATCCTTACTCCCTGACTACTGACAAAGCGGGAGAGAACTTGTGGCTCAACAGGTTAAAGCATCTGCTTAGCATGCAGACTGCCCAGGTTCGAATCCCAGAAGGGTGAGTTCTGACTGAAGAGAGTTAAGAAACTCGAAATAGCTATATCAGAAATTCCCTTATTTCTTTGTCAACAATTTTAAAACAACATATATATATTTGTGCTTGCAGATGGCTCTGGGTTGAGCTGAATCAAGCAAAGGAAAGAATGATTTCTTCCTCCCATATTTGGGTTTACAGGGTGCAATCTAAAAAATAACCACTTGACACATATCCTTACTCCCTGACTACTGACAAAGCGGGAGAGAACTTGTGGCTCAACAGGTTAAAGCATCTGCTTAGCATGCAGACTGCCCAGGTTCGAATCCCAGAAGGGTGAGTTCTGACTGAAGAGAGTTAAGAAACTCGAAATAGCTATATCAGAAATTCCCTTATTTCTTTGTCAACAATTTTAAAACAACATATATATATATATATATATATATATATATATATATATATATATATATATATATATATATATATATATATATATATATATATATATATATATATATATATATATATATATATATATATATATATATATATATATATATATATATATATATATATATATATATATATATATATATATATATATATATATATATATATATATATATATATATATATATATATATATATATATATATATATATATATATATATATATATATATATATATATATATATATATATATATATATATATATATATGTAGGTCTTTGGTTCTTCGGGTTTTCTCCCACATAGAATTTGAAGTGTCTTGGCGACGTTTCGACGAAGTCTCATTTGTCATCTTCAGGCTGGTGCTTTCAGCTTCTGCTTCTAGGAGCAATGTGAGATTTTAGCTGTTTCTTCCTTTTAACTGCCAGTGGGGGTTTGAACTGATTGGCTGGGAGCTCAGCTGTGTTCTGATTGGGTGGAGGTGTGTTCTGATTGGTTAGGGGCTTGGCTGTGCTCTGATTGGATGGGGGCTTGGCTGTGCTCTGATTGGATGGGGGAGTGTTCTGTTTGGGTGGGGGATTTGTTGTGCTCAGGTTAGTCAGTGTTACAAGGGGATTAGAGATGGTGGACTGTATAGCTGTTTGGCTTTGCGTTCGTGGTCGTGCCTCATCTTCATGGTGGGTGTCAGTTTGCTTCATGTATGGATTGGAGGGGTATAAGGTGGCTAATGATGCAGCTGTGGTCTGGCTTCTGGTTTGTGGTTGTGCCTCCTCATCAGTGTGGGTTTGGGTTTGCTTTTTGCCTGGATGTGTGGTGGTGACATCCTGTGTGCTTTTTGTGAGTGTAGGTCTGGTGTCATTCCCCGTGCTATGGACTTGTCTGTCAATAAGGGCGGGTTTCCAAATGGCTGGTAGGCGGGAGGTATCATCTCGTTTGTTCATGCTGTGTGGGCGTTTTTATATCTCGATGGCTTCTCTGATTATTCTGTTATTAAAGTGTTCAGTTTTGGCGATAGTTCTGGTCTTTTTGAAATCAATTTCATGTCCTGTGGCTTTGAGGTGTTGGACCAGGGAAGAAGTTGGTTCCTCTTTTTTGACTGAGTTTTTGTGTTCTTCAATGCATGCACTTATTCTTCTGTTGGTTTGTCCAATGTATGTGGTGGAGCAGGCAGTACATGGGATTTCATATACTCCTTGATTTTCTAATTCAATTTTGTCTTTAGGGTTTCTTAGGATGGTGGATATTTTTCTGTTTGTGCAGAATGCTGTTTTGATATTATGTTTGTGAAGGATCTTGCTGATCCTGTCTGTGGTGCCTTTTATGTATGGGAGGAGGGCTTTGCCGTTTTCTTGTTCTCTGTCTTGGATTTTAGTGGGAGTTTCTTTTTGGATTAAGTTGGAAATCTTATTTCTTTGGAATCCGTTGGATGTAAGTACATTAGTGAGAGTGTGTAGTTCAGTTTTTAGGTGTTGTTCGTCAGCTAGGCATTTGGTTCTTGAGATGAGTGTCTTGGCTACGGAGTTGATCTGTGCTGGGTGGTGGTGTGAGAGTGCGTGCAGATAGCGGTTTGTGTGTGTTTTCTTCTGGTAGATGGTGTGTCTTAGGGACCCATTGGATTTCTTGTAGACTAAGACATCCAGGAAGGGAAGCAGGTTATTAGCTTCTGTTTCCATGGTGAACTGTATTTTGGGGTGTAGGCTGTTGAGGTGTGTGAGGAAGTTGTCCAGTTTTTCTTTCTCATGTGGCTATATATATATATATATATATATATATATATATATATATATATATATATATATATATATATATATATATATATATATATATATATATATATATATATATATATATATATATATATATATATATATATATATATATATATATACATACATACATACATACATACATACATACATACATACATACATACATACATATATATATATATATATATTTCAACCAAGAAAAGCAATGAAAAAATACACAAACCACATTAATTTCCTGGGACCACAATAACACTCTAATGAGAATTATTTGGAAGGAAAAAACCCCAATTAATTAATTTAATTAAATTTTAAAAACACCACTCAATTCTATATTCAAGAACTAGATCTTAACAAAAATGATATGGCTAGATCCTTTACTACTAGAACAAAATCATTCAGAAAGGTACCAATTGCAGAACACAGAAAGCAAGCCTTTCTGTGGCATTCACTTAATGCCTTGGTAGAAATCAGCCTGTGGTAGGGCAATAAGAACAAGTTCCAATTCTTCACTCTGTGTATTCATTAATGATAGCTTGTGAAAAATAAAGGAGCAATTCAACTGCACATAATTCTAAAGCATTCCAACCAGTTCTACTCCCTTCTTACAGTTCAAAGAACATTTATCTTACATCTGTGAAGCCACTCTTTAATCGTTCATCTTCAGCCTTTTTCAGAAAGGGGGAGTTGGCCTACAAAGTGCTTGCTTAAGACCCATTTTGTATAATCACTAAGGACAACTTCCTGGCACATAAAAATACTAGAGGGAAGGAAGGCCCACTAATATTTCAGAGGAGCTTAAATATGTTTGCTGCTGTTTAGCAAGGCAAAATTAACATAAGAGGCAATCAATCAATCAATCAATAAACTTCCAGTATCAATAAATAATTAATTCTACCTTGTTCTGTACACCTAATGAAAGCTTATGCGATGATGTAGGACCAATGTCATTCTGAAGTATGTACTATGCAGGAAGGGATGGAAAACACAAGACCATGAATGTTGATATTGTTAATTTGAATTCCTATCCATATAATACCGTACATATATGCATAGAGGAGCCTTCAGGCATCAATTGTGTATTAGTATTGGTAGCCTGCCTGAAGAGTGCTGACATCTGCGTGATTACTCAGACAGATAGTCTCTGCATAGTTTTAATCATTTCTGATAATAAGCATAATGTTAAATTCATAATGTCAGCAGACAGTAATCTAACTGCATTGTGGCTTCTACATTACAGAGACAATTGGGTAGTTCATTATGAAGTCAGATCTTCTTTGGCATTTGAACAGCTTAAAATATCTCTGGCATTAACATATTGTTCAGGGCAAACAAATGTCATGTGACTAAATTAAAGTATACAGATCTTTCTTGAAGATTAGGTCAACTTGAAGATGGATGTTTCAGATGATTTGAAATATGAAAGTAAGATGGAGTTTTGTTGTCAAATTATATTTATTGTTATACAGTAGTTTGTAATTAGGCTTGGCTTTCTATTTCTCTTACAAATGCTACTTTTTTCATTGATGTGGTTCAACTCTTTTCATTTGTCTCAGGATTTTTTCAACATCTTATTATTTCCTTAGAAGTTTTCATTACTGGATGTGATTTTGCACAGAGACCTATTTGATCACTGACATCAATGTAATGCCGTTATTTAAACATAAAATATGTACCATATTAAGAGTGTTTAAGTACTAGAAAATCTATACAAAGCCTTAATCCACCCGCTCCCAAAAAAAATTCCACAAATCTAATTCATTCTAAAAGACTTTCCCAGAATATACATTTTCATTAGTATTTTGTTTTAAGGCACCATAAGAGAGAAGTTAAATAGGATTTCTTGTTCTTAAAGATATCTGGAGAACACACATAAAAATATAGCAGAAAAATGATGGAATTCCTTAACTTTTATCATTCAGATGCCACCTGGGACTTTTAAAAGTATACTGCATTGTAAACTGCATGATGGAGCAGTCTTTCCCCCCACTTTTAAAAAAGTATAATATACATACCATTTCCAGTAGCAAGGAATGAGGGAATAGATTGTCTTAATTGCTAATGTTACAGCAGCTCTTTAGTATGCATGTTCTTCTCTTTTCACTCTTTTTCTTCCATTCTTTTATTTAAAATCATTGATGGTGCTCTGATCGAATGGAAGCTTAATTAACAAATCACATGTAGTTCATCTGAGGATATCAAAGCTCAATAAGCAAGAACAAAGCACTCTGATGTTTGCAAATCTGATGCTATCTTGAAATTCAGCTTATATAAGCACAATAAAATGTACTTACTTTGTTTTTGCTTGGTGAACAATTCCTCTCAATATATGCCATGCTGTAAGAATTGAATGCAATTGGTCAATTAAGATCACACAAGCAACTTTTTTTTACAATATCAACAGCACACATTAAAGCAAGGGTGTCAAACTCACAACATCATGTGATGTGTCCCTACGTATCACAATTTTTTTCCATTGCTGGCAATGGGGTGGGCACGGTTTTGCCATGATGCATTTGGCCTGCGGGCTGGCAGTTTGACACCCCTGCATTAAAGAATCATCACAAAGCATTCAGGTGACCTAATCTTATCTCAGCATATTTTCTTTTGTCTTCATATACTGTATAAAATAATAAGCTCTCTCTCTCTTTCTCTCTGTCTCTTCAGATGTTTCAGATGTTTTGGGATGTGTTTAATTTTGCTTTATCTAAAAAAACAAACAAATAAAACAAACAAGCAAATAAAAAATCCTGAAAAAGCTGTGTCACCTGCTATGGGGATGCAGAGATATAACCTGAAAAGAAGAACACTGTCTGAATATCTTGAAGCAAATTCAATTGCAAATTTTACAGTAATATTACAAATAAGCAGGGCTTTTTTTTGTTGTTATAGAACACCCAGAACAGAGTTCTGGCACTTTTTTTTTTTTTTTACAAAAAAAGCACTGCAAATAAGAGGGAAAGCATTAACAAGAATATCTGAAATACAGTAATATATTGGAACATTTATAATAGTATGATCCAATATTTCTCCAGAAATAATTAAAGTAACATGCATTTCCATTAATACAACTTTGTAACTCAATATATGCCTTCTTTTCAATAAAAATTGCTAATGACCCTCATATATATATCAAAATCTATTCAAATAGAGTCCAAATAAGAATTAATATGCATATGTATAAATGAGATATTTAAAAAAGTACATGCTTCTTTTCATTGGTTTATTCACAATATAAAAATCACTTCAGCTGATTTTTAATGAATATAATAACATGTTTGTGTTTTTATTCAAATCATAAATTAGTTCTTTAAAAACAACTGTAAAAGGAAACACAGTAAAAATATAATTAATGGACATTTCAGTCCATCAAATGTTAACCATTACTGAGTATCATAGTAAACATTATGAAAACCAAGAATAACAAAATCTTGCATATTTTCTAACAACTCAGTACCAGCTTTTATATTAGCTTCCTAACAGAATTTCAGTAGCATTCTCTTAGGAAAAATATGGTGTTTGCATATTTGTTTATTTTATTACTGTGCTGGATTGTGCCTACAAAGGGAGAGGTAGTGTGATGGACTAAACTGAAGTGGCAGTTTCCCACAAAGGAGAGAGCACATTCCAAAGATGGGGAAGAGAAGAGACAACACAGCACAGAGCTAGATGGGAGACACACTTTCTAGAATTTCTCAAGGTACACTCATTAGAGAGTAATATAGTTTAGTCTGACAAGATTCTGTCTATTTGGTGTGAGTAAATAAAGAACTGAACTTTGACTGCATTGTTCTATGTCATTCTTGGGCTGTTCCTGACAATTGAAAGATGATCATGGTCTCTCTTTTTCATCATGTATTAAAGTTTCCAAAAGCATACCATTTCCTGCCCTCTCATATGATGGCTTCTCCTATTGAATTGTGTCAAATAAGGTGGTGGGAGCAGCCAGGGAAATTTAGACCAGTGGGAAGCCATCAGGTGACAGTACCACCTGCTAGGTACAGTTTCATCTACAAATCAAACCCAGCAATACCAAGAGAAATTCAAAATATATTTTCGCATAGTCTGAGAATAAATTAAAAATAAAAAGCAAAACAAAATAAAGCAGAAACTTCTTTTACAGTGGATTTTTTTTTAAAAAAAGGACGCAACTTGGCATGAGGAATGAATTCCACTGCTTAATGAACTAAACTCTGAATAAAACACTCCTAAATTCTTTATATTCACAAATGTATGAACAAAAGAATAGATCATACCTATTGATCTCACCTCAGCTATACCTACTATACCTAATCTTGCCAGGCTAACCCTTTACTACTTTCATGCCAACTAATATAACTTTGGAAATTCTAGAGAGTAGCTATCTTAAACCCTTTGTCTCCTATCCAGCTCTAAGCTAGGCTGCCTCTTGTCCCTCTCACCCCCTTTCTGGAATGTGCTTCTTCCTTCCTGGGAAACTGCCTCTTCACGTAATCCATCTCACCAGCTAGTCCTCCATGGTCACCTTCTCTCACAATTGCTTTCTTCAACATAATGGATTTGCTCTTTTGGGCTGTATACAGGGAATCCTTGACTTGCAACCATTTGTTCATTGAGCATTTGAAGTTACAACAGCACTGGGAAAAGTTACTTATGGTCGTTTTTCACACTTGCAACCATTGTAGCATCCCCACAATTGCATGATCAAAATTTGGACACTTGACAACTGGATTGTATTTATGATGGTTGCAGTTTCTCAGGGTCATGTAATCATCTTTTGCAACCCTCTGACAAGCAAAGTCAGATTCACTTAACAACTGTGTTAATTTAACAACTGAACAGATTCACTTAAGAACTGTGACAAGAAAGGTTGTAAAATGGAGCAAAACTCAACAATTGTCTTGCTTAGCGACAGAAATTTTGAGCTCAATTGTGGTTGTAAGTAGAAGACTACCTCTACTAAACACACACAAAAAATCCTGTTAAGATGATACATTAACTAAGTCATTGAAGGATAGGTAAGAATCAATGCAGAATATGTTAAATTAACCATAATGACAGTTCTTGGACTTGCTCCGAACTACACCAAAATTTTCTAGCCAATTAATTCCTCCCAGGTGATGCCAACTACATATTATAATTATCTTTTCCCAGTTCTGAACTGTGGCACCAATTTTAGGTAACTGAAATCTATTGCTGCTGAACAAAACAGAATACTGACCTTTTCATTGCCCTTACATCTATGTTTTAGCAGGACCAGATTGGCTATTTTCCAATAATGTCCCTATACTTTTTCTCCAAATTGCTCTGAAAAACCAAACTTCATTTTGATATCATTTCCAACATTCATTTTATTGAAAAAAAAATCTAAAGGATAATTGAGGCCATCACCTCAGTCCCTACCAGCTTACAAATTTCCTTTTCTCTGTCTTGCTCTCTTTTCCTCCAGCAATAAAATATTTTGTGTGGGTGCAATATCATTTTAATCTTGTTTTGACCCAAATTATCTTGGATGCTTGGCCAGTAAAATTATCATTTGACATAAAAATGTTATCCTTTCCTGATACAACATAGATAACATGATATTGCATTTATTACAATCTAGTAAATGCAATAGTGTTGTCATAATATTATTACTACTATTTTGCTTAAAAATAAGTTGTGATATTGATACTTAATGAATTTCAACACATGGACATTTGCAGGGGGGAAAGGAACAGCAAAAGATGACCCGTGCTTTATGATAAAAATGCGTGTAAAAACTTATATACCTCAGTCAGATATCCTGACAAGGGACTAGTCATCACTGGACTATATGATGCAGGGCAGGGTTATTTGTGGATCCTGTACTTTCAGTTATTTTGCCATCCCACTGGGTTATATAGAGTGGGTATAGAAATATATGGAAATGCTTTGAAGAAAGTGGGTGGCAGCCATTACAGAAACAAAAGATAGCATAGAAAGTCAGGAGATGCTACCTTAGCTCTCTTGAATTTAAGAAAGAAGGGAAGAGGCTTCCGATTTGTGATCGTGGCGCCGGTGGATGTGCAGAGCAATTGCTCCCTCCACCGTCCAGTTTTATCCCATAGGGGGACCCTGAAAAGGGTCGAAAGTCACCCTGGATGGGCGATGAGCATGAAGAGGACCTCTGACTGATTGCGGAAGGGCAGCAGCCCTTCTGTTTGATCCAGAGCAGCTCTTCTAACTGACAGGGAAAATATCGGCCATTAACGTGGCCCATCACTTAAGCTGTTTCCAGCTGAGGCCAAATTTACAACTAAGCACTTGAAAGCACCACGGAGGAACTGGTTACCTTCTTTCTACCCCAAGTATTTTTTCCTGTGAAAAGTTTTTTGAAACTGCTTCCCCCCGTGAGGATAGAGGGAAGGGAATGTTTTTCTCCCACCCTCTAAAATGGCAGCATTTGATTACATAGGGAAAATCAAACCCTGAAAAATATAATTAAGTAATTGGACTTACATGTTTTTCATATTTGGCGACCCAAAAAATTCCTACTTTAACAGGGGCCAGCTATCTTATCTACTTGGAAAAAAAGAGAGAAAACGAACCTAAATTGGATAAAAGTTTAACCTCTCTGAAAATGAGTTCAAATGCTATCGGGGACATCTTGTGGTGAAGCTTGGTATAGCAAGTGAATATCCCTGGTAAAAGAGACTTGTTTACAACTTAGATCTGTCCTTGGTACTATCTAAAGATAAAAAGCTGAAACAGTTGCGAGGTGAAATTGGTTTTTAAGAACTCTGGAGATGAACATTTATTGATTCTTGCTTAAAAATTAGCCTCCACTAAAGGATTATCTATAACTATTTTAGAAATGGAGGGAGACCAGCAACAAACTTCGCTTGACTATACTTGAAAAAAATCTTGAAGCCACTGAGATAATTAAATCCAGACTGAAAGATGAAGGTGCTAGCTTGAACCTACAAACTGAAACCCAGATTCCAATTAAAGAACTTACAACTCAGAAAACAACAGAAGTGGAAGAAATCAGCACTAAGATAGAGAACTGCTTTTTTACACAAATTTTATTAGTTTTTTTAATTTTTACAACAAAATGCTCAAAGCACACCATGGTATTAGGGTAAACAATTATCCAAAAGCAAAACATTTATGCATACCTCAATCAATACCTCTAATATCCCTCTCTTTCCCCTTAACTAACATAGTTTATTTAAAATAGTTCAATCTGGTTTAATTTCAGTCAACCTGTACCTGTTTCTAACACTTTAAAAAAATTATACAACCATAATCAAATTAGCTTTAAATACAAACTCTATCAGTTCAGGTATTCCTTCCAAATATGTTCTGGTACCTTAGTTTTCATTCCAAATCCCATTTAACTCTTCTTCCACCGATATCCCCCAATTAAACTAAAACATTAATCTATCCTATACATATCCAATCTATCAACTAATCAATCTCTTATAGCTAACAAGTAAAATCAAATCTTAAATTTTTTCAATCCATTAAACATAATTCAGTTCATGTCCAATTAAATTGTCATAACCCATAACATCAATCTTATCAAGCAAAAATCATCTTATTAGGTTAGTTCAAGATTACATAATAATTTTATTACAAATAACCCTATTATCCTAAATAAAAAAAGAAAGAAAAGAAAAGAAAAAAGAACAAATACATTCTTAAGGGATTTAATATGTATTTCATTAGTCACTCCTCAGCTATATAAACCATCAATCAACTTTAAACTAAAAAGATAACATCAAACTTTAAAATATTTCAATTCATTAATCATCAAACAAGTAAATCTCTTATAATCTTGGTCCTTAAGTCAGTCCATTGTTCTAGATTGCCTTTAGTCCATTACTCAAAACTTTAACTTTCATTTTTTTTAAATCTTATTCTAGATTTTTTCAAATGCCAAGTAGGTTTCCATAGCAAAGCTTCCTTTCCAACTAATAGGTCTCTCTTTGTTGCTTGAAATATCTTTTGAATCAATGAGAAGCATCTTGACCTCTGAATTGGCCTTCTGATTTTTTTTTTGCATAAAGTCTCATTGCTTTAGAGTTCCAAGTCCCAGTCTTTGCTTTTCCTGATTCTCGACGCCATAACTGAGTTGCATATAGGGCAGAGTCAATTTCTCTTTGTTCTCTTTGTTCTCAGTTAGGTCTTCTTTTTGTAGAGTCTGTTTAATGGAAGAATCAGATGCAATCTGAAAGTTAGTTTTAAAGATTGAGGAAGAGATTCTGATTCTTAGTTCTGTAGTAAGCTCTTTCATTGTAGCACATATTTCCTCTTTAGTCTCATAAATTTTCTCCAGAATAAGTTTGCAATTTAAATATGAGTACAGCTCCATTTTAGAACAATTGCAATATTATTTTTAACCAGTAGATGCCCTCAGAAAGCTAAAAAAAGATAAATATATCCATTTTCCCCCCCAAAGTCATTTCACTTTTCATTCTTCTTTCTTTACTCAAAAACAAAAACAGCATAGGCAAATAATAAAGTTCATAAAAAAATAAAAATAAATAAATAAAAAAGTTTTTATGATACCCCAAAGTACTTATATAAAAAAACGTAATTTCTAAAACTTTACTTTGTTCGCCTTTCTTCCCCAAAGAGTGAAAGCTGCCTTTCCAAGCTAGGGAAATCTTTCCCACACAGCTCTTACAGGCAAAACACAAACAAGAAAAAATGAAGAGAGGGAAGAAAAAAAAGGAAAGGTCTCACCCAGATTCACCACGGTGGGTCTGCAGCTTAGATGTTCTTTGGACTTGCGGTTTCTTGCGGCAAAGCGATCGGCCATTTTATTGGCCGATCTTCTTCTCCGTCGGCCCTCAGAGTTCCGTCCGGACAGCTGGAGGAGCCGCCGCTCCTCTGCTGCCAGAACGCTGCCTCCTCGTAGGAAAGTCGCACCCTCCAGGGCGACTTTGGACCCGCATAAGGGTCCGCCGACGGAGGGAAAACTAGTCGGCGGGGAGAGAAATCTCTCCACTCGACTAGAGAGGCCGCGACTGGAACCGGAAGTCCAAGATAGAGGACTTTAAGGAACAACAACAATATATTGAAAACTCTGACAACCAAATTCTGTTTGCAACTAAAGAACTTACAATCCAAAAAGTAACAGAAACTGAAGAAAGTAAAACAGAGGATGCTAAAGATCAATAAGCACAGCATATTGAAAACCTAGATAACCAAACAATAACTATAAAATTGCATATGACCTTTGACTTAAACCGGAAGAAACCTGAGGAAGAAGAAGACCAGACCAAACTGAAGATAAAGACACCAGAGCAAACTCTGAGATTTGAATTACCAGGGCAACACGTAATGATTATAAATGAATTAGCTCTTTTGGAAAATTGATGATTAGATGGTCTCCTTTGATTCAAGCAATGTGCCAGAATGAAGGGAGACCTATCTGATAACTTAAAGACATTGGTATGGAAACCTGGTTGGCAGAAAAAGAAAGCTAGAGTTAGGTTTTTAAAATGGGGCCTTTTGACTTACTAGAGAGAGCCTAAAGTCTCAACTAATTGGCTAAAGGGAGACCTGGAGATAAAGGGAAAGGTGACTATTAGACCCAAATCTTGTTGGAAACTGATAAAAAAAATTAAGGGACTAATTGGATTAATAATTAGGATTTAGATTTATATGAAAATGGAAATTAAATATTAGGAATCAACCTTGAACTATTGTTTAGCCCAGAAAATATAGATGATGGATGTGAGACAAAAAAAGTTTACTCTATTAGTAAAATGTGATGTACTAGGATGAGAAATAGAAAATGTTTATGAAATGTAATAAGAATATACTTAAGTAAGTGATATGTGTATTTTAGACATTATAACTTTTGTGTAGTGAAATAAAGGAAATTTGGGTTACCAGAAATTTGAAGATTATGGATGTTAAAGCTTAAATTGGAATACTATAATAAAAAATTAAGAATTAGGTAAAACTTAAAAAACAGAATAAGGATATGTATAAGCAAAAAATAGATTGATAAATGGTTTATCTGAGCTTGTTATGGTTAGGAATTTACTAGTTTATGTATGTTGTGATATGTTTCCCAGCCTGGTCTGCCTTTTGGAATGAGCTGCTCCTGAGATTCAGATGGCTGTAACTCTATTGTCCTTTCCTGTAAGCCTTTTCTACCATGTATTTGGCCATTTGGTCAACTGAGCATTGAACTCATGCTAGATTTCGGTAAATAGTATTAGTATTAGAATGTTTAAACATTTTAAATTGGAGAATTACATCAAAAACATTCAGAGAAACCTAATTTTCAAACAATAATTAAGTTTCTCTTCATATATTGGGTCACAAGTGCAGTATTAAATAAGCTTACTTTAATAAATTGAACTCATTGTAATTTTTATTACTCAAGCCTCAAAATCAAAGTTATGAAAATTTATTGTTGATTGTAACCTATACATTTTTCTTATTTCCAAATCCTCAGATCAAGCTGATGTCCTTTATTTAGTGGGTAAGAAACTACACAAGGTTCACATTTGATCTGATTGGTCTCCTTCATTTCTTTGTCCTTGGTGTTTTTGAGTATCATGCTTCATTTCACATTTTTCAAGGATTTTCAATTACTTTTATGTCATAGAACTGGTTATAGAATTGAAAAGCATAGTGATGCTTTTGTTTAAAGCCTTACTATCCAACAATCTAATTCTTCATGCTTATACTTCCAATTTTTACCATTGTATTTGTGATAGTATTCACAAGAGCACAAAGCCTGATTCAAAATGTGGTTGGCTATTATTCATACCTTTTTTTTCAGATAAAGTTTAGCTGATGTGCTGATTAATATTTGTTCTGGTCTGGTCTCTTATTTATTTCACTCTATAATTGCATTTTGTTTTCTTCTGCAACAGAGGAAGTCGGAAGTCAATGCCTTTTCTTTTCCCCTTCTCCCCTTCACTTTTCCCCCTTTCTTCCTTCCCACTGTGTCCTACTATTTGCTTTTGTATTTTGTATTCCATAATCTAATAAAATGTTACAAACAGGGGCGGGGGGAAGGAAAATAATACCAGTTTTAATTTCTTCAGTGGTAGTTCTTTTGCCCTCAGGCCCCCAGCAGTGCTGGCTGCCCAGAGCACCCCCGGCAGTGCAAGCTGGGCAAGTGCCCAGTTCAGTGCAGCCTTCCCCAAGGGGGTGCCCAGTTGGGCTTACTTTCTCCTCAAGGCCTGCTGCTGCTTGGCTCGCTCTCCTTGGCCAGCTTGCTCATGGTGTGTGCGGGAGGGCAAAATGTATGGATCTGAGGGAGGACCACTCCTTCTCCATGCGAAGAGACCCAGCTTTGTAACCAAAGCATCCTCAGATATAGGATAGGAGACCACCAGGAGAGTCAGGAGGAGGGTGGCAAAGGATGGCAAAAGGGCAGCAGGGTTGGTCATGGCCAAGTGTTTTGCTTTTGTACTGCAGAGTAACTTAATTGTCCAAAGATACAAAGATTCCAAAATTTCTTGCCAGATCCAGCATTACAAACTAGTGCATCTCTTTCTTTTGTAATTGTAACAAGGCACTGGAGTAAAAGCTGTATTCCTTTGTACATCCTTGATAATTATATCAGTCCTATGATTTAATGAGTTGCCCTCATCCTCACAAAATAATAAAGGTCATGTTCTGAGGGTGGTGGACACATCCTTGTTGTTGTTTCTTGATAAAGTAGGAATGCTTCAGGAACAAAGTTACCACTATTTCTCAACCCCATTACAAGAGAAATTGATGTCATCTTTATCAGTTAGCAATAAATAAAATGCTGCACAGTACAATAAGGGCCCATGTTAATTGCAAACCCTTGCATGAAAGTAAGAGTCCTTCATCACCCACAGGGACACTTCAGCTATCTACATCTGCTTTTGTCTCAATCTGCTGTTCTGAATATTCCTTTGAACTCCAAATCAAATGTTCATTTCCAATTCAACAAGTTTGACTCTTCAATGCTTGTTGCAGGGTGGCCATAACTGTGTGACTATAGGAAGGTTTTCTTGATAAACCTTTTCTTCTTTCTCAGTGGTCAGCAGGGATGGTCAGCAGTGATGCCGGGTGCTCATCACCTCCTCTTCGCATTCCCAGGAGGTGGGGGGGCAGCTCCTCACTGGCCTTTTCCCACCAAGACTGCCTTTTTTTTAAAATATAAAAATTCCTTTATTAAAACCATCAGCATTGTACGTAAAATCTTTGTATGCATCAAACATCATAGCATCTGATATACAACACTACGTATTATTCTTTGTAAACGTCTGGTTTGGTAAACATTTTTCACTCCTCACTTCAATACTCTATTATACACCTGTTACATTTTTTTATTCTCTATGATCCCTAACAATAGGTCTTGAGGTAGTAGTTAAACATTAAATATAAGATCATAATAATAATCAATCATCATAGAACACAACATATAACACTAGGTATTAATCTTTGTAAACGTCTGGTTTGGTAAATATTCTTTACTCCTCACTTTCAGCCTCAACTAAATGTCTGTTGTATTTTATCTTTTATGATCCCTAGTAAAAGATCCTGAGGTAGAGATTCAATAACCTGGTGTAGAAATTCAGTCTGCTTTTTCATTATTAAAGTAACCAACATTAAGCATAAGATCATATTAAGAAGCGATCATCGTAGAACATAACATGCAACAATAGGTAAGCCTTCTTCACTCCTCACTTCAAGCCTCTACTATACACCTGTTACATTTTTTTAACCTGTATGGTGCCTAACAATAGGTCTTGAGGTAGTAATTCAATAACCTGAGATAGAAATTCAGTCCGCTTTTTCAATATTAAAGTATTCAACATTAAACATAAGGTCATATTAATAAGCAATTATCAAAGAACACAACATATAACACTAGGTATAATCCTTGTATTATATCCTCTCCTCTCTCCCCACTCCTCCTCCTTTTCTTTTCAGGTCATCTCCAGCTTCCCGAAGCACCGATCAACAGGAGCCCATCACTGATCCTAGGGCTTCTGCCCAGCCCAACAGCTCTGCAGATCCAGCTGTCTCTCCCTCAGGCTTGTGCCATGCTGCTACCACTTCAGCTCATTCCTCTCCCCCCCACTACACTTCTCTAAGATGGTTGTGTACCACCTGCCAGGTGATAAAATACCACTGGTGGTATGCATATCACTGGTTGAAAAGCCCTGCTTTATAGATAAGCTTAATGTACAGTGAGATGTAATAGTCTAATTGAAAGATAATCAAGCCATGTTAAACCAGCATTTTCCAAAAATGTTGGTTTGCTCTTCTCTTTAATTCATTATTTGTAAATTTATTATCTACCAATGCATACAAGTTCCTCTCTTTTTATTTTATTTTAGTTTCAAGCTGAGTTAGCCAGCCATTAACAAAGATGAACTTTTGCTCCTGAGTGAGATGAATTTCACCTATGCATGCAGCCCCTCATGTCCAAAGTTCAAATTTAAAAAAAAAAAAAGTTTGGATTCAGACACAGCGTGCATGACCTCATGGAGCCTTGTTGTGAACTAACACTCTAGCACCATCTCCTGTGAACTCCAGCCATAAGTCAAGAAAAGGATTGCAATGACAATTAATTATCAAGTTGGTTTTACATGCTTTTTTCTTTCTCCTTAAATAATTGTGCTTTCTTATCTCTTTCAGTTTTAGATGCATTTTTTAGACTTGACTAATGTTGGACTGGTCATCCAAATATATCTTTGTCTTTACAAAAAGCACAAACTCAGACATATATTTAAATCTACCTGACAACACTTATTTTGTAGGAGCGAATTTTCTCTGCATGTAGACAAAATGTTTAATAGTATCCATTTATAAAACATTTGGTAAAGATGCTGTCAAAATGAATTATGATGGCCTGCACCCATCGCACACACACACACACACACACACACACACACACACACACACACAGCAAGAAAAATAAAACAGTCAGAGTCTGAAGAACCCAAGTTCACATTTGGTAATACAGGTTTAATGCTTGAGTGATTTCATTTCATTCTGCTTCTTTAAGTAAGGATTTGTCATTCTTTGCTTTCTTCTGCTTTGCACTGACAGGTAAAGGGTTGAAAGATTTAAGTTTATCTCAGGAGCCTCAATTTAACTAAAAATTGCTCTTCAGGAGTAATGTTTCTGCATTAAAAAACATTGAATCCAAGTTGAATTCAGCACTGCTCCAAACAAAAAACATATAGGTAGATGTTTTTTTCTTGTTTTTATTGGCAGATTTATACTATCTTGTGAGGTAAGATAAGAGAGATGATCAAAGTAGCTAATTGTAGTAATAATTACTGGATAATTAAAGGCAAGATATTCTCTGAGTTTTTTAATGATGTATGTTTGTTGCCACCTTCATTACATTTCATCCCGCAACATCTCACATTTTTTTCTGACATTTCCCTCAGTTGTCCTTTCTACCAAATGAACACTTCTTCATCTTATCCAACAATAGTCTCATTTTCTCCCCACATCACACTTGTTCTCCCCCTCCATGTATTTATTTACCAATCAATAGCAAAGACAAATAACTCTTCTCTTCCCTCTTTTTATATTTCTTCATATTTCTTTTTCTTTATATTTATATGTATTCTTTATATTTCTTGCTGTAGACTTATAGAAGAATTTGACATAGAACTGAGCAAAGCCTCACCTTGATAATGTTTCCTCAGAGTGCAGCTAGACATCACACACGCCTAAATAGATACCAAGGAAATACTACAGTTTACTGCAGTGCATCCAAATTCTTCTGGATTTTTTATTTTTTTTTTATTTATTTATTTTTAATTTTTTTTATTAAATTTTTTAAAAACTTTTAACAATTATAACGTAATAACATATTAACTCAACTGAGAACAAACAAATTACATATTAAGAAAACAATACAAATAGCTGCTCGGAACCCCCCTCCACAGCACCCTCCAGCAACCCACTCCTCTTGTACTTTCGCTCCTCCTCCTCACCATTCGTAGCGCTAACTAAAATTCTCCCGAGCATCCTACAAAAATTATCTAATCCCTTAAACCCCCAACTACAGTTGAGAAACATAAACTAATATATATTATCTCCCTCCCCCCTCCCCCCCAGGCTTCCCAGAATGAATACAGGGTAAAAACACAAGAAACCCCACTAAACTACTATGTTAAACTATTTAACCATATATCAAATCTAATTCTTTCAACTGATATTTCTTTTGCATATAATCAATCCATTTCTTCCAGTCCATCAAAAATGTTTCATTTGAGTGGTTCTTCAGGTATGCCGAAATCTTGGAATCTCAACAAGATGGGTAACTTTTAACGTCCATTCTTCAATAGATGGTATTTCAGATGACTTCCAATATTGTCCCACCAACAGTCTTGCAGCTCTAGTCAAGTTCAAAATCAACTTAGTCTCTATGGTGGAACAGTCCTTTGTAATACCCAACAAAAACAACTGTGGTACAAACTCAATACGCTTTCTCAAAATATTTTGAAGAATCCACCATATTTTTATCCAAAAAGCCTTAATTTTTTTACAAGACCACCAAATGTGAAAATAAGTAGCGTCCATAGAATCACATCTCCAACATTTGGGTTGCAAATTTGGATACATAAACGATAATTTTTTTGGATCTAAGTGCCATCTGTAAAACATTTTGTAAAAATTTTCTCTTAAGTGCTGAGCTTGTGTAAATTTGACATTTTTCACCCATATTCTTTTCCAAGTTTCCATCATAATTGGGTGTCCAAAATTACCTTCCCACTTAATCATACAATCTTTAACTAATTCAGTTCCAGAATCAATTTCAATTAAAGCATCATATATTCTTTTAATATGCATCACTCTTTGATCTCTAATTTGTATAATTAATTTTTCATCCTTTAAGGAAAAACCCATCTTGACATCTTTTTGCCATCTGGCTTGAAGTTGTGCATGATAATACCAATTATGAGCTATACCTTCCTCCCTTAATCTATCTAATGATTTCAGTTCTAGGCTATTCCCTTCTTTATTCAAGAGTGTATCATAGGGCACCACGTCTTGAATTTGTTGTATACCTACACTCTGTATTGCGTGCCTGGGAACTGTCCATAAAGGAATTTTACCATTTAACTTATAATAATACTTTTTCCAGACACGCAACACAGAGTTTCTTATTATATGCTCTTTAAAACCCCTATCCAGTTTTTTATCATAAACTAAATACGCGTGGAACCCGTATACCAACCCATATCCTTCTATATTTAATATTCTTTCATTTGTTAAGTTAATCCAATCACTTATTGCCACTAGAACTGCTGCATAATAATATAATTTAAAATTAGGCACTTTCAAACCACCTCTCTCTCTTGTGTCTTGAATAATTTTAAATTTGACCCTTGGTTTCTTGCCATTCCAAATAAATTTGTTTATACCTTTCTGCCATTCATCAAGATTTCCATCCTTTTTAAGTATTGGTAACATTTGAAATAAAAATAAAAATTTCGGCAATACATTCATTTTGATAGCGGCTATTCTGCCCAACATAGATAATTGTAATTTTTTCCAATTCTCCAATTCTTTTTGTACTTTACACCATAAGAGTTCATAATTATTCTTATATAATTTACCATTTGAAGCTTCTATGTAAATTCCTAAATATTTAACTTTTTTAACTATCTCGCATCCCGTTATTCTTTCCAAATCTTGTTTTAATTTATTATCAAAATTTTTAACCAACATCTTTGTCTTGGATAAATTTAATTTGAAACCTGAAACTTTTCCATAATTTCGAATAATTTCCATCAAACTCTGAGCCGATTGTATTGGCTGAGTTAGTGTCACAAGTAAATCGTCTGCAAAGGCACATAATCTATAATCATGTTGTCTAATTTGTACCCCCCTTAATTCCTCTGATGCTCTAATCCTGTTCAATAGTACCTCTAAAGTTAAAACAAACAATAAAGGGGATAAGGGACAACCCTGCCTAGTACCCTTCTCTATATTAAATGAATCTGTTAATTGTCCATTCACTATGATCTGTCCTGTTTGTTTCTGATATATAGCTGATATAGAATTAATAAACTGGTCCCCCATTCCCATCCTTACCACAAGCCTTTGCAGAAATGTCCAATTCAATCTATCAAAAGCTTTTTCTGCATCTAAAAACATTAAAACAGCCGGTACTTGGATATGTTTATCCAAATATTCCAATATATTAACAAGTTGTCTAACATTGGTTTTCATCTGTCTCCCTTGTAAAAAGCCAGTTTGATCCGGGTGAATCTTCTGTGTCAAAACTGTCATTAATCTATTAGCCAAGATTTTTGCAAAAATCTTGTAATCCGTATTTAACAAGGAGATAGGTCTAAAATTTTCTACTTGAACATTATCTTTGCCCTCTTTAGGAATCAAGCATACATTAGCCGTTTTCCAAGAGGGTGGAACCCGACCACCCTCTTGTATATTCACAAATAACTCCCTCAAATGTTCCACCATTTCCTCCTGTAAACACTTATAATAAATCGTGGTAAAACCATCAGTTCCTGGAGATTTTCCCAATTTCAATTGTTTAATTGCATCAATAATTTCTTCTGACTTAATCAAAGCATTTAATCTATCTCTTTGTTCCAAAGTAATTTCCGAAACATTTTGATTTTGTAAAAAGGCATCTATCTCTTTCTCTTGAACTTTTTCTTCAGCATACAATTTGGTGTAGAACTCTAGAAAAGCCTTCTTAATAGTTTCTTGATGAAATACTTCTTGCCCCTTATATTGTACCTTCTCAATTAAACGGGATTTTTGTTTTTTCCTTAATGTATAAGCCAGCCATCTGCCAGGTTTATTAGCATTAAAAAAAGTATTATGTTTAGCATATTGTATATTCCTGGCAACCTGGTCGGTCATCAAAATATCAAATTGTTTCCGTAAAACCTTTATCCCTTCTTTAATATTACTATCATCTGGCTTATCTATTAATAATAACTCTTTCTTTCTTATTTCCGCTTCTAGAACTCGCCTCTTTTCCTCTTGTTTACGTCTATGCCTAACATTCAGTTCAATTAATATCCCACGCATATGGGCCTTACTAGAGTCCCACACCATTTCTATTGGTAAGCCTACATTCTTATTCAGTCTAAAAAATTCCTTGATAGCCTTTTTACATTCTTGCACATACATTTCATATTTAAACAAATTTTCATTAAGTCTCCAGGATCTGCTTAAAAATTGGCCAGTCCTTAATTCCATCATAACTGGATTGTGGTCAGACAATACATTAGGTAAGATTTTAACTTTCTTTAAATTTAACATAAAATCACTAGTAGTTAAAATAAAATCAATTCTAGAAAATGATTGATGTCTGTCAGAGAAAAAAGTAAACTCTTGATCCCTACCATGTCTTTCTCTCCAAATATCTAACAAATTAAAATCATCTTTAATATCAAAAACAGATTTAGGTAAAATTGAACGCGATTGAGAAACTAGTGAAATCTTTTTCTTGTCCAAACCAGCATCAAGGATTCCATTCCAATCTCCCATTAAAATACAAGATCTATAATCCAACTCTAATAACTTTTTGTGTAATGATTTATAAAACATACCTTGTTTTTGGTTTGGAGCATATATACCCATCAAAAGAACTTTCTTCCCATCCAATAAAATTTCTATAGCTAAAAATCTACCTTGATTATCTGCTTCTATTAATTTAGCTTTTATATTATTTTTAACATAAATAACAATTCCATTTTTTTTATCTAAAGATGATGCCACGAAATGTGTACCCAGCTTATTATTAATCAAATATTTCTGGTCCGAAGATCTAATATGAGTTTCTTGTAGACAGATTACATCATTTTTACATTGCTTCAAATAATGAAATATCTTCTTCCTTTTTTGTGGAGAATTTAAACCGTTAACATTCCATGTCAAATATTTATTTGACATGGCCTTTACGTGAAAGCTTCTGCAAAGACCATTCCACTTCTTCCTGCCTCTTGGGTCTTGCTCCCATGGCTTCCATAGATGTCAGATCAGTTTGCTTGGTTTGAGTTGGTTGTGTTTTTTCTCTTTGTTCATTAGCCTTAGTAGATTCACGTACACGCCTTGGATCTTTGGGCTTGTCTACTGCCAAAGGTTGGAAAATATCAATTGACTGCACTGGTTGTTCAACTACTTTATCCAAAAGAACCGATGAAATTAGTCGAGGTTGTTGAAGTTCCGAAGATTGCAATAATTCTAAATCTTTAACCAAAGTTGCCCCCTTAGGTTTTGGGGAAGTAGATCTATCAACCATCAATATATTCTCAAAAAAATCCTTCGCTTTAGCTACAGTAAACAAACGGTATCTATTATTTTTAAAAAGTAAAGAAAGTCCAGTTGGTACCTCCCATCTATATTGTATTTCTCTTCTTTTAAGCTCCTCCGTCAAAAAGGCATAATCTTTCCTTGATCTCAACATCTTAGGAGGTATCTCTTTCAAAACCTGTACTTCTTGACCAGCAACACTCAATTGTTTATTATAAGCTATAGAAAGAACCCAATTTCTATATTTTCTTGTATTAAAATATATCACAATGTCTCTAGGCAAATTCCTTTGTGCAGCAATACGTGAGTTCATTCTAAACAGTCGTTCAATCTGCCAGGCCACATTCTCAACTGAGTCATCCAAAAATTTTGCTAGAGCTTCAGAAAAAAATTTTCTTAAGTCCTCTTGATTCTCATTTAATACGTCTCTAAATCCCCTAATTCTAACCGCAAACTGCATCTGATGATATTGTGTCAAAGTAGCCTGATCTTGTACATCACTTCTAATTTCTTCTAATTTTTCTTCAAAATGTTGCTCAACATTTTCTAATTTTTCTTCAACAGCAATAGTATAGTCCCAGACACCTTTAATAGCGTCTACAATATCTTCTCTCATCTCCTGATTAGAGGCTTCTATCATAACTTTAAAGTCTTTTTTCTGCTCTGCCATCTTTTCCTCTATTTTCACATCAAATTTATCTTCCAATTTGTCAAACCTATCATTAAATAAGGATATTACATCTGTTAAAGCAGACTGTAAATCTTTCACTGTAAGCATTTGTGAGACAGACTGTGCAGGCTCTTGAGATTCTAAAGGAGCAGACTGTGATTTAACAAGCTGTCCTGGAGAGGGCATAGCCGCCTTAGCAGCTGCCTTTTGTCTTGTAGTCATAATTGAGGAAGAGAAAGGAAAGCTAAAAAAAAATAAAAAAAATTTCCACTTCCGCCCTTCTCAATTTCTTTTTAAATCCAATTATATTATAGTTAAATAAATAGATCAATAAATGAATCAAGTCCAAATAGTCTCTCAAACATCTCTTCAAAGGAAAAAGAAAAAATTCAGTTTCATTTTCTCAGCGGAGTAAACACTTTCATTTTTCACTTTCACTCAGTAAAAAGAGCAAGCGCCATCTTAAAAGGATTATGTTGATTCAGAAAAATTTATAGATACAAAGGCAGAAACAAAGTAACAAAATACTTGCGATACTCAAAAGACTCCTGTATCCATTCCGTCTGTATAAAGTCCTTATTATTCTCCTTTAAAAGCAGAGGCGGTCGCGACGTCTAATTCTGTCAGCCGACAGAAGCGTCTCTGAGCAGGAGCGTTTCAAGTGCCTGGGGAGCACACCTTCTCTGCCCCTGAAAATTTTTTCCAGGGGTCTTAGAAGGGCTCAACCCGGCTCTTGATGCTCTACTCCCCTTCTTTGCCCGAAGGGGAGTTTTTTCGCCGCAACAAACAGCTGATGAGCGCTGTTGTTAGCGGCTTTACTAACTCAGAGAAGGGAGCCTCACGTTAGAGACTCCAGCGACGCCGGCGGAGCCACCGGAAGCCCCCAAATTCTTCTGGATTTTTGACTTGCTGTTTTGAGTTGTATCTAATAAGAAAAATGAATGGAGACAGAAGAAGCATACTACTCAAGGTCCAGCTATGCACATTTATCTGTTCAGGCAATCACCAGGAATAAACACTGACTTGAAGGCATACACACAAAAATTATTTCCAAAAGCTTGGAATTTGTTTGCTAAATAGACTTTATAAAAGAATGAGAGTTCTGGTTATTTTTCTATGGAACACTTACATACTCCCATAAAATGAAATAAAGACTTATAAAGCTGCCAAGACCTTGTAATATGAAAAGGAAAATTCATCTTAAGACATGGTAAAATAATATCAAGCACAACATCTGTATCATTTACTAAGGATATTTTGGAAGAAAACCATAACATGTTACCATTAATATATAAGAAACTTGATTATTTATTAACCTTATTAACATGGCTTTCCATAAACCTTAAAAATAATAAAATGATTGTTTCTCCTCAATTCAAGTCATAATCCATAAATGCAGATATATGTATATATGGGAGAACAAAGAAATACATGAAATTTATGCATATGTCTTGGTCATCTCATAACTAAAAATGTGAAGTATCATCTTCCATTTGCCTAAGTTCTCTTTTCATTTGCAAGAAAGTTCAAGAACTAATTTTCTTTTATCAAACTGAATGGAAATTAGTACAAAAATATAGAAAGACTTTTCTACATAGTATTATTTCTATTCATGAAATGACTTCCCAAAAAAGCATCTTGAGAAATGAGCATGCACTTACATTTCACAAGCTACATGGCCAGCATCTTCAGAGAAGGTTGGGACCAAACTTGGACACAAAAGTTATATTTTAAATATAGTCCATATTTAAGAGAGAAGAATGCCCACAATCACTTGCTGTGGTGTGATGACAGTTAAAAGCTTTCATCCTTCTTTAAATTATTAAAATAATAATCATTTGTATCATTTATAAATTTCTATACCCTTTATAATAATTCTGTGACAGCAGCTATTATAATGCACGTATATATATTGATGTTGTAGAAATCTTATGATTTGACCCTGATTGGCATTCAGCCTTGCTTTAATATCCTTTCTTTCTTAAGTGAATATTCCTTTCTGTATTCTGTGAAGCATCCAGATTGTTCATATAACTGTCCCCACACTGACAATTGATTATATACACTCCCTTGGAGTTTATTTTTTATTAAAGGCATCATTATTTTATCTTTCCCAGATCTTATCGCCATGTTTTTCTTGTTCAGAATTTTCCTCAATCTGTTAATTACACCTGAGATGCATATTGCTTATAATTCTTCTGTTTCTCTATAAATACAATTTGTAGTGTATTGTTTATTTATAAGGATATTGTATTGGTGGCAATGTTTTGATAGCATATCTTATTTTGTCATTCTTATTCACTAGTAGTTCAATACCTGATCTTTTTAATTGACAGTGATGCAGCACTGATGTAAATAATCTTGATTTAGTCACTAATGAACAGGACTGACACAATAACTGATATACATATAATAATACAGCTAATGATAATGTAGTTTTGAATTATCTGCTCTTTCAAGCAGTAAAACTAACCCATGAAAATGTGACTATATTGGTTAAAATAATAATGGCCCATTGGTAAAAAGTCCAGCTTAGTAAAAAAAAAATGTCCAGAATTTGTTTTAATATGCAGTATTGCCTATATAAGTCCATGAATGGGTATCCCAAGTAGATTTGGTTCTAGCCTTACTGATTTCTTTTTAAGCCTTCCCATTATTTCTCTTCATCTAATTGCTCTGTTAGAAATGTAGGCTTCAATAGGAAGAAAGAGAAAGAGAGACTATAGAGGTAATCCAGACAAAATCATAAGGACTAACACAGTATTTATTATAAGGTTATAGAAACAGAATCTTGCAAGTCTGAAAGTATATTTCCCATCCACCCACCACTTTTACAGCCCCCAAAATGATGCATGGCTCCTTCTGAGATACTTGCTATGTCCATCTTCCTTTCATGGGCTATCCTCCCTCTTATCTGACCATTGCCAAGTCTGGTGGTCCTCCTCCTCCCCCCCACAATAGTCTTTATACAATCATTTAATATCCCATATTCTCCATATATTTACACTTCCACACTCAGAACAAAATACCTAACTAAGCAGTAAAGCAGTTGTTTCCTGATTACCAATTTAACTGGCTGATACTAATTGAACCTTTCAATGCAAATGTTGTCCAGTGATAGGAACTGCCTTGTTAAAAAGCCCAGATTTATTGAATATCACAAAGGCAGCATATATTAATACCTTCATTATGGAACTTCCATCTCTAATCATTTTAATTGCTGCAATCGCAGTAGAGAAGCACCTATAATTTAGAGGAACCAGCAGCTTTTAGATTGCTAAAATTAAGGGTTCACGTACATTGTTACTAGCTGAAAGCTTTTGTTGAATGCAATCAAAAAGTCAGCTGGGCTCATGGTAAGTGGTCCTTGTATAGGTGTGTTTGCCATTTGTGTTCATAAGAATTCTGTTGCTTTAGAGATAGAGTACATTGTAGATGAGAAAGAGGAAGATGTTAAATAAGAAAGTTAGAGTAACTTTCCTAATTTCCTTCTCAGGATTTGGAAAAAGAATGAAAAAAAGAAATTGAATTGGAAATTGGTTGGGAATTATTTGTTAGGCATGGTGTCCAGATAGTTTTTTTCATTTTGAGGCTCTCCTGTTTTTTAAATAAATACTTTAGGGAAGAAAAGTAGAACAAAAAGATTTTAAATAAATCAGGATCTAGTGTCATGATTCCGATAGACAGAGACAAATAAAGCAGAATTCCGAGGCTTGGGAATTGTTCAAAGAACATGTTTATTAGTTACAAAGTATCAGCACATCAAAAGTGAAACCAAGTCTGAAGACACACATAACAATTCCCCAATACAAAATTAAGAAATCCCACCTCTAAAGCTATGCAAACAACTACGTTCCCCAATATATCTTCTTGGTGGGCTTTGCACAAAATGCCCAGCCAGCAGTCCCAGGAGCAGCCGATGACCTTGGTTCTTAAGGGACAAAAGATTATTTTGACTCGTGAAGCAATCCCCCCTCCCTCCTTTCAATGTGTCAACTGAAAATGAATAGGGAAAATGGCCACAGCCATGCTCATTTTCAAAATTGACATCTAGTGTTGCAAGATCCAGTCTAGGTCGGTCACTGGGACCAGAGGTTTAGTCTTCCAAGCTTTCAGATTTATGCTGGAGCCCATCCTCAGGGAATTTCTCTCTAGCACAATGTGTTCAGAAGACTAAATCTCTGGTCCCAGTGACTGGCCCAGATTGGACCCTGCAACATTATTCTGGGACACATATATTTGCCTTCATTTGTCTGGATCTAGTGTGTTTATAAGGCAAACTTTTTCAGGATTCAGGATTGTGCATATGTGAAAGATTGTGTTTCATTGTTCTGCTTTCCTTCCACTGTAGAAGAAAAGAAGGGGGGGAAAATAAAAAAATAAAAATGTTATGAATCTTAAAAGAGCTGTTTCTACAATCTAATGATTTCTTCTTTTCTCTCTACGTTTGGAACAGCATAGCGGTAGTACTTTCTCTTCATCCTAAAACAAAACCAGAGCTGTTAATATCAAAACTATTTACAGAGTGAAGTGCATCAATATAATTGTTCAATTAATGAAATGCTGGGCTGAAGTAATTTGGGTTAAGAAATTGAAATATGATTATCTGACTGGCTGCTTTTTATTTTTATGTGGCAGATAAATCACTGTCCTGAATGAGGGGGTGTTAGTCTTGCCTTCCTCAGATACACAAGTTCATTTTGCCTAGGAAAGAGGTGTAAAAGAGACTGCCTGCTCCTTAACTGGAGAGAGAAACCTCATGTGCATGTGGTGCACACGACACCAAACTGTCAGAAGTAGCCAACAGCCCAGAAGACAAACTCAGGATCCAAAAAGATCTTGACAAACTTGAACAATGGGCCCTATCCAACAAAATGAGTTTCAATGTGGAGAAAAGCAAAGTCTTACACTTAGGCAGGAAAAACCAAAGGAACAAATACAGATTGGGTGGGACCTGACTTGGCAGCAGTAACTGTGAGAAAGACCTTGGAGTCCTGATGGACGATCACTTAACTATGAGCCAGCAGTGTGCAGCAGCAACCAAAAAAGCTAATACAATCTTGGATTGTATAAATAGAGGCATAGAATCAAGATTACATGAAGTACTAGTACCATTTTATAAAGCCTTAGTAAGACCACACCTCGAATACTGCAGCCAATTTTGGTCACCATATCACAAAAAAAGATGTTGAGAGTCTGGAAAAAAATCAGCAACTAAGATGATCAAAGGCCTGGAGACCAAAACGTACAAAGAACAGCTGCAGAACTTGGGTTTGGCCAGTGTAAAGAAAAGAAGAAATAGGGGAGACATGATAGCAGTGTTCCAGTATCTGAGGGGCTGCCACAAAGAAAAGGGTGGTCAGGTTGTTCACCAGAGCACCAGAATGAAAGACAAGAAACAATGGTTGGAAGAGAGAAGCAACCTGGAATTAAGGAGAAACTTCCTGATAGTGAAGACAATCAACCAGTGGAACAGCTTACCCCCAGAAATTGTGGGTGCTCCATTGCTGGAAGTTTTTAAAAAGAGACTGGACAATCATCTATTTCAGATGGTACAGGTCCTCCTGCTTGAGCAGGGGGCTGGACTAGAAGACCTCCAAGGTCCCTTCCAGCTCTATTCTATTCTCTTCTACATCTCTCTTAAGATGGGTACACTGAAATATCTAAAAAACCAGATTAAGCTTAGATCAATCATGGAGAAAAACTATCTGGTAACTAGGAGCTGAAAATGACTTGATGGGACATTATCAATGTGGTGCACATGGTGACAAAGGAGCAAAGCCAGGAAAATGGAAAAAGCTTCCAATTATTTGCCAATTCAAAGGCAAATAAACTCAGTGGCAGTCCAGGGATGAGAGAAGCAATCAGCAAGGCTTATGGCAGCTATCCAACAAGCAAACCAGATTGAGGTAGACTCCAAAAATGGATGGAATGAGGACAGACTGAGCAGCACCTGAAAATAAACAGCTGAAGAAATCCCACTGCATGTAACAGTCCAGCTGGGGAGTTCTTCACATAAGCTCCATGATGAGAAGATATTGAGTGTTGGAAGGAAAAAGAAAAAAAACTTAAATACTGCAAGTTCTTAGAGAAGGAATTAAAAGGCTTTCAAATGTAAAGAGACTATGTATAGCTAAAAAAAACTGAAGAAATGAGAAAATATGAAGATTCAAAGAGGCAGGAAAAAGTGAATATAGGAGAGAATATAATACAGAGCTACTGTATAAAGTATAAAAATAGAAAAAAGTAGCCATAAAACACAGAGATAGAAATGTGTAGGTTAAATAAAAGTGAAACCAATTTATAGCAACAGAAAAAAATTGGATTAAGATAGGCAGTAAGAAATAGATACAAAAGTAGAGTTACAATTAAGATTAAACACAAGAGGTGTGATAATTACTGACACTTTTTTGTACAATAAAACATCTCTTAGTGGGGCAAAGACAAATCCAAACCTTTTGTATTTTTAATCTGTATCAGTTAGTCTCTAACTCCATATATTTTCACAAAAATACTATGTCTCTTTGTAAGGCTTGTATGAAATATTTGAGCATGATCAGAAGAATCTCCATAGTTGTATATGTGAGAGAGACATAGAAAAATGAGATTTGTTTATATCTCACCTTTCATACATGCCTACAAAGCTCTACATGACATGGAGCTAGGCTGCCTAAAGAACTATCTTCATCCTGTTACATCAGCCCATCCCACCCAGTCAGCAAAGGAAGTATGTCGCAGACACTGTCAGTTAAAGAATTCCAGCTGATGGGTGTAGAAAGAAAGCCTTTTCTACCATTGCCCCTGCCTTGTGAAATATTCTCTTCCTGAAGAGTCCCACTCTCTTGGCCTTCTGAAATATTCTCTTCCTGAAGGGTCCCACTCTCTTGGCCTTCTGAAAAAGCGCTAAAATATGGCTCTGCGGCCTCACATGGAAAGACCAAAAAAGCACAAAGCTGTGGAGCTAGTTGGTGCCCTGACAACCCTCTTTGGCCTTTTAAACTAATTTTTAACAGAGTTCAATTATCCTTGCCTCCCTTTAAATTCTAACTTTTTAATGTTTTAATTTTTAAAACTTCTTATATGCTAAGTTACGTATTAATATTTTATTGTATACCATCATGAAGGAAATGGCCAGTTCAATAATGTGAATAATGTGAAAAATAAATAGAATAAATAGAAATACTATTTTCTCAGTTTCACCACTGGAGCAGCTCTGTAAGAGAGAGGAAAACTTGCCCTAAGTTTCTCAGTAAGTTTTTGTGGATGAAGATGGACTAGAATATATGTCTGCCAAAATAAGTCCAACATCATAAGTGTATTGGTTCTCTTATATATCAGAGAAAAGGGAAGTAAGAGCTAAGAGAAGGAAAAATGAAAGCCAAGTTTCTGTATAAATTCTAAGAATATGGTAGGGTACTGGTAAAGAGGGTATGAATAACTCTATTGTATATGTACCAATTAATTTATAATATTCATATCTGATTCAGTTCTGTTTTGGGGGCCTATATTTCAAAAACTCCTGTGACCAATCACCTTCTGAGATCATTGTAGCAACAGCAGCAGTGCGTATTTGTAATTCTTTTCATATCTATCTATCTATCTATCTATCTATCTATCTATCTATCTATCTATCTATCTATATCTATATCTATATCTATATCTATATCTATATCTATATCTATATCTATATCTATATCTATATCTATATCTATATCTGTCTGTCTGTCTGTCTGTCTGTCTGTCTCTCTCTCTCTCTCTCTCTCTCTCTCTCTCTCTCTCTCTCTCTCTGTGTATGTGTGTGTGTGTGTGTGTGTGTGTCCTTAATATTAAAAATGCAAATCCTGGGCATATAAATAAAAATATAAGAAAAACGAACACCAGGATAAAAATAAACAGGACCGTTTAATATAAGCAAGCCTGTGAGTAAAAAGTTACCTACTGAGCTTTCATCAGCCAAACTACTGACGTCATCAGAGTTAGAATGCTAGGTGATTAGGGAGCTTGCCTATATAAGCTGCCTGTCTCTGTGCCCGGCTTCTCGAGCACGTCATCAGCCCATTAGCTATGTTACTCTGCAATGTATTAAATTGATTCTCATCTGGCAGCCTGTTGGTGGATCTGATAATTGTAGCTCCCTCTCCCTGATCCTGCAAAGAACAACTATTCAGGTGTTCCTGCTTCATATTACCCCCTCCTTTTTTGTCTTTCCTTCCAAGCCGTCCGTCGTCTCCTCCCATAGCAGCTCTTGCCACCTCACCTGCAGCCCTGTCACTCCAGTCCTGCCAGTTGCTATCTCGTTGTGGTGTCACCTGGCCCCCTCCTTTTTTGCCAGTTTGCTGTCCTCCCTATGGATCACAGCTTCCCCATTTGTAGAGCCATGGTGTTGCTTTTGCACCATATGGGATGGCCATCTACTCCGTGGATTGCCACATTGTTTCTTCCATCTTCTGAGAGTCTTGTATGCTGAAGAAATTTCAGAAATAAAATTTAAAAATTAAAACCTTCCATAATAAAGAATTTAACATTACTTGCCTGTAATAGTAACTGTCTATTTCTCTGTAAATATTGAAATACTTATGCATAATTGTTTCGTCCGTGATGTTGGAGAATTGAACTGCTCAAAACAAATATGTTTAAAAAAAGGTAAGCTGTAGAAAATTATGTTCTCTCATAGAACAAAAGTCTTCTGCATACAATCACAAAATATGGCTGTAGTTAAAATATTAACAATATTTTTTGACAAATGTGCAGAATTTTTTCAGTGCATGTATAACTTTTGAATTAGCGTGCAAGACAGGTAGAAAGAATAAAAATAAAATGACAAGAGTTCAGCATAGCTTGTCACAGATTTCGCCGCTGATGTTGAGCTACAATAAAACAGTTGAAATATTAAGTATTATTTTTGCTGTTGGTGTCTTGTTTCTTCAAATGAAGAGTTGGAAGCAACATGTATGGCACATTCCAAACAGCAGAAAACAAGAACAAATTGTCAGCAGCATAAACAAATGTCAGACATGAGAAAGTAAATATGTCTTAATACACAATACATAATCTTCCAGCTTTCCCACATAAAGAAAATTCATTATATGCATTTGTAGAAATGTCTCCAGTGACTTACAGCCTACCAGAGGCTTAGTTTTTCATTCTGATAACCTTTTCACAGAAGAGGCCTGAAATGGATCCAGATGGGAGTTTTACAGTAAGTATACATATATAAATCAAACTGAATTCCTATTTCTTGTTCTGATTGTGCACCTGAGCCAACAAAACAGAAGCTTGCAAACAGAAGGGTGGGGGGAAATATGACAGCTTAAGCAAATTACTTCCTAAGTGCATGCAAAGAAAAGGAAGAGAGAGAGAAACGAGAAGAAAGAGGGAGAGGGAGGGAAAGACAGAAAGAAAGAATCAGTTGGGGTTAGGGTGATTGAGTTTCAATGTATCACCACGATCATTTTACATTGCAAATTACCTTAGTTGTTCAGATGGATGCCAGAAAAGTAGCCCATATGAATTTGCTATAATTCCTGAAGTATTTAAATTCAGGGTTTGGGGGAGGGGTTAGGAGAGGGAAATGGGGCAGGTGGACTTTTTAAAGTGAACATTAGTTAAGCTATTTGACTTAGGAGTAGACATTGAACAGGAGTTTTGATGAATGTTCTGACAAGCTGGTCTAGACCAGGGGTTCTCAACCTTGGCCACTTTAAGACTTGTGGACTTCAACTCCCAGAATTCCTCAGCCAGCTTTGCTGGCTGAGGAATTCTGGGAGTTGAAGTCCACAAGTCTTAAAGTGGCCAAGGTTGAGAACCCCTGGTCTAGATAGAGGCCAAAGATATTTATACTAATGTCTGTCACACTCTAACTGTAACTGTGAGAGGGACCTAGAATCTTAGTGAATGATCACTTAAACATGAGCCAGCAATGTGTGGCAGCAGCCAAAGAAGCTAATACAATCCTTGATTGTATAAACAAAGGCATAAAATCAAAATCACGTGAAGTATTAGTACTGCTTTATAAATCCTTAGTAAGACTACACCTGGAATACTACATCCAGTTTTGGTCACCATGTTACAAAAAAGATGTTGAGACTTTGGAAAAAGTGCAAAGAAGAGCAACTAATATGATTAAAGGCCTGAAGACAAAAGCATATAAGGAAAGGTTGAATGAATTAGATATGGCTAGTGTAGAATAAAGAAGAATTAGGGGGTGACAGTATTCCAGTATTTGAAGGGCTACCACAAAGAAGAGGGTTCAACTTATTTTCCAAACATTAGAAGGCAAGGCAAGAAACAATAGATAGAAACTAAACAAGGAGAGAAGCAATCTGTAATTAAGGAGAAACTTCCTAACAGTGAGAACAATTAACCAGTGGAACAGCTTGCCTTCAGACGTTGTAGGTGCTTCACCACTGGAGGATTTTAAGAAAAGACTGGACAGCCATCTGTCTGAAATCATATAGTATATTCTGCTTGAGCATGAGATTTGACTAGAAGACCTCCAACATCCCTTACAGTCCTATTCTGATTAACTGACTCTTCAACTAGAATCAAGACAAGAAACAATGGATAGAAACTAATCTAGGGGAGAAGCAACACAGAACAGGGGTGTCAAACTCGCAACATCACGTGACATGATGTATCACAACTTTTTTGCCATTGCTGGCAATGGGGAGGGCATGGTTTTGCTATGATACATCCAGCCCATGGACCGGCAGTTTGACATCCCTGACCTAGAACTAAGGAGAAATTTCCTAACAGTGAGAACAATTAATCAGTGAAATGGCTTGCCTTCAGAAGTTGTGGGTGTTCCATCAATAAAGACTTTTAAAAAGAGACTGGATAGCCACTTGTCTGGAATGGCATAGAGTCTCCTGCTTGTGCAGGGGAGTGGACTAGAAAATCTCCAAGTCCTTTCCAACCCTGTTATTCTGCCCTGTTAAATCTAATACCAAGTTTGACAATGTTCTTCTTCTTTGACAATGTCTGGTCCCTTATGCATTTCCCAGATAACCAATATCTCATGCTGTTGTGCACTGCATGTTTCTTTTTTTTTTCCAAACTGTGACAATAGTCATTTCCCCACTACTGCCCTGCAGCATTTTCATATCTCTGCCATGCGTGAAGTAGTATAATACTCTCCCCATTACTATTATTATGGTACAATGATGTTTGAATGGCTCTAAAATGTGATATATGAATCCAGTGAAGAAATGAGCAATACTGTGTAACCCAGATTATTGCTTACATTAATAAGTGAACATTAAAAGGGCCGGCATTCTTTATCGATCAGAGTTATAATCCTGATATATTTAGAGACTATTAGATTACAAAGGGAAGTTATGGTATACTGAAGATACATTCAGGAAACACAAATGTTTATAGAAAATTTATTGTTCAAAAAGAGAATTTTAAAATGTGTTTTGTGCAAAATCCATCTCCTTCCATAATCATACATTTAAAAATACATTGGAAATAATATCCTTTCTTTTTAGTGGTTTAGTATTAATCAGAAAACACTGCTAAAAACACCTGAGAATGTGGCTCAGTTTCATTTATTAGGCTTTACCATTATTTCATTGCTAGCCAACATTTTGTTTTATAAAAATAAAAGTTTATAAAGCAAATTATTAAACTGTGAAATTGGAAGCACAAATTAGAACTGTCCTGGATATTTTTTAAATAAGCTCTTCAATAATCTGTGTTTTCCTTTAGAGCAGGGGTGTCAAACTGCTGGCTCACGGGCCAGACACATCACAAGGAAACCGTGCCCACCCCATTGCCGGCAACGGGGAAAAAGCTCTGATATGTCGTGCAATGTCACATGACATTGCAAGCTTGACATGTCTGCTTTTAAGTGTTCCCAACTGAAAAGGATTATTTACTAAGGATACATCACTACATAAGAAGTGTTCTTCATTTCCAATCTCATTTCCAGTCCTTGCAGCTGACAGTCAAAATAAATGTATGTTCCAATACTGGCATGAGGGGCCTCTCTGCAAAGATTATTTCATGGTCCATCAGACTCTAAAGAATATTATTTTTAAAGGCACATCACCCAAAGAATAAAGCAGTATCGGCCTTGTCATAGCCATGTATAATCAAACATTTTAGAGCCCTGGACTGTGCTTTCATTATTCAAAGTCTCTTTATATTTTCCTGTAAATATAATTGATTGTGTCATCACATATAGGCTATTAAGGTCAGAAACAAGAAAAGCAAAATTCATAATCTGATAGTTTTCATATTTCCTTGTTTGTATGTAAAAATATTTAAAACATATTTCTTGGTTCTGTACACTGCCGGGTTATGGAACTCTAGATGGTTCACACAATTAAAATATAATAATAATTGAAAAAAGTAGTCAAAATGAACAAAAATATTGGGTAATTTCTGAATTCAAACTGATAAAGTCTTGGTTCATAACACACAAGATAAAACTGTGATTAGAAAGAAAACTGAATGGATAAATGATATGGCAATACCAGGAGATAGTAGAATAGAATACAAAGAATTGGAGAACTTCCCAAAGTATCAAAATCTGAAAAATGAAATTGAAAAATTAAGGTATAAACTGGTTTTGGTGATCTCAGTGGTAATTGGTACACCTTGTCCTCACCATAAGTTTCCTTCAAGATTTTCTACAGCTGTAGCCCAACCACCTTTTCATCAATATTAATTAAAAAGGGAAGAAGATAGATGAAATTTGTCCAGAATCATTTGGTCCTGTAATGCTTTTTTTAAGAGTAGGTATATCACCACCTCATTCAAGAACAGCCTTCACTTTCAAGAATGAATTTATTATAATCTGGATCTAATCACATGCTCAACTCAATAAAATTTGCCTAGTCACAGTTTAACCCTGTGGTGTAGAATATCTTCTTCTTCAATGTCACTGGTAATAGATTGTCATAGAAGATTATTGCCACACTTTAGTATTATAGCTCAATGTCAAGCGTTAATCTTGAGAGGGAAAATGTGGTCTTCTCTGCACCAAGTTTAATTATATATGTTAGGTGTGCTTGCTACTCCAAGATATTGTAGAGAAGCTCAATCCTATTACAGAGTGATCTGGCATTTAACAATACCTGAGGCTAAGATATCCAGCAGATCAAAGCCTGGGATCATGGAAAGAGATAGCTGATTTCCAGGAAAGGTCAGTTACCAAGGTGTAGAGATATTTTTTCTCCAGCTCAACATTGATTATTATACATTCCATTGCTAGACAATATCAAAAAACTGTTCCTGCCCTTGTATCCTTCAATAACCACACTGCACAGATTTACCAAGCTTCAAGCTATAGCACCCATCACTTTCCCAGATTAAATATATGTCCTTGTAACCTGAATTCAACAGCACATAGGTCCTTATCAGGAAGCGCCAATGCAGCCAACCTTCTTAGAATAAAGGTCTTCATGCTTAATCCAGAATGACTGCAAGCTTCCCACTTATCTCTTACCTACCAAGTTGGGACTTTCCCAATATTGATTACCATAATTCTAAAGAAAGAGGAAGTTAGAAATGCAAAATTACAAAGTATGCTATGATCAGCTCACTAAGGGTTTATTACATGCATACACTGATCACCTGTACCACCAAACCAGATTGACATTTGAAAAAAGACAAACCACAGAAGCTGTCCTAAGGCTTCAGCAATGACTGGAATGAGGTTAGAGCTGTGTATGTCTGAGGTAAGCTTTATCAAAATGGCATTTCCTTTCTTGAAATCAGCAGGCTATATTTCTCTAGGAAAATATAAAATAACTCTAATGGTTACATTTTGTTTGATACTTACAGCAAGTGGCGAAGTACTTTGATACTTCGTGGAAGTTGTTTTACAAATTCTATTTGTAAACTGTTCGATTCATTGTAACTTCATGCTTCTAAGAGCATGTTTCTGTGATCTATGAACTAAGTTTTATAAGTTCTCCTCCCAGGTGAATGTAAAATTGAAATCTTTATGATCTTTTTTTAAAGATTGGAATTAATTGTAATTCATATATTGCACTTCATGGCTCAACAATTCAATTCTTTTTAAAAATAACAATAATACCATTGATTTGTAGTATTGTATAACTGCCTTTTTAAAGATTCTGTTCTAACTAACACAAAGATGTTGTGAATCATGTTTGAATAAGTAATGTGACAAAACCCTTATAGTAGAAGGTCCACATGTGATACACTGTGATTTGTATTTTTTTACTTTCCTTTTTCTGTGGACATCCTTAGTAAGTATCTCATTCTGGCAGAAGCAGGTGCATAGCTTTGGGGTTCTTCCAGATTTGTCGCTATCTCAGTGGCATCAAAGGCACAGAATAAATTAGTCAGCTGTGCCTAGTTTGGCAGTTGTAACCCTTCCTGAACCAGGGACCACTTAGGCACAGTAGTCAGTCCTCTAATAATCTCTTGTTTGAATTACTACAATGTGCTTTATGTGAATCTGCATTTGGAAACAATTTAGAAGCTCCACAAGTGTTATTTCAAGAGACCATTATTGCACTAAGGTCCTAAAAAAAGTGCACTTGAATTTGTCTAAGATCATCACTCAATCTTCAAAGTTATAGTTGTGAGTTTTAAGGGTTTAGCAATTTAAAACCTTTAAAACTCATTAAGTAAACATGGGATACTATGGTTACATTAGACATTAAGCAGATTATACAAAGCATGAGGAAGTGTTGCTTCCATAATGTTTCTACTCAAAGCTTAAGATCATAGTGGGCAGAGGTATATCAACATCCCAGGACTGAGACCTTGTTATTTTAGTGCCAGCTAAATTTGTGGCTATTTATTCTTGCATCTGTTCTCTTTTGCTTTTTTTAAAAAATGGATAACTGGTATAACACCATAATGAGAGGGTTTTTATTTTAAATGAACAAATAAAATAATGATTGCAAAATTACAAAAATGTAGAAGTGTTATCATAAAACAGCAATGAAATAATTCCTGAAAGTTTCTTATACTTGTGATATAAAATAATATACAGTCATCTTGGATGTTTTCCCCTCCTCTCCATTAATTTCATGCCTGTGTTTTTTTTATATTCATGCTAGAATTTCTACTGTAGATAAATTTAGAATTATATATGGCAAACTAAGGTATTTCTCACCTTCATCTGAAGTAATTGGTGACCAATCCAGACCCAGTAGTGCTTCCATTGATATAATCTGGCCCTTGAGATCCTTGCTAACTGGATAGCTTTGACTAAATATATTGCATGAATACAAAGTTATTTCAGACTAAGGTTAATGCTTAATTGAATTCACAAAGCCAAATCATATCTTAATAACTTTTAAAAAATGATGGTAAAGACAGGATTGTAAAGTTAGCCGCACATTTGGCACCAGGAACTCCACTGAAACTATATTTCAAATATGCAAGTGTTAGCAAACATAACTGCAGGAGAAAGTTTAAGTATTATGGTTGTTCCCACAGTCAGACAGATTTGGCACTTTTGTCTACTTATTGAGTTCTTCCCAATAATCTAGGATAGTCATAAGAACATAAGAACATAAGAAGAGCCATGCTGAATCAGGCCAAAGCCCATCGAGTCCAGCATTCTGTGTCACACAGTGGCCCACCAAATGTACATGGGGATCTTGAGCAGAAAGAGAAGGCAAAACCCTCCCTTTCCCTTGACCCCCAAACAAATGGTGCTCAAGGGAATCCTGCCTGCCTCAACCAACATAGAGGCGGCACATGGACATCCGTTTTAATAACCACCGATACACTTTGCATCCATGAATCTATCTAGCCCTGCCTTGAAGCTGTCAAGGCTGACAGCTGTCACGACCCCTTCAGGAAGTGAATTCCATAAATCAACGACCCTCTGGGTGAAGAAATATTTCCCTTTATTTGTCCTCACTTTCTTAGCTATAAGCTTTAGGGAGTGCCCCCTTGTCCTGGTATTGTGTGATAGAGAAAAGAATTTTTCTCTATCCACATTTTCTATCCCATGCATGATTTTATACACTTCGATCAAGTCACCCCTTAAACGCCGTCTTTCAAGGCTGAAGAGACTAAGGCGTTGCAATCTGGTTTCATAAGGGAGGCGCTCCATTTCCTTGATCATTCTTGTTGCCCTTTTTTGCACCTTTTCCAGTTCCATTATATCCTTCTTGAGGTGCGGTGACCAGAACTGTACACAGTACTCCAAGTGTGGTCTCACCATCGATTTGTACAGAGGCAATACAACACTTGCTGACTTATTTTCGATTCCCTTCCTAATCATGCCAAGCATGGAATTTGCTTTTTTTACTGCTGCTGCGCATTGGGTTGACATCTTCATCGAGCTGTCCACCAAAACCCCAAGGTCCCTTTCTTGGGTTGTCTCAGAAAGTTTGGTCCCCATCAGTTGGTAAGTATAATTGGGGTTCTTTGCCCCGATGTGCATAACTTTGCACTTGTTTAGGTTAAAATGCATTTGCCACTTTGTTGCCCACTCACACAATTTCGAGAGATCCTTCTGGAGCTCCCGACAATCAGTTTCACTTTTCACAACCCGGAACAATTTAGTGTCATCAGCAAACTTGGCTACCTCACTATTAAGTCAAGTACTGTTGTTTAATAATATTGAAGTTATCATCATAGGTGTAAGTTTATTTTTGTAATTGTTGGTCATTTATCAATGCCAGTGGTCTTGTTGTGTATACAACAATGTGAGATCACAACTGCTAGTTCTTTAGCTGGTGTTGGCAGTCATACACTTCAGGGCTTTCCAAAGAACCTAGTATGCAGTAATGTATGGATCCAAGCAGTGTAGCCTTTTGCAATTGATAGATGGAAATTTTGTCAATGTGCAGATTTTCAAAGTGCCTTCCAAGATCAGTCCGTATGGTGTCCAGCGTGTCAATAACCATTGGGACCACCATGGCTGATTTATGCCATATTTTTTCAACTTCAGTTTTCAGATCTGATACTTTCTGATGATCTCCAATGCTTTGTCATCTAATTATGCCCTGGTATTGTCACATAAATTATTCACACTTTCTTCTTTTCCACTGTAGCCAAGACACTATTAGTTTGTATTTGGAAATCCCATAAATATATTATTGTTCAGGGCTCTTCATTGTATGGCATCCTGATTTTGTGAAAACAGTAGCGAAGAAATTGCTTCTACTTATTCAGAGATTTTTCTCATCAATTGCCTACCCCAAGAAAGTTGATGCCAGAGATGGTACATTTTCTACATTTTCCTTCCCTAGTGTGGGAAGCATTCTCATTAAATTAATTTAGAGTAAGGGCATCAAAATGTTATACTTAGTCTGAATGATGAAAGGCTTTCCAATTTTAGCCTTCTGTCAAAAATTGTTAAACGGAATAGCACTTTTCACAGCTTACAGAATGTCCTGTGAGGCAATTATGTTTTTTTTAATTTGTCACTGAATCACCATGTCTACAATTTTGTATCTCAAGGAAGTAAATGTGTTAACATAACTACTGGTCAAACTATTGTGACAGGTTTGCAGACATGCTTAACTTGACAGAACCTGTAATGGTGATAATGAGGATTCAACTTTATTTTTTCTAGTTCTGAAATTTAACAGTGAAATCAATTGTCACAGCAACAACATGCAAACAATATCATGAGCAGAGTCAGATATTACTGCTATTAAAACACAACTAATGCCAAATAATAAATATCTTTGATGCATTTGGTTAGAAGCAAAGTAATAATTTTAAAATGAGTCTTAAATAAAAGTTTTTCACCAGTAAAGGTAAGATTATCAACAAAGTTATATTAACTATGATAACATAGTGGTTAAATATGCCATGACTACGTTTATAACTTTCATAGCCATGCCTATTAATTATTTCAGTCACATATTCCCCCACACAAGCATGATATCCTTGAATTTAAGTCCCATCATTCAAGCCAAGTAAAATTCTGGTTGGGGGAGTTGGGAGTTGTTGGTATGAAATAACTGAAGGACATAATATAAAAACAATGCCTGGTTGCAATTCTAAAATCTAGTACAAGAGTATTCAGAGGTGTTTATGCACCAAGATGACCATAGATGTAACTGTTATAAGTCTTTATTTTGGGCTAGAACACTTTGTTGATAGAGTACTTGAAATTAGAAAACCATCAGAACTTAAAAGATGTTTGTATACCTTAAAAAATCTTTTAAAGCTTCCTTTACTGATGTGAGAAAAAAGAGAGAAAAGTAAAATGTTAGAAGATGTGTTCTCAAGAAAAATGAATATTTTGTATAACTCAATTTAGACACAATGAGTATAATTTTAAATAAAATCTATTTTGTTTTGTTTTATTTGGTCCCTCTTATTCTGGTAAATGTCTAAATAGCAAACCATAAATCAATGCTGCCGTAGTCTGAACCATACATGAAGACTTGGTCTATTGTTATGCAACAATTTAATATTTCAGATAATATCTGCTGAAATGATTCTTTTGCTCTTTATACGCATACTTTCTCTCTCTCCCCCCCTTCTCTCTCTCTCTCTCTCTCTCACACACACACACACACAACACACAACACACACCATCTTTATTATTTTTACAAATAACTCAAGGCAATGAACATACCTTCCTCAGCCTATTTTCCCAGAAAAATAGGGTGGGGTGTGCAGAGGAAGAGTAACTGGCCCAAAGTCACTAGCTGGCTTTCATGGCTAAGGCAGGGCTTGAACTCACAATGTTTGTAAACACTTAAAGAAAAGTCACTTCATTCTGTATGGTATAAGAAGTTTTTCAACCAGTTCACGTGTGAAACTATAATTAATCAGCATTAAGGCAGAAAGGAAGAAATTACTATTTTTGTTATTATGTGGGATGTCACAACAGAACCCACACATTCTTGCATGTGCACACCACTAGTACTTGGACCAAGACCATAAAAGGCAGGATCTGGTGATTAGAGAAGAATAGATTCACCCACAGCTCAAAGTAGATATTTTGTTCATGGTTCCCAATGGAAGCTCGGCAAATTCCAGCTTCTGATCTATATTATCAATGAGGCAACCTAGATAATTCATACAGCAAGACTTTTGTTTGGAGACAAGGAAAAACATTATTTTAAAATTGGCACAGCTAAGGACAAATTTAGGTTGCCCCAGCTGTGACCTGGGGATAACACAAAACCAACTTCAGGGGAATATGACCTTTTAAAACAATTAGCAAGGCAAATTTGTGCCACAGTTAGGGAAACATGAGAATAAGCAGCACATAGGCTGCAATCCCAACCAAAATAACAGTGCAAATTGTTCTTTGACTATTCAAGTTTAGCCAAAATCTTTTTTTAAATACATTTGGAGTAGCCTTATTTAATGATGATATAATGCCCTAATAGCAACAGGGACCATTCTTTATACTCATAACTTGCAGGTAGCATCATCTGGTTTATTGTCTAGAAGGTATTTTTTTCTCTCTCTCTATTGAAAAATGAATTCAAACTATGAAGAAATATGAACTACTCAGCTCCTTATAATCTCTGTTCCCCAATGGTACTAAGTTGTTGAAAAATATTTATTTTCAGATATATACTTATTGATTTTAATAATTAATAACAATTTATTAAATTTATATACCACCCAATCCTAGTGTCCTTGGGTGGTTTAAAGAAATTTGGGGAAGTTAAAGAAATCAAGATCAGCCTCCATGTTTCCTGCAGAGGAAATTTCAGGAATTCAGACTGCCATAGGCCCCTCACACAACATAATCATGTGCCTAAATCAGCATGTAGAAAATGTGTACAAACCTATTACTCTGGAAAGGTGCCTCTACTTTCCATAGGTTATAAAAGCTGGAATCCAAATGAGCTTGCTTACATTGTACCACAGTTACTTACAGAAAATCAATATTTTATAGAGAAGGCTATAGATCTATTGTAAGTATAGTACATAATTTGTTCAAAAGTAATTTTAGGAGTAAAATGAGAGTTTGGGGTAAATTACTAAGAGAAAAACATTATTTTTTAATCTAGCTACCTATAGTTTTGTCTTTGCTAGCTACTGTAATCTAGCTACCCATATTTTTGTAACATACTCTCACAAAGGTTCATTACATTCTTTCTTTCTTGTGTGTAACCAAGTAAAATATTTGTGGGTGATACAGTAATCATAATGACACATCTAAAAATAGAAGAAGTTACATTTGATTGGCTGTTGTATAAATAGCAAGATAACTAAATAAATTTAATCCAATATTTTTCTTGTCATTCTTATATAAGAACACACACACACACACACACATACATACACACACAGAGAGAGAATGTTCTTCAGAAAGTTTGAGATCCATATATGTTTTGCAATCTGCCCACCCATTTGAAATATATACTGTAGTTGTTAGCTCTAACAAAGCATTAAAGGACTTCAGGATTCTACTAAATATTTATTTATTACTGAAAATCACAATTCCTTTTTTTTAATGAGGAAAGTTTATCTTATCCAGAATGTCACATAGTTCTTGAAGGACAAACTCCACCCCAACCATGAAGTTGTTAACTTTTCTTCAATTTCCTTTTACAGGTAATTTGAGTTATGATGTAGGCAGAATTCAAGTTTTTTAAAATAATTTATTGAGACACTTTGATCTCTGTTCCACACTACAATTTTAGCAAGTAAAGGCTATAGTTTGGTATCATTGGTTTTTTATGTAGCCATGCTACATTCATGATTGACAGTTTGTAGTAACTGTATTTTTTTTTACTAGTGTCACCCATCTGGGTAATAAGACAACTCACAAATAGACAGAATTTTTAGCCCTTCATATTAAATGTTGTGAAATTTATACTGACTTAATCAAATAAGTTTTCTTTTATATTAAATTCAAAGGGGCTAAAATGTTATTGTGAAAATATAGTTCTAAAACAATTAAAAATATTTTTATTCAACCAGAATTAACCCATAAGTATCACTTATAAACATCCTTATAAACAGAGATCAGAAATTGTTTTAACAGACTTCTAACATTGACTCTGTTGGTCATCCTAAATATTGATTGTGGTGTTTTCCCAGTGTTCATTGACCAATTTTTAATACACATTAAAAAGAAAAAAAATCATGACTCTCCTTATTTCTGTTAAATAAATAAACTAATATAATTTTCCAGGGGCTTTTGAGAAAAAAAATTACTAGGAAGGATCAAAAATCTCATAATAACAATTATTAATAACCAGGAAAAAATATTTCAGTTCTTTTGGCCTTTAAGAAAAGATTAATATAGTCTACTTATTGGTTGCTATTATTACAAACAATTGTTACAGTTTATTTTGCCCACTCTTTTTCTCAGTTATAGTAAGAAACACTCTACTATGCAGTGTAAGCAAAAGTAATTAAGCATAAAAGAGACTTTCAGATTTAAGTGTCAAATAATAACTTTCTCTAGCACAGCGGTTCTCAACCTGTGGGTCGCGACCCCATTTGGGGTCGAACGACCATTTCACAGGGGTCGCCAATCAATGCTGTCCGCCATTTTTTTTCCTCAACGCTGTCCGCCATTTTTTCCTTTTCCTTAGTTACGCTACTTTCTATTGGCTTTTGAACGCAAATAGACTCTATTCAAGAGACTATTCTATTGGCGTTCGAAAGCCAATATAAACTAAGGAAGTTTCGGTTTCGGAGCACATGGCAGAAAGCGAGACAGAGAACAAGCGGCAGAAAGCGAGAGAGAACAAGCAAAAACAGTAAGTTTTGCCTGCTGCATAGCTTCCTCTGCTTGGCTGCCTGCCGTCCGTCCGGCTCCCCCTACCCATCTGCCCGTTCTCCGCCCGTTCTCCTCGCCCGTCGTCCTCTGCCGATTCTCCGCCTCCCTTTCTCGCCCGTTGCCCTCCGCCGATTCTCCGCTTCCCTTTCTCGCCCATTGCCCTCCGCAGATTCTCCGCTTCCCTTTCTCACCCGTTGCCCTCCGCCGATTCTCCGCTTCCCTTTCTCACCCGTTGCCCTCCGCCGATTCTCCGCTTCCCTTTCTCGCCCGTTGCCCTCCGCCGATTCTCCGCCTCCCTTTCTCGCCTGTTGCCCTCCACCCTCCGCCGATTCTCCGCCTCCCTTTCTCGCCCGTTGCCCTCAGCCCTCCGCCGATTCTCCGCCTCCCTTTCTCGCCCGTTGCCCTCCGCCGATTCTCCGCCTCCCTTTCTCGCCCGTTGCCCTCCGCCAATTCTCCGCTTCCCTTTCTCGCCCGTTGCCCTCCGCCCTCTGCTGATTCTCCACCTCCCTTTCTCGCCCGTTGCCCTCTGCCGATTCTCTGCCTCCCTTTCTCGCCCGTTGCCCTCCGCCCTCCGCCGATTCTCCGCCTCCCTTTCTCGCCCATTGCCCTCCGCTTTCCGCCGATTCTCCGCCTCCCTTTCTTGCCCGTTGCCCTCTGCCGATTCTCCGCCGATTCTCGGCTGAAGATGGGGGGGCGGTTGGGAGCAGCTCGCCCTCCCTGTCCATTTGGCACCGTCTACCTTTCGCTCTCTCTCTCTCTTCACCTGGACTGGAGGGAGAGGGAGAGAGAGAGAAAGAGGAAAGAGAAAGAGGAAAGAGAAGAGAGAGAAAAGAGGGAGAGAGAGAAAGAAAAAAGAGAAAGAGGGGGAGAGGAAAGAGAAAAAAGATTGAGAAAAGAGAGAAAGAGAAAGAAGAGAAAGTGGAAAGAAAGAAGAGAGAGGAAAGAAAGAAAGAGAGGAAAGAGGATAAAAGAGACAGAAAAAGAAAAAGAGGGAAAGAGGAAAGAATGGAAAGAAAGAGAGAGAGAGGAAAGTGACATAGAAAGACCCTTTTGACATCTAAAATGAAGATAACACTGCAGATATCCTTTTTAACCTTTATTTTATATATATATATACACACACACACATTAAAGGTAAAAAAGGATATCTGCAGTGTTATCTTCATTTTAGATATCAAAAGGGTTTTTCAGCTCCAGTGATTTGTTTTCGGTGGGAAATGGGTCCAAGTGGCTCTTTGAATGTTTTTGAAAAACACTACCCCTGGGGTGGGTGGACTCCCATATGCTATTAACTTTGTTAGCAAATGGGAGGGGGGGTTGAAGAAAGTGGCTTCATTTATTCATTCATTTATTGCACAATAAAATTATTTGAAACCAACATTTTGTGCTATTCTAATGCACAACTACACAAATATACATGTAATCTCTGACATCTGGACTACAAAAATTTGGTTAAAGCATTCTTGTTTGCTGATATTTATTTCCTTTTATAAACTGCTTTGGTTCTTCCATTTATTGTGGTTTAATACTTCCATTTATTTCCTTTTATTCCCTTAAAACTAGTTTGAATCTTCCATTTGTTGCCATTTATTCTCTTAAAACGGATTTAATTGTTTTGTTTATTTCTGATCCACGAAACCTATAACCTCCATGCCATTTCTCACTCTTCTTATTCCTTTCTGCTTTGCTTTTTATTCCCTCTCTTTCATATATTTTCTTTCATCTTCGCTGAAAGAAAATCCCTCCAGGTCCCCACTATAATCTATGGTTCAAATGAAAGCAGCCTGTTCTTAAATATCATTTACTAACTTTCTGTAAATTTTGGTCCCACATGTAAAGGAAGGGTAAACATGCATTAAAATACATGCATTAAAATACATGCAGCATTAATGGTGGCCGGGGCTGTCTTTCTTGCCACGCCCACTTGGTCACGCCCACTTGGCAGCCACACCCACTTGGCGGCCACGCCCACTATGTTTGGTGGTCACCACAACATGAGGAACTGTATTATGGGGTCACGGCATTAGAAAGGTTGAGAACCACTGCTCTAGCAAGTAATAGGAATTCCATTTTATTACTGAAATCTCTAGGTTATCTAGAAATGCAACAAAAGTCTTCAGAATATTTTAAAAATTAATATCCCATAGGCTAATATCCTAAAATGATAAGATGGGATGGGATGAGATGAGATGAGATGAGATGACAACAGATGACAACAGATGACATGAGATAACTTTTATTGTCGCTTTTTTCTGTGAACGCACTGGCAAACATTAAAGAATGAAATTCTGATGTGTGTTTGTGTGTGTGTATACATGCACATATTGTATATAACATCTAACTTCTAATTGATCACCACATGCAAGTGACTTCTTTGTATATGTCAGTCAGAACAAAAGAGTGCAGCTACTCTGCCCTGAGTTTTGGAGGTTAATTTAAAGTTACTCTGCCTCACTGAAGCAAAGTGCTCCTTCAATGTTCCACATGCCCTCTAGCATTGATGTGTGCAGATGTGTATCTATAGGAATAAGAAAAAGGAAGGGGGACAAAGCAAGAGGAATAAGAAGAATGTGATGGCTACTTTCAAATTGGAACTCACTCAAGATGTCACTTCCATGCCACCTCTAATCACTTTCCACTATCCTTGCCCTCAAACTCCCCAAAGTCTTGAAGAAATAATTATTCACTAAAATGTGTATTTTACATATAACTTCAACGTTTCAACTTTATTTTCAGATTTTTCTTTCTATATGTTTAATTCAGTTCAGACTATCCTATCCTATCCTATGCACTATCCTAACTACAAGACACAGCAAACTCATGATTTAAATATATATTTCTTTTCAATCACAGAGCAGCTTTTAATTTACTTTTAAAATCATAAGATTTTTTTAGATTTAATATAAATATAGTGATAGAGGCAGATGAATTTTTTTCATCTCCCCTTATATAAAATCTTCATTTTTTTTATTTTTTTCCTTTTGTGTGAATAAACTATTTATCCACGGACTATTTAATTAATAAAGTACTTATTCTCTGCTATCTATCTTTCCTGTGTCTGTTTTTTTATGGCTTTATTTTTCTTATGTCCCAATTACATCTCACAAATGTTCTGAGTCAGCAATAGCATATGCAAAATTAATAAAATTACTACAGCTTTCTAGTGCTGTGAATTTAATTCCAACAGCATCAGCTAACAACCATGTCTAGCAATTAATCAGTAAAAGAATAATGAGTTCACTAAGGTCATACTAACATTATACAATCAGATAGCATCCTAATATGAATATATATTCACACAATAAAACATGCAACATTACTTTATTTTCCTCAACAGGAAAAACAGACAGAGCAGCTTTAATAACCATCTGATTAATAACAACCATTCAAGTTAGTAATACTGTCTCTTTCAATAATCAGCATAATGATTTTATACTATTGTGTGGTCATGATTCAACTGAAAAAGCTCATGAATAGATAGATTTAAAGTTGAAATTTTAAGCCAAGCAATCCATCTTGGAGAATGTGTTTTAATTCCAGATAAATATGTAATTTGGGATATATAATTGCTGATTTTTGTTTGAAAATGAGCTCTAGAACTCAAGCACTTTTGTTTGAAAGCATTTACATAGTTCGGGTAAATACCTTGTTGGTGATTAAAGCTGCAGTAAAATTTTATTGTTTTATTTTTCAGTTTAATTTGCCACTGCAGCTGGGAAATCAAGGAAGCAAAATATTTACAATGAAAGTGATGCGCTGGCATAGTCCTGCCAAAAAATGGCCAAAGAGTTTACCAAATCTGCTTCCTAATTCTACACCAGATTAGAGTACCTATGCCTTTCCATATACTAATCGAAAAATAATTATGATCATATAGAATATTACTTTATTCAGAGGCTTTCAAAAACGGTGACCTCAATAGTATTTGTATAACAGTAACTGTCAAAATACTTTTGTAGTTCACACTAACAGCAGGAAAAATCAAATAATATTGAAATCAGTATTTTGACATCTTATATGTTACTCTAACAATATAATAAATGTACAATATCTTCCACTGTTAGAGTATTGCCATTTCACTTCTTTTCTTCTTTACCAATCCTGAATCAAGGTTTAGACCATAAATTTTCACTGCATTGTTTAAGGAGTTACAATTCCATTCCATCAAGAGTAGGGGACATGACTTTCCTTTAGTTTAGATGACTTTCAGTATAAAAAATCATCATATTTCTGAGGAACCATGGTTTCAGGTGGTGCAGAGACATGATTATGGCTGCAAGGTGTCATAGGCTATGCATATATTTTTTTTATTTTTGTTGAGAAATGTAAAAAAATTAATGATTCTTAGTAGTTCTGTTCCCACAATGTAACCATCACCCTACTTATTCAGTGTTCTTCTTAAATAGCCTAGGACCATACTTAGACTATTTATGACATAAATCCTAGTCATAAATCCAAGTAAAATTAACTGAGATTAGGAATTATATGATTCGACAGCAATCTTAGCTTCATAATTATTTATTACTAAACGAGACAACAAAAGTTTCAAAATTCATTAGTGTTGTGTGGATTTTCAAAAAGATTCTTCATCTAATTGTCACTTTGAAGCTTGCTCACATATTCTAAATGTCAGAGCTATATTCCAACCAATCAATAGGATTTCTGTGCAAACAGATCAGCATATAACAGTAGTTGAACCTTTTCAGCCACTTTTGAAAGGAGTACCTTTTTGTACTCTTCTAATATATATGTTAACAGATTTAGATGATTTCAGATACATTATATGAAGACCTAGCTCTCTGATAAATTTGGAAGGAAAGAGGAGACCACAATGGCCAACAATAAAATGTATGGACTTGGTTACTGGAATGGTGATGACTGTACCATTGAAAATCCTGAAAAACCAGACAAGGATAGATCATCATGGAAATCAACCAATGGAATAGCTTGCCTTTACAAGTTATGGGTGCCCCATCACTGGAAGCTTTCAAAAAGAAAGTTTTTTGAAAGACAAATGGACAACCATTTGTTTGAAATAGTAGTGATAGTAAAGTTGGAAGGGACCTTGGAGGTCATCTAGTCCAACCTCCTGCTCAGGCAGGAAACCCTATACCATTTTGGACAAATAGCTGTCCAGTCTCTTCTTAAAAACTTACAGTGTTGGAGCATTCACCACTTCTGGAGGCAGGTTGTTCCACTGGTTAATTGTTCTAACTGTCAGGAAGTTTCTCCTTAGTTCTGTCAGGAAGTTTCTCCTTAGTTCTAGGTTGCTTCTCTCCTTGCTTAGTTTCCACCCATTGCTTCTTGTCCTGCCTTCAGGAGCTTTGGAAAATAGCTTGACTTCCTCTTCTTTGTGGCAGCCCCCGGAACACTGCTATCATGTCCCCCCTTGTCCTTCTCTTCATTAAACTAGACATATCCAATTCCAGCAGCCGTTCCTTATATGCTTTAGCCTCCAGTCCCCTAATCATCTTTGTTGCTCTTCTCTGTACTCTTTCTAGAGTCTCAACATCTTTTTTACATCGCGGTGACCAAAACTGGATGCAGTATTCCAAGTGTGGCCTTACCAAGGCATTGTAAAGTGGTATTAACACTTCACGTGATCTTGATTCTATCCCTCTGTTAATGCAGCCTAACACTGTGTTGGCCTTTTTGGCAGCTGCAGCACACTGCTAGCTCATATTTAGGTGATTGTCCACTAGGACTCCGAGGTACCTCTCACAGTTACTACTATTGAGCAAGGTACCCCCTATACTATACCTGTGCATTTGGTTTTTCTTGGCTAAATGTAGAACCTTGCTTTTTTCACCATTGAATTTCATTTTGTTAGATAGTGCCCAGTGTTCAAGTCTGTCCAGATCCTTCTGTATCTTAAGTCTGTCTTCTGGAGTGTTGGCTATTCCTGCCAGCTTGGTGTTGTCTGCAAATTTGATGAGTTCCCCATCTATCCTCTCATCCAAATCGTTGATGAAGATGTTGAAGAGCACTGGGCCTAGAACAGAGCCCTGGGGCACCCCTCTACACACTTCCCTCCATGTAGATGCGGTTCAGCCAGCTACGGATCCATCTGGTGGTGATGCTGTCTACCCCACATTTTTCTATCTTGTCAAGTAGTAGATTGTGATCTACTTTATCAAATGCCTTACTGAAGTCCAAGTAAATGATGTCCACAGCATTCTTCTGATCCACTAATTTTGTCACTTGGTCAAAGAATGTTGGCTTTTAGTAATGACTTTGTTTGTCTCTAGGTGTTCGCTGATTCATTGTTTAATTATCTTTTCCAGGATCTTCCCGGTATTGAGGTAAGGCTGATAGGTCTGTAATTTCCTGGGTCAATTTTTTCCCTTTTTTGTTGATGGGAACTACATCAGCTCTTTTCCAGTCCTTTGGTAGTTCCCCAGTCCTCCAGGATATAGTTCAATGGTTCTGAGATCACATCTGCCAGTTCCTTGAGAACCTTGGGGTGTAAACCATCTGGTCCTGGCGATTTAAACTTGTCTAGGCTGGACAGATGCTCACTTACCATTTTCTTGCCTATCTTAACTTGTGTTTCTATTCTGTTTTTTATGGCACTATTTTTGATAGGTTGGTCTGTTTTTTCCTTTTGTGTAAAGACAGATGCAAAAAATGAGTTAAATAGTTCTGCTTTCTCCCGGTTGCTTGTCGCCTTCTTGCCACTTTCACCCACTAATGGACTAATCATTTCCTTTACTTTTTTCTTGTTTTTTACATGTTGAAAGAAGGTTTTTTTGTTGTTATTTTTGACTTTGGTCGCAAGCCTTAGTTCATCTTGAGCCTTGGCTTTCCTCACTTCATCTTTGCAGGCTCAGGCTATTTGCTGATATTCTGACTTAGTTATGTGCTCCTCTTTCCACTTTCTATACTTGTCCTTTTTATCTTCCAATTTGTCAGAGAGTTCTTTATGCAGCCATGCTGGTTTCTTTTCAGAGATGTTATTTTTCCTCTTTGTTGGTATTGTGCTAGACTGGGCCTTTATTATGTCACTTTTCAAAATTTCCCAAGCCTCTTGAGCTGTTTTCCCCTGGAGGATTCTCATCCATGGAATCCTTCCCAAATCCTCTCTAAGTTTATTGAAATTAGCTCTCTTGAAGTCCAAGACTCTAGTTTGACTGTGCTCTATTGCTTGTGCTTCCATAATGTTGAATTCCAATATTGCATGATCACTTCCTCCCAGGGTTCCTATGGCTTCAACACCTTCTACCATTTCATCTCTGTTAGTGAGAATTAGATCCAAAATGGCTAATCCCCTAGTTCCCTTCTCTACTTTTTCGGAGACAAAGTTGTCTGCTAGGTTTGCCAGGAACCTGTTTGATCTTCCACTTGGTGCAGAGTTTGTCTCCTAGTTGATGTCAGGGTAGTTAAAGTTCCCCATTACTATTGTGATGTGCTTCCTACATACTTTAGTTAGCTGACTAGCAAAAAGTTCATCTATTTCCTGTGTTTGGTTGGGTGGCCTGTAGTATACACCTATGGCAATGTCATTTTCTCCCCCTTTTATATTGACCCAAATGCATTCAAGACAATTTTTATCATTGTTGTGCTCTATTTCTGTAGAGATGTAGTTATTTCTTATATAGAGAGCAACTCCACCTCCTCTTTTATTTGGTCTGTTTCTTTTAAATAATTTAAATCCCACTAGCTGTGTGTTCCATGTGTTGGTTTCATCCCACCATGTTTCCCTAATGGCAACAATATCATATCTGCCCTCATTAATCTGAATTTCTAGTTCACCCTGTTTGCTGTTCATACTCTGTGCATTGGTGTATAGACATTTGAGTCCTTTATGACTGGCCTGTGTTTACTTTCTATATAACCTGTGTGGTACCCGAGTTCCCCTATTGTCTTACCACCTATTTGGTTAGTGTACTTTGTGTGGCACTTGCTATTAGAGGCTTGATTTAATACCAACCTTGCTAGCAAGTGTCACACAAAGTGCACTAACCAAATATAGGGTCTCCTGCTTGAGCAAGAGGTTGGACTACAAGACCTTCAAGGTCCCTTTCAACTCTATTATTCTATATTCTATGAGAAGGATAATAATGATACAACAACATGGTTAGATATCCTTAGGTATAAGACAGTGCTTATATTACATATTATATTCTAGAAATAAAAATTGCAGAAAAAATAGAGATATTTTGTTCCGAAACATATCTCAGCATGTGCAATTGGATGCAATCCAATCACTGACACAATAGTTCCATCAAAATTTCTCACTCAATTCCTTGATTATATAGGTCTATGTATCCATGATAGACAAAAAAGTGGTTGCTGAATTTTATGGGACATTGCAATATATAATAGATCAACAGCAGAAATCAGGGCACAGATCAAATGCAAAACTTGGAGACGAAGCTGTATTGAAAATGGTTGGGACAAGAAATCTGCAAAGATGAAAGACAATGACTGATAAATTTTGCAGAGAAGATGAGCTGTATGTCACTAACATATTATTCAGCAACACAATAACCACGTGGTTATTTCCACATGGACAGTAACATGGTCAAATATGTCTTATGTATCAACAAATGGAGAAGTTCTGTTATGAATTACAAAGCTCTACTATTCGTTGATGTGAATCTGTACATCAGCAATTTATCATGGAGATGCATATTAGATTTTTAAAGATCCAAACCCAAAGAGATAAAATCCATTCCAGAATAATATAGGATTAAGTTTTGACACAGACTCAAAGATATGGACTTAGTGACAGACAGACAGACAGACAGACAGACAACCTTTATTGTCATTTTTTACTGTGGGCACAATGGCAAACATTAAAAATGAAATTTAGTTCCTTGCTTTCAAAGTGTACAAATATGTAACATACATTTAAGCATACTATATAAAACATATGTATAAACCTACATCCTTACATACAAGTAACATATAAATATTAATCATGGTTAATTAATCAGTGGACTGCAAGCCTGTGAAATTACGGGAAAGGATTAAAATAACTGTAAAAGACAAGCTGAAAAGGACGTAACAACAGTCTATCAAACAAAGTCATAGAAATAGTTAAGGAAAAAAATACTTGCAAAAAGCCATAGGAAATCTAGGGGGAAAAAACAAAGAACTTAATGCAAACCTCTAAGGCAGGCAAAGTTTGAGACACTTCAATCAAGACAACAGCATGGTCAATTCAGCAATATTCTCTGTTATAATGTACAGATATGAGGGGTGAACTTAGCAGAAGAGAAAGAGGAATAAGGTCCCATTGAGCTATGGCACTAGATAAGGCTGTTTCATATTTCTTGTACAGCAATCAACCCTGTTGGTTATAAAGGAAATCAAGCCAAAATGCTCATCAGAAGCAAAGATCATGTAACAAATGAATGTACTTTGGATATCTCATGAGGGTTATACACTTGTGGGAAAAATAATAATGTTGGGAGAAGGTGAATGGAAGTAGAAGAGGCAGATAACAAATAAAGTGGATAGGTTGAGTCTAGAAAGCATAGAATGTACCATTTCATAAAATGGTGAGAGATAGGACAGGTGGAGAGCTTTTATCCATCAGGAGTCGACTATGACTTAACAAACCAAAACAACAGCAGCAAACCATTATAGCACTAACTTAAAATTTAGGATGACAAATTGAGAATGTGATTTTAAATTTTCAGCTTAAATAGAAGCTATTAGATTAATACAATATTCAATTTAAATAAGAAATTATAGGTTATGTACAGGACTGTCTGGTGCCACAGATTTTCTGAAGCATTTTCATACCTTATTGCAGAAAGGTAATTTAATTTGGTATACAAACAAAATAGCAATTAAATGGTACATTAAAAAGAGCTATATTTTTGAAAGACAGAGTCTGCATTGATTTTCAGAGCACATTGATCCACAAGAAAACAAGAAGTCTTTACGATGATTAGAACATAATGTCATGCTTATAATGGTGTTGTATCCTTGACTTTATTCAAGGTAATTTGATATTGATCAGAAACCTAATGCTAAACAAATAGATTTTTTTTAGTTATGTGTGAGTTTCTACATCACACTGAAACAAATTAGGCTGTCAAACAGATGAACATATTTAGCTGTTGTGGCTTATTATCTTTCTTATTGTAAATGTACTATTAATGACATTTTGCATAAATTGGAAAGGTATTATTCAGGTACTTGTATAGACACCAGGTGCCCCTGCTTTCCAGATTGTTGCCATGATTTCAGACACAAATTTAGTCAAGCATTGAAGAAATTTTTGAAAATATTTCTCAATCTCTTAACATAAAATTCACAGATGGTCAAAAGGGGTCACACTTTATATTCCTAGGAGTTAGTACTTCAGCAGATTGAGTAATAATACAAAAAGGATTATCATATACTTGGGTGGACTTATACTTTTGTAAATCTGGAAGGCAAATTCTGGAGCATTAAATCAGGTTTTAGGTTTATTCTACATTGTTTTAGGTCTAATATATATTGTTTTAGATCTATTATATACTTTCTGATTGTCTAAATCAGTGTTTCTCAACCTTGGCAGCTTTAAGAGTTTATAAAAAGTATACTGACTGAGGAGTTCTGGGAATTGGCAGTCCACACATCTTTAAACTGCCGACATTGAGAAACATTGGTCTAAATGATAGGTATTTCATGCTGCCAGTTTTGGGCAATTTTAACAGAAGCACCCTTAAAGTATCTCAAAAATAAAATGGGGAAAGATGCATCTAGTCCCGAAGTCTCAGACTTCCCACATTTTGAGAAACAAGAGCCATGATTTTTCTTTCTTGTTGTTCGGTATCTCTGTGAAAATGTTTATTTCTTTAAAATGCAGATGAGCCTGACTCCATTGACCTTTCAAATGGCATTGAAAACCTGGCTGTTCCTGAGGGTTTAGAACTAGGATATTTACATGAGTTTGATTCTCAAAGATATTTTAAGAGGAGTTTTATACAGTTAAGTGATTTTCCTCAGTTGCTAGTTGTTTTGCATCTGGTTTTAAATTTATTCTAAGCCCATCCACAGTTCAACTGAATTGAGAAATTATATAGACTAAATAAATAAATGGATAAAAACTAAATAAACAAATGTTAACATATGAAATGCTAGCTGTCTCCATTAGGAATATACTGATAACCTTTACATTTGGTTCACACTGGATATTTTTCTTCATATCAATCAATCAATCAATCATATTACATGATTTTTAAAAAATCTACTTTATGCAACTTTCCCAGATAAATATTTTCCTATTAACAGCTAGTCTGTATCACAGCAATAGACCTGTAATTATGGATTGCATGTTTTCCAAATATACAGTACCTTTGACTCTCATGACAATACTAGATTTTATGTACAATTGATTTTTATGTCACGAACTATATGTAATAGCTTACATACTGGCCTAAACTTTGATTGCACATACCTTACCTAGGATAACAAGAACTAGCTGGCCTAGTTTGAATTTGGATGTCATGGTTAGTTGAACATGGCTAGTATATGGATGGGGGACCAACAGGAAATTGGTAAGTAGTTAAGTAGTTAAGTAGGTAGGTAGGTAGGTAGAGTTGAACACTGCAAAACATTTTTAAATTAAAAATATTTTGTTAAGGTTTGTTAAAAGAAGTCATACCAAACAAATATAATTTACTTCTTTGATAAAGTGACTAAATCAAGGAAATGCTGGGGATATAGCATTCTTAGACTTCAGTAAGGCTACAGTGTCTTGAGACCATGTGGGAGGGACAGTATCATCACCAGATGGATTTCCAGCTGGCTAACCACCCACATTCAGTGTGTAGTCTTCAATAGAAATACATCTATGTGTAGGGAAGCATGCAGTGGGTTTTATCTTGGGACCAGTGTGCTTCAAATTATCTAGATGAGGGGATTGAAGGGGCACTCATGAAATTTGCAGATGATACCAAGCTAGGGATAATTGCTAATGCTTTGGAAGGTAGTCTCAAGATTCAGAAGAAATTTGACAGAGCTGAGCATTGGATCCTATTCAAAAAGATGCAGTTCAGTGGTGAGAAAGGTAAGGTCCTGCACTTAGGCATGAAAAACCAAATGCTCTAAGAAACATGAGGTTGCTGGAAACTGTGTCTGACAAAGAAGATTTTTTTCCTCTATATAATCTGTACAATGATCATTTCCTTTTCCACGTAGGTCAAATCAAAGCCTAGTTGTTGAGAAAAAATAATGACCTACCTGGATGCTATACTTATGCCAAACAGGTAGAACAGCAAGAGGAAGAGTGCCGTTCTTCAAAAGTACTTAATTTGATACCCTTCTTATTCTTCTCAGACAGAGAAGAATGGTAAAATGAAAAGATGTAAACATTTTTAAACCATGTTTGATGTCACTGCAGCAAGTTCTAAAAAACAGTGCTTGGCCCTGCTGGCTAGTTTCAATAACTTAAACTTTGAAAGCTTAACACACATGAAAGTTAACTCAGGAAATGGACTATTAGGTTCTGAAGATGACTATTCTTCAGAGATATTGATTCAGTGAAGAAGAAAAGTTTTAAAACTAATATTCAATTAATAGGATCTGTCTTGACAGAAATAGATCATGGCCCAGTGAATGAGAAACCAATATTCATTAAAGCTAATGAGCTTGAATGGATGTGGGAGAATAAGGATTCTGTTCCACTAACATTAGTAGATTATTGTTTCCTTAATCGTCTATGGATTTTTACCAATGTCTTTGGGGAGCCAGGACTAGTCCTGATCCAAATTAAGCTACCAGAATGATTCAGTACCATCAGAGTGACAACTGTTAATCAGTTGTCACAGAACCATGATGACACAAGAATGTGGTATTGCAAACTAACTCTGCTATTTGCCAGCAGCTTGATCCCGAATGGCTCAAGGTTGACTCAGCCTTCCATCCTTACCATTCCAGCTCAGTAAAATGAAGAACCAGATTGCTGGGGGCAATATGTTGACTCTGTAAACTGCTTAAAGAAGACTGTAAAGTACTATGAAGCCATATATAAATCTAAGTACTATTTGTTGTGTCCTGAGCCTGCAAAAGCAGGCTCAGGATGTTGCATTGGTCCCCGGCATTCCAAAAGCTGCCTGGGACCAGACAGAGCAGCGCCAGGCTTGTGCACATGTGCAAAGTGTTGGCTGCCTGGGACCAGACTGAGCGGTGCCAGCCTTGTGCGCATGCACAAGGCAAGAAGCGCTCAGATACTTTGCTTGCCGTTGTCCAGGTCTCTAGTCTCTTAAAAAAAACCTGTTGTTTTGCCTGTTCATTCGTTGCTGTTAGAGAGAGAGTGTGAGAAGAATAAAGAGCTGTTAACATCGCCATGTGTCTTCATCATTTGCACAAGAACGAAGTACTTAACACTATTGCTATTGCTAACTTTTGATATCGGGGTTAAAGAGTATATTCTTATGTTGAGAGCAGTTCTCACATTGTCAGATCCAAAACATCCAGTGGTCACTACTGGTTTAAAAATGGTAGATATGATAATGTTAGCAAAGTCCCACCTATTTTATACATGTGGAATGCAAGCCATACATATTTAAAAAGGCAGGATTTTGATTCCTTGTGCTTGACTGCTTGATTGTCATTTTGAAGCTAGTTTCTGTCATTGTGGATGTCCCTGATCTGCCAATATTTTACAAAAGAAGCAAGTGTATTTATTTGTATATTAAAAAAGAGAAGCACAAACTTCCCACCCAACCACTGCTCTTTGGGGTGGGGGAGATCAGTTCAATATCTATGATTAATTATTTAACACTTTTTAAAAACATAACTATTCAGAGATCAGTAATAATTGTTCTGAAGAGATTTCACACATACAAACACTTCTTTCCCATAATACAAAACTATCCAGAAAACTATACAAAACTATACATCATCTTTGTTGTGATGTCTGGAAGCATTTTATTTTCAGATTAAATATGTCTCCTTTCTTACATATTTAAAGGTACAACAGAATCATTCATTTAAAGAGAAACTTACTTAATTGTTCTAATCCAAAACAAATTGGATATTTTTCCTATGCTAAAATTAAATGTCATAATGCAATTTCTTTTTTTTCATACTTCATGTAGCAAGATGTATAATTATATGAGCTGAGACCGAAGTGTAAATTTGTTTGGATTTGATATGAAATAAAAGAATAGCATTTTCATTTGCTGAGCTACCTGACATATTATTCGAATATATCTGCAGAAAGAACGAAAAGTGACAACTGAGGATAACTGGAAGTCTCATATGAAACAGGGTGATATACAGATATTGGGAATCATTCGGAGGTCACCTTTTATTTAATACTTTACACTAATATCTGCAACTGGACCAGATATTGGGTCTCTTGGTGATTTGTTTCCCATTTATGAATTGTGGGTGAGTCATCTTATCTCAGGCATGTTACACAGTCTCCAAATGTCTACCCAAACTCCTTAACTGATAGAAATCTTCAGGATTCTCCTTAAAGAAATTGTGGATTTTCCAGCTGTGGAGATTTTTAAGAATAGAATGGACAGTTGAAGTTTGCTTTAATTGACTTTCTGCATATTGCAGAGAGTTAGACAGATGATTCTTACAGTCTCTTCTAACCAGACAACTCTATGATTGACAGGCCTCATAAGGAGGCCTCTCTCTTCTTTCTCACTCTAGTTTAGTGAATTCTGAAAGTCAAGGTTTTATAAACTATGCCTTAGCATGATATATCAATCCAGATAATCATATTTTAATGAGCTATTGTCGCACAGCTATTGAGTCCAGAATTATGATGAGGGAAGTCAGCCCCCCCAGAGAAGGAAATATTAAAAGGGCAGAAAAATATATTTCCTCAAAAGGATTTTAAAAGCAGAAGCCAACCCTGCCTCCAAATGTCTCTGTCCCAAGCAGAAGCCAGCTCTGTACAAATGCAGATGAAAACCATCAGAAAGGCCCCAGCTAGGAGATCAAGAAAACAAAGACCTAAAATCTGCATATCTCACCTGATATGGGACATAATAAGACTAACCCATCACCATCAAGAATACCAGAGAGGCACACCTAGACTCAGGTCAGAATATGTGTCACAGGAAATAGCCTCAAAGTTTATGCCAGAGGAACAGGAAACCATTCCAAACAAAAGGGTATAAAAACCTACTCACCACATGTGCTCACCCCTTTTTGTCTTCTCTCACTTGCAAGAACCATCTTTCTGGCTCTTCAATAAACTGCAACCTTCTTTCTAAAGCAGTCGCCATGTTGTTTATTTATCCTCGGCTTGGATGAACCAGGATGAAGACTTTTCCTTCAACAATGATATGTTTAACCCTACCCTCAGGCTCAGCCTGGTCATCTACAGTTTCTCAGCCTTGGCAACTTGAAGATGTGTAGACTTCAATTCTCAGGTTTCCCCCATATCTTGTAGGTTTTAATAAAAAAGGCAAAACACATGATCCACAGTTTCAGTTTCCCTCTCAGGGTTTTTGTTTTTTTGTTTTTTTGGTATATTGTAGAACCTTCATTCCAAAAGGGTAGATGAGAAGATATTGCAAAGAGCAAGAATAAAAACTCTTCTAGTATTTGGTGGACAGAACCATAGAGGTAAAGTGTAGGAGTAACACTTTTTTTTGTAGGTTCACTGAACTAATACATGGTGGGCCATGGCTAAGATCACTTTGCAAAGCCAGATCTCCCTAATATTTTTGGTCTTTTTACCAGATCATTTTTATTTAGATTAGAACTGTGCTAATAAGAAGCAACACAACAGCATCATAAATAGACATTTTCCTCCTCTATTATTATCTTAGCAGAGCACTTATCAATATCTCTGAAAGTAGAGCTTAAACTCTTTTTTTGTTAAATACATTCCTTAGCATCATCAGATGCTTTACCAAATGTAAATGGCAGTTCCTTCCTACAAAGAATGCATAATATAGATGATATGTGGATTTCTTTTCCCAAATCAAAATAATTTTGCTACAGATGGAGGACAGATGTTTCAGTATTATTATATCATAAATTGTCAATAATGCTGGGCTACATATTCTCCTTTCTCAGCAAAAACTTTAATTTACTTGTTAAAGTGCATTGTGTACCCAAAGAAAGTAGTAATGAATTTTCTGCCAGACAGCAAATGTCTCGCGTTAATCATTGCTGGGCTCCTATAGATCTGGGCTTGTATCCAAAAGTACAGGGCAGAAATACTTCCACTCTGAATGTGAACTGGTTTTCAGATTATTTATGCATGCTTTGCAGAGTGAAAGAACAATTCCCTCTTGATGAAGTATACCATATCTGTCCTTTTCCATAATTAAAAAAAAACTATAAAATCCGAAATGTTTATCTATTTTGAATTAAAAGCCAGAGCTTTTCTACACATCCTTAGAATCTTTTGGTATTGTTTCCTGTTCAATTTCAATTCAATTTCTATAAAATGATGATAAGTTAAGTTAAAATTATCAAGTCTCTACTGACTTGTCTTCCACTTCCAGCAGTATCACCAAAAGCATACAAAAGTAGTTCTTTTCATCTACCTACAAATATTTGTAGATAAATGGATTGTATATACAAACATTTGACATATAAACACATTACAAATAAATCAAATATCATAAAACCCTCAAAAGGAAAAATAAACTAAATCCATAATGATTCTTTTCACAGAAGCCCAGGGACAGGTAGTCTTCAACTTATGACTACAATCAAGGCCAATTTTTTGTTGTTAAGCAAGATAGTTGTTAAGTTAGGTTTTCCCCATTTTATGTCTTTGTTTGCCACTGTTGTTAAGTGATTCCCTATGGTTGTTTAGTTACTAAACTGGTTGCTAAGTGAATCTGATTTCCCCATTGACTTTGCTTGTCAGAAAGTCACAAAAGGTAATCACATGATTTAGGGACACTGCAACTGTGATAAGTACATGCCAGTTGCCAAGCACCTAAATTTTGATCATGTAACCAAGGGGATGCTGCAATAGTTGTTTAAAAAAAGGTCATATATCACTTTTTTGACTGCTTTTGCAACTTCAAATGGTCACTAAATGAATGGTTGTATGATGAAAACTACCTTTAATTGTTTGGTTTTCAACAGTTACCCACTGCTGTGCTTGCATATATCTTTCACAAATTGTACTTAAACAGAACATTGAAATTACTAGGAAAGGAAATGTTCTCCTTAGAACAATTTCTTGCATGGCAGAATATTATGCAATGTGGTATGACCAAAATATTTCTACAGCAACATTAGCACATTGTTTGGGAAGAAAACTGACACTATATGACAATTAAATAAGATATGTAGGAAAACATGACCTGGCATGATTTTGGTCACCTGCGTGTCACCTTTCACATTAACTTTCAGGGACTAGAGAAACAGCAAATGATAGGCAAAAGTGAAATATGAATAGCAAATGCTTGAGATGCAAAAATAGATATATCAGTAGAGGGAGCTCTTATACTGATAATTACTCTTCAGAGTTCAATATGAGAAATAATTCCATTTTCTTCACATGATTCTAGAAGTTCTAGTTTTTTAAAAATCAAAACTATCAGGATAAACATTTTCAAAGAATTAGTAGATAAAGAAGTAATGTGGCCAGTGCAAATTAAAATAGACACAAAATTACAGTGCTCGACTTACAGCACTTTGTTTAGTAACCATCTGAAGTTACAATGTTTCTGAAAAGTGACTTATGACCATTTTCCACACTTACGATTGTTGAAACATTCCCATGATCACGTGATCAAAATTTGGCCACTTGGCAACTGGCATGTATTTAGAACAGTTGCATTGTCCTGGAGTCATGTAATCACCTTTTGTAATCTTCTGACAAGCAAAGACAATGAGGAAGCCAGGTTCACTTAACAATAGTGTTATTAACTTAACAACTGCAGTGATTCACTTAACAACTCCATCAACGGCTGCGAATTGGTTGTGTTTGTATGTGGTATGAGTGTGGTAAATTTTAAAATTGTTGTTGTATCTTATTGTGAGCCGCCCTGCGTCTTCGGAGAAGGGAGGCATATAAATGTGAATATTAAATTAAATTAAATTAAATTAAATTATTAAGAAAGGACATAAAATGGGGTAAAATCACTTACCTAATATTTCACTTAGCAACAGAAATTTTGGACTCAATTGTGGTCGTAGGTCGAGACTACGTGTATTTCTTTCTGCTATGACAGCTCTTCCTAAGCAACTCTGAATACCTAGATATGGAAAAATTGATTTGATGCATTCCTGATGCTTTGTAGAATTAGTAAATGACCCAGTCATAACAGTTCATATTCTTAGGCTATGTTATTTATGGAGATCTGAGGGATCTTCCTTCCCTCAAAATGGCGCAATCAAGACACAAGTTAGATAATCTGTGACAATTAACAATTTTGACCACTGTTCAATTGGAGAAGGATATTCTAGATTCATTCATGTACAAAACAGCTCAAATATAATAAATATATCCAGTGAAGGATATTTTGCTGCCCGAATAAATTAAAATATGATACTCGTATGGACAACTGGATCTTGCTTCATCATTGCTGATGGCTAGAGTCTATTACCAGTTAGATTAGGAGATTCAGCATGGACAGTCTAACATCTCTAACTTTTAATACCTCTGCTATTTCTAATTACTCATTCATTATCATATAATGTCCTTAATCTAACAGTAGGGATATCATGAGATGTATTGAAGTAAAGCCCCTTAATCTAGCAAAGGTAGTTATATCTTTAATTAATCCATCCTGATATTACACAGTCAGTCTTAGCTCCCCCAAATAGTTCATGAGGCTTTACAAACTGTTTTGGCATTTAAACAAAGAAAATGTTACTAAACATTTCCAGAGAAATAAAAGTACAGGAATGTATTCCTACATTTTTATTGGAGGATGTTGAACTATTATTGGGAGGGAAAGGTGTTTCAGATTTTTTGTTTTTGCATTTAGAGTTTTCCAAAACTCATCCTAATCAGTTTTTAAAGATACCATAAATATGTTGTCTTGATTTGTTTCAGGCCTAGCTTTATTTTAATAGGAGGTTTTTGAATTGGTGATTTTAATTAGAGCTACCAGACCTGGGTTGCAAATAATCCAGACAACTTTAGGTATCAGCAATGAATTAATATTTTTGTCTTTATTTATTATCACCTAGTGATATTCTATATTTTTGCAGTTCAGATCTGATAGAATGATTTTAACATCAGTTTATAGGTATTATACTATATTGTCATATATAACTTTGGTTTAGTCTTGAGAGAGGTATTGTTAATAGGGGTGACCTAAAATATGTTAAAGAAATAACATATTGTTGTATTGAAATATTAATATATTGAATAATTTACTACTCATGACATTCCAGGTCAAGAGTCACAACTGGCCCAATGATAGCATCAGCTCTACAAGACTATGACCAAAAATCAAAGATTCAACAAGTTATTGTTCTTGGTGCCTACAAACAATTGCAGTTGACATCTGCAGAATGATTTTCTATTCCTGGACTGTAACCTGACAGTTCTACTTTATAACTAACTGCTAATTTAGTTCTTGTACATTTACCAAAGTGTAAATAAAATGCTTTTTAATAAATGTTCATTGCAAGATGCTTTGCTAATCTGAAAATCTTGGTCACTGACAAATTATCTAAAGCATTGTATCTCACCATGGATTAAATCAGAAATCATATTAATCAGAACAACTACTACTGGTATTCTGCTTTTTGGACTCTTATGTTTAGCAGATATTCAGTAGATAGATCCCTCTAGAGGACATATCCAATATATGCTACAACAGAAAAGGAAAAAAGAAATGGAAAAGAAAAAAATATTTATCCACTCTTCATTTATAAATAAAGGTGGGTAGACCAAATATTATTTTATCTTGGCCCATGTCTCTTGAAATATTGCTAGAAATGTTAAACTGGTCATTCCTAAATTATTAGATATAATACTATCTCTTCCTCATTTCTGTCTACTCTATATGAAATATATTTTTCATTTCTTGTAATTATTTGTATACTTTAAAAAAAAACCTTTTTATTTAAGGAAAGCATACAGTCTGATGCAAATGCCCAATAACCCAAAAGAAAAACATTAAAATCAGCAAAGGTAGCAGCATTTCAAAATGCTCAAAAGTTTTAAAATTTGTAATGAAAATAGCATGAGAGAAAAAAAATGACTTTGGTTCTTCCTAAAGGTCAAAAGTTAGTAAAATTAATTTTATTTCAGATGAGAAACTGATATATTAGCTTTGGGTGAGAAGAATGATTCCAGCCCTTTTCCCTCAAATTGGCTTACTGAGTAAGTAGCAATAGCACCAACAATAATGGTTACAGTTACTTCACACTGCAAAATCAATGCTGGAGCAAAGCTACTTATTCAAATATCTGGTATGGGAGGCTTCAAACAGCTAAGAATGTCAGCTGAAGATGTCTTCAAGTGTTGAATTACATTTGGCTTATATAGTTTGACATTCAAATTGTTGATATGTATTTAATGTTTTAATTCAGTGTTCTTAGCAACATACAGTAGCAATGTTCAAAGGTGCGAATGCTCTACATTATTTTCTCAATGTCCAACTTTCACTTCTGTAGAGAATCACAGAAAAAGCCACTGATTGCCCAGTTCTTTTCTTTGTAGATATAAACAGGTCATAGAATCTGAATATCTTTTCCAAGGTCTTCATTTTTTAGGCTATTATCATGAATTTGATCTTCTCGATCTTAACCTTACTTTTTTTCCACTGGCTCAGCTGCTTTAAAAAAACTACACATACCAGGAGTTACCATTACTAAGCTTTCATGTCAGAGTTGATCTTACAGTTAATGAAAGTGTGCGTTTTGGTAAGATGATCCAGCTTTTATATTATATATAATTCTCTTGTATAGCAAACTTATGCCAGAGGATATATAAAAGAAAAGCACAACCCGATTGTAATCTAAATTGGCAGGCCATTAATAAAAGATATTTCTCTATACAGCATTGCAGCGTAATTTTGACTATACATTGTCCTTCATGGTAAAACATTGCTTTCTAGGGTTATGGCCTCAGGCATTGATCCTGTGCACATCACAGATACTTAAATCCCATGGAAGATTATGGGATTTATACAGTCAAAGTGTTAAAGAAAATAATGCCTTAATCTTTAAGGTGCAGCCTGATTTTTCCCCCTTTTGCTAATAGGGTTATTCCTCAGTAATTCTACAATGGTGACTTAGCTGAATGTTTAAAATATAGATGCGTTAATAACTTCAGCCTTTCAAATGGATTTCTGTCTTGGTAACCGACTACTAATACTCCTTTGCATTAGCTTTTGAAGAGCTAAATACCATGTTCTACATATTAAGAAAATACAGAATAGCTCCCGTTTCTATACATTGCCTCTGTCTGAAATTCCTGACTGTGTAATATTAAGGTCATGGATTTTAAGTACTTGTGATTATTCATAATCTTTGGGAATTAGTTAATTAGTGTCACCAAAAAATTTTTTGTTGATACTTAATAATTTCTGGATCTTGTTTTTCAGAGTTCCAATGAGTTTCAGGTTAACTTGGAATGTATAAGTCCACCTTTAATTTGTCTTATTGTCTGAACTTTTGCTATTTTGTTTACACTAGAGGGTATTGGAGAAAATATAAATGTTTCCTCCAAGTCACCTCTGCCTCAGAATAGCATGACTACATAAACTTACTGCCAGCTGCCAGTAGGAATTCTACTAATACAATAAGCTGTTTTTCCAATTTCTTAGAATTTTCATGGCACATGCTCTTAAGAAATCCACCATAGCTAGTATGTTTCGGAAAGGGGCATATGATTTTACTTTAAGCTGTTTCATTTAGATGTTAGATGTCGCATTGTATAAAGCATGCTTTCAATTTATCTGCCTCTTTTTTCAGCCAGTTACATGACAGAAGGGTACATCATGCATGCTGGCAACACATCTGGAAACAAACTCTTGATGCAAGTTTTTACATGATAATTTTAAACATTTACAGTAATATAAAATCTTAGTTTCCATACACAAAATCAAACTGTACATATCTGTGTGCACACATGTTTGGGGTATGATGTTTTATCAGTGCATATGAAATGCCTGTTTACTGTAACTAGTGATAATTATCCATAACATAAAACAGACTTATTAATAAAAAAAGATTCCCCATCTGCCTACATCACATCATCTCTCCTACATGCATTAACTACTCACATACACAGAAAACTATAAGAATGCTCAATCCATTACTTTTTTTCCCATAGGAACAATGATGGTGTAGGAGTTAAAAAACACATAGATATATAGAGGAAAAGAAGGAAAACAATTGCTTCACTGGGAAGGAAGAGGTATGAAAAAAAGCAGGTGGGGAACTATTCTGCCCAGACAGAACAGATTGCCTTCAATTCAATGCCATACAGATAGATAACTCAGAACACCAAACAGAAATATTGCTTTATTCTGGGAATTCTAAACAATGACTTACAGTTTTGTAGAGATATGTCCAAAATGTATATTTAGCAATATAGGTTCGTTCCACAGGTAAAATGATAATGAATTTACCCTCTTCTTCTGCATAAGCATCACATAGAACAGCGGTTCTCAACCTGTGGGTCGCGACCCTTTTGGGGGTCGAACAACTGTTTCACAGGGGTCGCCAAAGACCAGGACTTTTTTTCGCATTGAATGCTCAGAAAGGCGTTCTGGCATCTTTTTTGATTGATTTTTTCAACTTTTCCATGAGTTGTGCTAGTCCCTCTATTCTATTGGCTTTCGAACGCCAATAGAATAGACTCTATTTGAATAGACTCTTAATTCTATTGGCTTTTGAATGCCAATATAATAGAGTCTATTCTATTGACTTTCGAAAGCCAATAGGAATTGTCCAGACCTGGCCGTTAAAGGCTATTTCTGCACTGCTGAGCACGCCAAAAGTCTCAGCCAGCAAACATTGCTGCAAGTTGTCTGCAGCAAAGGCGAGTTTGCAGGAACTTTCCACCTATTCCTGCTGAGCAACTACGGAATGCCATCTTCTACTCTACTACTTGTAAGTAAAAGAGGACCAGGGGTGGGGGGTGGGTAGAAGTGCTTAACTCTGCCCTGCTGAAAAAGCGTGCTCACCTCGTGTGCGGGTGGTGTCAAGGGAGCCGTAGGGTCTGCTTCAGGCAGCGGGGATGCGCGGGACAGGCGGCAGCAGAGGAGGTTTTGGCAGGGCAGCAGTTGGCACTGTGTGTAAAAGTGGCACATGTGGGGCACGTGGGGCATGGCAGATGGCTGAGCAGCCGGCCAGGTTCCATGTCATCCATGCCTGCAGCATCAGGGCCTCATCCTGAGCTTATGTGGCTGCCTGGGAGCACCTGGCCCGCAACACCTGCTGCCGCCTGGGCCTGCATGCCGTCCACACCCTCCCACCGCTCCCCACTGGTGTCCAGCTCGGGCGGCGAATTCAAGCACTGCACCATCGATGTGGTATGTGGGTGGTGCAATGGGAACCACAGGGCCCGCTTCACACAGTGGGGCTGCACGGGACAGGCAGAGGTAGTTCTGCATGCGAAAGTGGTGCACGTGGGACACAGCGGATGGCTGAGCAGCCGGCCAGGCTCCATGTCATCAACACCTGCAGCATTGGGGCCGTGGTCCTGGTGAGCTGACGGTGCAGAGCGGGTGCCCGGGAGTCCCCAAGGGAGGAAGGCAGGCAGGCAAGTGCTGGGTCAAGGCAAGCTGGGCACCCCAGGGTGCAAACAATAACTGGCCTTTCTTGGGCATCTCTAAGGGCAGCCCGGGGCAAGCGACATCACTGACCCTGGAGAGAGACCCCCTTGCTAAAGCCTCTGGGCTTTAAGTGTTCCACCCAGACCCCTGAAGGGAGTGAGGGAAGGCTGGCTTGGCAGGTGCTGGACCTGCACCGCCTTTGCCTCATCCTGAGCTTAGGTGGCCTCTTGGGCCTGCCTGCCGTCTGCACCCTGCCACCATCCCCACTGGTGTCCGGCTTGGGCAGTGAATTCAAGCGCTGTACCATTGATATGGTGTGCGGGTGGCGCAATGGGGGCCACGGGGCCTGCTTCACATAGCAGGGCTGCACGGGACAGGCGGAGCTGGTTCTGGCGGGGAAGCGGCTGGCACTGCGTGTGAAAGTGACGCATGTGGGGCACGGCGGATGGCTGAGCAGCCAGGCAGGCTCTGTGTCATCCACGCCTGCAGCATTGGGGCTGCAGTCCTGGTGGGATGATGGTGCAGGGCAGGCGCCTGGGAGACCCCGAGGGAGGAAGGCAGGCAGGCAAGTGCCGGGCCGTGGTCCGCGCCCTACAGTTGGAAAGGCTCTGCCAAAGAGCGGCAGCGGCAGCACCACTGCTGAGTGGCAAGTGGCCATAGCTGGGGGGGTGTTGAGGGGACCCCGCCTGTTCCCCTCCCGGGCTGACGAAACCAGATGGGGGTGACCTCTTGGGAGCCCACCCGAGGCAAGCTGGGCATCCAGAGACACGAACAATAACCAGCTAACAGTAACAATAACCCCCTCACTAAAGCCCAGACCCCAAAGGGAGTGAGGGGAGGCTATAGACCGCTCGGGGCCAAGCCAAGCTTCCCGCAGGTGGCTGGGCTCTTCTCTGCTCCAAGGAGGTCTGAGGGGCTTCTGAGTCAGGCCCAGAGCAGACTTTGGCTTTCCTCAGTACAAGTTAAGATCAGGTTTCCTTGCAATCAGAAGGGGAGGATATTCTATATAAGTTCACACATATTAGTAGGCCATAGTTTCCTGAGTATGCCCCAAACTAACTTATTTAGCACATACACTGTGTCATAAATGTTGCTTTGCAATGACTGGATTCAAACATCACTTTAAGCATGCATTTTGGGTTATACATTGCTGGCTGTAGAATTCTGGGAGTTGAAGTCCACATGCCTTAAAATTGTCAAGGTTGAGAAACACTGGGTTATAGTAACATGTATGTAACAAAAAAAACACAGAGAATAGTAAATCATAGGAAACTTTAATGAACTGTATTGCCAGAACTACGCCATGTATAACCTTTTGTATTATTAAAGCTATTGTTATATATTACTTTCATTAGCAAACCATCCCATGACAATGGATCGTGTAGAGAGGAACACTAAGAAAAGAAAATATTGTGAGGCTTTTCTACAATGTGGTTTTACATCAATAATTGAAGCTGGAAAAGAGAAACCACAATGTGTCATTTGCTATGAAGTCCTATCAGCCGAATCCATGAAGCCAAACAAACTGAAACGGCATTTTGAGACCAAGCATCCGAGCTTTGCCGACCAAAATATCAAGTATTTTAGATGCAAGGCTGATGGACTCAAGAAAGCCAGACTTTACACTGGTGGCAAGTACCACAAACACAACGTGGCAGCTGTTGAAGCTTCATATGCGGTGGCACTCAGAATCGCCAGAGCTATGAAGCCTCACACTATTGCAGAGGAGTTACTGTTGCCAGCGGCCAAAGACATTGTTCGACTTATGATTGGAGATGAATTTGTGATGTAATTGAGTGCAATTTCCTTATCTAACGACACTGTCCGCAGAAGAATAGATAACATGTCTGCTGATATTCTTGGTCAGGTACTCCAAGAAATTAAATCTGCTCCACTTCCAATATTTAGTATCCAGCTTGATGAATCTACAGATGTTGCAAACTGTTCACAGTTACTGGTTTACGTGAGGTATATTAATGATGGCGACTTTAAAGATGAGTTTCTTTTTTGCAAACCTCTTGAAACGACAACTACTGCACGTGATGTATTTGACACAGTTGGTTCATTTCTGAAAGAGCATAACATCTCTTGGGAAAAAGTTTGTGGTGTTTGCACAAATGGTGCTTCAGCTATGCTAGGATGTCGCTCTGGATTTCAACGTTTGGTTCTGAATGAGTCACCAAAAGTCATCGGAACTCACTGTATGATTCATCGGCAAATATTAGCAACAAAGACGCTGCCACAAGAGTTACAAGAAGTAATGAGAAGCGTCATAAATTCAGTCAACTTTGTAAAGGCAAGCAGTTTAAACAGTCGACTGTTTTCCCAACTGTGCAACGAGTTGGATGTGCCGAACAATACTCTGCTATTTCACACTGAAGTGAGATGGTTGTCAAGAGGAAAAGTTTTAAAACGTGTTTTTGAGCTTCGTGATGAACTCAAAACATTTTTTAGTCAGAAAGCAAAACCGCACTTCGAGATACTTTCAGCAATAACAGTGAACTGCAGAAAATAGCTTACTTGGTTGACATCTTTGCCATCTTGAATCAGTTAAATTTATCACTCCAAGGACCAAATGCAATGTGCCTCGATTTGTCTGAAAAGATCCAATCATTCCAAATGAAACTTCAGCTTTGGCAAAAGAAATTGGATAAAAAAAAATTTACATGTTGCCTACCTTATCTGCTTTCTTTGAGGAACATGACAATGAACCAGACAAATGATTATGATGATAATTTGTGTGAAAGAACACTTGCACATGCTGGCAGATGAAATTTCATTGTACTTTCCAAATCTACCTGACACCCCATTTGCACTTGCCAGAAACCCATTCACAGTCAAAGTTGAAAATGTTCCTGAGACAGCACAAGAGGAGTTCATTGAACTTATTAACAGCGATGAAGCGAGAACTGATTTCTCTACAATGCCAGTTACAAAATTCTGGATCAAATGTTTGCAGTCATATCCTGTTCTGTCTGAGACTGTGTTGCGTCTTCTTCTTCCATTTCCAACAACATATTATTGTGAAACAGGATTTTCCAGCTTGTTGGTTATCAAGTCTAAATACAGAAGTAGACTTGTTGTGGAAGATGATCTTCATTGTGCTCTTGCAAAGACTGCCCCGAGAATTGCTGATCTGGTGCGAAAGAAGCAATCTCAACCTTCGCACTGACATTGGCTTCTTACACATATTGTTGAAAAATGTAGCACTGTAGTTTACTGCTGTTATATTAAGACTGTTACCCATGCTACACCATGCTTCAAGACAAAATTTCATTTATTTGTAATTAGAAATAAATATTTAACAATATATAATTACATATTGTTTTTGTGATTAATTGCTATGCTTTAGTTATGTTCAATTTGTAACAATGAAAATACATCCTGCATATCAGTTATTTACATTGCAATTCATAACAGTAGCAAAATTACAGTTATGAAATAGCAACAAAAGTAATTTTATGGTTGGGGGTCATCACAACATGAGGAACTGTATTAAGGGGTCGCAGCATTAGAAAGGTTGAGAACCACTGGCATAGAACCTCCAAGCCGTGGCTAGGAGACACGAGGCTGGATGAACAAAGACATTCCAAACTGGGCACGTAGCCAGTATATCCTAAGAAGAACTCAGAAACGCCTCCCACTGACCCATTAACATGAGATGACTGACTAGCTAAACTGCATTTCCCATAATCCATCTCTTAAGGAAATGACACTTAAATCAATAAATGTCAGATATTCTAACATACTGATACACGCTCTCTAGTTAGGGTTACATAGAGCTGTATGACCCAGAACAGGAACTGAATGGAGATGAGGAAAGAGAGGAAGTAACAGAATACAGAATGAAACTGAACAGGGGAGAGGGAGTTGTTTGCAATTACAAAAAATATTAACATTTTATACTCAAGCAGCAGATAAAGATCAGGATAATCCCCCAAGGCAGCCATCTCCTGAATAGAAAAATCTATTGTAATTTGCTGATTCTTTTGTTTTCAACAGCTTCATCTTCTCAAGTTTGCACTGAAATATCCAGAAATAAAAAGACTAGGCATAGAAGCTGGTTTGAAGTTTATGATCCTTTTCAGCAACATGGGAAGAAAATAGTACTCTAATATGCAAAGGCTGGGAAACTAGCTTGGGAATTAATGTTGAGCTAAGAAAATAAACTACTGCATATATACAGAACATACCTCAGGGTGAAGAGAAAGCAAAAAAGAAATTGATGGACTGGCAAGAAGAAAAGAGTTTTCTAGGCTTACAGCTTAGAAAATGTCTGGTGAACTGTGATGGACAAGTCAGCTTTGGTTGATGAAGGTCTGTCTAGTCCACAGCAGGCCCAAAAGAGACCACTGAAGTATTTCAGAATGGCCTGAAGATCATACAGTTATAGGATCAACCTGTGGGATACTGTCAAGAAAAGTAGATATCATCTCTCCATTGGTGGGATTCAAATATATGAACAACCAGTTCTCTGTGTGGATGCCACTTCCAGAAGTCTGTTTTGAGCCTGGGCAACAAAAAATTAGCTACTGGTTCTGCCAAACTGGTCAAACCAGCTGAATCCCACCACTGATCTCATCACATTCCTGGGGAAGATCAAAGAAGACAACATCTTAACAGTTTGAGAGATTATCAGCCAACCACAATTAATGTTCATACTTAGCTCCAAAAGAATAATAGAAACAGGAATACATATATTTTAGATTCTGTTAAAAGCAGGTATTTAATTTGCAGGCAGAAAAATGGTTAACCTAGGTGTGCCTGATTAAATAAACAATAAATTAATTCCTGCTTCTTGCAGCATTTTTATGAGGCCGTTAAAAGGACCCTGAGCAGTTTGTTTATCCTGTCTGAAAGCTACTCAATTAGCCTTGCATGGCTGAAAATGAAATTACAAAACCCTCCTTTTAGCAATTTGTGTGATAGGGAAAAAAAATCATAAGGAATGTACATGCTGGAATTGTCTGATGATTTCCTGAGTCTCATGATGCCTGACAAATAGCTGGCAGAAAATCTACTATTAACATAAAACTTCAGTGATCTCTTCAAATATGAAAGACCCAACTAAATATAATCATATATGAGTCTTTTTATTTCTATATTAGAACTAGCTTAAGGGAGTTTTAGCTCTTTTTTAAACACTAATCCTGCTGCAAGTCTCCCATATGTTCCATGCCCCAAGTTACAATGACTATAGGATCCATGAGTCTATTACAGCTGAATAGGATCCATGTGTCCATTATGGAACATTATTATACAAGTGAAATATGCTTTTATTTTATTTCTATATTGCTACATTTATCTTCTTCATACAAATCTGCTGACATAAAAAGTATAAATCCATTTAGAATAAACTACAATTTTAATTGCAATGAACAAGAATATATATTCAATTTCACAATTTTCACAATTTCACTAAAATTGTTAGCCAAAATTGTTGGTGCAAAGATAGCCAGGGAAATGATTGAAGCCTCAGAAATGGGCCTCTTGTCAGTCAAAAGGAGTGCTGATTTACCACCAGTTTATGAGGTACTTAGGAGCCAAAGATTTGGCAGCACAAGGGAACAACAGCTAATTGCCGACCATCAACACACCAATCAACCAATAGGTAGGCATCACATAAATATTATGCATAGAATAGCCCAAAGCACACATTCTGGTGAGGGAGAAGTTCCCTGAGGATGGGCTCCAGCATCAATCCGAAAGCTTGGACGACTAAACCTATGATCCTAGTGACCAATCCAGATTGGATCTTGCAACATTGTAATTCTTTAAAAAGAGTGATAAATTACTAGAAGTGTGTACAAATACTGCCATTCCTAGAAAAAAATAAAGATATCTAGGCATATATGCACAAAAGGTATAACAACATTCATTTTCATTCTATATGCAGCCAAATGCAAGAGCCTTGTAGGAAGAAAATACATCTATAAGGCAATTATTTGTTTTCCTTTATTTTTAGGCTACTTCAATTATATACTATCCATTTCTGAAGGTTCTGGAAGCTAATAATCTCATCACAGTATAAAGAGTGAGATGCAGCCCACTCCAGACAAAAATAACCCCACAAAATACATTAAAACAGAAAGTATCAAAAGGTGCCCATCCTTTACCCCTGTAATGACACAGTTTTCTCCTGTGCAAGACAGGTGGATCTTCAGCAATTTCCTAAATCCTAAAAAAAAAAATGTGTGTTATGTATGTTGTGCTATGGAATTAAACAAATGTTCCATACCCTGCTAACAGCAGGAGTCATTGGTGACCAGACAAGAAGAATTGGGGACGTATGTGGTAAGTTTGGGGATGTCATATAAGCTACCACTTGCATTTAAAACAGTTCTATTCTTTCCTCTTATGTAATGTTCTTCACATAGCACAGCGGCTCAGTGAAAAAGAAAATGACTTTCACTTTAAATAAAATGAATAGGCAGAATGATGTACATTTAATTCTGCTAGTAGAATCCTAAATGTTTTTTGTTCATTATGTGCACACAAAATAACATGTCATGCTCCATGAAATGTAACTGTATCCACATGAGTGAACACTGATAATGTACATTTGAGGTATTGCTGGGGAAAAATACAGGCCCCCATTCAACCTCTCTTATAATGGTACAAAATATAATTCTACAATGAAAGCAAAAATGCCGTGGAGTACTCCACAAAGGCAATCTTTCACCCTGACATACTTTTGTACAAGATTTTATATATCAGAGGTGTTTTAAAGAAGAACAGCAAGGATTTCTGACTTCCAATTGTTCAACAGTGCACCTGTCTGTCCCAGAAGGACTGTGCATTGTGTTCAGTTCTAACAACAATTTTAACTCTAACTGTACATATTTTTCATCAAAGAATCCTACTAAAAAAAGAAAAGAGGAAAGCAGGTGTTTGGGTTAAATTTCTTCCTAATACAAAAGCAGCTTTGCTTTTGACTTGATGTTGAATGTAATAAAGTCACTATTCTATATTTTCTATGGAATCGTAAGTATTGGAAGACTTTTTATTTGACAGTCTAGTATGGCCTTTTTCCATTGCTGAGCTGAATTGTTCTTTAGTCATCCTTGGGTTGGCAAAAACAATATCAGAATTACATTTACTTTCGCATTTGCCACTCCCCCTTCTACCCCGGCAGGGTTTTCACTTTCATCCAGAGTCATTGGTGACAAAGCCTGGCATATTTATGCAACTTGGGGTTGCCCAAAGATAAGAGGAAAAACACTATTTTAGCATGGGTATTGTGTGTAAAAGTGTCTGCATGTTCCCATGGAATGGGAATCTAATCTGAACAAGGACTAGGGAAGCAGCCTTTTATTGCCTTAATAGGAAGAAAGATACTATAGGAAATACATGAGAGAAAGATGGGCAAAAGCTGGGAATAGGTATGTTATCAGACAAGAATTAGAGAGCAAAAACAAAGCACCAAGAAATTAGCCATTTCACTGATGGATTAAACAAGAAAAAGAGGGAATTTACAGGACTTTTCTAGCTATCTTTAACCCATTGTCTCTTGTGAATGGTAGGTTGCAAGGTGTCAGAGAAAGCCTCTGGATCCAGTAGAGATGCCAGACAGCCTCACAGCATATACAGCAAGGGAAGCATTTAGCTTCATCTGTTAAACCACTCTTGACCTTACTTGGAAGACATGATTTGAATTACTGCAATATGCTTTGTGTGAGGAAGCCAGTAGATACAGCTTGGAAATTGCAGCTGGCCTAGAATGCTACAACATGGATGATGAAGGGCATCTCTTGGACATCTCACACAACTCAAAGGTCAGAACAGGCACACCCTTGACATTGCTTTTTCCAAGCTAAATTCAAGTATATAGGACTAAGTTAACCACAAGAATTTTACTGCCATAGAATTTATTCTTTTTTTAGATTTTTTTAACCCAATTTTATTATTTTTAATTATTTTTATAAATAACTCAAGGAAGGGATCATACACAATACCAGTAGTCCTCGATTTACAATAGCTCATTTAGTGATTGTTCAAAGTTACAATGACACTGAAAATGGTGATTTATGTTCATTCTTCACACAACGTTGCAGCATCCCCATGGTCACATAATCAAAATTCAGACTTTTGGCAACCGACTCATATTTATGATAGTTGCAGTGTCCAAGGATCATGTGATCACTCTTTGTGACCTTCTGACAAGCAAGGTCAATGGGGAAGCCAGATTCATTTAACAATTGTGTTACTAACTTAATATATGGAGTGATTCACTTAACAACTGTGGCAAGAAAGGTCATAAAATGGGGCAAAACTCACTTAACAGATGTTTCATTTAGCAATAGACATTTTGGGCTCAGTTGTGGTTGTAAGTCAAGGACTATCTGTATTTTTTCCTCCACCTAGTTTTTCCAGAACAACAACTCTCTAAGTTGAGTTGAGCTGAGACAGAATAACTGGCCCAAAGTTACGTAGCCAACTTTCATGGACAGGATTAAGGACATAATTAAACTAACAGCCCTGGTTTTTAGACTGATGCCTTAACCACTAGACCAAACTGATATTCAGTGAAGCAATTTCTGCAGATCCCACCATCAATATGTCTAACATTTACAATATAGAGAGTGAGTGAGTGAGTGAGTGAGTGAGTGAGTGAGTGAGTGAGTGAGTGAGTGAGTGAGTGAGTGAATCTCTGTGTGGTATAGCCTTCTCTGAGCAACAAACTGCCAAAAGAAGTGAGGAAAGCTCCTTCTATATTATGGTTTAGGAGAGCATTTTACTCAGGACTTATAATGTAGGAACATTTATATTGCCATTTTCAAATATTTTCATATATGGCTTTAAATATTTATATTACATATAAATATTTATACTGTAAGCTCCCAGAGCATTTGTGACTGGGTGGTACATACATTTGTGAAATATATACATAAAATAACACAAAATCTTTCCTAGAATTTTCTAAGGTATGAAATATATACTAATCACTACTTTTCCTTGCCTCCATAATCTTGGAAAATGATTCCCCTTAATTTTCAGATTGTAAAAGTGCCTACTATAGAAGATAGGAGAAAATAATGTAGGTTGCTTAATAGAATTTCTGATTACCACAAATTCCTGCACAATTATCAATGAAAGCAACAGCTTATATTTTTTTTAATGAGCAGACTTCTAAGTATCTCAATTCATTTTTTTAAAAAAATAAATCTTCCTATCTTAAAGAAAGATGTGTATGTTATCTATAAAATATGTACACTAATAGTTCCACAAAGTCAGGAAATATGTCTTACAAGTGTTAATGATTACTGATAGTTTCTAAACTAAGTAAAATCAGTAGGTTCTCTCTGGACTTTTGTGAAGTTTCTCCAACGAGTACAGATGATGGGTCTGGTATGTGCACTTACATTCTGAATATCTGAAAGAGTTTAGGTGTACACATTAACTTGGGGAACTTAGGTATACTGCTAGTAAGGGTCTGATCTTGCCATCTTCCTGCTGACCTAACAGAATAGCAGAGTTGGAAGACACATTGGAAGTCCAACTTCCTGCTCAAGCAAGAGACCCTATACCACTTCAGACAAATGGCTTTCTGGTCTCTTCTTAAAAGCCACCAGGGATGGAACACCCACAATTTCTGAAGGCAAGCAGTTCCACTGATTAATTGTTCTCACTATCAGGATATTTCTCCTTAGTTCTAGGTTGGTTTTCTCCTTAGTTTAGTTTATACCCATTGCTTCTTGTCTTGACTTTTGCTTTGGAGAATAGATTGACCTTCTCTTCTTCGTGGCAGCTCCTCAAATATTGAAAAAAAAATGTTTTTATGTTGCCTCTAATTCTCTTTTTCACTAGACTAGACATACCCAATTCTAAACATTCCAAGCTCTGCTGCCTGTTTGTGGTAATTCCTTTACCACAAAGATGAACATACTAACCATTTTGAGATGGTACAATTAATTTACCATATGTCCAAGGTTGCCTACTTAGGATAATGTGCAAATTAAGTCATTTAACAGAGATTTTGAATCTTGTCTGGTAAAATAGCCAAGACTCATGTGGATTTTCTATTTTTATGAATTCCAGTGTTTTTAGTTCTGGCTGATGGCTTGTTGTTGTTGTTTTGCTTGTTTCAACTCTATCTTTTACATTTTTCTTTGCCTAAAAATAATTAAAAATACTATAAAACCTGAGCAGCTATGCTTTCAGTGCACTGTTTATTAACATATATATTTTTTCAGTTCTGAAATTTTTAGATCACCAGGTTTTTTTAAAAAAAAAAACCACAAAATCACTAGTAGCATGATCTACCAGTAAGTGGAGCTCTTTGCTAGGTAAAAAAAATGCATGTGCTATAATGATTTTATTCAGCTAAAATAAATGCTTTAAGGATGGGAAATGGATTGTCATAGTTTCCTGGTAGACTGCTTAGAAACTATATAGAATAGAAAATATATATTTCTAAATGAGAATATTGTAATTTCTCTATCTTTTTGAAACCTAAGTAAAACTTTATTATTCAGTTATTTTCATTTTTGTTGGAATCCTTACCAGAACTGGAATTATCCTTAAATTAATTTTTTAAAAGCAGAATTGTTTTCAGGAACAAAAAAACCCAGAAGTGTAAGTTTCAAATCAGCCTTTGAAAGTCCTTACAATCTTTTATTTTCCTACTTTGAAATTTACATACGGTCAGATATATCTCATCTATCTGCCATAGTTGAATATATTGGTTGATTATCCAATGATAGGGTTAGTGAACTGTTCCAGATAAAAAAAAATGTGGGCAGCCTAGCAACTATGTGACCCACTTTTTACTAGGCTGTCTACATTTTTTTATCTAATAGAGCTCATTAACTCTATCATTACATAATCCAAAATTATTGCAATGGGATTTTCCTAGGAATAAGCCCCCTTTTTTATTTCAGAGGAAAAATATTTTGCATGTTATAGTAAGGGATTTTAAATTTGATTGACAGCATTGACAATGTAATTATATACCCTTTTTGCCTTTGTTAAATATTAATAAGATATTCCTTCTAATGTATGTTTGTGTTTCATAATGAGAAAAACTGGCCTCAAGTGGCGATGGGTAAACAGCTCTGAATCTACTATATGGTCTCTCTTTAATTCTTTTCTGCCTTTCAACTAGCTATTTTTGTTTTTATATACTTTTAATTTACTTTTTATAAACTGTAGTACCTACTTTAGCTACAAGTCAGTAAAGTATAAAACAGGATTCAAGAATGAGGAAAAGGTAGAAGAGATTGCATATACACCTCACAACATAAACTCCATCCAAGCCTTTGAAACTGCAGAAAATGAATGAATATATAGTACAATAAACAATTTAATAAGTAACTCTGAGCTTACATTTTCCAGATAAACATGAGAATTATACAAGTATATACTATATAACTTTTATAATTTCTTGGAATCTGATCTAGAAACAGAAATTAAAAGTCAACAACTTATAGAACTTTCTTCTTCCATGGTAAAGGATATCCCCCCACCCCCAGACAGCTGCTATTTGTTCAGCAGCTGTATTGTTTATGTAAGTTAGGGAAGATATGAACTTAAAAAGGGAGAATGTAACATATTTAATATCTAGACAATATCTGCTTCCAGTGCAAACTGTGATCTCAGTCTTTGAACTTTTGAACTTATTGCAGTCTAAAATATTACTAAAGGAGTCATTTGTAAAATTTATTGAGAGTCACTCAAATAAAACAGTAGAAACTGTAAAGAGGACTCCACTCCCAAGTATACCAGGAAAGAAAGACGTAACTGTGAAGGGTTTAACTGTCAAGCAGAAAAAGGACAGCGATGAGATAATAAGGGAAATATTTAAACATCCAACAGTCTACATACCATATTAAAATAATAGAGAACATTGCAGCTAATAAAATCTTGAATCCATGGGAAATCAATTGAGGACTGTAGGTTTCTGAGCTTATCGTCACTCACTTCTTCTCATGAGTGTTTCCTTTCATTGATTGAGGTTATGCATGAAGTGTATCTATACTTTCTCCTCCAAGTTTATGGAATAAGCAACTTATTGGGTTAGCTTTATACCAAGGAAAACTTTGAAGTGAAAATTGGAAAGAGAATTTGACATAGTGATTAAATAAAGAATAAATATAAAACAGATTAAAAGAGTTGAGTTTCAGGATTTCAAGTTGCCTTGTCTTTTTTGTTCTCTTTTTCCTATTTTCCTTTCATTTTCCTTTCATTCTTTTTTCCTGTTTTCTTTTTTATCTTTTTTGTTTCTCAAACTGCTATTAATTTTTTTATAGTATGGTTAAAACTATTTCAATTATTGTTCATTTGTTTTTAAATCAATTCTGCTCTTTCTTCAAAATCCCTGTTCTGGGTGTTTTGACTAACCTTATTGTGTGATATTTTTAAAAAAATTACTTCACCACCTATTTCTGAGCAGCTACTCTGACTCTGGGTAGCTCACAACAAGTAAAAACAACAATCCAGTAAAAAAAATGAAATCCAATATACAAATACATAAAACCACCAATAGTCACTTTAAAGCAAAAGTAATCATGGTCAGTGGCTAAAGTCCATCCTTGATCAAGCTCAACAAAATCATTGTAAGAGCTCCCTACCTAGCACCATGGCAAAGGTCTGTCTTCAGTATCTTTCTAAAGCCTGTCAGGGTTGGGGCCAATATATAAGCCCTGCTTCAGTTTGGTTAAACTTCTCTTACATGCTGCCAATTTTTCCATGGTCACATATGTTTTTTATTTATTTATTTATTTTGGGCTTCCAATATTGTATTAGTAACAAAAGTGGAGGAATCTCTTAGCTGTGCCATGGATGGTAGTTGTGCCTGCCAACTGCAGGGAGAGACAGCACTAGCATCCAGTGATGCCATCAAGAAAACTCTGTGAACAGTTAGTGAGCAGCAGCCACATCCACTGGCATGATCAAGAAGACTCTCTGCCAGGTTTATGGAAGAACTGCACAAAGCAGAGAAGCCGGAATGAGTCTTGTGATACAAACACAGGGACTAATTCCATCACTGGCTGAATTAATCATTCTAAAGGAGCAAGATATTTGCAGTGAGGAAGCCATGTGGAGCCTTGTGACTAAAATGACCTACTTATATCTGAAACAACTTGAAAAAGAAGGAACAATTACAGGTACACTGTACAGATAACACATAAAAAAGAATACTTTATTCATACCCAATGCATAAAATTTTTCCCTGCATACTAAGCTGTCTGCATACTTAATCATTACTCATTGTTACACAAAATCACAGAGAACAAATTAAGAGATTATGAATGCTCTTATAGGTCCTTAAAATGGTGTGTCTTGGTAACCAGATTTCCCAAACCTGTAACAATAGGTTTTAGTGGTTTCACTATCTTCTGTCAAAAATAAGTTTGAAAAGTCCATTTCAAGCTGGTAGGTCAAGACACCTTGGAGGTAAAGTTTAGAAATTAAGCGGAAGAGTGACACAAAAGTTGCCTCTAATGGAATGCCCTAATAGCTTCACTGATACATTCATATTATTCAGTCTTTGGGTCTCTGTTATACATATAAATAATATATCCTGTTTTTAAAAATAGTAATTTCAATGTTTGTTACATGACAGCACAGTAATTTTTGGGCATGAGGATCTATATTTTTTAGGTGAGATATTTTTTAGGTAACCTTCACAGTTGTATGAAAGAGAACAATACTTATAAAAGGCTTGGAACAGGCATGTCAAACTGCTGGCCCACGGGCCACATGTGTCATGCCAAAACCATGCCCACCCCATTGCCAGCAATGGGGGGAAAGTCCCAATACGTCACACAACATCACGTAACCCGTTGCGAGATTGACATGCCTGGCTTAGAGAATCTCAATATTATTTGCTCACTTTTATGCTTGCAATATTAGGAGGAATTCTTGTGTCCATTATAGTTGTTTCACTTCATTGTGTATATATAATACACAGATAAACTATGTAATTCAGTTTATGCCTTATACTTCTCTAAATGTGTTACTTTTTCATTTTCTTATCTTATTATCTTATGAATGTGTTAAATTGTTATGATAAGGCAAAGTGATATTGTCAATTAGGGATGCAGCAACTCAGCCACATTAAAAGCACTGATGCTTCTTTAACCAAAGATGTTTAAACCATATGTAATCAACTGTGTATCTCATAAACAGGAGTATGATAACATCAATCATCCCGTTTACAAAAATGCAAATTTTGTTCAATATTTTAATAGGAAACCAACAATCCTGGTTTTTTAAACAATATCAATGATGTTCATGCTATGTGATATAACAACAATTCTTGCATGATAGCTAAAAATCCAGTAGTGATTGCTTCATGCATAACCCATTAATTTCAAAAACCTGGATATCTGATTCTCACCAAAATGCTACTAGCTTGGAAAAATAAATGTTATCTTGGAAAAATAAATGTTACTCTGATCTCTGTCCCATAATCCTGTACAATTCTGAGGTCAGAAAGGTAATTCATCCTTGACTTTGCCTGAAGTCAAATACAGTATTGCTGTATATTGCATAAAAAGCTTGGGACGTAGTCTTAAAACTATGATTTGTTGACTTAGATTTATTTCTCAAGGGCTGCTCATAGCAATACTGCAGCAGTAGCACCAGGCAGAATAGATGCACTTCATTATTGACTGCTAAAGATCCCCCAGAAGCTTCCCCCCTCCTCCTGAAGTTGTTTGGAAGTGTTCCCAAGCAATTCAGGCTAGATTTTATGAAAGATGGATGCCTAAATTGGGAGAGATTAATAGTCTGTCTCTTATAATTTATGTTTCAGTGACAACCACATTGTGGAAAATGATATCACAAAAGATTTCAGACTACATTAGCAACCATATTATATTTTAGTATCCAAGCCCCAGGCAGTGGTTATTGTGTTGAGCATGACATTAAGATATGTTCAACATTACCAAAAAAAGTAAAAATAAACAGTTTCTCTAAATTCTCTGTTGAAATTCTCTCTCTCTCTCTCTCTCTCTCTCTCTCTCTCTCTCTCTCTCTCTCTCTCTCTCTCTCTCTCTCTCCCTCCCTCCCTCCCTCCCCCCTCCTCCTCTCTCTCATGCATAATCAACACACATACTGGTAATGATGTATATAAAGATGAGAAACTAATTTCTATAAAACTTTGAGAAAGTAGTCCCTACACAGAAGAACCATCCTCTCAGGAGAAATAAGGACAAATGGGAAAAGATATAAAACAATAGTGTACAAGCACAGTTCACTTCATAACATCATCACACCTGTGTTGTCTTTTTGATATAATCTTGGTTTCTGTGGATACAAAGCCATGTAGAATCCAGCAATGCATGCTGAAGGAGATTGACAGGTATCTCAAAAAACAGTAAGCAACAACATGTTTCTTTCTCCTGTGCTAAACGATTTTGTTAAACAAAGAAAATGGAAGGAAGGACAAATGGCTACACATGCGACAAAAGGCAAATGCTGCAATTTACTTACCTGCATTAGATGTCAGGATGTCAATACAGATTAGCAAGATCACCACATTCTTATCATTTTGGAATCACAGTTTTCTGCAAACTTAGCTGCTTCTGAGACAATGTTTTGATGTTTTGATGTATTGGAGGAAGGACAACAGCTACAACCAAATCTAAAAAAAAGGAGATATCAAGCATTTCTCCACTGAGAATTTATGGTGTCATCCAGCCATTGCTGAATGTAACTAGCAAAGGCAGAATTTATATTGACCCAATATAGTAATGGCTAGATGGCACAATAAACTGTTGAAGTGGAAAGTGGTTTGAAATATTGTTGTCCTCCTACTGTTGGTTGGTGACTCCTCTTGACCAATTATGTGTGATTAATCTGTTTTAGAAAGGCTTGCATTCTCTCTGAAACAGAAGCTATGCTGAAAGGCAGGTGAAACGGGGGGGGGGGATATTTTGGCTGTGCCAAGTGCTATAGGTTGCTTGTCCCTATCCTAAAAATTGACTGACTGACTAATTTTGTGTGATCAAATCACCAATAGGGAGACCATATTGGAAGTTCACATCCAGCATTGCTGTTGGAGCCACATATAGTCTTTTTCAGCCAACAAATCACCTATGAGACTTTATGGATTGAGACAGCCTGGCTGTTAACTTCCTGCTTAAGTTACTATGTGTTACATGTTGCACGTAAAATTGTTTTTTAAAAAATTATATGAGCATTGTGAATTTCTTTGACATACCTATGCCAACTAATGAACGATAGGATATTATCAGTGGTATTGGGAGGGAAAGAAGAGTTGGTTTTATTATTTTTGGTGGGAAAGGGCTTAAAGCACTATAGTCAAGTGGAATGATTATGGCACAATAAAAAGATGATAGTAATCTAGTAATAAAATGGTTAAAATTATATAATCAAATATTAGGTTTGTGCTATTGAACTTCCATACTTTTTGATGACCGTAGCTCTGCCAGGTTTGTGAAGGTGGACATCTATTTTAATTAACTGGAATAAAATCCATCCACTGTTCAAATAAATTCTAGTGCAGAAGGTACCTTTACATATATTTGTTCATATTCCTTCCTTGAACAATGATTGCTAATTAGTAACATTTGATCCAGATGTACTAAAGATTTGAAGAAATATCTAGAAGTGTTGGAAACAAGTCAGCTCTTAATTTTCTAAGATTAAAAAAATGTGAGAACATTTTCCATCCTCATATTTTGTTTTTGTTCTCTTGAATAAAGGAAGTACAGATCAAAAGGTGTAAAGGAAATGAAAGTAACATTGCTCAGAAATATTTTTTTTATATTTTAAATTTTTTATTAGATATATATTTGTAAATGTAAACAAAGAAAAAATTCAAGTTGAATGCTATTCAACTTAATACAATCATTTTAAAATATTTGACTTCTTGAATAGTACTGTATATGATATAAAGTTAGCAATAAATGTCATCACTTTTCAAGGTTTATAAGTCTTGAGGCATTTTTAAAAAGAAAGTGACATTTGTTCAAAACAATTGGCTTTTTAAACTAACATGGACGGAATTAATACTTCTCTTTCTGTTACTGTAAAATGTTCAAAATTTCTTGACATAAAAACAGTACAAATTAGACCAGGAATAGTAGATGCTAACAATATGGCCATGGGTGTACTCTACTGAGACCCTATATACTGTGTGCTTTCTTCTAAAAATCTTGTTACAACTGTTAGATTGATTGAAATCATGCAGTTGCCAAATTTATCAGACAATGCAACCTCAGAGAACCATAGATTTGGAAAGGACCTTAGACATCAATCTAAATCTTTATAAATTTATCTTCCAGCCAGAATCTACCATCTGACCACCCAACTTTACCTCCAGTAAAGGAAAAATAACCATTTCACATACCAATCTACTGCCTAACAGCTTATACAATAAAGTCAAGAAATTCTTTATGTCATCTAGGCTGAATTTACCTGTTTGTAGTTTTAACTTATTAGAGAAATAAAGAGTAAGTCCACTTGATATATTTATCATTTAATGAAGGAAAATATCATAAATCATTCTGTCAAAGGTTCTGATGAAATACAGCTTCTTTTCTTTCCTTCTTTCCTTCTTTCCTTCTTTCCTTCTTTCCTTCCTTCCTTCCTTCCTTTCCTGAACTCCTGAACACAAAGACTCTCAGTGATTTTCATATACTATTAAAACTAAAAAAAACTTCATAATAGGAGCAATATAATCATAAAAATTGTAGGTTGAAAGAATGAAAATAAAAATAGCAGGTAGATGGCACAATAAAACCAGGAAACATCTCTGTCTTCCATAGCTTCTGAAAGAACAACTGTGAGGCGACCATCTATAACTCTTGCTGGGAGACTGTTCAATGGCACCTGCACTCCTACAAAAACCAGCACTTTCTCACCAGCACCCATCCTGGAGATCCCAAAATGTCAGATTAATACCTATTGATCCTATTGGTTAGGATACCATCCAGCACCTTATAAATTTAAATCAACACATTAAAGTGTGCCTAGTATGCTGTGGCAGTTAAGGAATCAGAATAAAACCAGGAGACTATTGTAGTTGCAATCTTTCCTTAGGCCCAAAGCCAGCTGGATGATTTTGGGGCCAGTCATTCTTTGTTAGCCCTGGAAGAAGGCAATGGCAAACCACTTCTAAAATCTTGCCAAGAGCATCCGGTTTGGTGTCATGATGAAACAGGTGAAAGAAATCGAAGCTCTGGTTTCCTAGCCCAATTTTGCTCTGTATGGAGATCCCAAGAGGTCAGAAAGTTGCTCTGGAGAGGCAACAAAGAAGAAGGGAAGTCTTGGGAGCTTGGAGCAGATGGTGGTTGGCCGAAACAAACCGAGGAACCTCTTCAAAGGGACAGAAGAAAGGCTGCCTGTAAATGCACAGGCCTCCCAAGTCATAGACAACCGAGAAAAAAGTGAAGAACCGGGGCATGCCATGGCATGCCACTGAACAGTTGATTGTCAACCATGTGCTGAGATCTGAGTAAGATTGTTTTTCTTTCTATTTCTCTTCCCTGTAGACTTGGAACTAAAAAGCCCCTGATTGGAAGAAAATTTCTAAAAGACCCCAGGAAGACTTGGGAAGAAGGGAATTAAAAGCAGTGAAAAATTTTAAATGGGGAAAGAAAATTAAAGAATACAAAAGAATATACAAAAAAGGAATTGGGATAGATGGTGGAAATGTAAACACAAGTCAGGTACTTATTACTACATATGGTGGACATGTGTTAAAACAAAGAGATATTGGATAAAAATACATACTTGGCTAAAAAAGATGTTGGGAAAACATGCAGATTTTAAGCCTGAACTTTTTAAATTAGGTATAATGACAGAAAAACTTGGTAAACAAAGCATATATTTGATTCTATATGTGATAACAGCAGCAAGAATCATATTCGCACAATATTGGAAAAATGAAGAAATACCACCAGAGGAAGAAATAATCGAAAAAATACTAGACTGTGCAGAAATGGAGAGACTTATTTTGTGGATGAAAGAAAAAGAAGAAACAGAATACTTTCAAACTTGGGACTTATTTTATCAATAGCTGGAGTATAGAATAAGGGATTAAGAATTCAATTTGTATTAGTGAATGATAAACACAGACAACACAAGTATCAAGTATTTTTGAACTGTATGGAAAAATCAATAAAAACTTTAAAAAATAAAATAAAATAAAATCTTGCCAAGAAAAATACAGGGACAAATCCAGGCAGTTATCCAGAGTCAAAAATTAACTCAAAAGCACCAAAACAAAACAAAAATAAATAGACAATCATGAAAGTGGTGATAATAATGGGAATCAGAATGCTTATATAAGGAATGCTACATGTTGGACCAGTTGTTATCTACAGCATTGCCTTGGTTTACTAATTATGAACTTATTAAATAATTGTCAAACCCATGCTGTATCTTCTTAATTATGGCATGTTTAAAACAAATTATTATTTTACAATATACAATTAATGATGCATAATCCAAGCAGATAGCTACAACTACGTAACCATGACTACCCCTGAAAAAGGCAAGCATATTCAGATTTTCTTAGTATTTGAATGTGAATCCATAAGGAAATAGCAAGGCTATAAACTAGATGGGGAATTTAAAAACTTCTCAGAAGAATGCAGTGACAAGCCACTTTTATAGAATGTGCACAGCCAATTTTAACATATTAAGAAAAATAATTTGCTAACATGCCTGCATTATGGGAAAAAACGCAGAAAATGTTGTAGTTAGGCTTTGAATAATCATAAAAAATTGCATATTAAGGGGAACAAACATGAAAATATGTCTAAATTTCCATGCTGGGTACTTTTAAAAAAATGCATCAAGTGCAATTTTGGGTCAAAACAATCTTGTTTTTACTGGGAAAAAAATAAATAATAGTTGAATCTAGGAAGGAAATGTTATGCTCTAGATTTATGCTGTGGTCCTTTCCCTCTTGTGCCCACTTTAGAAGAGATTCATAATCCTGGGCTGTTGACAGGCTTACTGTAGAACTGCTAATGAAATGTTTGAAAAAAATAATGATGAGGAATAGAAATGTATTGTGTTAATGTTAATATATAAATGTTGTTTGCCATAATGACCAACAACAAAAAAACCTGTAGTCAAGTCAGAAAGGTAACTATAAGTTCCTTATATTATACTGATCCCAATTATCCAGTATATTAATCAAAAAAATACCAACTCACATCAGGACAAACAGACATCTTCATCAACAATTTGGATGAGGGGATAGATGGGGAACTCATCAAATTTGCAGATGACACCAAGCTGGCAGGAATAGCCAACACTCCAGAAAGACAGGCTTAAGATACAGGAGGATCTGGACAGACTTGAACACTGGCACTATCTAACAAAATGAAATTCAATGGTGAAAAAAGTAAGATTTTACATTTAGGCAAGAAAAACCAAATCTCCAGGTATAGTATAGGGGGCTTTCTTGCTCAATAGTAGTAACTGTGAGAGGGATCTTGGAGTCCTAGTGGACAATCACTTAAATATCAGCCAGCAGTGTGCTGCAGCTGCCAAAATAAGCCAACACAGTGCTAGGCTGCATTAACAGAGGGATAGAATCAAGATCATGTGAAGTATTAATACCACTCTACAATGCCTTGGTAAGGCCACACTTGGAACACTGCATCCAGTTTTGGTCACCACGATGTAAAAAAGATGTTGAGACTTTAGAAAGAGTACAGAGAAGAGCAACAAATATGATTGGGGACTGGAGGCTAAAACATATAAGGAACGGTTGCTGGAATTGGATATGTCTAGTTTAATGAAGAGTGTTCCAATATCTCAGGGACTGCCACAAAGAAGAGAGAAGCAACCTAGAACTAAGGAGAAACTTCCTGACAGTTAGAACCATTAACCAGTGGAACAACCTGCTTCCAGAAGCAGTGAATGCTCCAACACTGGAAGTTTTTAAGAAGAAACTGGATAGCCATTTGTCTGAAATGGTATAGGGTTTCCTGCCTAAGCAGGGGGTCCCTTTCAAGGTCCCTTCCATCATCATCATCATCATCATCATCATTATTATTATTATTACTCCTCAAACTAAATTCAAGCATAAAACTGAATTCTAGACAGGGATGAGCATGAAATTAAAGTCCTCAAGAGCATTGCCTTGTTAAAATAAAATTTACCTTGAAATAAAATACTTCATAAATCAAAATATAAAAAGCAGATGCACTGTCACACTTCACCGATATAGCACCCTGCTCACAACATGTAACCATGTCTGAACAGCATGATTGAAGGAAGTATAGTTGATGAATGGCGGTTCAGAGGGGACCACTAATTGAAATGCTATATCTTTTTTCCTTAAAAAGATGGTTTACAGAATTCCCCAGAGGCTTCTGAATAACTACAGAAAAGGTGAGACATTCACTGAAGCCAAAGGTGGAGTCAAAGGGTAAATAATATATTTTTATTTATGGTCTATTTTAATCCTTTATTCTTTAATCTATGCTTAGGATTTAGATCTACTTGAACATCACCTTGAGGACTCCCCAAATCATCACCCAAAGCATGCCATGAACAGAGTCATATGTAAATGATGAGATAGTCTTGAAGCCAAATTGCAAACATGTGATTGTCTCCAGAGAAACTACTGGCCTCTGGACTAGATTGAGTCAACAAGACAATTAAACAAAGGAATAAAGATTCAAATTCAAAGTGAATCTATACAGCATTTAAAGGGTGTACCAATTATTTAGAAAAGTCAAAATAACCTTTAGATGGATTACTTAAAGTAACTTACTTATCTTAAATATGCTTGGCTTTTACAGAGTCCGTTTCAAGATCCTCCCCTTAGCAGGTCTTAAGGAAAATTTAACAAAATCCCAGCCATTCAGAGATGATGCCCTTGTGAATCTGGGGAAGTTGATTCAATTGAACATGTGATCTTGAGATACCTCAAGAGTCAGACTAATGTATATAACTGTTTAGATGTACTTCATTTTTACTGTATTTTATTAACATATTCCTGGTTTAAGATTGTTATAAAGTTTAGGCATATTATTCATAAAAGCATTCAATGAGTTTTTGGCAAGCTGTACTTAAAGAATTAAACCAAGGCATTAAAGTAAAGAAACACATCTGTATCTAAGTAACCACTTTTTGTCCCAACTTGATATTTTCTTGATATTTTGGATTACAATTCCCATATCTCCATTTGTTGGCATTTCTAGTTGGGAGTAAAGGGAAATACTATTTATAGCACGGGTGTCAAACTCGATGTATCGTGACATATCATGACATTTTTGCCTTTGTGGAGCTGGGGTAGATGTGGCCTGCACGTGACGCATCCGGCCCATGGGCCACCAGTTTGACACACCTGGTTGATAGCATCTGGAAGACAGTTCACTCTCTCACTCAAAGATTAACAGCAGCTATCAAAAGTCTTCTCCAGCATTACCGAAGATTGTAGATATTAAACCTCTTCATAAAATCCTATCAAAATCTTGGAATATTGCATTACTCATTCCTCCACCTCTTTTAACTTTTTCTCTCTCTTTCATGTCTCTCTCTCTCTCTCTCTCTCTCTCTCTCTCTCTCTCTCTCTCTCTCTCTCTCTCTCTCTCTCTCTCTCTCTCTCTGTGTGTGTGTGTGTGTGTGTGAGAGAGAGAGAGAGAGAGAGAGTTTATAAAATATTTTGAAAGCTATTTCTCCTTCATACTGAGCAACCACTGCAGCTGCTATGACAATGTCTAAATAAAAACAGTCCAATAAAAGTCAGCAGCAAAGTAAATCATTGCTCTAAATCTGTTGTGTTTTCATTATATGTCTTCACCTGGATTTCTATTTATCTGTTCAGTAATTCTAAGGTTCTGTTTTAAGCTATGGAAACCTCAGAACATAGCTTAAAACATTCCATTAAAGCTTATTTGGGATTTGCTTCTAAATCAAGTTATGTAGTACTGTGTACACTTTATATGTGCACCATTACTTCTTTCAATCCTCAGATGTGCAATGCTTAATCTGATGAGTGTTTATCACAGTAATATATTATTTATATGATTCTGACATTAAGAGGATAATGATTGCTAAAGACACAGCCTGCCTGAATCTTCTCAGAAACTGACAGTTCCTTTATTGTGAAGAACCATTATTTTGAATCTTAATTATTAAAAACCCAAGATTGCTATATAATTTAAATAAAAGCCATATAAAATTCTTAATAAATTGAAGAAAAACCAAAGCATCAAAATAATAATAATAAAAAGATTATAGGTCATAGATTGTTAATGTCACATATTTTTCCTTCGCTCTGAAATCTTCCTGACTGCCCACAAGTCCGAGCCTAAAAAAAAAAAGGTCCCATGGGTGCACTGAGTTCATGGGATAATATCAATAGCACTTAGACTTATATACTGCTTCACAGTGCTTTACAACCCTCTCTAAGCTGTTTACCGAGTCAGCATATTGCAAAATGAGAGTCCTTATTTTGGTGACCTCAGAAGGATGGAAGGCTGAGTCAACCTTGATCCAGTGAGAACTGGATTGCAGAATTGCTGGCAGCTGGCAATCAGCAGAAGTAGCCTGCAGTACTGCATTCTAATTTCCCATGAATAGGATGGGAAGCCAAGATGGCTAGAGAAATAATTGTGCAGTGAAAAGGTACAATATTATTTCACTTTCTTTTTCTTACATGGACACATAAACACACACAGCTGAGTGCTCTTTCATCAAACTCAATGAAAACTTTTAGCAAATAATAGAAGCACTTTTTTTTGCAAGAAGAACAAATAGCATGATCCTTTAATTAAGATCTAGGAAGTAGTCAAGCTTCTTACCATTTTTGCAAACACTCTTTGATGCAATCATTGTTTCAAGTAACTGCCCCACTAGCCTATATTATATCAAAATTTTCAGTTTTTGATATATTTTCATGTCAAAATCATTGTTGAATAAAAATGATTTAATTGCCTGGCCATATTCTAAGGGAAAATAGCTGAATATATTCTATTTCTGAATCATTCAAAGGAATATTATTTTTAAACCTATCTCTTTCATGCTTTGTTGCTTTTATTTTTATAGACATTTTTTCATAGGAATAAAAAATAAAAAATAAACTGATTCCTTGGACAATCAATGGCCCATCACATAAAATGCAAAGCAATAGTCTTTGATGATTTTTGCATAGCATGCAATTGTAGCATTATCTGCTCAGAGGCTGCCAAAGCCCAGCCCCTCTCCCTTCCGTCACATTCTGCAGCTGTGCTCTCAAGGTGTTGGTAAAGTGTCCTTTCTAGCAGAAGCTCACATGAAGTAAGGAAGTGGCAGACTCTCATTGTCAGGGGGGGCTTTCAGGAACAAAGATGACCAGCCCCTATCCCCAATAGTCAATGTGTGATGGTGTTTAACAGCCCCAGGCAGTCATAGCAGCAATAGTCAATGATTTCACAGTGACCATTTGGAAACAAGTGGGCTGGGGAAAAGTCCGGCTCCAAGCAGCGATAGGAACATGAACGAAGGTAGTCAGTGTTCTGCAGTAATAGTTCGCCCCATAAGGGCAACTCCCCACAATGTCTATAACTTGCACAAATAATGGTCAAAGTTTGGATGGCTGCTGGTCTCCAAAGCAGTAACGACCAGCCTCTCCTTCTCTTCTGTCGTTGTTCGCAATCTCAGGTCTTGTCGGTGTCAAAACCCCTCCCCCTTTCCTTTATTGTTAAAATCTGAATTTAGCAATCCCAGCAACTTTCTCCTCTCTCTCTCTTGCCTCCACTCGGGATATCCCCCCTGCGAAAGAAAGCAATAAAATTCCACCTTCTCACTCTCTCTCACTCTCTCCTTCCCTCTCCTTCTCAGAAAGGGATCAGCTAAAATATCAAATCCCTCTTTGACTTTACCTGGTCTCTCTCCAACAACAGCAACAGTAACCACCCCCAACCCCTTTCTTTCCTCCTTTTTTTTCTTTTGCCCAATCCACACCTGCTGTGCCCAAAACCAGCAGCAGCTGTCTGAACTTCCCTCTCCCGGGGCAGGCTCCTGCAAAGCCTTTCAGCCAGCCCCGCTACACAAGAAGAGGACCTATTTTGGAAAGAAGTGTTACATGTAAATAAAATTACTGTTCTTAATAATAAAAATAACCTGTAGTAAAATGTATAGCAACTGCTCAACCTGTACTTTCATGATGTATCTTCATTAGGATATTTTTACAAACAGAATATATGTGCAGTTTTGGCACTAATGGAAAAGGAAAAGATGTTACTTAAAAAATAGCATGGTTTCTTGTTCAAACCAACCAAAGCCCATAAAACTCTTTTGCTAATAATTTTACCAGGTATATTAATTTCAGCCAGTCTGAAACTGAAAGCTTGAGCATGTTAGTCAATTTTTGGTTGACTTCCATAACAATTTATTGTTATTTCCATAACAATAAATTTCAAAATATGGATGCCTAGCCTGCTAAATGCTTTCTTCGTGTGGCAAAAAGAGCTGTCTTTACAAAAACAATGTTTCAATCTTGTTATTATTCTTGTAAAAATACTTAACTTTGTCATTTATTGTTCTGATAAATAAGTATAATATTATGCATGGAAATGTTCAAGATTTAAAAGAAAATAAATGTCCTAAGCATTGTTGTTATACTGGGCTACTGGTTATTTATTATTATTTGCTTATACCTGTAGAAGTATGAAGGATAGGATAAGCACTTAACATTTCATTAATTCTGAAAGCCAAGTTATGATCATTTTAAGAACAAATAGATTGATTGAGATGTGGGTGAAGGCTATGGATATTGCATAAAAAAGCAATGGTGGTATACAAAACCAACATAGTGGCTATAACGGCACTAGTAACTGGAACACTAGGTTCCTGTAGTCAGTACCAATTTCCAGAACTAAATGAATTTTAGAGCCAGCATGGAAGTCAGTCCCAAGAACAAATCATGGAAATAATGAGAAATGATAGGACCTGCATATACATAGCACAATGAGTATGTTGTTAAAATGATTATTCAAACAAAGTCTAGCCAAAAACCTAAACAAATCATTACTCCATAGAGAAGAACAGAAAAAAAGCCACAGGGAAAAACCTTTCTATGAGGTTCTTTTTCATTCTATACCATGCTTGCTTAAATTGGCTATACACCTAGAAGTGTAAGGATCATCAATAAATGGATATTGAATTGGTAGCTAGAATTATGTAGGACTGTCAGAAAGATAGACTAAAGCAAAACTGATATTCTCAGTTATCTTACTTGAAGAACTGTTGGAGAATACCCTGAACTGCAAGAACAGATAATTCAATATTAGAATCATACTCCTGCCTGGACGCTAAAATAATGAGGATGAAGCTTAAATATTTTGTACACATAAAATGATGGCAAAAGTCACTAAAACAAACATGAATCTTAGAAAATCATAGGCAATCAAATAAGAAGCTGACAAAAAACAATGTTTAAATTCATTCATATATTCATTCATCCATCAGTCCATTCATTCATTGTATGACTGCCACTTTCCAAGTGATTTTGTGGAGCTTCAATATTGAAAACAATCCAAAAAAATCAGTATTAAAAATTCAACAAATCACTATAAATAGACAAAACATCCATAGTATTGGATATAGGGGTGGTATGTCACGCTATAGAGTCTCCTGTTCTATGGTTGAACTAGAAGACCTCCAATATCTCTTCTAATCCTGTTATTCTATATTCTATAATAATTTACAAAAAACACATTGATAAAATATATGTGTGTGTGTGTGTGTGTGTGTGTGTGTGTGTGTGTGTGTATTTGTTTTCTGAGGTTTACGCGGGTGTTTGTATGTAGATCTTTGGTTATTCGGGTTTTCTCCCGCGTAAAATTTGAAGTGTCTTGGCGATGTTTCAATGAAGTCCCATTCGTCATCTTCAGGCTGGTGCTTTCGGCTTTGTGCTTCTAGGAGCAATGTGTGATTGTAGCTGTTTCTTCCTTTTAACTGCCAGTGGGGGTATGAACTGATTGGCTGGGAGCTTGGCTGTGTTCTGATTGGATGGGGGGTTGGCTGTACTCTGATTGGCTGGGGGACTGTTCTGTTTGGGTGGGAGCTTTGTTGTGCTCAGGTTAGTCTGAGTTGCAGGGGGATTAGAGATGGTGAGCTGCATTGCTGTTGTTTGGCTTCGCGTTCATCGTCGTGCCTCATCTTCATGGTGGGTGTCAGTTTGCTTCATGTATGGATTGGAGGGGTTTAAAGTGGCTAATGATGCAGCTGTGGTCTGGCTTCTGGTTTGTGGTCGTGCCTCATCATCAGTGTGGGTTTGGTCCAACACCTTAAAGCCACAGGACATGAAATTGACTTTAAAAAGACCAGAACTATTGCCAAAATTGAAAACTTTAATAACAGAATAATCAGAGAAGCCATCAAGATAGAAAAATGCCCACACAGCATGAACAAATGAGATGATACCTCCCACCTACCAGCCATTTGTAAATCCGCCCTTATTGACAAACGAGTCCCTAACACAAAGAATGACACCAGACCCACACTCATGAAAACCACACAGGATGTCACAACCACACATCCACGCAAACAGCAAACCCAAACCCACACCGATGATGGGTGGCCACTGCCTACTCAAGGAAGCCTGGTTCTCTAATGAAAATTCCATCAACCTGCATATAGATCTTTTGCCGGCTTACCAGACTCTTAGGAGATGGGGAAAATAGTGCCACGGCCTGCTGAGAAGACATTTAACTCTTCCTTGGCAGGATTGGGGCAGTAGAATGATGGATGAGATGGGTACGATCTCTAAGGAAGACGATGACAGCATTTTGCTTAATTGGGACGATGGCTCTATAGGTGAGACGACCATGACTCCCATGGAACGAGATGATGGACCAAATGGCCCTAAGCCAGGGATGGATGCGCTGAGGCGATCTGGAAGGAGGGGGAGGAAGGGGGAAGACGGAGAGCAGGAATGCCAGAACAGCTGCTTGTTGGAGGACTGGAGCAGAGGAATTACAGCAATGGCCTTGGGGTGGGGGAAGATAATAGCCCTGGGAGGGAGGGAGACTGGGCGCAGGGACGGATTGACAGCTGCCCTCCAAGTGCTTACACACGCTGTAAAAGAGCACTTGAGGATCGTAAAACAACCAGTGGAGCCAAGGACAGTTTGCCCGATACGGATTAATACAATCAGCGGGCTGATGATGCGCTCAAGGAGCCGGATGCAGAGGCAGGAGGCTATATGAGCTGTCTTCCCGATCTCCTTCTATTCTAACTCTGATGACGCCAGCAATTTTGGCCGGATGAAAACTTAGTGACTCTTCTTAACCACAGGCTTGTTTATATTAAACAGTCTGGTTTATTATATCCTGGTGTTCGTTTTTTCTTTTATTTGGTTAACATAATGCCCAGGATTCGCATTTTTAGTATTTTAAAAGACATATATATATTTAGAAGTGGGATAAATAACTAATTTTGTTTATTTATTTATATCCCATCTTTATTCTTTTTACAAATAACTCAATATTGTAAATGCTTGCAACATACCGTCCCCTATTTTCCCTATAACAACAACCCTGTGAAGTGAGTTGGGCTCAAAGAGAGGGATTGGACCAAGATTACCCAGCTGGCTTTAATGATAAGGCAGGATTTCAACCTTAATCATAATAATTACCCACGTGCTGCATACTAAGCTAGCTTCGTGAGTGGTCTTAAGGCAGCTTCATGTAGCGTGACAGGGAGAAATGTTGACATCTCTCCAAACCAGATCACATTGCTACTGCCGTGTGAAAAAAATCCATGTGACCCATATTATGCATATTTTTATAATAGAGAAGTCAAGTTTGGGTTAAAACAAATTGTAAGCTAACACCAATTCAATAAATACTGTAAAATCAAAGCAATATGTAAAGAATCAGAGCCAAGATACAATAGGCGATTTCTAAAAGCACCACAGAGTTAGGATGAGATTTTATTTTAAGAGTGTATAGGAAACCAGTACTTCTAGTATGTACTGTCACATATACATTTGCTCATCTAACTTAACTTTTTCTTGTCTTTCACTAGCCAGATAAAAGTCTTCGCTGAAATAAATTCCTCAGACATATTCCTTTTGTCTGCATCTTCATTTTTGAAGCCTCTCTATGGATCTCAATTTCCATGTGAAATGTAAGCTATGATTCATGATATGATTAAGAGGGAGACCTTTAAAGATTCCATTATATTAATTGAGTGCATTAAAAAAATAAAATTAGTGTGCAGCTGTTTTGGTTTATATGGTCTGCTGAGTTCCACTTATAAAAATAAAATTAGGTCAAGTCGACGTGATACCACTTCCTTTTCTGAACAGAGTTGGGAAACAGCACATAACTCCAATGTAGACACTGCTCTTAAGAGTAAGCAGAGCAGCAGGGAAATGATAAAAACTGACAATGCTCTTGTTTAAAACCTAGCTATCAGTTACTAATTATTAATTTCTGAACCTTGAATAATACCTTAATCAGATACAAATATTTTAATAAGATAGACTTTTTAATGAAGCTATTTATAAATGGACATTAATTCATATTTCTAATTTTGATTTCTTATGAAATATAATATTAAATATAATACAGTTTATTATTTCTAAATATTTACCTATTCCCAGGATATATTACTTAGATGCATTACTTAATATGGACTGGATCAATGCAATATATCCTGTATAATAATGTCTGGAGATTTAAATTGTGTTATACAGCACAGGGCAATACAGTACCAATGATAGAAACAGGATTATCAGATAAAATACTAGTATTATGTTCGCATGATTTTTGATTCAAAAATTCAGACTCTCCTTCACAGTTCTATTGAGAAGTAAATATGGATAGGATTTCATTATAAATCCCTTGTGCATGAGTTTCCATGCAACTATTTTTGTGATTACTTTAACTTTGGCAGCTGCAGCTGCCAAAAAGGTCAACACAGTGCTAGGCTGCTTTAACAGAGGGATAGAATCAAGATCATGTGAAGTATTAATACCACTTTACAATTCCTTGGTAAGGCCACACTTGGAATACTGCATCCAGTTTTGGTCACCACGATGTAAAAAAGATGTTGAGACTCTAGAAGAGCAACAAATATGATTAGGGGACTGGAGGCTAAAACATATAAGGAATGGTTGCTGGAATTGGGTATGTCTAGTTTAATGAAGAGAAGGACGAGGGGGGACATGATAGTAGTGTTCAATATCTCAAGAGCTGTCCCAAAGAAGAGGGAGTCAAGCTATTTTCCAAAGTGCCTGAAGGCAGGACAAGAAGCAATGAATGGAAACTAACCAAAGAGAGAAGCAACCTCTAATGGGAAGCAACCTCTAATTAGAAGCAACCTCTAATGGGAAGTTATATAAAAATAATTATGAAGTTTTGTGGAATAAGACACAAATAGAATTGGAAAAATGGAAGAAATTACAATTATCTATGTTAGGTAGGATAGCAGCAGTTAAAATGAATGTATTGCCTAAATTTTTATTTCTTTTTCAAATGTTACCTATACTTAAAAAGGATGCGAATTTGGAGGAGTGGCAGAAGGGTATTAATAGATTTATTTGGAATGGGAAGAAACCGAGGGTCAAATTAAAAATAATTCAGGATACAAGGGAAAGAGGTGGTTTGAAAATGCCTAATTTCAAGTTATACTATCATGCAGCTGTTTTAGTAGCGATAAGTGATTGGGTCAATTTAACTAATGATAGAATATTGAATATTGAAGGGTATGATTTATTATATGGTTGGCATGCATATCTAGTTTATGATAAAAAGGTGGATAGGAGTTTCAAAGAGCACCTATTGAGAAATGCTCTGCTGCGTGTTTGGAAAAAAATATCAGTATAAATTAAATGATAAGATTCCTGTATGGGCGGTTCCCAGACATGCAATAGAGAATATAAATAGAGAACAATTACATGATGTGGTGCCTTATGAGAAACTCCTACGTAAAGAAGGGAATGGTTTACAATTGAAGTCCTTGAATATTTTAAGGGAGGAAGGAATAATCCTTACTTGGTTTCAATATTTACAATTGCAGACTAGATGGAAAAAAGATTTGAAGGTGGGTTTATCTCAAATAGATGAAAATTTAATTAAACAAATTAGAGATTAAAGGTTAATGCATATTAAAAGATTGTATAATGCATTGATAGAAATTGATTCGGAAACTGAATTAGTTAAGGATTGTATGATAAAGTGGGGACAAAATTTTGGACAACCAATCATGATGGAAACTTGGGAGAGGATCTGGGTGAAAAATGTAAAATTTACACAAGCGCAACATTTAAGAGAAAACTTTTATAAAATGTTTTATAGATGGCATTTGGATCTGAAAAAATTATCATGTATGTACCCTAATTTACAACCTAAGTGTTGGAGATGTGAATGTATGGATGCTACTTATTTTCATGTATGGTGGACTTGTAAAAAAATTAAGGCTTTTTGGATAAAAATTTGGTGGATACTTCAAAATATTCTGAAAAAACGTATTGAATTTTCACCACAGCTGTTTTTATTAGGTATTACAAAAGACTGTACTACCATAGAGATGAACTTGATTTTGAACTTGATTACAGCAGCGAGACTGTTGGTGGGACAATATTGGAAGAAGGTAGAATTACCATCTATCGAGGAATGGATTTTGAAAGTTATAAATTTGGCGGAAATGGCCAAAATATCTGCATATTTGAAAGACTATTCAAATGAAAAATATATGTTAGAATGGAAAAAAATGGATAGACTACATTCAAGGGAAATATCAATCTAAGAAATTGTATTTAGCATATAGTTAAATTTTTATTAGGATTTATATAATAATTTTGTTTAATATAATGGGTTTTTTTACTTTACCCTGTATTCACTCTGGGAAGTGGGGGGGTAGGTTGGGGGTGGTGTAATAATGTACTCAACTGTAATACTTGCAATATATAAGAAAGAAATATTTAATGATAGAAGAGGGGTTGCTCGGACAGTACCTCTGTACTACATCTGGAAGGGGTCGTGAGGGAGGAGTGAAAGAGGGGAAGGAAGTAGGATGGTTGGAGGAGAGGAGGGTGGAGAGAGGGAGGGAGAGGGGAGAGGAGGAGGGAAGTAGGAGATAGGGAGGAAGAAAGGGGATGTGGTAGGGGGGTGCTGCCGAGCAACACCCATAGTCATTTAAAGTATTGTATATATGCATTTAAAAGAATGTATGCTGATTTTTTGTTTAGTGTGGGAGAAAGTTGAAAAAGAATGTATTAAGTTGAGTTGTATTTAATTTGGTTTTTTCTTTTTGTTGTTTAAAATTATAAAATCAATAAAATATTTTAAAAAAAAAAAACAAAGAGAGAAGCAACCTAGAACTAAGGAGAAACTTCCTGACAGTTAGAACAATTAACCAGTGGAACAACCTGCCTCCAGAAGCGGTGAATGCTCCAATACTGGAAGTTTTTAAGAAGAGACTGGACAGCCATTTGTCCGAAATGGCATAGGGTTTTCCTGCCTGAGCAGGGGGTTGGACTAGATGACCTCCAAGGTCCCTTCCAACTTTACTACTACTACTACTACTACTACTACTACTACTACTACTACTACATTGTATACAGCCAATCTGTAAACTACCATATGACTTATAGCTTAATGTGTTGCGCACAAATGACTAATACAACAAAACTATTAAATCAAGGTTTAACTCTGTCCATAAACAGAATCTAATGAGCTGAGTGCATTTTGGAATTAGACAAAGTGATGTGAAGTGAAATGAATATTGCCTGTCTTTGAGAAAAAGCCAGATTTCATTAGTATATAATGAAGAAAAATATAGTAGTATGATGAACTAAAGCATAAGCAGGATGGGAGAAGATGGAAAATATTCTTGCCAGCCAACAAAAAAGGCTAAAAGTGGGATCTGGTTTTCCTTAAGAGTAGAAGAAAAGTAAAGTACATGGTCAGATTGACTTTCATACAAGGATATGTGGTCTGCTATTTATATAATTAAAAGAGAGAGATATTCCTTCTTGCTTACATCAGCAAGAACAAATGGGCAATGAGTCAGAGAATTGTATCCCCAGCTGAAAGTAGCTGCAGCTGAAATACCCTTTGTTTCTAGGATGGGGCTACTTCAATTTTTATGTTCTTCTTCCTGCTCCTACCGGTAGAGCCCTCTCAGTAGAAAATTGCTATTGCTGCTAAATTCCAGCAGAATGACTCTTCAGATTCAAAATATGGGTTTCCACTAAGATTTCCAAAACCCAGAGTCTATCCGAGGAAAGAGATAAATTGTCAATGAGATTGCCTTCTTTTTTGTAAATGAGATTGCTTTCCCTGGGCTGTTTAGGTTTCCTAGTTCAGTGGCCTTTCCTCCTGACCTATGGTTATGTTATTTGGCTAATGACAATGTATACATTTAATGCCCACTGTAGATAACAGTCCCTTTTGTGATCACTGCCCCATCAATGTTACCATAGAATCATGTCAATGTGGTTAGATATCTAACAAATACTATCTCAGAATCTTTCTGTTTTTGGTGGAAATCCCAATGTCTTTTGAAAAAGCACTTTGGGGATTTCCATTTTTAAACAGCAGCAGTAATCATATATAAAAATAATCTTCCATATCTTTTTTTCTAGTCGTCTGTCTATTTATCTAAACAAAAATGTTCTGGTTTAGTTCAATCCCAGTCTTGAAAATTCATTTTATCAATATATGCATACGAACCTAAAATTTTCTTTTTTTAATGTCCAGCAAACATGATAAAATGGCCTTTTATGTTCACATTTCCAATATAAATCTGAGGTACCTTTATACATTCTAGATAGTTTTCTGGAGTCATATTCCAATGAAACATCATGCTGTAAAAATTATTTTAGGTTATAGCATAATGTAAATTTCAATCCTTTCAACCATATAATAAAATAACAGTTGGAAGGGACCTTGGAGGGTCTTTTAGCCCAAGCCCTGCTCAGGTAGGAGACCTATACCATTCCAGACAAATGGATATCTAATCTCATCTTAAAAACCTCTGGCGATTATGTACCCATAACTTCTGAAGGCAACCTGTTCCACTGATTATTTGTTCTTACTGTTAGGAAATCTAGGTTGAATCTCTCTTTCTATCCATTATTTCTTACCTTGACCTCAGGTTCTTGGGCTATTAGATCACCCCTTCTTCTTTGTGGCAGTCTCTCAAATATTGGAAGAATGCTATCATGTCTTTCTCATGGTTCCAACAGATAAGGACGAATAAAGCAGAACTCCGAGAATTGCAAATTCTTCAAAGAACATGTTTATTAGTTACAAAGTAGCAGTACAGTCAAGAGTGAAACCAAGTCTGAATACACAAGTAACAATTTTCCAATACAAAGTTAAATGTCCCACCCATAAAACTACGCAAGCAACTACATTCCCCAATATGATTATTTGGCGGGGGTTTTATGCAACGCTCAGTCCTTAGTCTTGGGAACAGCCAATGACCTTGGTTCCCTGGGCAATCCCCCTCCCTCCACTCTAAGTGGCAACCTAGAATGAGAGGAAAAAATGGCTGCAGCCATGCTCATTTGTAGAGTTGACAGTTGGCCCCTCTCAAAAAGAAAGAGTCTCCTGTAGGGGAAACAAAAAGCACGTTAAGTATTTCCTTGAGGCTTGTAAGGATATTTATTGTAAAACTTTTTTACAATTAAAAAAGTTTCACATTGGTACATTTCACCCATGTAGCTTCTGATAGGGGATAGCCTTTCCAATGAACGAGGTACTGTAATTTTCCCTTGTACAACTTACAATCAAGAATTCATTTTATTTCATAATGTGTCTCCCCCTCTACCACCACTGCACCCAGCGGCTTCTTTGGAATAGGATTCAGACTTGGTTTAATGTCATGGTTTCGACAGACAGAGATGAATAAAGCAGAACTCAGAGGCTTGCAAATTCCTCAAAGAACATGTTTATTAGTTACAAAGTAACTACCAAGAGTGAAACCAAGTCTGAATATACAAGTAACAATTTCCCAATACAAAGTTAAATGTATCACCCATAAAACTACGCAATATGATTATTTGGCAGGCTTTTTATGGAACGCCCAGTCTTTAGTCTCAGGAGCAGCTGATGACTTTGGTTCCTACAGGATAGAAGATTATTTTGACTATCAAAGCACCTGGGCAACCTCCCTCCCTCTGTTCTATGAGAGGAAAAATAGGTGCAGCCATGTTCATTTGTAGAGCTGATAGTCTCATGAGAGGAGGTTTCAAAGTATTTCTCGCAGGACTACATGATTATGTAATAGATTTGCTCCCTATGCCATCCATCTGGTAAACTCGCAAGATTTATTTTTCTCGCCATGCACATATATACATAATCCAAACTAGACTGTGTTGTTTCTCTGTGACATATAATGTATGTGGGTATATGTATAATTCTGTATTATTTATTGATTTTTGTCATATTTATGTAGTGTATATTGGAAGTGGTGACCCTTTGAGAGCTGTTTGCAATGAAATTTCATTTTAATGTATGCTGATTAGTGTGCATTCAAAGTGACAATAAAGTTATTATTCTATGTCACCCCTAGTCTTTCTCTTAGACTAGACATAGCCAGTTCCTGTAACTGTTCATTATATGTTTTAGTCTCTGGATCTCTAATCATTTCTGTTGGTCTTCTCTAACTCTTTCTAGAGTCTCAATATCTTTTTTGTATCACAGTGACCAAAATTGGATGCAGTGTTCCAAGTGTGATCTTGTTAAAGCAATATACGATGATTCTAATACTTTGTGTGGTGTTGATATTATTTGTCTCTTGTTGTCACCTAGGACTGCTTGGCTTTTTTGGTAGCTGCAGCACACACAGTTGGATCATATTTAAGTGGTTGTCCACTAGGACTCCTAGATCCCTCTCACAGTTACTGATGTTGAGCCAATACTACCTATTTTATACCTGTGCATTTGGTTTTTCTTGCCTGAGTGTAAAACCTTACTTTTCTCACCATGAAATTGCATTTTGATGAATAGGGCCCAGTGTTCAAGTCTGTCTACATCTTTCTGGATCTTGAGCCTAACTTCTAAAGCAACCTTTCTCGGTTGGCGGACTGGAGGGAAAGGGAGAAGGAAGCTTTTTGCATGCGCACAAACACAATGGGGCTGCAAGCACACATGATGCAAATGGGCGTTGCTAACACCTGCATGACACTCGCTAGCACCAACCTGGTTTTGCCACACGGCACCCCATTTTTCACCACACATCACCCCGTTTTCTCTGCACAGCATCCCATTTCACTGCACAGTGCCCTGTTTTCATAGGGGCGGCAACGCTAGTGTGAGTAGGGGCCAGCAGACAATAGCCCAGTAGTGGGCTGCATTGCACAGGTTGGGGACTCCTGTTCTAAAGTGCTGACTATTCCTCCTAACTTGCTGTTACCTGCAAATTTGATGAGTTCCCTTCTATCGCATCTAAATCATGAATATAAATGTTGAAGAGAACTGGGCCTAAGACAGAATATTGTGGTACCCCACTGCATACCTCTTGCCATATAGATGTGGTTCCATTGAGGATTCCATGTTGAGTGAGATTTGTCAGTCAGTTATGAAGCCATCTGGTGGTGATGCTGTTTATTGCACATTTTTATGTTTCCCCCTGTTTCATCAATACATTATGTCCGAAATGTTTAGTTCATTTTATCTTTACTTGTTTGTTATTATTTCAAATTTCAGCAAAATTGTATACATTTTGACAATTATATATTTAGCATTTGTACATAATTCATCTTCAATTTCTGTCTTTTGTTGCTCGGTTCCAAATATCTTATTAACTTTGAAGACAACCTTTTTAGCATACCAAATCATTAAAAATTAAATTCATCTGATGTTCATTATTTTCTTGATTTCATCTTAAATTGTCCATGTTTTTGTTCTAATGACTCTCTATAGCAGCGGTTCTCAACCTGTGGGTCGTGACCCCATTTGGGGTCGAACGACCATTTCATGGGGGTCGCCAAACAACACAGTCCGCCATTTTCCCCCTTTTCCTTTGTTATGCTACTCCCGCTTATTCTATTGGCTTTTGAAAGCCAATACAATAGACTCAAGAGACTCTATTCTATTAGAGTTCGAAAGCCAATATAAACTAAGTAAGTTTCGGTTTCGGAGCACGTGGCAGAAAGCGAGACAGAGAACAAGCAGTAAAAAGCGAGAGAGAACAAGCAGCAGAAAGCAAGAGAGAACAAGCAAAAACAGTAAGTTTTGTCTCTGGCCTGCTGCTGAGCTTCCTCTGCTTGGCCACTGGACACCCCAGCAGCCCCAGAACACTCTGCCCCCATTTCATGCAATTTTGCAGCTGGCCCACCAGCTACAAAACACCCCGCGGCCGCCGGTGTTCCCGTAAGGCTCCTCCCCACCCCACTGGCTCAGCCTCCTCCGGTCCGTCCTTCCTCACCTGTCCCACATGGTGACCCAGCTGGTGGTTTTGGTGGTGTGGTCGATATCATAGTTGCGAGCTTCCTCCCAGCCTTTGGGCAAAGGCAGCTTCTGCCTGGGCATTTTTCCCAGCAGTAGGTGCAGTAGCGAAGAGACGGACCAAGGCCAGAGGCGAGCCAGGCTGACTGCCTGCTGTCCATCATGCTCCCCCTTCCCATCTGTTTGGCTGAGGACATGGGGGAGTGGCTGGGAGCCGCTGCCTTCCGTCCTGCTCACCCTCGCCGCCCGTTCTGCTGAAGATGTGGGGGGGACAGCTGGAAACTGCTGCCTGCCATCCTGGTCCTCTCCTCATCTGTTTGGCTGAGGACGTGGGAGGGGCGGCTGGGAGCCACTGCCTTCCATCCTGCTCGCCCTCACCGCCCGTTTGGCTGAAGATGTGGAGGGTGGCTGGGAACTGCTGTCTCCCGTCCTGCTCCCCCTCCCTGTCCATTTGGCACCGTCTGCCTTTCGCTCTCTCTCTCTCTTCACCTGGAGGGAGAGGGAGAGTGAGAGAAAGAGGAAAGAGAGAAAGAGGAAGAGAAGAGAAAGAGGAAAGAGAAAGAGAAAAGAGAGAGGGTAAAAAGAAAGTTAGAGGAAAAAGAGAAAGAGGAAAGAGAAAAAGGAAAGAGGAAGAGAGAGAAAGAGGGAGAGGAAAGAGAAAGAAAGAGAGAAGGGGAGAGGAAAGAGAAAAAGAGGAAAGAGAAAAAAGATTGAGAAAAGAGAGGAAAGAGAAAGAGAGGAAAGAGAGAAAGTTAGAGGAAAGAGAGAAAGAAAGAGAAATAAGAGAAAGAGGAAAGAGAAAGAGAGGAAAAAAGAGGAAAGAGAAAGAGAAGAGAGAGAGAGGAAAGAGAGAGAAAGTTAGAGGAAAGAGAAAGAGAAATAAGAGAAAGGAAAGAGAAAGAGAGGAAAGAAAGAGGAAAGAGAGAGAGAAAGTTAGAAGAAAGAGAGAAAGAGAAATAAGAGAAAGAGGAAAGAGAAAGGAAAGAGAAAGAAAGGAAAAAAGAGGAAAGAAAGAGAAGAAAAAGAAGAAAGAGAGAGAAAGTCCTCTCCTAGGACTTTAAATCAAAGTTATTTTTATACTTTTATTAAGACATGACAGTATCAATAATAAGTCTTAAAATGCCTCTGTATTTTAAAAAGGCATTGTTTCCAGCAGGCAACATCTGGGATCATCTGATGACATATCTTGTCAATATCTTGGAACTTAGACCACTGATTGTTTCCCAAGAATATTTTTATGGAAGAAATCATTTCTGATACACAGCCAATGATCCCCAACCCTTTTCAGAAATCTGATTAGGAAGTTCAAGCGCTCCTATTAACCATAACTGTTTTAAATAGGAATATATATTAAAAACTCAAAGGCAAGCATGACTTACAGTACAATAATGTATAATGAAATAATCTTACTAAGTAACTTTTTCTAAGTTCACACATGCAGGAATTTACAATACAAATTGTCCGAATTGATTAAATAACAATTTCTACACTGGTATCTTCCATAAGTAATGGGAAGAAAGGAGTCTATATACTATGTCCCCACCAATCTCATGGGTTGCCACTGTAATCATCCTCCATCACAAAATGCAATACATGATAAAATACTGTTGTGAGCAATAAACAACGGCATCAATGCACTTCTTTCCAACACCATGAGATACACAATACAGTCTCATTATTGTATTATGACAATTGTGGATTCCCTTGCAACAGAAATCAGCCCGAAGCTCTTAGTATAGCTGAACAACAGAGTACCATAATTCATCCATAAATACTAAACATAAATTGATGGGAAACAGCCAGTTTAGAATCAGAACAATAGTAGCAATGGAATAATCCCTAGTTACCCATAGTGACATCTGTTGTTTAACTGTTTGAACAGTCTTTTTTTTTTTCTTCACGATTCTTTCGTAGAAACTAACAGCTCACAATTATGTTGACCAAATGCATTTTGGCTCAGCAACATCATCTCACCTTTTTATGTTAACACCTGAAATAATTGAGATGATTGTGTGAGCACTGCATATCATTATATTTTATAAAAGTAGACAGAGTCCAAGGCACTCCCCACAATACATGGACAACAATGGCTTCCTTTCTTCATTTACAATAAAATAAAAATAAAACCTCTATCATGTTAACCACTCTGTGCTCTCTTCCAAATGTCACATGCTGCTGGGTAAGTTCCCATTTAAAAAAAGACAGAGAAAGGTCACAACATTCTCAGTTATGCATGAAAATGAAATCAGCTCAACTTTTACGGGACTGCTTCATTTTCATGAGTTAAGCAAAAAAGTGAATCATATCCAAATGGCATTTTGAAGCTCAGCTCCATTTTCTTGCAATTTGGAATTGAACATGTTTTGGTTTCCGTCCAACTTATTTTTGTGTCAAACAAGCATTTAGAAGATAAATGTGAGTTTGGAAAGGTTTACTTATGTACCAAGTGTGCAATTTCTATGGAAACCCTGTTACCTGCCAAAGAAATTGTTTTCATAGCCCTCCATCTTATTCAGCCAGTACAGTAAATTATAGTGTTTGAAGTTCTGATGGAAGCTCTAACGACCAGGTGACAGAGAGTGAAAAATGTCAAATATATTGCAATTGGCAACTTAATCCAAAGGTAATTGCTGTCTTTGCAGTCACTTCTTAGATAGTCCTCTCTGTAGCAAGAAAAAGATCTGAACAGCTTTTCTTTGCTACATATTTTTCTACCATATTTACACTGCTTTTTTTCTCTTAACAACAAAAATATCTAGGCATTGTATTTGGATGAAACCTTACCTTATTTTCTGAATGATAGATCTGGAAAACATTTTAAACAGAATAATTGTATTGGATTTGTTAACAATTGTAATAATAATAGCATTGTAATATGCAAAGTTCCTGTGGACTCTGTAGAATACATTTGAACATTCTCAAATTATTTTGATAAGTTGGTCAGAATTTCCCTCTAGATCAGCGGTTCTCAACCTGTGGGTCGCGACCCCATTTGGGGTCGAACGACCATTTCAAGGGGTCGCCAAACAATGCAGTCCGCCATTTTTCCCCTTTTCCTTCGTTATGCTACTCCTGCCTATTCTATTGGCTTTTGAAAGCCAATAGAATAGACTCTATTCAAGAGACTCTATTCTATTGGCGTTCGAAAGCCAATATAAACTAAGGAAGTTTTGGTTTTGGAGCACGTGGCAGAAAGCGAGACAGAGAACAAGCGGCAGAAAGCGAGAGAGAACAAGCAGCAGAAAGCAAGAGAGAACAAGCAAAAACAGTAGGTTTTGTCTCTAGCCTGCTGCTGAGCTTCCTCTGCTTGGCCACCAGACACCCCAGCGGCCCCAGAACACCCTGCCCCATTTCGTGCAATTTCGCAGCCGGCCCACTGGCTACAAAACACCCCGCGGCCGCCGGTGTTCCCGTAAGGCTCCTCCCCACCCCACTGGCTCATCCTCCTCCGGTCCGTGCTTCCTCACTTGTCCCGTGTGGTGACCCAGCTGGTGGTTTTGGTGGCGTGGTTGATATCATAGTTGCGAGCTTCCTCCCAGACTTTGGGCAAAGGCAGCTTCTGCCGGGGCATTTTTCCCAGCAGTAGGCGCAGCAGCGAAGAGACGGACCGAGGCCAGAGGCGAGCCAGGCTGGCTGCCTGCCGTCCGTCCGTCCTGCTCTCCCTCCCCATCTGTTTGGCTGAGGACGTGGGAGGGCGGCTGGGAGCTGCTGCCTTCCGTCCTGCTCGCCCTCGCCGCCCGTTTGGCACTGTTTGCCTTTCGCGCTCTCTCTCTCTCTCTTCACCTGGAGGGAGAGGGAGAGAGAGAGAAAGAGGAAAGAGAGAAAGAGGAAAGAGAAAGATAAGAGATAAGAGAGAAAGAGGAAAAGAAAGTTAGAGGGAAAGAGAAAGAGGAAAGAGAAAAAGGAAAGAGGGAGAGAGAGAGAGAGAGAGAGAAAGAGGGAGAGGAAAGAGAAAGAAAGAGAGAAGGGGAAAGGAAAGAGAAAAAGAGGAAAGAGAAAAAGATTGAGAAAAGAGAGGAAAGAGAAAGAGAGGAAAGAAAGAAAGTTAGAGGAAAGAGAGAAAGAAAGAGAAATAAGAGAAAGAGGAAAGAGAAAGAGAAGAGAGAAAGAGGAAAGAGAGAAAGTTAGAAGAAAGAGAAAGAGAAATAAGAGAAAGGAAAGAAAGAGAGGAAAGAAAGAGGAAAGAGAGAGAGAAAGTTAGAAGAAAGAGAGAAAGAGAAATAAGAGAAAGAGGAAAGAGAAAGGAAAGAGAAAGAAAGGGAAAAAAGAGGAAAGAAAGTGAAGAAAAAGAAGAAAGAGAAAGTTAGAGGAAAGAGAAAGAGAGGAAAGAGAAAGAGGAAAGAAAGAAGAGAAAGAGAGAGGGAAAGAGGAAAGAGGGAGAGAGAGAAAGAAGAAAGAGAAAAAGGGGGAGAGGAAAGAGAAAAAAGATTGAGAAAAGAAAGAGAAAAAAGAGAAAGAGGAAAGAGGAAAGAAAGAAGAGAAAGAGAGAGGAAAGAAAGAGGAAAGTGGATAAAAGAGACAGAAAGAGAAAGTTAGAGGAAAGAGGGAAAGAGGGAAAGAGGGAAAGAGGAAAGAGAAAGAGGAAAGAAAAAGAGAGAGAGAGGAAAGTGACAGAAAGACCCGTTTGACATCTAAAATGAAGATAACACTGCATATATCCTTTTTTACCTTTATTTTATATATACACACACAAAGACACACACACACACACACACACACAAACATTAAAGGTAAAAAAGGATATCTGCAGTGTTATCTTCATTTTAGATATCAAAATGGTTTTGCGGCTCCCAGTGTTTTGTTTTCGATGGGAAACAGGTCCAAGTGGCTCTTTGAGTGTTTTGGGTTGCATACCCCTGGGGTGGGTGGACTCCCACGTGCTATTAACTTTGTTAGCAAATGGGAGGGGGGTTGAACAAAGTTGCTTCATTTATTCATTCATTTATTGCACAATAAAATTATTTGAAACCAACATTTTTTGCTATTCTAATGCACAACTGCACAAATATGCATGTAATCTCTGAAGAGGCTATCACATCTGGGCTACAAAAATTTTGTTAAAGCATTCTTGTTTGCTGATATTTATTTCCTTTTATAAACTGCTTTGATTCTTCCATTTATTGTTTAAAGTGGTTTAATACTTCCATTTATTTCCTTTTATTCCCTTAAAACTAGTTTGAATCTTCCATTTGTTGCCATTTATTCTCTTAAAACTGATTTAATTGTTTTGTTTATTTCTGATCCATGAAACCTATAACCTCCATGCCATTTCTCACTCTTATTCCTTTCTGCTTTGCTTTTTATTCCCTCTCTTTCATGTACTTTCTTTTATCTTCACTGAAAGAAAATCCCTGCAGGTCCCCACTATAATCTATGGTTCAAATGAAAGCAGCCTGTTCTTATTTATTATTTACTAACTTTCTGTAAATTTTGGTCCCATATTTAAAGGCAGGATAATACATGCAGCGGCAGCACAGCATTAATGGTGGCCGGGCCTGTCTTTCTTGCCACACCCACTTGGTGGCCACGCCCACTTGGTGGCCACACCCACTTGGTGGTCACACCCACTTGGCCACGCCCCCCAGCATCCGGCGATGTAGAAACAAAAATAATTTTATGGTTGGGGGTCACCACAACATGAGGAACTGTATTATGGGGTCACGGCATTAGAAAGGTTGAGAACCTCTATAGGCTGACTATTTTTATTTACTTGCTGTTTCTTTCCTATAAAGTGCTCCCTGTGTTGAGACTCATAAAGGCATCTTTGGGCACAGACTGGATTTATACAGTGTTTATTCCATATTCTCAATAAGGCATTTCTGACATAGTGATTTTTAACATCTACATTAAACTTAATTTTATTATACCATAGAAAACTACACTAGCCAAACTTCAGATCATGCTATTCTAATTCAGAATTCTTTTATCCACACCAAATGACTAGCTCTAAAATACAGTTGTTTTTCCTCATTCCTATGCAGGATTTTCTATTTAGCTCTGTACTTTTTCTCTTACTGTACAAACCCAGATATATCTTTTTACCATTGCTTAAACAATACAGGGTTTTGTTTGCTGCTACACAAAACCAGATATGTGTAACCAAAATGAGTCCAATCATTAGTTTTGACCACTTGAATGAAAGTCTTCATTTGGTGCTTCCTCTTCTTTTTCTTTCATATTTTATAGTTTTCTCCTTGGCTTGGATTCAAGTCTATTTTATAGGCATTACTGCTGGCAATATATGTCTTTTTAGTTTCTGTCCATCTGCAGTCAGACCATGGTTTCAGGTAGCACAGGGCTGCAAACTGAAGCAAGTTTCTAGGGGCAATATATAATAAATAGCTTTACCCAGGACCCAACCCAGTAAAGTTCATCAAGGCGGATACCAGTATATAGAAAGAAGTATTTTAGTCATTTCAGTGAAGCACAGTCATACATAATTTGGCATTTTAACCTTGAGAGATATGTAAAAGGATGTTTGGCTTCATAGTGGCAGCACCAATAGCATATGTATAGAATCTAATTTTTATGTATCCTATCACTAGCATTGGGAAAGGTAGCAATTAGATAAACTATTATTATATTTTAATACTTTGTTGTACACTGACCAGAGTCCCTTTCTGAGGGAGATGAATAGTTGAAAAATGTGAAAATTAAACAAACAAACAAATACACACACACACACACACATACATACATACATACATACATAGATACATACATACATACACACATAGCTTTCTAGTTCAGAACATTGTTTTCTGATCCAGGATTTCTGCCTTGACTACTGTAGATAGACATTTATAGCCAGCATGGTGCTTTCTGGTCTGTGATACACAAATTCACCCTCAAATAATGAATATTTTCTTCAGATCTAAATTTCACCAGATGAAATTATAATCAGTCTACCACATGGCAGGGAAGAAAAGGGTTTGTGAATGTCTATCTTGAAAATAACTTAAAATAAATGTAGTTTGGAAATACACTGTTTCCACTGTATCAACACTTCAATAATAATTTAACTCACAAGGACATTTTCTTTCATTAAAATCAATTACCCAAGCATGATGTAGTGATTTATCAAGGCAGAAGAGTACATATTTCTGTATTTTGTCAGCTTTTATGTAGTGCTGCAAAACTTCTCTTTTATGATTCACTCCATGATAAAGTAAATATCTAAGAGTGCCTTTTTTTTTTTTTTTGCAAAATACTCAAAAGGCTTTTAATGGTACTTTAAAATGTACGAGAAAACTCAATTTCCTAACATGGACTTTACCTTCATTTAATAAACTTCTAATATAGCCTTAGGTGTTTTCTCTTGAGGCAGCCTGGTCTCCAACCAAATATTACAGATAGTAATTTGATTATCAGTAAGTGTTCAAGCAGGCAAAGGTAATTAATTAGTCATCCTGAAGTCTTCATCCTATTCAAAACACATAGCACAGTATTTTTTTTGTTTTTGCCAGCAATGTATTATCAGTCACCACTTGTTATTTTCTATGCATCAATGAATATAAACATGTAGAATAAAATTGTATGTGCATGAATGGTTTTATATAATTTTAAGAAATCGTTAACAAGATTGAAAGCAATACAAATTTAGAAAAGAAGCAAAATAAAAAGGGGATGGGAGAAGAGGAAAGATATTATAAAGAAGTTGCTTTTGATCTTTTCAACAGTGATTATAAATGCATTTAATCCTCTCTATCCAAGTGTTGGAACAGCTCTTATTTCCAATATATATATATATGTGTGTGTGTGTGTGTGTGTGTGTGTGTGTGAGTTTTTTGAGGTTTTCACGAGTGTTTCTATGTAGGTCTTTGGTTATTCGGGTTTTCTCCCATGTAAAATTGGAAGTGTCTTGGCGATGTTTCAATGAAGTCCCATTCGTCATCTTCTGGCTGGTGTTTTCAGCTTCATGCTTCTAGGAGCAATGTGTGATCATAGCTATTTCTTCCTTTTAACTGCCAGTGGGGGTATAAACTGATTGGGTGGGAGTTTGGCTGTATTCTGATTGGGTAAAGGCGTATTCTGATTGGTTAGGGGCTTGTCTGTGCTCTGATTGAATGGGGGTGGCTGTGCTCTGATTGACTGGGGGAGTGTTCTGTTTGGGTGGGGGCTTCGTTGTGCTCAGGTTAGTCTGAGGTGCAGGTGGATGTGAGATGGTGAGCTGCATTGCTGTTGTTTGGCTTCGTGATCATAGGCATGCCTCATTTTCATGGTGGGTGTCAGTTTGCTTCATTAATGGATTGGAGGGGTTTAAAGTGGCTAATGATGCAGCTGTAGTCTAGCTTCTGGTTTGTGATCATGCCTCATCATCGGTGTGGGTTTTGGTTTGCTTTATGCATGGATGTATGGTGGTGACATCTTGTGTGGTTTTCGTGAGTGTGGGTCTGGTGTCATTCTTTGTGTTAGGGACTTGTTTGTCAATAAGGGTGGGTTTGTCAATAAGGGTGGGTGTTATTGTTCAATAACACAATCTTCGATCTCCGGGAGAGGTATAAACCAGTTGTTTATTGCTAAAAAGATATTTAAAAACAATAAAAACAACTATTTACAATGTTAAAAGAAACAACTTAGCTTTTGCTGGTCCCCTGCCAGCATCCTCAGAGTGGGGCTCAGGGGTGGGGAGATTCTTTTTATACACCTTGCTGATCTAACTGCTTATTCTTTGCCCGTGTGATAGGGCCATCCTTCCTGAGTAACTGTAATTGCCTTGGTTGCCCTGCCTTCTTTTTTTTGCACTCCAATTCCACACTTTTCCCCTCTCTCATCCTTGTCAATCTCCTCCCTCCCAACACCATTGCTGCCGCTGTCCTCTCTAACTGCTCCCTCCTGCTCATTCCCGGCTGCGCATTCAGACCATTTGGATTGAAAGATTAAAAGGTTAGTTTATTTTTTAAAAAAAATAAAGTTATGATTTTTGTACAGATAATAGTTTCTCAGTGCATGTGTGTCAAATTATATCTTTTTGCTTCTGGAAAGAAGACTGTTCCAAATATTGATTTTTTTTCTTATCTTATCTAAGAACTCAGTTTTGACTCTCTTTGTCTTCATTAATGGAATTTTTCTGCATGTAGCAATAATTTTCAGGCTCAGATAATTAAAAAAATAAGGTATCATTCATTGTAATTTTGAACAATATATACCCAGTAGATTTTCCTGTGACAAACAAGCAAAAACCTTCCAACTTTCTAGTATTGCTCTGTCTACTTTAGCTCCTCTTTCTATATACCTCCACATTAAATCTCCATAGGTTTCACTGCAACCTGAACCTCTCCAGTCTAAAATGATTGCAGAAACTTTCAGAATAGGTTTCCATAAATTCTATAAGTTCCATAAGTTATCTTGGCAGGATCTCATGTGCATTAAGCCTATATGTCATAGTAGTATCACTCACCCATAAAGCAATAGGCAACTACTCGAGTATGTAATAACTTAATTCATAGAAACAGCTATGGGGGAAATGCCATGGCAACTATATATCACTTAAATAGTGAATCTGACTTATAATTCTTTAAATGAAAGAAATCCTGTACTATTTTCATTATATAAAGAAATTTCCCAACTCCTGCCATGGCCCATTCTGTAACTTACCTGCTGTTAAATTGTATCTGAAATGCATCAAGATTGCTCTTTGATGAGCAGCCAAGAAGTAAATTACTCTTTTTGCCCTTTTCCCATCCCATCCTTTTAAAATCCAGTTTGGCAGCTGCAATAGTTCTTTGTTTCTATTTTCAGCTAGAAAATACTGTGGCATGTTGTAATAGCGTTTTTATTTTCTCTCTAACCCTCCAGGCCATATATTAACAGCAACTTCAAAATAAGAAAACTGAAAATAAAATCTTAAATTTAACATGCTGCTCCAAATAACTGGTAAGTCTGATGAAAGGAAATAGATTCCATCGCAAAATAAGATCAAAGGTCTTTCACTCATGGGGAGGCGGCTGGGAGCCACTGCCTTCCGTCCTGCTCACCCTCGCCGCCCGTTCTGATGAAGATGTGGGGGGGACAGCTGGAAACTGCTGCCTGCCATCCTGGTCCCCTCCCCATCTGTTTGGCTGAGGACATGGGAGGGGCGGCTGGGAGCCGCTGCCTTCCGTCCTGCTCGCCCTCGCCACCCGTTTGGCTGAAGATGCGGGGGGGGGCGGCTGGTAACTGCTGTCTCCCATCCTGCTCCCCCTCCCTGTCCGTTTGGCACCGTCTGCCTTTTGCTCTCTCTCTCTCTCTCTTCACCTGGAGGGAGAGGGAGAGGGAGAGAAAGAGGACAGAGAGAAAGAGGAAGAGAAGAGAAAGAGGAAAGAGAAAGAGGAAAGAGAGAGAGAAAAAAGAAAGTTAGAGGAAAAGAGAAAGAGGAAAGAGAAAAGGGAAAGAGGGAGAGAGAGAAAGAGGGAGAGGAAAGAGAAAGAAAGAGAGAGGGGGAGAGAAAAGAGGAAAGAGAAAAAGATTGAGAAAAGAGAGGAAAGAGAAAGAGAGGAAAGAATGAAAGAAGAAAGAGAGAAAGAAAGAGAAATAAGAAAAAGAGGAAAGAGAAAGGAAAGAGAAAGAGAGGAAAAAAGAGGAAAGAGAAAGAGAAGAGAGAGGAAAGAGAGAAAGTTAGAGGAAAGAGAAAGAAAAATAAGAGAAAGGAAAGAGAAAGAGAGGAAAGAAAGAAGAGAGAGAGAGAGAAAGTTAGAAGAAAGAGAAAAAGAGAAATAAGAGGAAAGAGGAAAGAGAAAGGAAAGAGAAAGAAAGGAAAGAAAGAGGAAAGAAAGAGAAGAAAAAGAGGAAAGAGAGAAAGTTAGAGGAAAGAGAGAGAAAGTTAATGGAAAGAGAAAGAGAGGAAAGAGAAAGAGAAGAGAGAGAGGAAAGAGAGTGGGAAAGAGGAAAGAGAGAAAGAGAAAGAAGAAAGAGAAAGAGGGGGAGAGAAAAGAGAAAAAAGATTCAGAAAAGAGAAAGGAAAGAAAAAAGAGAAAGAGGAAAGAGGAAAGAGAGAAGATAAAGAGAGAAGAAAGAAGGAGGAAAGAGGATAAAAGAGACAGAAAGAGAAAGTTAGAGGAAAGAGGAAAGAGAAAGAAAGGAAAGAAAAAGAGAGAGAGAGAAAAGTGACAGAAAGACCCTTTTGACATCTAAAATGAAGATAACACTGCATATATCCTTTTTTACCTTTATTTTATATATACACACACAAAGACACACACACACACACACACACACACACATTAAAGGTAAAAAGGGATATCTGCAGTGTTATCTTCATTTTAGATATCAAAAGGGTTTTGCGGCTCCTAGTGTTTTGTTTTCGGTGGGAAACAGGTCCAAGTGGCTCTTTGAGTGTTTTGGGTTGCATACCCCTGGGGTGGGTGGACTCCCACGTGCTATTAACTTTGTTAGCAAATGGGAGAGGGGTTGAACAAAGTTGCTTCATTTATTCATTCATTTATTGCACAATAAAATTATTTGAAACCGACATTTTGTGCTATTTTAATGCACAACTGCACAAATATGCATGTAATCTCTGAGGAGGCTATCACATCTGGGCTACAAAAATTTTGTTAAAGCATTCTTGTTTGCTGATATTTATTTCCTTTTATAAACTGCTTTGATTCTTCCATTTATTGTTTAAAGTGGTTTAATACTTCCATTTATTTCCTTTTATTCCCTTAAAACTAGTCTGAATCTTCTATTTGTTGCCATTTATTCTCTTAAAACTGATTTAATTGTTTTGTTTATTTCTGATCCACGAAACCTATAACCTCCATGCCATTTCTCACTCTTCTTATTCCTTTCTGCTTTGCTTTTTATTCCCTCTCTTTCATATACTTTCTTTTATCTTCAATGAAAGAAAATCCCTGCAGGTCCCCACTATAATCTATGGTTCAAATGAAAGCAGCCTGTTCTTATTTATTATTTACTAACTTTCTGTAAATTTTTGTCCCATATTTAAAGGCAGGGTAAACATGCATTAAAATACATGCAGTGGCAGCACAGCATTAATGGTGGCCGGGCCTGTCTTTCTTGCCACGCCCACTTGGTGGCCATTCCCACTTGGTGGTCACACCCACTTTGTGGCCACACCCACTTGGCCACGCCCTGGCACCCGGCGATGTAGAAACAAAAATAATTTTATGGTTGGGGGTCACCACAACATGAGGAACTGTATTATGGGGTCACGGCATTAGAAAGGTTGAGAATCACTGCTCTAGATTGACTCCAGATTTTTTTTTAACTTCCTACTGCTTTCTTGCTTCTAATGGTGGGCAGAAGTAATGCTTATATACTTAATATTGTTTGAATTATCAATAATGCCTAATGTAATATAAGAATCCAAGATCTTGTAGATATTTAAGGTGAAAATCTTTTAATAAATATATTTCTGCACAGGTAGTCCTTAGTAATTGCCTTGGACAGCAACTGTGCACAAATGCAATGGTATTAAAATAGACATTTGAAAATCATTTTATGACTAATGCATTCATTTAGGCCAATGAAAGCTTTTAGTGGGGATTTGATTACGGTCTGATAAATTTCAGGCAGCAAATGTCAGCCAGAGAAAGGTTCCAATCAACAAATTAAGGTCACAAAGATCACTTGTTCATTTATAGTTAGAACTTATAAGACAAGCACTGTGCTACAAGCTTTTCAAGAAGATATGGTGTGATTAAGCAATCTCCCTGCCCTGTGAATGGGAAAAAATGACTCAAGCACAGAACGCTGTAGGAGAGAAGTTTATCTGAATGAAGTCACAGCAACTAGTGATCATTGTCACATGTTCACTTAGCGACCATTTTGCATAACAGCTGAATTGTCAGAACCAATTACAGTTACTAAACAAGGATTACCTTCACTGGGAACAACTTACATTATTCCAGATAGCCAGGATATCCAAAATAAAATCATTCTTTTTTGCCTTGTCAGCCTCAGATTTTTTTGATTGCTCGATTTCTGGGATTGAGGTTGGCATCTAGGCCTACCAAAATGCCTCAAAAATTCCAAAAGTCACTAAACGACCATGAAAGAGATTGAACACTTTTCTGAGATCTATAGATTATCCAGGTTTTGGTAGTTCTGGTATGGCAGCCCAGTAGGAATCCATGCAAATTCAAGAATAGTTTAGTTGGTTAGGCAGAACAAAGAAATCTGTCTGGAAAGGAAGTGGACAAGGCAAATGGCTGAAACATGAAGTGAGCTTCCAAGCTGTTCTCACATACATTAAAATTTATCAGTAGAGCAGGTCATAGTGCTAGTAAAAAGGGATAAAAATGGAAAGATAAAAATGAGAAGGAAATTGGGAGTAAAAACAAATAGACAGTTTGTATGTGTGGGAAAAAGTTTGTGTGTGTGCTTTTATGCATGTACAATCCGATGTATATGTCACAGACGGTCAGTCTTACCTGGAAGAGACTGAAATATTTTTAACCATAGATGCATTTATACAAATTATATTAAGTAGATTCCTTACAAATGTACAATAATCTTTCATGCTATCCTGTGCCTTTGTTACGTTGAAGTGTTTTGCCTTATCTTGAAATGCAGAAGTTACTCTGAAGTTACTCTGCATTTCTACAATGGACAATGAGGGTATAGGATAATTTCTTGATAGAACATTTTGTCCAGTGCTGTCATTTCAGTATTAGATTACTTTTAAGTTTGTTTCATTGTTTCTCCTGACTATTTCTTTCAAATCCAGTTTAAAACGGAAGAACCTTGAATGTAAGGTACTACATTCTAGGATGCTCCTTTATAAACCTAATAAGGTATTACATTCTGAAAGAAAACATTAGATCCACCAAAAAACAACATTAAATCCAGGGCTGATGCTTCTAGCTAGCACTACACTTCTCTTTAAAGATTTCTCTTGCATTCATCATTGACAAAGAACAGCCAGACAACATTAGGGGAAAAAATGGCATTTGATAATTTTTGGATAGTGAGACAGATGCATCCTCCTGTGAAAAAATAAAGGCTAGATTCAGTCACTGATAATGTTGAGATAGGAGTCCTGAAATTTATTCTACATCAGGGGTCCCCAACCCTGAGTCCATGGACCAGTACCGGGCCGCAACATGCCAGCAACCAGTCCACACAAACAAGCAAAGCCCCATCCGCGGGATGCAGGCAGCACACAAAACCACACACTCTCCAGTCTGCAAAAAAACCTCTCTCCGTGGAACCAGTCCTTGGTGCCCAAAAGATTGGGGACCTCTGTTCTACATGGCTGAGTCTTAAACATGTTGCCCCTTATTATATCACACTATAAATAAGAGAACACACACACACACACACACACACACACACACACACAAATGCAGATTATAATATGTATTATAGATATACTAATCATGGCTGTTTTAATTTCTAGAAACCATGATGCTCATTATACCTGTTATCATCACTTTTAAAATCATTTAAATAAGAGGGCCATTATATCTCCTTTTAATAAAGGAGCATTTACTGGCTGGATTCCTTTCCTGACGTCACACAGAGTTTGTAACCATTTTGGGGAAGGGGATGGTCCTTAGGAGAGAAATATCTACCACTAACTAGGATTGAATTCTCAAACTTCCGAGTGGGAAGCAAGTGTCTTCATCACTAAGCCACAACACTCTATATTATATTGCTGACTATGTCACTGAATGTCAAAGCAGATTACCAACAAACATGCAAGAATAAAATAAACTATATTTATATATACTATACAAATATCAAATTATATTTGTAAAAAAAGATGGAGAAAAGGAAAACAGAAGTAAAATACTCAATCATTTAGTATAGAGCAGTGGTTCTCAACCTTTTTCAGGTTGAGACCCCACTTGCCCCGCCCATGCGTGGCACGACCCCGGCGTGCGCACGCACGCACACATGTGCGTCGGGCCGATTTGTGCATGCGCAGCGCGCGCGCGACAAAAAAAACAAAACAAAATGGCGGACCATGACGGGCCGATCCACGCATGCGCGGCGCGCACACGACGGCCCGAACTGCGCATGCATGGCGCGCGCACGATGAAAAAAACAAAACAAAATGGTGGACCGCGATGGGCCAATCCGCGCATGCGCGGCGCATGCGCGACAAAAAAAATGGCGTACCGCGACGGGCCAATTGGCGCATGCGCGGCGCGTGCACGACGAAAAAAACAAAAAAAAACAAAAAAAATAAAATGGCGGACCGCAGTGTCCAGCGACCCCCGCGAAACGGTCATTCGACTCCAAATGGGGTCGCGACCCATAGGTTGAGAACCGCTGGTATAGAGAAAAACTAGGTGAATTGACCTAGTAGGTGCCTCATGAATTCCAGGAAACAGAATGCTTCTGTAGGGCACACCAGGTGGCAACTCTTGGCACATGCAGTAGGATTGGATTGCCTTAGTGATATACAGGTAGTTCTCAGCTTAAAACAGTTCATTTAGTGGCCATTACAACAGCAATGAAAAAAGTGACTTATGACCATTTTTCACATGGTCAGTGATTTACACTTGGGTGTTCTGCAACTGGTTCATATTTATGGCTGTTGCAGTGCCCTGGAGTCATATGATCCCCTTTTGTGATCTTCTGACTAACAAAATGAATGGGGAAACCAAATTCACTGAACAATGGTGTTGCTAGTTTAATAACTGCAGTGATTCACTTAACAAATGTGGCAAGAAAGGTCATAAATTGAGGCAAAACTCACTTAACAAATTTCTCACTTAACAACATAAGGGAAGATATGCTAGTCAGAACAAATATGAGCCTTTTATCCAAGTCTTCAGACCATATAAACTAGACTGTACAATTTGTTCATATGCTGAACTGAATATTTTAGTATGCAATGCATATAAATAATGTACAAATTAGCATGAAAGCAATTTTATCCTTGAAGGGCTACAAATATCTGTCTTTAGCAGGGCTTTGAGAGTTTTAACACTGGATTTTTTAGGTCAGATGATAATAAAAACTTAACTACTTTAAAGAGCTTTGTTGCATGGTTATTTCGGAATGCAGTGAAAGTCATAAAGTTAGCCTCCATGCAGATTTATCTACAATAATATACAATAAGTATGATTATATACAGTAATTCTATATAAATATTATTATGTTTGAAATGTATTTATTTTTGTCCTCTATTTTCTTCATTTGAATGCATGACTGGAAGTCCTTCCCAAACAAAAAAAAATAAATTATAAGCTGTCAGGGAAAAAGCTTGAATTCATGGAGAAAAGGCTCCTAAATAATAGAGCTAGAACTGACTGAATAAACTTTGTAAAACTTTTCTAAAATCAAAATTGTTGCTTCTCTGCATCCAGCTAAAAGCAAGATCAAAATATGTACTTCACTTGAGGTCAAGAAATACACCAATATCATCTTTGAAATTTCTGTTGTCTCTACTGTATGTGGTATTTGTAATAGTAATGACCTCAGGAGGCAGAGCAAAGAGATGCAACCAACAGAACATTCAGATTAAAAAAAAAAAAATCTTGTCTCACAGCAGGAATGTGGGTGGGACAAGCAGTTCAGAAGAGACCCACCCTAATTTCTTGGCAACAAGGGAAAAATGTTCTATCAGACTTTCAAGATTCTGTTAATGTAACCTTACAACAAAATAAAATAAGCTCATCTGGGTTACTTCTATATATGATAATGGCAATGAGACTTATATACTCAAAGATGGAATGATTTACACATATTTTCAGTGAAAGAAAGGATGGTGAATGAGGTGAAATTGGTAGAGATGGTGAAATTGCCAGCCTTGATGAAAGAAAGAAAAGACTTTTGATCAATTGTATTTCTACTTAAACCACTTTTGGACTTTTTTTTATGAGAAACTGAAAGAAATGAAAAGTTTATTTTGGAATTTGATGATTAGAATTATATGGCACAATGGAAATGGTATAGAGAAATGTTAACTGTAGACTAAGAATCTGATGTATTTAGTATATATCTGTAGCAAAAAAAAAGTTTAAAAGTCTTTTTTCCATCTTTTTCTATGTTTCTTGGCCAAGAGAATGGCTTGGAAAAAGATGTTTCATTGGATCTACAAAAGAAACTAAATGATGTTTTAAAATTCAAAGTGACTTGCTACCAGGACTGAAAAGATGAAGCCTTATGGATTTCTCTATAGATGAGAGATGAAATATGGGATAAACAGATAATTGTTTGTAACCTTAGAGGGGATAAAGAGCCACCGAGTTTATTTATATTTGTGACGAAAGTTGAAAGTTGCTTCTTTTTCTCTTCTTCTTTTTTTTCTTTTTTCTTCTTTTTCTTTGCACTTTTTATTCTTTTCCTCTTTCTTTTTCTTTAACTTTAGTCTGTATTAGATTTTACTATTATAATAAAATTGATAAAATTATATATATCTTACACATCAGTACATCTACAAAAATAATTTCTTTTCAATTTTCTTGAGCTGAACTCTCATTACAGATGTATTTTTCAGATTAAAGTCTCTATGTGAATTTTTACATAATGATTGATAAAAGGAAAAGAAAAACAATATGGTCTGATTTTAAACAATTGGTCATAAAAGTTGTTACTGTCTCCTTTACAGTTCTACATTTAAAAAAAACTGTTTATCTTATATACTTAAAATGTTTCTATATTGTCCTGGATTTTCTGCCATCAAGTTGGCTTACAGATTAAAATAAAACCTTTACAAAGCATATTATATTTACAATACTAATAGACTAAGCCTAATATAAAATTAGAGTCCTTCAAAATGCTCAAAAACCTTTCTAATGTCAGCATTGGCTGGAAACATTGGGATTAACTTTCCCCTTGTTAAAAATATAAACTTCATAACAACACTTTATGTCTATTGATGTTTAACGTTTACGGAAAAAAGTATTCTAAATGATTACAATATTGTTGTTGTTATCTACTTTGAATTCTTAGGAGAAAAGATGCAGCTTAAACATTTCCACATAAAATAAGCATTTTAAATAAATTAACTTCACATATTGCTGCAGGGAAATGCAAATTTCATTTTGAAATGATAGGGTGAATTGATGATTTAATGTGTGAAACTACATAAGTAGTGTACAATTAGAAAACTGACTATATCTTAGAGGTGCATTTATATTGAATTATTAATCTTAGCAGAGCTGTTAAATGCATTTGTGAGGTTTCAGTAAGTAGTTCATATTTAATTAACATGATACGTTTTATTTTTAGGGCTTGCTTTCTTCTACAACATAGACTGACCTGAAATAAGTTAATTTATTTATTCAATGACACAAGAAACTTTTATGAAGATAATCTAAAAGGATTGTTATTATAATTATTTTTTCTTAATAACTTATCAGTGAATTACTATAGCAATATTGAGAGACAGAGGGTTATTTTATTTATCTTTACCTATAATCACTAAATTGCTGGATTTGTTAGTCCTATATTACACCTATATTAATCTAATACTAATAGTTTGATATACAGTATTTACATCCTCAAATGAAGCAAATCTCTCAGACATTTAAGAAATTCTAAACACCAAATAAAATCCCACTTTTTACAACTCTTCTCCTTTCCTTTCCTTTCCTTTCCTTTCCTTTCCTTTCCTCTCCTCTCCTCTCCTCTCCTCTTTTCTATTCATTCCCTACCTATAGGAAATACATAAGGGTTGAATACCTGATAGCCTATAAACCATTATATTATACCATATACATAAACATTGGTATCAGCATTCAAAGTAATCCATAAATTATCTGCCTATAATCATTTGTGTCAGCTCCAACTATACATTATTCACAAGAAAGCCCAGTGACTGCAATATTAGCAAAGATAAAGGACATCTTGAGAAGTTCAAAAGGACATTCTTATGGGCAATATATTTAAATACAATTAATAAAAGGTAATGCATACTTGGTGAAACTTTGCTCTAAACATTTCACTGTTTCAGTTCATTCCTGCATCCAGTGAAGCCATTTCTGTTAGTGCAGATTTTTTTTTAATGGGGTTTTTCTTGGTTTTTAAATTTATCACTAGGGATATATTTTAGTTTTATTTACTTGTGGAATTTAGGTAATCAAGTGCAAAAACAGCTATAGGTACAACCTCTTCCCACTCCCAAGAAAAGGGAACAGGGAAGATTTCTACAAAGGTCAGTCATGCCCATAAAATGGATGGGTTTTGTTCTTGATGAGAACAGTTTGAAAAGAATAAGAATCCCCAAATCACATGGATTGGGGTAGATGTCAAGGGACAAGCATACATAGGAGCAGAATAGTAGTGGAATAAAAGTTGCAGACAAAGAAATATCCTGATTCACATGATAGAGCATCATTCTGCTAAAATATAAGTTAGGAATGTAAGATATATTAAAAGTTGAAATGAGAGAGGGAAAAGACCCGTCTTATCTAGAGAAAGAGAAATGTGAGTGATAAGTTGTTTATACCATGTTCTTGTAATGAGTTGAGACTTTGACAGAGAATTTTATCCATTGGCACCAACGGTTATGGCCAAAATCTCCTTATGAAAACACCATAGCTCCCGTACTATGGAAAGAATTGACAAGAAAGGGATGCAAAAGGAAAGAGATTCATCACAGACTGGATTGGAAAAATACAGCTTGCAGGGCAGCCTCAAAAGGATCAGCCTGTACATTTTAATAGAATGTGAATGAGATGATAGGTGAAAAATGCATGTATTATTCAGTTCAACAATATATTAAGTGTTAGAATCCCACTTAAAAAACCTTCTCAGCTAAGTGAATCAATAATGTAATCAGTGTAGCAATTTAAAAAAAATACAGTAAAAACTGACAAATGTCCAAAAAAATTCAAAAAGCATCTTTGATGGCACGGGAAGATTCCCCAAACAGAATAGATTCTACTTTAGATGACTCCATCTAAATTCCTTTCAGATAAATGTAGTAATAAAATAGTCCAATGCAAACAGATCAAAGACATATTTCGTTGTAGAGGCTTTAATCATGGAGTGTTAAATTACTTGAAATTAGCAAGTAAATGAGCAAATCAACACTGCCCTGCATCCAAAAAACATGAGAATTGACCAATTGACAATGGCTGGAAACTGACCAAGAGAGAAACAACCTGGAATTAAGGAGAAACTTCCTAACAGTGAGGATAATTAACCATGGAACAGATTGCCTTCAGAAATCGTGGGCCCTCTATCACTGGAGGTTTTTAAGAAGAGACTAGAAAGTCACTTGTCTGAAATGGTATAGGTTCTCCTGCTTGAGCAGGGGGCTGGACTAGAAGACCTCCAAAGTCCCTTCCAGCTCTATTCTATTCTATTCTGTTCTGTTCTGTTCTGTTCTGTTCTGTTCTGTTCTGTTCTGTTCTGTTCTGTTCTGTTCTGTTCTGTTCTGTTCTGTTCTGTTCTATGTGACTTTACCATTTATTCAACTTCCCATAAATAGAATGAAAGACAGTTAAATACTAGTGTCCTCCTTCACGTGAACCAAATTATAAGTCCCCTGCCCAACATCCAACTTCGTAAAATGAGGTTCCTTCTGTGGTTGTTTCAGGAGTTTGGAAGCCAAGGAAAGATTGCACAGTACCAGAGCTAATCACGGGCTATATGGATGGAGTCATACTTAACTGAAAAAGTAGGAGTGGTGCTAGGGGAAGAGAGAGGATGGATAAAGCCTTTTTATAAGATCTTATTGATAAGTCATTTTATGCAGGGAAATATACTATTGACACTGGATAGCAAACATTTGCAATAATCTGCCATCTAGGGATGAACCGATGGTATAGTCATATAATCATCTCTGGGAGGAGTAGGATTTGTGCTATTCCGTTTCCCAAACCTTATTTGACAGGCAAGGTAGGAGAAAACTCTCACTATGGGATTATGATAATTGGACATTAAGGTATTGTAGGCTTGCATACTGAAGAATAAAAGTTTATGTTTTCCTGACCGCAGTAATTCTGAAATTTAGTCCATTATCAAAATTATTTCAAAATATATGGAAAGACCAAATTAAGATTCAGTGACTGTGATGATTTATGATGCAGAATAGTTGAAGTTTTTTGGTGCTTTGTTGGCATCTTGATCTTTTGATTCCCATTCACTCCCCTTCAACCAGCTTTACTGCCATTTGTAAATATCTATATAATCTTGAGAATGTTTAATTGAAATTTTCTAAATTTCAATTCTGCTTGATTAATGATCCAAGTACATTTCTTCCCTTGTATCTTTTGTAAATGGGAATATTACCCAGTGAAGCTCTATGGAACGATATACTTAGTATTCATACTCAGCCTCTGGTATGTCCATTAGGACATTGTCTAGAAAGTAATTATTAGTCAGTGTAAACAATTGTGAGAGAAATAATATATCTATAATTTGATTTAATGGGATACATTCTTTCATGCTTTATGTATTATAATGTAATTGAGGCAAATGATAACATTCTTCACATTTCCTCCAATGGACTATATAACCAAGTAATGATCATGTCATCATATTGCCAAATTAGATTATGTGACAGTGTCAATCATAAAGGCCAAATAACTTGAGAAACATCAGAAGGTAAAAGCAGATAACAGAACAAGAATATTTTTTCAATCTATGTAAGAAAAAGTGTTTGAAAATGTTTTCCAAATACAGTGAATTGGCACAGTTTGTATTCCAACTAAGGTCAAGCATTTCTATTTTAATTGCATACTGACCTATTTAAATAAATTATCAGTCTCATTCTTTTATTTACCTTGGCCTGGTTCATTGTAGTTTCCTTGGCCATAAAATCCAATTATATTTTTTTCTTTTGCATTGTCAACTTTGGCATTCTAATCTCCAACTACCAAGCAGCATATTTTGATTGTATGTTCTGTCAATCTGTGATTGAACCTGATCATAAATTATCAATCTTTTATTCTTCTGCATCAGTGGTTGATAAATTTAAATAATTATCATGTTAAAGGTTTGTCCACAAAATATAATTAGTATTATTTGGTCATTTATTTGTACCCAATTATTGTCTTTCCTAGATCCTTCTTGACAATGAAAAAGCCATTCCTCTTTTGATTTTTCTATCCAGATTAGCAAGTGATATGATATTCAAACTGAAAATATCCAATTACAGTCCATTTCATTTCAATATCTAAGCTGTCAATGTATAATTGATTCATTTATTTTTTACTGCTTTGAGTTTTCCTTTATACAATACATTTCCCACTCTAATTCTGTTTTCGTATTTTCATTTCCTGCATAGCAAGATCAATTAGACTTCCACAAGTTTTAATCTGGACCTATCAGAAACACTGTTAATACTCCACTCTTCCTCTGCAATAGGATCTTTTTCAACATTTCCTTAGTAGCATGGTGAGCACTATCTGGGTTTCAGGAGCCCATCATACAACACTCTATTGTTAATTGTCAAAAATTGTCGAAAATAACAAAAACAGCTTCTTTCAGCACATAAGAAACAAGAAAAAAAGTGAAGGAAATGATTGGTCCATTAGTGGGTGAAAGTGGGAGAACTATTTAACTCATTTTTCACATCTGTCTTTACACAAAGGGAAAAAACAGACCAACCTATCAAAAATAATGCCATAAGAAACAGAATAGAAATACAAGTTAAGATAGGCAAGAAAATGGTAAGTGAGCACCTCTCCAGCCTAGACGAGTTCAAATCACAAGGACCAGATGGATTACACCCCAAGGTTCTCAAGGAACTGGCAGATGTGATCTCAGAACCATTGAACTATATTTTTCAAAGATCCTGGAGCACTGGGGAACTACCAGAGGACTGGAAAAAAATCTTCAAAAAAGGAAAAAAAATGGATTCAGGAAATTACAGACCTATCAGCCTGACTTCAATACCTGGGAAGATTCTGGAAAAGATAATCAAACAACGAATCAGTGAACACCTAAGGCAAATAAAGTCATTACTAAAAACCAACATGGGTTTGTTAAAAACAGATCATGCCAGACAAATCTTATTGCATTCTTTGACCAAGTGACAAAATTAGTGGATCAGAGAAATGCTGTGGATATAATTTATTTGGACTTCAGTAAGGCATTTGACAAAGTAGATCACAACCTACTACTTGATAAGATAGAAAAATGTGGGTTAGACAGCATCATCACCAGATGGATCCATAGCTGGCTGACCGGCCATACTCAGTATGTGGTCCTCAACGGAACCACATCTACATGGTGTGTAGTTGGGTGCCCCAGGGCCCTGTTCTAAGCCCAGTGCTCTTCAACATCTTCATCAACAATTTGAACAAGGGGATAGATGGGGAACTCATCAAATTTGCAGACGACACCAAGCTGGCAGGAATAGCCAACACTCCAGAAGACAGGTGTAGGATACAGAAAGATTTGGACAGACTTGAAAACTGAGTGTTATCTAACAAAATGAAATTCAATGGTGAAAAAAGTAAGGTTCTACATTTAGGCAAGAAAAACCAAATGTACAGGTATAGTATAGGGGATACCTTGCTCAATAGTAGCAACTGTGAGAGAGATCTCAGAGTCCTAGTGGACAATCATTTAAATATGAGCCAGCAGTGTGCTGCAGCTGCCAAAAAAGCCAACACAGTGCTAGGCTACATTAACAGAGGGATAGAATCAAGATCACGTGAAGTATTAATACCACTTTACAATGCCTTGGTAAGGCCACACTTGGAATACTGCATCCAGTTTTGGTCACCACGATGTAAAAAAGAAGTTGAGACTCTAGAAAGAGTACAGAGAAGAGCAACAAAGATGATTAGGGGACTGGAGGCAAAAACATATAAGGAACGGTTGCTGGAATTGGGTATGTCTAGTTTAATGAAGAGAAGGACGAGGGGGGACATAATAGTAGTGTTCCAATATCTCAGGGGCTGCTACAAAGAAGAGGGAGTCAAGCTATTTTCCAAAGCGCCTGAAGGCAGGACAAGAAGCAATATATGGAAACTAACCAAAGAGAAAAGCAAACTAGAACTAAGGAGAAACTTCCTGACAGTTAGAACAATTAACCAGTGGAACAACCTGCCTCCAGAAGCGGTGTATGCTCCAACACTGGAAGTTTTTAATTAGAAACTGGACAGCCATTTGTCCAAAATGGTATAGGGTTACCTGCCTAAGCAGGGGGTTGGACTTGATGACCTCCAAGTTCCCTTCCAACATTATTATTATTATTATTATTATTATTATTATTATTATTATTATTATTATTATTATTATTATTATTGTTGTTGTTGTTGTTGTTGTTGTTGTTGTTGTTGTTATTGTTATTATTATTATTATTATTATTATTATTATTATTATTATTATTATTATTATGGCTGCGAAGGGGGCTCTTGACTGGATTGCACCGCTGCGACCTCTCTGTGGTAGCAGACCCAGGAGATCTCCTTGGTTTATTGAGGAACTCAGGGGGATGAAGCGCCAGAAGAGATGCCTAGAGAAGCGATGGAGGAAAAGTAAATCTGTATCTGACCGAACACTATTAAGATCTTATATCAAGACTTATCAGGTGGCGCTCAAGACGGCAAGATGCGCGTATCATTCCACCTTGATTGCATCTACGGAATCCCGCCCAGCCACCCTGTTTAGGGTGACTCGCTCCCTCCTTAATCAAGGGGGGGGTTGATGCACCCTTGCAGGGTAGTGCTGAGGATTTTAATAAGTTTTTCGCGGATAAAATCGCCCAGATTCGGATGGACCTTGACTCCAATTGGAATGCAGTGTCGGCTGACAATGAGTCAGTCAAGATGACAGGGACTCGTCCTGATCCTGTTGTGTGGGAGGAGTTTGACCTGGTAGCATCCAATGAAGTGGACAAGGCCATTGGAGCTGTGAGTTCCGCCACCTCTTTATTGGACCCGTGCCCCTCCTGGCTGGTTTGGCCAGCAGGGAGGTGGCACAGGGATGGGTTCATGAGATTGTCAACGCTTCTTTGAGGGAGGTGTCCTTTCCGGCTCCCTGCAAGGAGGCAATTGTGCGCCCCCTCCTCATGAAGCCTTCCCTGGACCCAGCTGTATTAAACAACTACCGTCCTGTCTCCAATCTTCTCTTTATAGGGAAGGTTGTTGAGAAGGTGGTGTCACTCCAGCTCCAATGATCCTTGGATGAGGCCGATTATCTGGGCCCTCAACAGTCAGGATTCAGGCTCGGCTACTCCACGGAAACTGCTTTGGTCGCGCTGACGGATGATCTCTGGCGGGTCCAGGATAGGGGATTTTCCACTATCCTGGTGCTACTTGACCTCTCAGCGGCTTTCGATACCATTGACCATGGTATCCTTCTGCACTGACTGGAGGGGTTGGGGGTTGGGGGCACTGTTTTGCAGTGGTTCACCTCCTACCTCACTGGTCGGTCGCAGTCGGTGTTGGCGGGGGGTCAGAGGTCGACCCCTAGGTTCCTCCCTTGTGGGGTCCCTCAGGGATCAGTCCTCTCCCCTCTGCTGTTTAATATCTACATGAAACCACTGGGTGAGATCATCCGACAACACGGGGTGAGATATCATCAGTATGCTGATGATACCCAGCTTTACATCTCCACCCTGTGTCATTTCAGTGAAGCAGCGGAAGTGATGTGCTGATGTCTGGAGGCTGTTAGGGTTTGGATGGGTGCCAACAGGCTCAAACTCAACCTCGACAAGACGGAGTGGCTATGGGTTCTGCCTCCCAAGGATAATTCAATCTATCCGTCCATCAGCCTGGGGGGGAGCTTTTGACCCCCTCAGAGAAGGTCCGCAACTTGGGTGTCCTCCTCGATCCACAGCTAAATTTGGAACATCATTTTTCGGCTGTGGTGAGGAGGACATTTGCCCAGGTTCGCCTGGTGCACCAGTTGCGGCCCTATTTGGATCGGGAGTCTCTTCTCACAGTCACTCATGCCTTATCACCTCGAGGCTCGACTACTGCAATGCTCTCTACATGGGGCTACCTTTGAAAAACGTTCGGAGACTTCAGGTAATGCAGAATGCAGCCGCGCGAGCAGTGTTGGGCTTGCCCAGAAATGCCCACATTTTGGCATCACTCCGCGAGCTGCATTGGCTGCCAATTGGTCTCCGAACCCAATTCAAAGTGTTGGTTATGACCTATAAAGCCCTACATGGCATCGGACCAGGTTACTTATGGGACCGTCTGCTGCCCCATGAATCCCAGCGGCCGGTTAGGGCCCACAGAGTCGGCCTTCTTCAGGTCCCGTCAGCCAGACAGTGTCACCTGGCGGGGCCTAGGGGAAGAGCCTTCTCTGTTGCGGCCCTGGCCCTCTGGAACCAACTTCCCCCGGAGATCCGTGTCGCCCCCACCCTCTCCGCCTTTTGTAAATTACTTAAAACACACCTCTGCCGGCAGGCCTGGGGCAGTTAACATCTTGCCCCAAGCCAGTGTATGTCTGTGTGTATGTTGAATGATTGGTTTTTTTAAATTAAGGGGTTTTATATACATGTATTTTTAAATGTTGATTTCTATTATGTTGTGAGCCGCCCTGAGTTCTCCAGAATAGGGCGGCATAGAAGTCAAATAAATTATTATTATTATTATTATTATTATTATTATTATTATTATTATTATTATTATTCATGTTAACTTGTCTATCCATGTGGCTTTCTTGGTAAAATACAGGAGTAGTCTTTTCCCACAAGGTATGAAATTATCAACCCCTCCAGCATGTTTCTATTTCACTAGTATCTAATACAAGTGCCTGGATAGCTGGAATGATTTTCTTGCACTGGGGGAATCATGCTGAAAGTTTATATCCTTGGCATTCTCACCCTGTGTTCTTCAATCATCCCTCCCCAGGAATACCTCTCCATCACTATGAAGGGACAATTTGAGGGCAAAGGCGTGTGTGCATTTGTGTGTGTGTGAAAGAGAGAGAGGGGGGAGGGAGAGGGAGAGAGAGAGAGAGAGAGAGAGAGAGAGAGATCTCAATGTAAAACACAGTGAGCAATACTGATTAGTATGGCAATACAGTAGAAACGATAAATTGCTTTCAAATAATTAATGAGAGATTCTATGAGAATACTGCCACGTGTAATTTGTTATCACTGAAGTGTTTCAATTAGGATACATACTGCATATCTACTAAATCATGGCTGATTATCTGGTTTACATTATTCCAGTATACAATGGTTTCAGTACAGCATGAGAAGACTCACAAGTAACAAAGTCAAACTTTCAAACTGTTTTTTTTTCGTTTAGAATACAAATAACACAGAATATATAGGATATATGAAAATGAAATTGATAATAAATTTATCTAAGTACCTTACCTCCTACTCTATAATTCATAGGAATCTCCAATCTAAGCAGATGCCAATTCAGTCAACTATTGGATTTTCTACAAGCCAATAGTATTGGTTTATCTAGAGAATTTAAACATAAATCTGGCTCAATTGAAGTGTTTAAATGAAACACAATATAGGAGTTTTCCATGTTTTCAATAAGGCACACTAAGAGGGCATAATGCAATACTCTTAACACAGGACAAAATGATGAAAGTCTGGACAAAAGATTTATGTTACTATAATATAGAGCATTAGCTGCCTCTGATTCCCCCAGGCATTTGAGTTGTGGCTTTTGAAATGTGTATCTTGTTGGTATCTTCCAAAAAGTTGAATTCCACTTTTCCAGGGAAATATTTTGTTCTGTATCAGATTATACGTCACTACTGCCTGCTATTGGATGCAGGTCTAGCATCAGCTATACTTCTTTCTTATTCTCCTTTACCAACCAGGAGCAGTTAACTAAAAAAACCAGCAAAGATTTTTAATTCTCACTCATCCACATAGTGAAGCTAGGTTTGAGATTTTTCAATAGATCTGGTCAGTGTTTATAGTATTAAGTTTCAATTTTGCATCTGCCATCTTCTGTAATAATTGTAGAAGTGTCAAATGTCATAGATTCATTTCAATAGATTGCACTCAGAGAAATATCTTTTCCGACATGTTCAATAATAATAGGAAGAAACATCTTTTCCATAGAATTTGCTAATACAAATTAGCAAATTAGCTAATTTCTGGCACCATCTATTCACCTATGTTAATTGATAATGGGCAAAATATTTTTACAGGACATAATTTGGAAAGTTCAAATCTTCTGAATTTTGCTTTTTTTTTTTTAATTTACAAGGCTTGTTTTACGTCCAATTATAATTAAACACTAGACAGCCCATGATCCTTTGGATCATCCTTTTAGTCATAACAGTGAAACAAAATGACCATCTAAAAAGCAGTACAAATGGGAGCAACTTCCTGTTGGCTTCTCCATTGATGTTGCTTGTGGAAAGCTGGCAGGAAATGTTGGAAATCATTCCACATCTTCTTCTTTGGCTGACCTGTAGAACTGCCTGCCACTTTGCTGAGAGGAAGGGGGAACAATGGAATAATCACGGTACGGCAAGCAAAAAAGCAATGGTAGCATAAGCAGCTTCTGATCTCCTTTCCTACTGAGTTTGATAAGGTGAGGAGGGGGAACGATAAACCTTCTCAGGTTATGAGTTATTCCAATTAGAAAGATAAGAAGCAATTTTGTAAAATAAGTGGAATGACTTTCCTGACTTCAATGCCTTTAAAAAATAATAATAATAAATCTTTTATTATGTGTACCTGAATTAAAAAATACGACAAATCATTCTACTTCTCTGCTAAATGATTCAGATATATGTTGTTCGAAGTATGGTTGTTTTGTAGAGACGGTGAAGGATGACATAAGTTCAATTAATTTTCTAGGTGATAAAAAAGAAACAAAAGTGACCTCATCTCCTTTGGACACACTTGATCAATTGGAATAGTTAGCAGCTCAGTGTCAGAAGCTGCATGCCTTTATAACTATTTAATATAATGTTTAAGTGCAAATGAGATGATTGTAAAAGGTATAAAACTGAGGACATTAGTTCCGCTTGTAAAAGCTCCATATCATGCTTTTAAATGTGTGTGTGAACATGTGCCTGTTCCAATCTGGAAAGTGTCCCAAGAAATAATTGTAGTTAAGATTAAACTACAGATCTGTTTAAGAATAAGAAGGCAGAAAGAAATGAATACACATTGCCATAATTTCAATTTCTTCTTAGATACTGAAATATATGAGCTGGTAAAACAAATTCTTTACCCAGGCTTACTATGATGGCATTGACCTCTGAAGCACAAAAACTATTCATCCATAATGGAAACATTCTCCATAGTTTGGATGAATATCACATTGGGTGGAAAATGTTGTTACCTATATTTTTGTGGTTGAAATGTTACTGGAAGCCAGTATTCAACAAATACTCTTTGGAATGCAAATAGACCTTAGATTTATTTCCTTTCTGGATAAGTCCTAAAATGTAGCTGTGTTTTTAAACTAAATTGAGTCTGGCTTGGAATAGTTCTTCAATGTATGTTTAAGTTTAGTGTTCTTCTATGTTAAATATCAGTTCAAGAATTATGTTACTTTCCAAGTAGATATTAGGTATTTCCAGACAAATAATACTTGTGTGGCATAAATCTGAAAGAAATATAACACTGAGATTTCAGAACACATTTTGAAATGTGTTTCATATGTTGCCTAGTTTGGGAAAATAGATGTTTACTTTTAGAAGCTATTGATTCATTAAATGAGAATAGGATATCTCAATCTCTAAGTACAATTGAGAAATAGAACTTCACCATAATTACTATACTCATAGTGGTCCTTACAGAGAAACCCAGTCTTGACCATATTGCCCACAAGATCTCCAATCCATTGGATTTCTTGGTAGGCTGGTATAATACTTAATTAGATATTACAGGTATAAAAATATGTCTATGTATCTTGTTTTCATCTCTGAAAAAATATGAAGTGTGTGTGTGTTTTAATGATATATCTTCTTACAGCTCACTGAAGGCCATTTTTTTCCCTTCAGAAGAAGCTGTGGTTAGAATGCAGTATTACAGAATAACTCTACCCACAGCCAGGAGTTCAATCCTCGTCGGCTCAAGGTTGATTCAGTCTTCTATCCTGAGCTCAGTAAAAGGATTGTTGACTCTGTAAACTGCTCAGAGAGTGTTGTAAAGCATTATGGAACGGTATACAAGTGCTGTTGCTATCACTGTTGCTATTTTTTTCCTTTCCTTTTTTCCTTTCCAATACATTCTCTATGTGCCATAGACAATCCAAAAAGCATAACAAAACAGCCTCTGAGAAAGGTCTTTACTTCTGTTGGAAATGGAGTTGTTTTGAAATTGTTGTAATGAAAGCCATATTCACTTATGTATTAATACAATGTTTTGAAACTATTACGAAGGACCAAACTCAGAACTGGCTCTATAAGACAATCTCTCCTATTCTTTTTAAATAACAGTGCTTAGTTGGAAGCTTGAAAATAAAAGGGATAGCTGGTAGCTAAAATGGCTAACATGGAATCAGAAAGTTCTGATGGCGTTTGACGATAAAGTTCTGGTGGCGTTTGACAACCCAAAGGTTATTTACTGATACTAAAATAGACAGTGTTTGTACTGCTGAAGGCTTGTCAGTTTCTCATTGGTCTGAAGCCCACAAAGCATTCAAAGACACTAAAATGATTTTTAAAAAGATCAAAGCTTTTCACTTTTCAAAGGATCACTAACTGGGCTAAAAGAAACTGAAAACAATTTGAGTGAGAGAAAGAGGAAAATTGTTAAGTTCTTTCTAGAATTAGAAAAAATGGGTAGAACAGAATAGAATTAGAATAGTGCACATATAACTTAAACTTCTATAATAATTTGTAGACACATATATGGTTAGAATTTACTAAAACTCAGAAAAAGAATGTCCCTTTTATTACTAAAACACCATCCTCTTTGACAGGTGAGAAACTGTGTTAGTCTACAGAGCAATCAGGACCTGTGAATAATAAAACTCACGAAGACTGAGGCTTAAGTTAAAAAAAAATACTTTGAGTTTATCAATAGCTTCCATAAAATGGGAAATAGATCTGGAATGTTGTGTTGCACTCTCTATTTCAGTTAATCAATTAACTTTTTTAAACTCTTGGACATGCCCTCTCTCAAACTGGTAGCATAGGCCAGAATATTTTGATAAGGGATTTCCTTTTGCTCTTCCATAATTTTCAATGGATAAGATGAAGAACTGATGAGAAAAGAAAACTTATTAAAACATTCAAGGACAGAAGAAAAATATGATAGATATAAATTGATAAATACAGTGGTACTTTGGTACTTAGCATTCATTCATTCTGGGAAGTGTGATGGGTACTAAAAAGGATGAGTTCCAAACAAACCATATGACTTCCTATGTACTTCTTTGTTTCGGCCAGAAAGAACTTTCTGTCTGTCCCTTTTTCTATGTCAGCGACCTTCCCAACATGGCCAACTTCTTGTAGCCCTGTACCTCTCCTTTTGCAGTGACCTTTCCAGTATGGCTGACTTCCTACCCATTCCTCACAGCTGACTCCCTCTTTCTATAGAAGGTGTGGAGCAATAAGCAAAGGCAGAGTACTGGGACAACATTTTCACTTCAAAATGCATCAAGAACCAAATTCGATGAATTTTGAAGCAGTTGAGATACCCCTGTATTCTACTGTAATTTCAAAATTCAAGTACTCCTCAATTAACAATTTCTAATTCCACAAAAGCTTAATATGACCAAATTCTAGAGTTACAATGGCTACACACAAACCCATGATCACATGATAACATTTTGTGTGCTTGGCAACCAGCTCACTTTTATGGATGGTTGCAAAGTTCTGTAGTCATGTGATTGGATTTATGATGGTTTCTACTGATTCCACACCCAAAAACATCCATAGGGATACATTGATTTGTTTGATGGTCCAGTCATTTAGGTGCATCAATTTATGACCCAGGATGTATTTCTGCACTCCATTATGGTTGTAAGTTATAAGTACCTGTACAAATAGAGATGTGCATATATAATTACATAAATGCATACCTAAATATACATGATGATTAGAACCTTCCCTCTCAGTCAGAATTACTGCCAGAAATTGACTAGACCTTAATAGTTTTATACTGAAGGGTTTTGTTGTTATAAACACATTCATCTAGAAATGAATTATTTACCACTGTTTATTACTATCCTATTTGCAAAACAGTTACTATCTGGAGTTGCTAAATGAGGACTACCTGTAATGAAAATATAGTCACGTTGTTTTTTACCTCGATGCATAAAGTACATAATAATACAAAGGAAATTGTTTTAAAATAGACCCATTACTCAAGCTTTCAAATATGGCCTGTGCAATAAACTATTTCCTACGTATTGTGCTGCATATATGAGGATTCCAGAAGTGCTAACATACACAGTGCAGGGTTTTTAAATGAATGAATGAATGAATGAATGAATGAATGAATGAATGAATGAATGAATGAATGAATGAATGAATGAATGAATGAAACCAGACAATAAAGTTGTTAACACAAAACTCACTTGATGTATTGTGAGGTTCCAGGCTCCATGAAGAAAACAAAAGAAAGGATACACATAAATTCTCCATTTATAGATAGGAAATGAGAAAAAGAAAGAAATAGAAACATGACTGTCACTGAGGTGTTTTGTTTTTGTTGTTACAATCAACAGGTGGCTCCCAGCATAATATACTTAAGGAAAAACAGTAAACAGAAAAAAGCTCAAATGGAGGGGGGAAAGCCCACCATTTTGCTTTTAAAATAGGCATTCTGAATGGTTTAAAAATAAAAACAAAAAATTATTCTTGTATCATGTTAAATAGTATTATATATGAAATTATTCAATTATGAGAAATCACTATAACATTTTTATCTTAGATATGAGAATTACAGTAAAATGTATGCATAATATGGATAAAAATCTTTGGGCTTTTCAAATTTTACCTGGTTGAACATTATGGAAACAGAAGCTAAGCTTTGGATCTGATGACAGCATCTTTTTTTTTTCAGTAATGAATGAATGACAATTTACATATCCAATAATTAAAATTATTTATACTAAGGACAGTTAAATCATTTATAGTTTCAGATACAACAAAAGGTTCAGTTTGGAGATTGTCCAGTTTGATTTAGACTGTTTTATTTGGGGTCTGAATCTAAAATAAGATTTATAAAACTTTCTATGTATCATTTATACAAAAAATATGAAATAACTGACCCAAAGCAAGCAAAGTCTAATTGTATTACTTTGTAGCAAAATGGAATAACATCTGTGGATGTAGTGATCCATCAGGAATTTTGGATCAAAGCTATTTAAAATTTTCAGCTTAAAAAGATTAAAAATGACTGTAACCAGTATATATGGGATCCTTCAAGACAATTTTTTATACAGTCTTTTTCAGGAATGGAAGTTCACATTATCCTTCCCCTCTCCCATTATTTGATTGGCAATACTTTTGATAACAAAAGATGTTGTTTATTCAAAAATCTATCAAATTAAAAAATAGATAAAATGAAAGAAGACCTGAGGGAGGCCTGGCTCAGAATGGACTTCCGGAAGTGGTGTCCACGCACTTCTGATGGTCCGTTCTGGGCCTTGCAAAAAAGGGCTAGGACATCAGCCAGTTCTCCAAAGTCAACAAAAAATTAACTACTGGTTTAATCAAACCAGTGCAAACTGGTTGAATCCCACCACTGAGCAAAGGGTATTATAAAACTTAAATTTCTTGAAATTACAAATTAGACATTCTTTCCCCTTTCTGGAGTTTTACTGGAAAAAACTTATTCTATATATAGTGACAGGTTTTTTTGCAAAGCTTCAAAGTGCTGAATTGTGTATGAAGAATCATGATGGTCCTAAATAAATTCTTTCACCTTAGATGAACCCTCATTATGTCCAGAAGCCAAAGGATTAGTTCAGAAGTTAATTTAGGATCTAAATGTACTCTTGCATTTTCAATAAAAAAAATTCAGCTAATTTGGCCTATTCCAAGCTTAGGTTGAAGTGTGTTGGATCTGAAAAACATAGATTTAAAGCTTTAATATAGTACTATTTTCTGTAATTATAAAGCTCTGAATAAAGGACTAAAGATCCTCAAAATGAATACACTGAAAATAACAAAATCATAACAAAGCTATCATTTTAGGGAAACCATAATGAATTGAAAATTGAAGGGCATGAACTTTCTAAAAGACATTTACTTACAAACCTTTGGTTGAAAAAAGAAATTGTGGAAATTGTGATGCTTTCCACAGCCAATGAAATAAAAACACTCAAAGACTTAATAAATAACATAGAATAACATTAAAACAATATAAAAATAATTGCATTAACACTAAGATAGGAGACAATATATAAAACCTCTATTTGCTTGCAATGTGACTGTTATTTATTTATTTTTAGATAGAACTGAGGATTGTATTCACTTTTGCATATAATCCAAGTAATATTTAAATAGAATGAATATCTTCAACTTCATAAATCATACTAAGATCTTAATCAGAAGGCATAATCTGGTTCAGAAAAATAGGGTTTGCTGGAAAGTAGCACTGATACAAATCAATGGATGGAAGTATATTTCAGAATAAGAATATAACTAACTAAAATTTATTCCATGCAGCACTCATTTTTATAGTAAAGAAAAAAGAACTGTGCTTCTGGCAGAGGTTTGTTTTGCAGAAATCAATTTAGGCATCACTTTTGAAGAATGAGCATTATGATGTTAGTACTTCAAAGACATTTTTTCTTTGCCACATATAGTATCTAGTCAAAAAGAAAAAAGTCTAGCATTGCTTATGATGTGTATGGAGTTCATTACATCTAAAGCAGAAAACCTCTAACAATCAAACACCGTGATGTTTCATTCCATTGTCTTAGATCCTTCTTATTGCCTCATTTTTCATCTATTGGGGGAGGGGGAAATCACGAAACCTTTCTAGGCAATCTTATATAAATAGGAACTTTGCTGTCCCACTTAAATAGTCAAAATGACAACACATTACCAGAAAATCAGAAAACTGCAAGGTTGTACTATTAATTGTTTATAGAAGAAAGAATCCTAAAAAAGGTCGTGGTGGGTTCCAAGAGCTGAAGGTTTTATTCAGTACAAGAAAAATGATGAAATGTACAAGTAATGTAGTTCCTAAATAATTGTAATATTTCTGTTTCATCTGTTTAATTGAAAGGGTTATCCGAGACTACTGAAACTTTCAGCTGGTGTATGATTTAAACAGGTTGCAAAAACATCAGAAACATTTTGTATCTGTTGCTTAATCAACATAAGGCAGGCAAATCATTTAATGAGTTTATGATACAGTCAATAAACTTTAAGATAGCTTAGACTCCAATAGTTTAGTGAATTGTTTGTGAACCATTGCAGCCATTTTCTGTCGAAATTTTACAAATCTCAATCACAAATTGTCTCTGCCTTACCACCATAGTTTTCATAAGAAAGTGGCCATCACAGTGGTGATGGGAATTAGCTGTTCTAGTAAGGTAATATAGGAAGATGTGCTCCAATTCATCTGGAGAGAACAGCTTGAAGAAGATCAGTATTTCATCAGCCTCTTTCTTTCTCTGTCTCCATATGTGTAGGTGTTGTAAAGCTCTCAAAATGATCAGTTATAAATCAAATCTAATCCTAGAATTTGAATCTAATCCTTGAGTTTCATCACCATTATTAACATTATTAACATGGTCCTATGCAACAAGTGTTTTCCAGTGATTTTGATCATTTGCAGCATCTTTAGCATTCTCCCAAGGGACATTAATAATCTTAAGATCTTCCTTAAGTGTTTGGTGCCAAGTTCCAAACTTTTCTCTTTTCTCCAGGAGGTATCCAACGTAGTTCAATTTTTGGATCCTGTCTTTAGGGATACGTAAGATATGGCCAACAAGCCTCATTCAATGTTCATTCACAGTTCTCGATAGGTGTTCTAAATCTGATCTTTGTAGTACATTTTTAGTGATGTGGTCATGATATGAGTTTTGGAAGATTCTTCTCAAGCAGTGTTGTTGGAAAACATTGAATCTTTTAATCATCTGGTTGTACAGTTCCATGTTTCACAAGCATATATTGCAGTTGGTATAACACTATTCCTTGAGTTTATAATAATTTGAAATAGTCAGAGTGTAGCAATTCTAACCTGAAACAGAAAAGGTGTTTTGGAAAGGGTGTGGGATACATGTAGCAGCTACCAGTCCTTCATTTGAAAAGCCACACCTTTTTCTTAACTCAGTTGGTGCCACCAATTGTGGCCACTCAATCACTGGAGGTTTTAAGAAGCGATTAGACAGTCACTTGTCTGAAATGGTATAGGTTCTCCTGCTTGAGCAGGGGGCTGGACTAGCAGACCTCCAAGATCCCTTCCAGCTTCTATTCTATTCTATTCTGTTCTATTCTGTTCTATTCTATTCTATTCTATTCTATTCTATTCTATTCTATTCTATTCTATTCTATTCTATTCTATTCTATTCTATTCTATTCTATTCTATTCTATTTTAACTCAAAAATCCATTCTTTTGGATCACACAGTTGCATTCACCCAAAGCATCTTTTCCACTTTGTATCTATATTATTGCACATCACTCATCACCAGATTAAAAAATGCAAAGGAAACCATATACCAGAGTGGCATATTAATCCTGCTCCTCCTCCTCCTCCTCCTCCTCCTTTATGATCCATATATTTTAATTATGTTATAACAATGTTCTCTTTCCTAATTATTTTGTGAAATCAGTCTTAAAAGTTATGAGTTCTGTAAATAAATCAATATTTTAAAAAGTATGAGCTCACATAAACCCTAAACTACTGATTCACAATTATAATTTAAAGAGCCCTTTGAATTATACATTCCCTAAAGACAGCTGTTCTCTATTGAAATGCAGCTGCAGAAATTTTGAAAATGAAAAGTCATTCTGATAGTTTATACATTGCAATATAAACAAGTACTTGTTGTTAAAATATTTCCAATTTTACTGCTTAAAGAATAATTATTGTACATCAATGAAATTTTAGCCCAAAAGTGATTTAAACTGAGTATTCCTTATCAAATACTTGCTTAAGAAAGCAGTTGATTGCAGGCTTCAAAGAACTTATGCAAAAGGTGGAAATCTGTTGAATAATTTTAGAGAACTGCAACATAGGATTTCTTTGATACATTTCTCACAGTTCCAGAAAGAATTTTGAAAGCATACAGTGGTAATAGTTGAGATCATACACTTTGTTCTTGAAAGAAAAGGACAAATTGTATTTCCTTCCAGAGTTCAGGTCAACAAGATAAAAGCCACAGAAGTTTTATTTCAACCACCCATTTTGTTTTCCTTAGTTTTGCTTTATTTGAAAGATTTTATGTTAAAAAAATAAAATACATTTATTTAAGCTTCAGTTCTCAACTTAATATGATTTATTTTTTTCACTTAATTGGTTTGAAATTGAATGGCCTCTTCAGTTAAAAAGGTTCCATTATTCCAGAAAATTTCCATTAAAAAATAAAGTTAATTTTAAAAAATTGCTTCAGATTCTAGATTTTAATTTTTATGTTTATGATACTACTTTGAGAATGTGAAGCTGACTGTATGGTGCAAACAAACTGTTGGAAATCAGCACCCACCCACCCTCCTAGGGAAGGAAATATTTTGAGAAATATTTTTAAAAAGCAGAATATATTTCCCCAAAGGAATAATAGAAAATCTTAGGCAGAACCCCCCCCCCCAAATCTCTCTGTCCCAATCAGAAACCAGGTCTGTAGAAATGCAGATCTGATCATTCTTTCAAAAAGATCCAGAGCCAGGAAGCTTAGAGCTGATGAGATTAGAAAGACAAAGATCCCTAGAACCAGCAACCCCTCACCCAAAAAATCCAACATAGGACAAAGCCATCAGCCACAGCCTCAGAGAAGCAAAACATGACATTTTGGACATAATAGGATTAATCACTACTATCAGAATACCAAAAGGACATGCTCAAAGACTCAGGTCAAAGTTCATGCCACAGGACATCAAACACAAAAGCCCAAGAAGGTATAAAAACCCACCACTCTTAGTTACATGGTCAGCTTTCCCAGAGCCTCATTTCTGTCTGTTTTTAATAAAGGAAACCTTCTTTCTAAAGTAGTTTCCATTTTGTTTATTCCCGGCTTGGACTGAAGCCTGATAAAGATTTTTATTTCAACAAATCTAAATGAACAAGAACATAGATTACTTTGTACCTGGTCACAAACATGGGAAATATTGGAATTATTTTAAGAAAAATCATGATTTTAAGTACCTGGAGAGAATTTCTAAAAGTTTATTCACAAGTTACTAAGGCATAGTAGTATTCCTAGTGAACAGGTCAGATGGCCTGAATAATATTAAAAAACATGGCCATTTGAAAATATAATGATAGAACTGGTAATATCAGATACCTACCAAGTTTCATAACGTAATAGTCCATTCTGGCATACCTCTCCAGCCCTGTTTGGAGACAGCATTTTCAAGGTGGACTGAGCTCTTTCCTGATTCAAAAGTGCTACTATATTCATACCTATCTCCTTTGATAACCATCAGGCTTAATACCTTACCTGGGTATCAATACTCTACTTGGTTAAGAAGACAGCATCCTGAAAGTATTAATGTAAAAAAAAATATTCCAAAAATATATCCAGGTCTTATCTTAGGGCAATTCTTAGAACATTTATATAATGATAGGCTTAATCCAGTACTTTATTTGAAAATGTGCTCACATGCCCCAGAATAATTTGAAAGTATAAAGAACAGAAAGTGGTGCAGAATAAATAATATTGATAAGGAACATGCTAGAGGAATAAGTGATGAAGAGCAATCTTATTGTTTTTTTTAATTTTTAGTTTTGGAATGACCATATTTGTTATTGTTATTACATGTTTCCAAAATTCAAAATATACTCACTGTCCCACCCAGCTGAGGATTCTGATTCATTTCAGGGTTTTAAATTAATCCAAGAAATTGGGCTTGATATTGTCTATAACCTGCAGATGGGAAAATACAGGCTCCAGTCCCACCCTAGCATGACAAAATTATTTTGGTTTTAGCCTCTTCATCCTGCATTTTACTTTTAATTGGGATGGAGTTGTACTTCCCCAGACAGAAGTGGCATGGAATTTGAAAATCCTCACAGTTCTTGATCTGAGAGTGGGTAGCAGCCATGGCCAGAATGGTTTTTGCACAATTTCATATTGTGCATCAATAATATCCTTTATTGGACCAAGCAACAATGCTCACATTTACTCATCCTTTGGTCACCTCCCAAGTGGATTGCTACAATATGTGCTAAGTGCAACTGTTTTTAAAGAACATATTTGGAAGCTGGAGCTAGTTAAGAATGCAGCAGCACTGACAGTTGTGGGTGAATCTCTGTGCACTCCTATTGTATCTCTTGGTGCAATTCAAGATGCTGGTTGTCACCTAAAAATCTTTCATGACATTTCTATGATATTTCAGGATATTTCTATGACCTCCTCTTCCCAATTATTTCAACTATCCTGTACATTTTGTCAGATGAGACATGCTGCAAAGTCCTGTTAATTAAATGTCATCATGCTGGACTCAGAATGTGTGACTTTTCTGTCACAGCCCCTTTCCTTTGGAACACCAAACCATTTCCTTCAGCACAAGATTCAATTGGCCCAGTTCCTGCAGCTTCTCAGGTGTTGTTCCTGGGCAAAGAGTGCCACATGATTAACAGGGAGCTTATGGGGATGTTGTTTATTTTGTTCTTATAGATTGCCATGTCACTTTGTTTGCATTTATGGTTATTTATTATGTTGATTCTATTATTTTTCTTTGTTGTTAGCTGCTCACAGTCAGTCTGGTGAAATGGGTGGCTGTATAACTTGAAATAATCAGCCTCATTTTTAGCCATCAGCTTTTAAATGGTAATTTGCTGGGAGTCAGTTATCAAAGCATTTTTAATCTGGAAACATAAAAAGAGAACATAAAAATATTGTTGCAAAAGAACTCATCAAATTTGCAGATGACACTAAACTAGCAGGAATAGCCAACATCCCAGAAGACAAGCTCAGGATCCAAGAAGATCTTAACAAACTTGCAACAAAATGAGTTTTAATGTAGAGAAAAGCAAAGTTTTATATTTAGGCAGGAAAAATCTAAGGTTTAAGTACAGATTAGGTGAAACCTGGCTCAAAAACAGTAACTGTGGGAGGGACCTTGGAGTCCTAGTGGACGATCACTTGACTATGAACCAGCAATGTGCAGCAGCAGCCCAAAAAGCTAATACAATCTTGGGTTGCATAAACAGAGGCATAGAATCAAGATTACGTGAAGTATTAGTACTGCTTTATAAAACCTTAGTGAGACCACACCTGGAATACTACAATCACTTTTGGTCACCATACTACAAAAAAGATGTTGAAACCTTGGGAAAAAATTCAGAAAAGAGCAACTAAGATGATCAAAGGCCTGGAGATTAAAACATATGAAGAATGGCTGCAGAACTTGGGTTTGGCTAGTCTAAAGAAAAAAAAGAAATAGGAGTAGCATGATAGCAGTATTCCAGTTTTTGAGGAGCTGTCACAAAGAAGATGGGGTCAAATTATTCTCCAAAGCATCAGAGGGCAGGACAAGAAACAATGATTGGAAACTGACTAAAGAGAGAAGTAACCTAGAATTAAGGATGAACTTCCTAACATTGAGAACAATTAACCAGTGACACAGCTTGCCTTCAGAAATCGTGGGCGCTCCATCACTGAAAGTTTTTAAGAAGAGACTGGACAGTCACTTGTCTGAAATGGTATAGGTTCTCCTGCTTGACCGGGGAGCTGGATTAGAAGACCTCCAAGGTCCCTTCCAGCTCTATTCTATTCATATGACAATTAGGGAAGATTATTGTGACATATTCTGTTTTCATTCTACCATGATTGTGTTTAGTGAAACTTCCAGTGGAAACTACAGTGCTTCATTAAATATGGGAATGCAAAGGGAAGACTAGTGGCAGTATGGTGTATGTACACATGACATTAGTATATACTCTTCTCCAATTTTAAAAAGACCTGCCTTCATTGTAATACATTGCATTATATATACCCTACCTGGAAAAGAGCTACTGAAGGAATGACAATTAATTTAGTAAGACATACCATCCCAAAATAAAGACATCTGTTTTTTCTGAGTTTTTCTTTCTGCAACTTGTCTTGAAGACATGACAATTTTTTTAATGTTAAAGAAGAAAAATCAGCCTGATGAACTTGATCATCTCATAGTGTAAAGAAAGGAACTTTGATTTCAGTGTTTTGTTATAACTTATGCTTCCATTTCCACTAGAAGATGTTTATCCATGCAACAGTTTCTGTTTCTACCATGGTTGGTATCATGAAACTTCCAACAGAAAATACAATACATCATTATATATGAGAAGACAAAGAGGAAACAGTGGATTTAAAAGCACTCATTACCTTATTATGCTTTGGAAGTAATCCTGTATTCACTTATCTGAAAGCAAGCCCCATTGAATGCAACTGTGTTTCTTTTTGAATCCCAAAATTTTAGTAATGGGATGCTAATACTGTAAAATTAAATAGCTAAGAGCGCTTCCTATAGTTGACAACATTTTTTCCTTTTCCTTTCTGGCTGAGTTTCTTTTTCCTAACTTTTGTTTGAAAATTAAAGTTTAGAAAAATAGACCATACTAAGTTTACATTCAAGCTTTGCCAGATAAAATAAGCAACAGACATTGTTCTTTTTAAACTTACTCAGCACTTTCTTTTTGTGGGATGTAGTTTGATTTTACCCTCCTTCTAATTTTTTTTTCAAGTAAAAAAAAATAATATGTCAGAAATTAGCTTGGCTTTAATCAATAATATCAATTTTTATTGACAAAGATGATTTGAAATAATGGAGAATTAAATATAAATTGAAACTAATATTAGAGGCTGACTAACAAAAGGCTAAATATAATCATTTATTTCCATTCAATAATTCTTAGATTAATATATCTACACCTAATGTTAGCAAGCCTTTGTTAATTTTCAACTGTTGTTCAATGTTGCCCTCTCCTGGATTGATAGGAGGCATAACTGTAATATTCATAATATTATAAACCTTTGTTTAATTTGAATGTTTGGGCTTTCATTTATATTTATAATGCAACAGCAACACATATGCTATTATTGCAGTAATTAAATCCATTATGTCTATTAAATGAATGCAGTCAAGTTCATTATGTTGAACTTAAAACATATCTTGAGATTTGTGACACAAAATCTAACATACATGACTTTCTTCGTTAGCAGAAAATGCAGTTAATTCTGGAACACTCACAAAGTTAATGCAAACCAAAGAGCATGTTATTGCAAAAACATACAGGTTGAAAAATTATGTCCAAACAAATAATTAAAAGCACAAGGTTTACATAGAGATTACTCTAAAAATAGAAACTTAGTTTGTTATTGGATTCTTCTCAGTTAATGACTCCTTATAATCATATGCGTATGCCATAGGTTGTGGTTAGGCAGCTAAATGTTTGAAACTTATTTCTGCCAGCTCCAATGCTTTTCCCATGCTACTGGTTGTGGAACAGCTCATTGGTATATTTTGTGGGAGATTTTCAATATTTCAGAAAAAATTAACAATCAGGTCTTGCAGGTCAGTGCAAGTTGGTTCCAGTACACCACTGGATTATAACATTGACAATTTGTTCCATAAAATGATTTTTAATGTCATCTTTAAATAAGTAGTTCAACAACTGGAAAACCACAGGACCAAGTCAAATAGATTCACAGCTATTGACTCACAAAAATTCTCAAAAGAAATATCTGGGAGGAGAAACTATTTGAAAGAGAACTAAATCAGTGCCAAAAAAAAAAAAAAAGTAACATGGCACCCTGGAGTAAGTGGTTCTGCAGAGCAAGAAAGATAATTCAAGCTGATGATGGTTTCATGGCAGTTTGGATTAGAAAAGAATTATATATTCACTTTTTCTTTTGAGTAGTATACAGCTTTTCTCTCTTGAAAGTAAAAACAAAATTTGCTTAGGAGGAATTAGAACCTGGCAAAAAAGTTAAAATATAAAAGTGATTAGTTTATGGAGTGGTTGTGCAACTTTACATTTTTATGAGGACTGAATTTATGTCTGACAACATAAAGAACGTCATTCTTGTTCTCTTATACAAATGCAAGCTAACAAGAATAAATGGAAAAACAAGAGAGGAATTAGTTCACTGAGCGTGCTGAGAAAATGTTAGGCAAAAATGTTTATTGAAAGAGTACAACATTTATTAATAAGCCCACTGGACAGTGCAATGCAGGTTTATGCTCTTCAGAATCACACTAAGAAATCTATGAATGTGAGAAGGTTTGCTGCTGATTTATTGATCTAGAGAAAATATATAATAAAATCAATAAGTTTCAGTTGCATTAATATAAAATTGAAGATTGGATTCTGAATCCTGCAAAAGCAATACTAGAAATAAAACATGCTAAGTTATGGTTGTGATGATATTAGACTCAGTGTTTTCTCAATGTGTGTGCATATTTTTATGTAAATTAGGCTGTATTGTTAGCTAAGAACTAAATGAATTGTTATGAGTTTTAGATTACATGATTAACAAGAGTATGGATAAAAAATTAATATATAGAAAATTACGGCAATTTTATTTGACAGGGGAAATGGAATAAACAATTACAAGTTATGCATAAATGATAAATGGTAACTATGAATTTGTGTACCTTGATAGAATGTTTATTGAATTAAAAAAAATAGATGGAGGAAATTTAATTCATGCAAATAGTAGTCAAAAAATACTAATATTTTGCTTGTAATGTGGAATAAATATAAAAAACCTACCTCTCCTTCATTTTGTTATATAGGTGTGAGAGTCAAATATGTAAGAATATTAAAAGCAAGTTGGATCAGTGGGAATGGATTATTCAGAAGATATGTGGTAAAAGAAGAGATGGGATCAAAAATGCATGAGCATTCAATATGGATTGAATACAAAAGTAGGTATTGAGTAAAGACTTACAGTACATTAAGTGGATTTCATCATTAGAAAAATGAGCATTCAATGAATAATTATGATGTATATTATATATATCCATTTCATACAATGATTCCCATTACTAAATTAAATTTACACACAGGCTTATAAACTAAGACTAAGGACACCTAATCTTTTGAATGCTAATGCTTACAAGGTCTATGGAGTTTGAGGTCATCAGATGACCAAGTCATCCACTAATCAAAATTTGAATTAAATTCTGTCTCCCTGCAACATAGAAGATTCTACTTCAAAGAAATGTCAGTGAGATTTTAAAAGCAAGTGAACTCTTCAATTATTTAACATACATAACAGCCATTTAGTAATATTTTGTCTCCTAGAGTTTCTTGTGTGATTGAAACAGCTTATAAACAGAACAAATAAACACATTTTTAAAATTAACTATGCTAATGGAAAAAAATCAGAAACCAGAGAGATGAACTGTTCTGAGCACCACTAAATATGATCTTTAACTTCCATCAGAAAAATCCAATGTCTGGTCATGTTTATATTCTTATGAAATTGCTGTTTTGGATATTATTTCTGTAAGGGCTTCCCTTTAAGAAAAGGTGAGCATTAATATAGCCAAACAACCCAATGGAAACAAGGTCATGTGGGAAGTATTCAGAGAAACATCTGGAAATAGTAAAACAGCTGTAAAGAAAATGAGTTGACAAGGCCAAATATTGGGTTGCCAAGGATGAAAACAATGTTAACAGTAAGGGAATTTCCTCTCTCCAACTCAAAAAGGAAGATTGGCCACACAACCATATTTATTATATAAAAAGAAAGAATGTTCCAGCCCAGCAATGTGCGCACAAATCTTCAAATTATAATGTATCACACTTAGGCTGTCTTTGGCACATGGGTATGATCACGTGGAAGCATTTTTATGAGAAGTTTCCAGGAATTTCTTAGGTTTTTAAAATGTATGTATTTAAATTATAGTTGTTTATGTGTTAGGATAATACAGGTAGTCCTCAACCTATGACCACAATTGAGCCTCAAATGTTAATCAAAAGTCATTGCAGTTGTAAGTAAAGTTACTCCATGACCAGATTTAATTTTACAACTGTTTTTATAATGGTTGTTAAGGGAACCCATGTAACGGTTATGTGAACCCAGTTTATCAAATAGGCATTTTTTGCTGGAAAATCACAAAAAAAATCACAAAACATATGACCATGGGATTCTGCAACTAATTGTAAATGTGAATCAGTTGCCAAGCACTCAAAATATGATCACAAGATTATGGGAGTAGTGTGGGAGTTGTAACTTCAGGATGGTCATAAGTAACTTCTTTGAATCCTGCATAACTTCAAATGATCATTTAGCAACCAACTAGCTATAAGTTGGGGACCACCTGTAATCTCCAAGAAGCACACAAGCAACATAGACTATTTATGATAAATATTATTTTTTAAAAACAGCAAGCTTCTAATATCCTTCTTAGAAAGCATTTATGTAAGAGTAGTTCTGAGGTATGGAGAAGAAAGGCAAGTCTAGATGAGTAATTTTCCATTGTGGTTATCACCTCCTTTCCTCTTCAAGATTCTCCCTTCTTCCAGAACACAACTCTCAGTGTAGCTGCTATTCTTCAGCACATTTTTAAAAGTGTGAATTTCAAAAGTGGATCAAGCTTTTTGTTTTTGAAAACAGCACTATCATGGACTCACTGAAGCATATTATTTAGCACTCAGAGAAAGCTTTTAAATCTAGGGAGGTGGAGAAAAGCCTTCAGATGGCTGGAAAAAAAATGTCATGATGAAGGAAGTAAAAGATTTCTGTAAGTGGCACTTTAAGACTGATTATCTTCTTCCCAAGTTTTGTTACTGTGCCAATATGCTTAAACTGTGTGGAAAGGAGATGATTTATCAGCTTGCATAAAATAGGCCAGCTGCAGATGTTGAGCTCAAAGATGCAATTTTGCACACTTCTTATACATTAGGGACCATTACTATATAGTTCATGTAAGGGTCCTTGTATCAAATTTGCAAAAAATCTGGCGTTATCTCTGAAGAAGAAATTGTGAGGTGTTAATTTTGTCAATGAAGTAGTTATCTGCTTTTCTTTCTGTCTCTTTTCTCACACATCTGTTTTGCTTCATGATCAACAGGTTGCCAAGACTATAGTAAATCACTTTTCTTCTTGTATTTGTTTAGCTTCAGCTTCCCTTTGCAAACCAAACCCTTTTGATAACTAAGATTCTTTACACCAGAGGTCCCCAACCTTTTGGGCACCAGGGTCTGGTTCCTTGGATAAAGCGGTTGCTGGAATGCCGTGGCCCGCTACTGGTCCACGGACCTGGGGTTGGGGACCCCTGCTCTACACTGTACAAGCAGGTAATCCCAAAAATGCTTTGTCAAAAGTCAATTGGACTTTATTTTTCTTTGAAAATGTTTCACTTCTCATCCAAGAAGCTTCTTCAGTTCTAACTCACTGGTGGGGAATGAAAGAATTTATATTCCTTGCAGTCATTTGATTGTTAGAACTTTGGGAGTTGGTCATTAGCTAAGATGACTTGAGTCTAGTGCCTTTTTTTATTTACTATGAATCTTGGAAGTTGAAATAATGCTTGAGACTGAAACAGTATGTTAACTTTATTGTTATTATTATAGAATTTGTGAAAATCAGTCAAGAAAGGACACTGATGGGTGTCAAAAATGGCAATTGAGAAATGAAGATTTAAACTATAATTGATGTGGGACAGCCCTTCAACAAACATTCGGGGAGTTTCTAAGACTCATAATCACTACCTGCTATGCAAAACTGGAAGTAACAATTTTGCCCTTGACCTCCTTGAGCTTCGACCGTTATACAACCCATTTGAAAACATTTGTGACCCCCACTCTAATGGAGTCATGATTCCATAAGCCAAATCTCCTGTGATCTTTGGGTTCTACATACCTTTTTTTAAAAAAAAAATGATTCCAACTGCAAAGGAAAACCAAACTAGCACTTATTCTGACCAGAAATATGAGGTATTGACAAATGGATAAGGAGCATGAATATGGATCTTTGATGATGGATGTTGTCCCTGTATCAATGTAATGTGTAAACTTCAGTTGTTAGCTTTCTTATAGATCCTACATTTAATAACTATCAAAAAAAGAAATCAACATTTCAAAAGAATGAAATGGTAACATCAAATAGAGAGGAGAAATATTATAACTGCATCATTGCAGCAAATTATACAACTATACTAAATCATCCTGCTGGGCTTCTCCTCTAGCATCATTCATGTCTCAAGTTCATTTTAATTTGCTCATTCAGTATGATGAAAGAATCTGCTTAGAAATGTATTCCAAAGGAAAGGAGGTATTATTGAAATTTTATTGGTTAGAATGTGGGCCTTGCATTTACTAGCTCTGAGGTGGCCAAGGATCCATGTGAATGGTCTGTCTTTAATTGCAAACATTTCCCTAGTGGTCTTCATAGTAGTATCTGGCTTCTGCTGCCTCTATTAAATTCTAATGTTAGGCAACATTGGCTAACATCTCTTACAGGGCTTTCTATATTGAGGAGCCTGCCAAATATTAATTAAGAGGGGGGAAACAGCAGCATTATCATCCTTTGCCACCTCCAGTAAGAAATAAACACCACCAGAGAAATGAAAGAATGAGAGAGAGAGAGAGAGAGAGAGAGAGAGAGAGAGAGAGAGAGAGAGAGAGAGAGAGAGAGAGAGAGAGAGAGAGAGAGAGAGAGAGAGAGAGAGAGAGAGAGAGAGAGAGAGAGAGAGAGAGAGAGAGAGAGAGAGAGAGAGAGAGAGAGAGAGAGAGAGAGAGAGAGAGAGACGGGGGTGAGAACAACAAATGTTGGGGAAAGGAGATAAAAATAGAAGGGAAAATTGTCAGGAGAAAGAGAAGAAAAAGGCAACTAGACATTACGTATACTCATGAAAGCTTCCAGCTTCTTTGCCAGCCCTCTCTGTCATTTCAGATATATCCACTGGCTCATTGCTTAACATCACTTATCTAGATTTGTTAAATAATGCTAGATGAATCTCTCACATGCCATCAGAAATAATAACTGTCTGATGCATTGAACTGGGATTTTATTTGAAGAAATAGAAGCCAAATTCACTAACCTTTATTCAAGAAATAATGTCTCTGTAGAATCCGGCTGTGTCCTGGCATGGATTCAATAGGTTTTTTTTTGTTTCAGCACAATGTGGTTTACTTTCTCCCCTATGCCACCATGCTCACTGCTATGAAACTGATTAACAGTGAAAGTCAGCATTTGAAGAATTTCCGTTTGCAAGTCAGAAATGGGAATGTCAGTTCAGTTGTCCATATTATAACTCTTCAAACTTTTCTTGGCTAATCACGTACATACAGTTTTACAATGCATGACCATTGATTACACAGTGTCAGGGAAAGTGCAGTGTCATTGTCTAATATGGGCTGCAACGTATCAAAGTGTTTGAGTGGTTTATGCTGTGAGCTATAACAGTGGCATTCTGTTTCTATGAACTCTTTTCATCCCTATTGTGTGTCACATGTATCTCATCGTTCTGCCACTTGTTTGCAGATACGTATAATTGACAAAGTGAAGAAGTTATATATGAATAAAAGGAACAAAGTCTGGTGGCTAGAGTCTATTATTTATGAACATTATTTATGATTTATGAACATTATTTATGATAATGTTCTTGGTGGATTGAAATCTATATTGCTGGGGTGGAAAATATAATATAATGGTGAGCTATAATGATTTTGTTATGGAAATTCCTATGGAGTTTATTTTTCTTGAGAATTCTGTGGATCTTTTTGTGCTGGTAGTGCTGAGAATGGTCATAACCCATTATTCCAGTTATGATAGTTCCAATGTTTGAAACAATGGCATGCACTGTGTTGTTTGGTTTATGCATTTTGAGAAGTAGGGAGAAGATGATTAGTTTCTGAGGTGTTTCCACGTAAACCTGATCCTGTATGCATTTAGCAAACACTTTCATTAAATTGTACTGCTCTCCCTGATATGTTGCTACAGGATCTTACAGGTGAAATTGGTATAGAATATGTTGGAGAGTTGCTTCTTGGCTTTCTTGATATAATCCACCTAATTCTTGATGACATTGCAAACTACATTTGCATTGGTTCCTTCATACCCAACTGCAAGATGGTAATTTTAAACTTTTTAAGCCTTGCTAAATAAGGATTTTCATATTTTAAGGATTGTTTTTTTTCTGTTTACTATTTGTTTTATAGCTCAGAAGGCCTAACTGAAATACTGTTAATATCAAAACTTTACAGCAACTGTTTTCTAGTCGAAAAATATCTTTTTAAGTTTTTATGTGGGTTCAGTTCCATTATATTGTTGACCTTAACTGGAATTTTTGTTACAGAAAATTCTTCTAAATTTCTTGGAAAACCACATATATGTAAAGTGTAATATTAGTTATATTGAAATAATGAATTATCTACTGCAGAACTATAACATCTTGATACACTGGTCTGATTTAATTTCGATTGCTTAACAATAAGAAACAAGACTCCTGATGTGTTGCTTTCAAAATAGCATTTTATGATTCTGCCAAATAATTTCAAAAAAATATATACCGGTAATTGTTGTGAGTGTCTCTGGCCAGGCTGGTTACTTCTCAGATGATGACACAGCACCGGCAGGCCCTTCTGGGTGTTTTCCCCTCCCGGCAGCTGAGCCAGATAACGAGGAGCTTGGTATGCATGCTGAGTCAGAGGAGGATGACTCAGATGTGGAACAGGAAGCTAATTGGATTGATCCAAGATACCGACGGGCTGATAAGCGAAGGGGTCAGTTGGGTGGAAGACGGACGTGACGTGTGGGAGGCTATATTAGCAGGGAAACGGAAGCCTCAGCCTTAGTCACGAGCAACGTTTACCCAAGGAGTGACCTGGGGGAGTTCGCAGTGAGTTGTAACTGAGTTTCCTAGTGTGTCTGTTTAAATTGTTGAATAAAGCAGTTTGCCTTGAACTGCCTTCCTGTGAACTGTGCTAATTGACCAAGTCTTAACGACCTCGTTAAGTGTATTCCTGGGAGCTGAGAGGGGCTAGACAGAACAGTAATCAAGTTTCTTCAGCAACCAGGACCAGTATTCTGTCACTAAATAATGCGGTTGTAAAGTTCAACATCATGTTGCTTCATCGCTTGGAGATGGCAATTCTACCATTCCCCATTGTTAACTGAATCCCATTGGTTGTTACTCAAGGACCAAATCTAAACCACATCAGATTTGTCCCTCCGAGCCCAGCCTTGGTTCTTCCGAGATAAATGGCTGTCTCCTCTTGAAGTTCCCTGAACCACTATTTTCTCCATCTCTTCTATTTTGACCACCCTCTACTCTGCCTTGACCACATGGATGCAGGGCTGCTTACCATTCTGTGGATTAGGACCTTTTTGATATTTTGTGGCTCTGCGGCTGGAAGAAAGCCCTAAGCCACAACATAGCACAATGCTGCAACCACATTTGAACTCCCACCCACTCCAGCCTGGCCCAGCACTAGAGTGCAAACTCCAGTCTCGGCTACCCTGCACTCAAAGGCCCCTGCCACCCGGTGCTCCATTTCCTACACATACACCTTCCCTGATTTCTTGCTGACACTGATGACAAGATGTGCCCATCCTGGCACTTCATGCAGCTGCTTGAAGTCCTTCTTCTCCAGGTCCCATGAGGAAACTGCCACCTGCATCCTTAGGAAGAAATCCTCACATACCCAGCAACTGCCTCATGAATACCAGGCCAGGCCTGTTTGGTCATCAGATGGCAAAGGGAAGCTGGGGTGTGGAGCTCAGGGCAAAGGACAAAGATGGGAGAAGAACAGACACTGGGGAATTTGAAGTGTCCTCTGGTTTTAAATGCAGGAGGGCTGTCAAGTATACATATTTTGATCATAGGATGGTGGGTAGGTGTGTCTCATGTTTATTTAATTTCTAGAAATAACATGGAAGATGTAGAATTTATATCTGTAGATTAAAATTCAATGTTATTTTCAATTTTGCCAGACCTATGCAAGGAGGGGGGAGGAGGAGGAGGAGGAGGAGGAGGAGGAGGAGGAGGAGGAGGAGGAGGTTTGAAAGGTGAGAGGTTATCTGGACCTCAACCCTGCCATCACAATATTTCAGATTCAGGCAGGGCAATTCAACAATGAAAGTTTCATCTCTTTTCAGCAACATCTGTTTTGCTAGGAAGATCTTAATCTGTTTTTTGACCAGGGAAACTTAAACATTCAGCTATTTAAAAAGGCTAACTTCAAAACTGAGACATGAGTAGCAAAGGCTTTGTTTAATATCTACATGGTTTTGTTTGGGTTTTGTTGATATTACCTTGTAATATTTACAGCAAAGGAAGCTTTGGGACAATGTCCAAGAATGATGGGAAGAATGAAAACTACACAAAGAGAGCTTTCTTGGCCTTGGGAAAGAATCCTAGTCCTACTGTATTTGTATTAAAGTTTGAGTGTTGAGGGTTTTTTTTTACATCTGTTGGCAAAACAGAGCAGCAAACAGGAATTGGAACTAAAGCGCTGCCACAAGTAGAACCAATTATTACTAGCTTCTTTACATCTTCCTTTCTTGGAAGATCGTGGAGTTAATAAAATAATAAAAAATAAAATAAAATAAAAATAATAAAATAAAATTATAATTAAAGAACTATAGTTAGTAATTTAGAACAGTAGTATTTTTCAACTTTGGCATCTTTAAGATATGTGAACTTCAACTTCCAGAATTCTTCCAGCCAATATGCAAGTATTGAAAAACACTGATTAAAAGAAGTGCCACACTGTCCTAATCATTATAAAAAGGATAGGTAATTCTGTTGGACGATTAGCACCATCAGGTTTGATCCAGGATTTCTACCATATGTTTTCAGAAGCATAACTTATAGGGTTTCAATATGACAATAAAAATGTTTCAAAAAAGAAGTGTCCACTGGGAAAGTTAAAAGAAAATCAAGATCATGATTATTATGTGCAATCAAAGTCTTCCCCTTTTTGACATGCATGTGTTGACATTACACACATATAAGGGGCTGGAGCTTTAATTACATCAGGGGTGTCAATCTCAATTTCATTGAGGACTGCATCAGCATTGCAGTTGCCCTATGGGGGCCGGGTGGGTGTGGCCAGGGTGGGTGTGGCCAACTGGATGGGCATGGACGAAGTGAGTGTGGCCTACTGGGTGGGCATGGCCAGCTCTACATTGTTCGCGTCAAGGGTGCTTGTGGGGGCCTGGGCAGGAGTGGGACAGATCTGAGGGTCTCTGGCAGAAGGGGGTGGGACCAGGGCAAGTGCCAAAGCATGGTCCACTGGAGGAGCCTTACTGTTCCTCTCAGGCCTTGCGGGGGGGCTGGATGATGGCATGGGCTGCTGGAAGCCCTGGACAGGTGCATGAGGAGAGCAACCTGCCGAAACCCCTCCCCTAGAGCCAATCAAGCCGGATATGTGAAGTGGGTGAGGGCCATTTGCTGGCCACTTCCAGGCGATGGTGCTTTTCTTCATTCCTCATAAAAGGTGACACCTCCCCAGCATGTACCCAGGGGGCAGAGATGATGTGGCAGGGGCTGGTTCCTCGCTGTTTCCAGATGGCCTTGTGGAGCTAAGACTGAATGCGTTTCAGCATAGATGGCCACCGCAAAATTGTACATTGGCTCCCAGCCTGTCTAGGCCAGGGCCAAGGCAGTGAGGGCCATTCCCTCACTGTTTCCAGAATGGCTTCATGGGCCACATGAAACCACTTTGCGGGCTGCATCCGGCCCCTGGGCCTTGTGTTTGACATGTCTGAATTACATGGTTGAAACCACCATTTTGATTTTCTTGATATTTCTTGCAGAATGTCTATGGAGATTCTCAGTCATCCAGGTCATGGTTGTTCCAAAGGTGCTTTTTTCATGAGGCAACTGGACTTTCTTGTTTTTTCTTTGAAGACATTTCACTTCTCATCCAAAAAGCTTCTTCAGCTCTGACTGGATGGTGGGGAATGACAGGATTTATACTCCTTGCAGACAGCTGGTCATTTGCATTTTTTTCACATTGCTAAGCCTCCTGCCATTCCCCACCATCCAGTCAGAACTGAAGAAGTTTCTTGGATGAGAAATGAAACATCTTCAAAGAAAAAACAAGAAAATCCAGTTGCCTCATGAAAAAGCACCTTTAGGATATCTCTTGCAGAGGTTGCTGGCTTCAAATCATCTGGAGCATATATATTTTGTTTAAAGAATTTTATAATATAGTACCTATCTGCAATTCTTTAAATAAACTATATATTTTCCTGAGATCACCGGATAGAGCTTAAGTATCAGAGCAGTGTAAACAAAGACCTTCAAATAAAATCTTCTAGTAAGATACCTTTTGTCCTTCTATCTCTCCCTCCTTCCCTCCCTCCCCCCCTCTCTCTTCTCCCTATCCTTTCTTCCATGTACATCCTTTTTACTTTGTTAAGACTAAAGCAGAGACTTGTTTGAAATAATTTGTAAGTAACTATGGAAGTTTTTCTTGGCTAAAGTTTAGAGTAAGATTCTAAAAAATAGCCAAAATGAGCAAAATCACCTTGGAAAGGTATTTGAAAGAAAGCAGATATCTCGAGGGGAAGGATTATATAACAGTCAGTTGAAATAAAACTTCTTAGAACACAGACAGGGATGAGTTATTCACAAGAACAAAAGCAATTTTAATCCAGTAAAATCATTCTTGATCATAAGACTATGCTAAGATAAACAACTGTAATATCATGCATGGAAGAAAGATGTATGTTATTAAAACTTTTCTGTTGGGCAAGTAAATACTTCTCAAAATTCAGACCTGGCTTTGATTTTTTCAAGAGCTCTAAATAGACATGTACTATTTTTTTCCCCTGGCTCCATGGTTTGTTTGCACATAGATTTTAAAATAAATTTGGCAAAAACCCAAAGTTATCAAAAATAATTTGTTTTCAATTCAAAGACAAATTCAAGAACACATTTAAAACAGATCTTTTTAGCATTTCTAAAAGTGAGATAGACTAATATGCTGAACATTCTAACACTATTCAAAACATATATATTTAAAACATATACATACATATTTAAAATACAGTATAAAGCATGTAAACAAACATTTAACATTAAATAGTCTATATTAAGCCATAAATCTAGAATAATCTAATAAATGGTTTACATTATCTAAAAGAAATGCAACTCTAAAGGAGTCTCTAAAAGGAAATTTATAAACAGTATCCTTTAAATTTTCAAAATAACAGTTTCCACAATTTTTTATATTTAATAAATGCATTTTACTTACAAATCAGTAGAGGAAAGAAAACCAGTGAGGAAGTCATATCTCCTCAATTCATCCTCCAAATCTCTTTCACTTCTTTTCATGTTTCCTACATGGCTCACAGTATGCTTTTTTCTATCTTAGGGTGACTCAGAGTTACAGAAAAATAAAAAAAATATAGAAGGACTTTTGGGTGTAAGGGATTTGCCTTCTTAGGAACAAGCTGAAATAAACCTCCTGAAATAAAGTTATTAGTGAGTTCAAATTAAAAAGTTTTAACACAAAAGTTTTCAAAGAAAAGTAGCAGATTTTAAATCAATAGCATATATTTAGCATGAACTCATGGCAAAATCAATGGTATGTCCCAAATGAAAAGGCTCCTCATTTGAGTTCCTTAAAGACAATTCAAAATTATATTTTCATGAATAGATATGATTCAGATAAGATTGACATTTTCAGTATTAATATTTCCCATAATATTTTAAATTAAGCTATAGAAGAGATGGCCAAAAACATTACAGACATTTATCTGCAGACATTGACCAGTGAGTATTTCAGATTCTCAAAAAATATCATCTGAAGACCATTATTTGTTACTTTAATAAAGGCTGTTCAGTTATAATAAACTATCGCTTTGGCCATCAAATTGTTATATCATGCAAAAAGGTACAAGTCTAATGTTGAAAATCATCTTAATAGAGAAAAACAACTTTTGCAACATAATATTGTGACTGTTTTTATGCTATGCATAAAAAAAGTCATTCACCTATTGACGGTAAGGTTAATATATGTTTTTTTAAAGAGGACATTTTTTTCAGAATCGGGCAAAAATCCAGAAAACTGTAATGTTTTTTTTTGAATGTCAACAATATTCTTTTGATATCTTCTCCCCCCCCCACACACACACACGGGCATTCTTGTTCTATTTTGGTATCAGCCACTGCAAATGTTGCAGATAGAAACAAAAGCCAGCAAATTTCCTGGACCTAAGGAAAACTTCAATTGCAGCCCCAATCCCTTTTTAAAACACTCTTCAAGTTATTGTTCATTTATGAAAGTACAAAGATCAAGTACAAAGCCAACCACTTTGACACAAATGTCTTGAACTTGAAATATTTAAATTATACTAGTTCCTCTAGCTCTTTGAAGGATTTATCTCTGTTTTTTCAAGCATTGATATTCATGTGTACTTGCTAATTTTTGATTAAAAGATATGTGTGATGATGAGGAGACGGTGAGTCATACAATAGCCTTTTGGTATTGTTGAAGTAGTTCTTAATTTTTGTGAAAAGTGGGTTAATATGTACTTATCACTAAATAATAACAAACCCCTTGAAAAGTCTAAGAATAATTTGAACTATGTTGCTGAATGAACCATAAAAAATTCCTATACTCACTATGAAGTAGGAATGTTCTTTTTAAAACTAATTTACCCATAGAAGTTCAGTATAATGAAATTCCATAGACATCCTACAGTCTATCTGTTAAAGTATTATTTTTAATGTTTGAAAAATTAAACACTTTAAAGTTGTGGGTTTTTTAAAAAAAACCATCTGCTGTTGGGGTGTGTGTGTGTCTCTCTCATGTGTATTATCTATTAAAAAACCAGACACAATAAAAACTTACTTTAAATTTTTATTTACCTCAAAATATATGCACTTAGCACCTCAGATTTGATTTTAGCATTTTTTTCAAGTGAAACTTTTAAATTACAAACAGTAAGCACAGCAGTAATATTTAAAACTGTTCCCTCAAAAAATAAAGGCAAATCAAAAACCTGATTTATTTATTTATTTGCTTATTTTTAAGAACTTCAGCTTTTTGGTATCCTGATACAACATTCAAGTAGTTTTTACGCAAGAGTAAAGAATTTGGTTTCTGAGGTTACTTGGTATTCTAAAGTTTTCTCAAAATGAGGGCTTCTATTGTCAAGGCTGGAGTTTGTGCAAAAAGTTTGTTTAGAAAATCTCAGTCCAATCAAAGAGTACATGGTAAGCAAAGATGCTTTCAAGTCAAGATTTTTTTTTCTTTTAAGGCACTTAAAAGAGTCTGTGAATAAACCAGGCACAACTTTGGGGCCAATGCTTTGCCTTCATCTATAGTGACCTTGATCCTTAGCACAATATGAACAATTATCCAATTTTTTCTTTAAAAAAAAATCAAGATGTGCAGCTTGCTATTTAGGCAATTACCAAATGGAAAAGCCATTTTAACACTTTTACAGAGTGACCATATCAAGGACTTTCCACTCCTTTAAAACAGGAAGAGAAGTAAATTATTTTTATTTTATTTTATTTGCATCTCAAGGTTCAAAGCAGATGCTTATAAGTATTTGTTTCCCTCTAAATCTTAGCCCAAAATAAAGCAGCCATCTAGAAGAAGCTTCTTTTGTCACTGTCTTCTGGGACAAAATTTTTAAATAAAAGTTTGTTGTACGTTGTCTCTGAATGGCCAGGAAAATAAACTTAAGGGTCAATAAATGATACTGCAATATATCTTGTTCCTTTTAAAATTGGAAGTCCTTCATGTAAATGAGTAAGTCTTCCTGGATGCATGAAACTCCATCCTTTTCTAGGTGATTCGATTGAGCAGTTGTATCTCAGAAATTTACATCCACCTCCCTATAAGAAGTAAATCAGAAATATCATCTTAAAGTCTTTATGTAATCCCACAAGGTCCTCTCTAAGTAAAATGTTTTGAATGAGACAACAATGATTGACATTACCATCCCATTCTCAAAAGTATATTATTTTGGAGCAGCTGTAAATTTGGTTGAAAGATAGCAATAGCAGTAGCACTTAGATTTATATACCACTCCATAGTGTTTTACAGCACTCTCTGAGCAGTTTACAATGTCAGCACTCTAACTATCCATGATATTTGCATTTTCCTTTCATGAAAATATGATATACAGACTTTATCTGATATTGTTATTTTCTTGACTTACAACTCCAATTCCCTCTCTCTCCCCCAGACAAACTAGTTGAGACCCAGGTTGGAAAAGAGATTTAACTACAAATGCAATGAAGTTTGACATGTATAAGGGAGACCCTGCAGTTTACATCCAACATACTGGGTGAGTCAGAGTCAGTCATTAACAATCAGTTTATTTTCTTTAGAGTTAAAATTAGGAGATACCGCCTTTTGATCCCCAAAAGAAAGCAGTTGTATACACAAGAATGAAATGGCTAAAGGTGTTCACTTTGCTATCCCACATGATACTAAACTAAGTGAAAAGGAACTGAGGAAAGCAGTCCGTTTGGCCAAAACTACTTTTGGGAAGTTTTATCCATTTATTCCCTAAAATGCCACTTCAAGAAAATCAGACCCTTTCAACACTACTGTTTTCATACTGGACATCCTTATTAGCCATACAATGTATTACACATTTCAAGATTTAATATAATTATATGGTTGAACATTCAGGGTCTGTCCGTCAGTGTTTTACAAAGGCCTAGTACAGAACCAGCTGTTCTGACTGTTGGACCAGTTTCTTATGTTAATCTTCCAGCAGATGTCCTACAAATATTTGTGTGGAAATGAGCTAGAAGTTGAAAGAATAGCATCAGTTCTTGGATGCACTGCAAACTTACTTGGAAATCTTCTCCTACTTTGTTAAGGGCAATGTTGATGGTAAATGTAGATGAGTCATGGTGAGGTCTGAGGGAGCGCTGTCGGTCAGTAGTATATTTCACAACAAAATTCAATAAGGCATGACCCTGGAGAATAAAATACACGAAGGATTTAAAAGGCATACTGTAAGTTGTCATGAGGGGATTTATCAATTGTGGGTGCTCTTTCACTCTTCTGGCTTTCTAGAAGAGGGCCAAGACCTGGAAAGAGTGCCAAGTAGCATGGAAATCTAAGAGTGGCATGCAATCCTTGGGGTGGTTGCTGGCCTGAGTACACTACCTTTGCCTTTTTTAAATTTTGTACTTGTCAATTTTCAACTCTTTTTAAGTTACTTTTAATATTTTTAATTATGTTTCTTTTTAAGTTTTTTTTTTTACTTATAAGCCACCCAGAGTCACCTAAATGAAGTGGGCAGACCAGAAATTAAATGGAGGAATGAATGAATAAATAAATAATAGCAGATTCAACCACACAGAGGATTATTATTTAATTTATATATCTATTAAGAAAAAAACAATTTCACAATATGTTATTATCATTGCTTTTTTGCAGGAAAAAAAAAGGATAGATAAATATAGAGGAGGCATGAGTAGGGCTGAAAATCACTGCAGTCTCACTTGTATCCAGTAAGAGAGAGAGACTGGGGAAAGGGAAACATGCCCAGTGATACCACTCTCTTCATATTTGGACTCCAAATCTCAGAATAATTAAATAAGACACAAATCAAATTTTCCTTAAATATCAGCCACAAGTTATTAATAAATTAGCTCACATGAAAAATTAAGAGTTCAGACTATGCTCTACTTGATTACTTTTTAAATTTTAACTTGCCTTTGTATAATAGCCAGCAAATACTTTTAGGGTTACAGGTGCTATGAATTCTCTGATAAAATGCAACCACACATTTTCCAGGCCGATTTGTTTCATGTGAATATCATCTGTTGGAACATTTTCATAGCCTCCAGAAATGCGGCTATCCTAAAACAAGACATAATAGTGTATTTTATGTTTCACCTCTGTTATTAGTACAACTATAAAACAACATGGATCTTTGTAATTGTTAACTGTTAATATACTCCAATATCTACTACTTTATAGAGATTATGGATATATAGAGAGTTTATGCAACCAAATGTCAATTGCTTTTTATATCAGTTTTATTGTGTAATCTACAATGGAAGCAAAACAATTTTTCCTTCATCTTGATAGCTAATACATATATTTTTATTGTAAATCAGTAAGAGGGTTTGATAGCCAGTATAACAAGCCCAATACATTAAGTTCTAAATAAACCTTTATAGCTAAACTGTCAACTGCTTAAATAATTTTTAGAGTATTAATCAGCCATTTAATAAATTCGTTAATTTCCTTTGAAAGAAATATCTCTTTTTTATTAACTTTCACATTATAACCTTGGTGTTGCTATAAAAATTTAGCGTGAATTTTATGAAGATGTAATCAGAGTGGGACTAAACCCTTATATGATTATAAATAAGTACCATAGCCTTACAGAGTCAAAATTATTATTATTATTATTATTATTTATTAGACTTATAAGCCGCTCTTCTCCAGGGGACCCAGAGCGTCTCACTTAGTATTATTTACAGAGACTATAAAACCTCTAAGAGAAGAAAAGAGAAAAGTTTTTCAGCCAGGGATAAAACTTCAGAATTTTTCCATGCAAAACTGCTATTAAAATAGTTATGAATTATAATCATATATTCATGAATAACTATTAAACTTACAATTAAAAAATGCAGCCCACCTTAAAACATTGGAGACGTGTCTGATCCTCCCCAATATCTCAGACATTGACAAAGTTTTTCCATTATTTATCCACTGGCCTTTGTTTATGGGCTCCAGTAGTGAACCAATAGGTTGTTACTGGGTATAAGAACCCAATAAGAATTCCCCTAACATCATGCACTAACCACAATCTGCCTTAGCTATCATTTAACTTGATTTTACTTACCTTATATCAGAGTTATGAATTTTAAAGCTACTATTAAAACTAAAAATAAGTTCTAAAAGTGTCCATGAAATGATTCTTACATGATGTCTTCCACCAGACCACTGGCCAAAGTGTTCCATTTCCTCTACTAATTCATTGCAGGCTGTTTCAGAAAATATGGGGAACCAAAACACATCTGGGCATGGCTATAGGTTAGAAATAAAATGCACATACATTATAATGGATTTGGCATGCTATTTGACAAAGCAGACACTCATATTTTTCTTGACATCTCTGACTAGTAGAGAAGGGATACCAGCTCTCTTGTAATTAGAACATATATGTCATTTCTTGTCTTTTAATTGGTGGATTTAATAAAATAATTTTGTACAGATAATAGTATATAATGCACTAGACCAGCTATATAATTGCTCTTACTGAAATGTGTAATTATCCGGAAGTAAAGACATTTCAGTGGTGACTTGGGTCTGCCTGCATGAAGTAGTTTCCTCTCACATGCCCACAAATATGCAGCCTTTCAGGTCTTCTTATATTTGAGCAAAATAAGTTTTTCTTCTCAAGAGTCTGAATTAAGTCTATGAGGCTAGGAGTTCCAATCATCTGAACCAGGTTGGATCATTCTGAGATGTGGCCCTGGTGACTCTACATCTGAGCTGTGTAAATGTTTGGAAAGAGATTATTTACAACACATGGGAATCCATATGAAACAATGGTCTTTGAAACACTAAAGCAGATATATCTTTTCCTGAGTTTATGCAACTTTTTGTACATCTCCATATGCAAGTACAGGCACAGTCACTTCACCTTTTTATGCATGCTTTGAAAGGAGGGAGTTTTACATATCCTACTCTCAGTGCTGACTAAAAATGCTTCTAGGATGTGTGATTTTCATGCATATTGCACATTAATTGCAGTGTTTGCTAAAGTTACCCTGCCTGAAATAGGTTCAGGGCTGACTTTAACTGGCTCTAGAGTGGGTAGCTTCAGCCAGCACTTCTCTGACTACTGCAGCATTTTCTTAAGTTGCCTAGCATGGCAACTTATACATTAGTTGGTGCTGCCCTTGGGTCTTCTTCCGCAAGAAAAGTTCTGTAGGGGGAAAGCTGATAATGAGTGTGGATCAGTGCAAAGCAACATGGCTGCTTCTTAGTTAGAAAAAAGAGGGAAGAACCTGGGAGCTTCTTAATTAAAAGCAAGAGGGCTATGAAATTTTGTAGGTTAGTTTTGAAGAAGGCCTTTGCTCCATGTTTGTTTATTTGCTGCCAAAGCAAAGCTCCCCTTCAACTGTGTATAGTCCTACCATATTAAAAAACAACAACAACATCTCTTATGTTGTTAACAGTGTGATATTTTTCTAGCCTTAGGATTAGATTGTCTTGTTTGCTTACAGTAAACTGAACGGTAACATAACTGTGGAGTCCTTGGTGCTCTCCTTGTTTGGTTGCAGAACAAACATTAGCAGAAATGTGATTTCTGCTTTATTTTGGAATCAGAAGGAAGGTAACATATACATTATGTTCCCTAAATTCAGACCAACTATACTTTTGTAATTGTAGCTCCTATCAAATGACAAAATGTTTCCATTTGGTTTCCCAGAAACATGTGGTTGCATTTCCAACAAACCAGAGCATACCAGGGAATGAACTGCTCTTCTTGAAGCTTTCTCTCTCATCAGATGTCACCACAAAGAGAGGGGGGAGGGAGGGAGGGAGAGAAAAGAGAGAGAGAGAGAGAGAGAGAGAGAGAGAGAGAGAGAGAGAGAGAGAGAGAGAGAGAGAGAGAGAGAGAGAGAGAGAGAGAGAGAGAGAGAGAGAGAGAGAGAGAGAGAGAGAGAGAGAGAGGTTGGATGGGGCTTGATATGAGATTTAGAAGGCTAGTTTTGGGAAATGGAAACAGGGTTATGAATTAAAGTTTTCTTAAAATTTTCCCTAAAGACAACTCTTTTCAAAAAGTTTTCTAAGAAGAAAAACCACATAACAATGACTATATAAAAGTCTCAAGAGATATTCTTTAAGCATCGGTAAATTAATAATACCAACTCCATATTAAACATTTAGAACAGCAGAACTCTTAATCATGCATTAAAAATCACATTGCAATACTTTCCTTGAGGAGAATTTCTAGTTACCTGTTCTACTATATTTTCAGTAAAAATTTTCGAATAGTTGGGATTTATGTAAGTCTCCTTCCAATCCTTGAAAAAAGGATAAAACATGAATTATTTTTAATGTTTTTCAATGCTCAAAGCATTCAGATAATTTTTCATATTGAATATGGATGGTCAGTATAATATACACAAAAGATGATTTCACACACACTCACACACACACACACACAGACACATATGTCTGAAAACAATTTCAATTCATAATTCAATACATACCATAGGATTTTCAAAGATTTGCCAAAGGTCATTGTTGTAGTGAGAAGTATTGTAGTTAGCAGTTGATACAAGTCTCCCAAATTCATATCTGTTAGTGAGGTACATAAATATCCCCTATTGTTAGGGAGCAGGAAAATATATGTTAGTGATTATATATAATAATTTAAAATATAGAAAAAACTATGTTACATATGGATCAAGATCACTGAAATCAATGGGACCCAAGCTATAATGAAACTGATCAGTGTTCACAAGATTATTTTGTATTTTTCCTTTGATCACTCTTATACTTCTTCAAAATTTGCTAACCAAAGGGCTGCCCATCAGCTTCTTTAAATCAGCACAACTTATTTGATGGAAATTAAATGGGTTACACTGAAAATTGACTGGATTCTAACATGTGTACAACCTTAATTCTCTCTGTCACATGTAGCATGTATTTGCAATGAAAAACAGTAATAGTTTGTTGTATCCTCCTGTTACAAAAATACACCGCACCACTGTCCAGTTTTATGTTCCATTACTTTTGATGGATTGCATTGCCATAGAACTGGAGAAATGCAGTGGTAACACATGCTTCTAACACAGGTGTATTTAAAAATATGAGATTATGTCTCATGGAAAATGAAAAAAAAATACTACAAGCATTCTTTGTTATTATAGCACAAAAGAGCTGCAATTATATCACAAGATTCAGCAGGAAACCTGCTATGGAAGAACAAGTTTTCAGGATCAAAACTGACCAAAAATAATTGGGTAATTTAATTTCAACATAAACAACAATAATAATCAATAATACTCAATTATAAATATAAAAAACCCTACTTTTTTCCTGGTAACTACTTGAATTTTATTTTGAATTTTATATTGTGCAGACATTTAAGTTTGTGTTCATTTTAAGTTAACATCTTGTCACTATATGGGCTAAAAATAAGAATCACTCTCATGCAATATGGTGTGGTTTCATATTCATTAACTCAATGACAAATTTAGCATTTCAAACAGCAGATAAAAGTGATATAAAAGATGTTAGCCTTAATGAAAAATTATCCAAAATCCCATAGAATTTTATAACTGAAACTGTACTATAATGGGATATAAAACCTGCATCTGCTGTTACTAGAACAATTACTTAAAATGTATTATTTTAATATAGAATGACTTATATCACTAGATGAGCAAATGTTTTGATTTGAATTTTAATGCAGAATTTGTATTCCTTAGCTAATTTGCAATTATATCATAATTATATTTGAACAGCTTTCCAAACTTCATAGACCTATTTTCTAATTTTAAAAAATCTATGTGAAAATTTATTATTAAAGAAATATTAGTCCAAACTTTTATATATTAATAAAATATAAAAATGGTAGCTGTTCTGAAAAACTGTACATACAGAATTGAGTACACTATTAGAAATATTTATGGAATTGTATGCATTAAAATAAGTCCATAAGGAACTTTCAAAAGTTAGGAAAAACTGATTAAATCTAAAATTGAGAATAATTTATATAATGTAGATAAAAGGGAATTACACATATATTTTAAACTGAATGGACATGAAAATCCATTTTTGGCAATAAGGCTATAAATATGTAGTTATTTTAATAGGGTTTCATAAAAATACAAATCATGCCAAACAAAAATGATTTGCATATTGTACTGTTTTTCTAGTTTTAGACACCTAATGCAATAATAAAATTTCCAAAGGCATTTTAAAGGCAAACGTGCTTCAAAAAATATTTACTTGTGTGTTCCATATACAGTAGCCTACGTTCAGGGATGCACTGGTAAATATGTAAGAAATAACTCTGCTGATTGTATTTTCCATGCTATACTGTGTTGCCAGCAACTTTTTAGGCATCCTGGCTCAGCTTTGCTCTCAACCAATTTCCACAATTCCAGAAAAGTTGACATTTAGTTCTTGTGAGCAGAGCAAGCCAGCTCTGAAACACTACTGTCTAAGAGATATTATAGCATCTCTCAATAAGAACTAATGAGGGCTGATGGGAAATGTAAGCAGCTTACAACCTAATGCTGGAAGTTACAGCACTAATACGTGGTATCACCACATCACCACTTTATTAGTATCAGAAAGGAACTATAAAGGCATGTCCATAAAATTAGCTGATATATTACTATGTAAACAGTAGTAATAACCGCTTCCTTTCCACCATTTAGTTCTATTGATTGCTTAGATCTGTTAACCATACTGCATCTGTTAACCACACTGTATTTGTTAAGTGCACTATATCTCTTAACCACACTGCATCTGTTAACCACATTGTTTGGCAGCCTATAGCTCTAGAATGCCAAGTGTCTTTCAATTTCTCTTTCTGTAAGCTATATTTCTTGATTACATTCCCTAACCCATTTTTAATAACCGTAAAGTGTTTGTCTTAAGTTTAACACCCAGAGGGGGAAAAAGTGTATCTTCTCCAACATTTAGTAACTCTTTAAAAATTCAATGAGTCCTCCATGTGGATAATCCATCCTTGACCTAAAGACTACAACTCTCAATTTAGTTTTTAAAAACAATGTTACACCTCCTGCTTTAACACCTTTCACTGCTTTGCATGATATATAAAGATAGACTGAGTTTGTAAAAACTGTAGACGTGGGTCAGAAGACATTTTTAAAAAGGGTATCGATTGTATTGAAATAAATGATTAAAAATGTGAAACCTTTGGGGGGCTGAGCATATGGAAGGTCTCCACAGAAGGGGAGTCTTTTTCCCTCTGTATGGTCTAAAATGAAGGAGGAGAAGCACCACATCAGTTGACCTTTTGTTGCTCTCTTTCACATTGTTAGAGCTGTATTAGGATTTCCGCTGCCATGTTAGATAAACAACATTCTTTAATCAAAAGCTGGTAAAGTATTGTTACAAACAACATGCAGCTTCAAGCATAGCTATTCATGTATGGGTTAAAAGCTTGATCTGTCAGCTCTTTATGTGATGCAATTAAAAGAAAAAAATGTGCTGATCCAACGAACAAGAGTGTTTTCTTCTTATTTTCATGAACCGTGAAATGGAGTTAGATTTAATGAACATGAGCACATGGCAAGCATAGACTGTAACAACTGATGCTAGAAAGATTGCGAACAAGATAATATTGACTGGGGTATGCTGTAAAATGAGTATGAATAAAATAAAATCATGCATTGTTAAAGAAGGGAAGAAACTTTAATACTTGCCACCTTTTCTTGTTCAATTCAGCAAAATTATTTTTCAATGCTACATTGCCTGGAAATAGCTGTCATATTGTTTCTGCTCTGGAACTAATGTAAATATCAGTACAAATTACAGATTTACAGTTGTATTCCAGTGATATTCACATGTGATCTTACAATACTATCATCCATTCAATACTATTAACGATATTATTGCTTTTGTTTGATAAAATTTAATCAGATTTACAATCATAAAGTTAAAGGCAATTCTACAATGCAACATGGGGACATTAGTACAATCCAATAATGTACTAATATGTATATACAATGTATAGCATTGTGGGTATTTTTTTAGCTAATAATAATTTCAATTTATAAAATGGCAAATAACTATCTATAAATATCACATGGAATGGATTTTTTGATTCATTATGTTAAAAAATAATTTTGCATCCAAAACTGGGCAGCCTAATTGTGAATGTTTAAGAATACATAAAAATGCTTCATTTAAATTAAATGGTTGCCAAGTTGAACAAAAGTACAAAAAAATTGGCTAGTAGTTTCTTTTGTGAAAATAAAATAAAAAGGTAACAATCAACATGAAGCATTACATGCATCTTACCATTTCCCGGGCATTCCTGCACATCGCCATATCAGAATCCAGCTTTTCACGAGCAAAATAATTTATTTCATTCATCTCAGATCTGAGAATCTGTCCTTTGATCAAGTATATATTAGCCACATAAGGGACATTCCACACACCTCTATGAAAAAAAATGGCAGAATGATTGGAACTAGTCCTGCAGTTGGGCAACATTTTGGCCCACAATTCCCTTGCTTCTCTCTTAACTTAAGTGATCAAATATTGTCAAACTTTAACTATAATTTCTACTTAATATGAATTGGGAAACTATAATTAAAAGTGCCAAGTACACCAAGAAGATAAGCAGCTTCCTGCATATTTACTATCCTGATTTTTTTCCAAAATTGTTAACTTTAGAGACCATAAAGAAACTATATGAAACTTGCATGTAAAGTTATTAGGGCAAAGTGAATTCCAATAAACATATTTTCTCTTATTATTCAGCATGGCCAATATCATTCATCAATTTTACAAGTTGCAATGCTCAGTTTTAACTTCTATTTGAACGTTGTCTTGCCAATCATTAACTGCACAGATATAAAAACTACATTAACAACATAATCTGTTTGCTATAGTTAGCATATCAATGAACTGGAATAAAACTATGATAGGAAAACAATCATTTTCATGGTTGTTGCTCTGCTTTGGAAGAAGTCCACAAAGCAAGTTTGCATTGCTGAATTTTACAGAACACTTGCCCCTTTCCAAGGAAATCAATTTCTGGTGGAATATCTGAAAATGAAATGCACATTGTAAACAATTCTGAAATTAATTTCCATAAGTAGCTGTAATTTGTTCCATGTCCCAGTACACTGCTTCATGCAAAAATAGTTTTATAAAATTCAACAATTCAAGGGAAACACAAATTACTTAATTGTAATTCATAATTGAGTAATTGATATCCACAAATAAAGAGTATTTAACTTTTCAACTTGTGACACACAATTATACTTTTTAAAATTAATGACAATTTATAGTTTACAAAAGCACATTGCTCACAATTAACTTCATTAACTTCATATTATTTACATAAATATTCCTTCCTAAAGCTTTCAGTGAGCATTTGCTATAACTTCCACAAAATTATTGAGTCTGAAATAAATGACTCAACTAGGCAAGAAGGGATGATATCACATCCTGTAATAGGCATGATTTGATGGTAGTATGCAAAATATTTTGATGTGCTCATTTGAAATTTGAAACAGCCCATTCTGATTGTGTGAGGCAAGCCCAAATGTGAGCTAGTATTTTAAGAATGATCAAGACTTTTTTGAAATACTTGAAAAGGAGTCATGTCACACAGAAAATCTGTTGTTGTTCAGTCGCTAAGTTATGTCCGAATATGCATGACCCTATGGACCATAGCACATCAAGCTGCCTTATCCACCACTGTCTTCCAGAGTTTGTCCAAATTCATGGTTATTGCATCAATGAGACTATCTAACCAACTCATCATCTGCCATCCCCTTTTCCTTTTGCTTTCCATCGTTCTCACATCTTTTCTAATGAGTCCTCTCTTCTCATTTGGTGGCCAAAGTATCTGAGCTTCAGCTTCCACACACACAAAAATGGACTGTTTCAAATGTAACATGGCATTGAAATAATTTACACATAGCATTTTTCTTCATACTGCAACCTTTCAGTGAAGAAAATTGCAACACAAATTTAACAAGTTTATTAAAACTGTTTATACTAGATAACCACAAAAGTTTAAAAAATAGAGTTGTCAGCTAAGATCTTTAAACATAAGGCTAACTTACATTCTATTTCCTTGGATAATATCTATGTAGTCTTCAGATCGAGCATAATATCCATCAGCACTTAATGAACCCCAAAAGTTAGACCAGAGTTTCCCATGACGTGTTACAAGAGGTGCAATGATCTTTCTGTAAATAACAACATAAGGAAACATGACTTGGTTGTAAATTAACAATGGAAGCTAACATATAGCATAATAATCACTCATGTCCTGGTCACCTCATGATTGAATTTTTCAATGTTCTCTATCTAGGGCTGCCCTTGAAGACCATTCAAAATCTATACCCAAAATGCACTGCCACGAGCAGTAACGGACATTTCTCAGTGTGTCCATGAATCACCACTGCTAAGTAAGATGCATTAGCTATCAGTTGGCTTTTGAATGCAATATAAGATGCTGGTTATTACCTATAAAGTTTATATTCTTTTCAAATTCAAAAGCTGTATAAATGGCTTTTGAACAAGTTCCTGAAAAAAAAAATACTGAGATGGAAATACAATATATCTAGCTGTGATCTTAGTGAACAGAGAAATGAATGTTGACACAGAATAATATTAGCATTATTTTCTCTAACACACACTAAAACTAAAGCTATTTCAAAAAATCATTAAATAAATCTATAGAAAAATTGAGATTAGACTTAATAATGTTCTCTAATCCCAACCAATTTTCCCCATGTTAAGCATACCTATTTTGTTCTATTAGAAGCTTCAAAGTATTTGGATTTGTTAAAATAACATCTGCATCAATGCTGAAATAATAATCACACTCTTTATTCTGTCGACAGATATCCCTTGAAAAATAGAATAGACAGCAAAGCTATAAGAATTTATAAACAAGTCAGTATCCAAATTAGTCATAATAGCTGTAAATATGTATCTATAAAACACAGAAATTTGAGAAGGTTCTGTGGCAGCTTAAATAGTATAACACACAAATATATATAGTTAATTGTTCAGAAAAAAAGACTTAGATAATAAAATAAAAAAGAACAAGGTGTCACAAGTCATATGCTAGATAAAGTACTGCAAAAGAAGAATTCAGAAGTAAAAGCACTATGGTTTCTCATGTATGTGTTAATGAATTACTAGAGTATGATTCAGAGATTAATTTTGCAACTGTCTGCAAGATTATTTGTCTGCAATAATTATTCAGATGACCTTCCCAGTAATCTTAAGAATAAGCTATCCAACTGTTGAAATGGGAAAATGACTCAAAACAACATTGCCTCTACATTAGATCTTTTCTTGGCTGTGATGGAATGTCAGGAACTATTACAATGGTAATGTGGAACCATTACAAATGAGATCTAAACCTTGGGAAAGTAGAAAGAGTGAAAAAGCCTTCTTGGGTTTGGTACATAAGGTGGAGTAGAAAGGGGCTTTGAAGGGCTTTCAGAATTCTGTAACTATACCCTAATTGCATTAAGCTACTTTTTTCCAAGATGCCTAGTAACTCCTGCTTCCTGAAAGAATTAAGTTTAAAACGTCCAAATAGTACAAGGTACAGTACTAATAAAGGATAATATTTGTAGCTCAGGATTGATACGAGGGGGCCTTGATGTCTCTGAGCTTGTTGTTTTCTTGCAGACATTTCATTACCCAACCTAGGTAACAGCGACTAGCACTGATGATATTATCTAGGTTGGGTAATGAAATGTCTGCAAGAAAACAAGCAAGTTCAAAAAGCACCAAGAACCCCGCAAGCTATAGTACATTTGCTGTGGTAGTAGCATTCCAGAGATGATCTGGAAATCAAAGGGCCAAAGTGGTCCCAATGATGGTAGGAGCACTTGGGGCTGTGATTTCTAAGCTGGGAGAGTAACTCCAACAGATCCCAGGAACATCAGAGCTCTCTATCCAAGGGAGTGCAGTGCCAGGAACAGCTAAGACAGGGGTTCTCAACCTTGGCAACTTTAAGACTTGTGGACTTCAACTCCCAGAATTCCTCAGCCAGCTTTGCTGGCTGAGGAATTCTGGGAGTTGAAGTCCACAAGTCTTAAAGTTGCCAAGGTTGAGAACCCCTGAGCTAAGATAATGAGCAGAACCCTCAAATATCCAGGCCTCTGATATAGGAACCAAGAATGAAGAAGACACATCCCATCCATGGGATTGAGAAGGAAACCTTTTCTTTAATTTTAAATATAAATTTTACTCATATATGTACAAAGAGAGAGATTTTCTGAGGCTTTTTTATTGCAGAAAATCTGAAACACTTTTTCCAGATAGATTGAACGTGTGCCTACTTTAATAGCTTTCCAAGCAAATCAAGATAGCTTTATAATCTTGACTTTTTGTTGAGTGTTTTATTTCATGTCTATTCATTCTCTATTTTTGTTGGGAAATGTGCAATTATATTTGCTTTTTATTTTTATTTTTTGCTTCATTGTTATTACTTGTTTCAATATTATTTCTGAATATTGAATTTAAAAGACAATTGCTTTCAAACCTATTAAAAGTTAGTGAAGAAATTTGATAAAATAAACTGAAAATAATGAAGTTGACAGGCTGATGAATAATGTACCCCATCTGTTTTGTTTCAATATATTTCTCTACCATACTGAAAAACATATAAATCTTAACTATTAAGCAATCCCACAAAGAGAAAATGTGTATAAACACATAGCAGAGGTACTTAATTAAAGCAATTTTTATATATATATTTATTCAAAAGAATAAAAACCTTCTAATCAAGATCATTATTTCTTCCAATATATGCACTGGAAGATTAAATAATTAAAATTAAATTACATTCCCATGTTCCTGGCATTGGCTTGATTCAGATTTTCTTCAGGTCCAACAATTTTTATAGTTTTAATTATATTCTTGGCTTTTTCCCAAAAGTTTTTTATATCCTTTTCATGATGAACCTCCTGGAAACGTGTTTTTTTTTAAAGAGAGAGAATTAATGAGAAATCAGTAAAACTATACAAGAACAAAATATGCAGTAAAATAAATAGCAGACAAAATGGAAACTGAAATGAAAACTCTACAGATCTGGAATAGATTATAAATGGATTGTTCTTACTTCAACATTTTTATACCAGATTTTTTCCTCAGATGGTATTTATATAGGAGCAGGAGTTCACCCACTGAGATCGAATGGACTTATACACAGAAACAGACACACACACACGCACACACAACTTATTCTAAATATAGACACAAGCAGGCCATAAAAAAGATGATGGACTGCATAGTGACAGCCATGCTCCCGTACTTTCCATTTATGGATGATTCTATTCTCCAAATATCATTACTTTAAAATAAAATTGAGGACATTGCATCAGCATTGGCTCTATTTTCTCAATTTAATAAAGTTCAACAGTAAAAAAAAAGGTTTTCAGTTCTCAGACCTGATTCTTCAGTAGAAGTGGATAAATAGAATGTTCAGGATGCAAATAACCATTCAAATAAAATATTCACCCAGATTGATAACATAATCCTTACTTCCGCCCATGTCTAATCTTCTGCAGTTAGACTGAAAAAAAAAACATGTTCAAAGTCCCTAAACAATTAGGCTAAACAAACATTTTGGATATTCATTCATCCATCCATCCATCCATCTATCCATTCATTTTCTAGAGTAGCCTTTTTCAACCACCTGGGTGGCTTGCAATTCTAAAACAATTAAAAACAAAAGATCTGTAAAAACATCCAGAAAATAAATACATGCAGCAGCAGAGATAGTTAGCAGCTAACAGTAAAGCCAAGAAACAGAGTCTTTAATACATTTCAAGACCCATAACACACAGTTACATAGTCAAGTTTTCAAAGCCTTGCAAACAGAAATCAGAGTTGAAGTCACAAAAACCTCTGAAGGGAAAATATTCCACAAAGTAGAGGCTGTAGCAGATAAGGCACATCTTTTAGTCCCTGCCAGTCAGCACTCTTTGGCTAATGGGATTTGTCACATGCCCAATTTGCTGGAAAAAAATTGGATGGATCTTGGGGGGAAAAGTTCCTCAGGTAGCCTGTTTCCAAGCCATGGAGGGCCTTAAAGGTGGTAACCAGCACTTGGAAATACACTAGCATATTTAGTATTTGTGAGTTTAATTCCTCCTTCCATGCATCTCTAAATACAAAGGAACAAATGCTTCAAGGTTTGAAAGAACAATGCATTGAAGAGATAATAGAAACAGTAACCTGAGATGAAATTCTACTATGAACATACACAGTATACACATATTATATCTCATGTAACAGCACAATCATTTAAAAGTTTAATGTTGTTTTACTATCAGTCTATAGTATAAATTGAGTTATTTACTGATTTACAAAAATTACCATTAAATTCCTATTTATAAAATACTTACATTATTATGAATAAAGATGCTAAGTTTTTCTTTTGTATATTCCAGATTCAATACTCTGTCTAAGCACTTTGATAGGAAGGGAGTTGGTTGTTCAATGAAAATACCAATTGTTACTGTTGGACCCTCCTAAAAACAATAAGAGTATAGGTATAAACAGTGCAAAGGGCTGACTTCAAAATCTTTTACTGTAAGAACAATGAACTACTATTATGAACCTTGAAAAAAAGGCATTCTTTTCTGTATTAGCATTTTCCACACATTAGTAAATACTTTAAATTATACCAAAGAACTGATGCATTAAATATTTTTATAAACTACTATAATAATTAGTTTTGCCTGCAATCCTATAACTATTTACCTAGGAATAAGTTCCATTGAATTTCACGAGGCTTAACTTTTTAGTATAGATGTATAAGATTTCATAGTAATAATATGGGTGCATAGTTTTCAAGTCTTTTATATAACTAAGATGGAACCCATATTCAGTTGCAAGATGTTGATTTTAATCCTTCAAAAACATAATATAGAATGACGATCTGGGAGGGACGAAAGGTGGGAGGGAGAGATTATACTTTATTATGTGTGGCTTTCCAATATCAACATGAACAAAGTGGATTGAGTCCAAAGGAAAACTTCCATGAAGTTAAAACACAAAAAGTAAACTATTAACTTATCTATGATCACTAGGATTACATTTGCAAATACTTTAATTAAAAAATAGATAATGCCATCACCTGTCATAAATCTTAAAACCACTGATACTATTTTTCATCTTGAAATACAGGTTTATGTCAATTGAAAATGTTCAGAATTTCCCTGTTTCAGTTTAATCTCTCTTAACACTATTCACAAAATGAGAATAACAACTACGTAATATTTATATTTGTATGGTAATTTTATGTGGTAGTTTATAACAAATCAGCAAGCACCATTTCCCTATGCATTAGTATTCTTACCTAGCTTGGTAATGAAATGTCTTCAAGAAGAGAAGCAATTTCAGAGAATAAAAACCCTAAATTCTGCCATAATTGTCTCTTAGAATAAATGTTAGTGCTGTGCGTCTGGCTGAAAACTAGGCACTGCCCAGACTAACTTATGCCATGAAGGAGAGGGCCTTGTGTTCCTTATTCACTCCTATCTAACTTTGATGAGAGAAGACAAATTACATTTTCTACCAAGACAAAACCATGATAGCAAAGAAATACATTTGCAATCTTTTGCAGAATCTCCATTTGGTATCTTCTGGGCTTTGGGGGAGGGGACTATTTCCCAACACTTATTATATATGGTCCATGATATCAGAGCTATCATGGAAGCATCCCTAGGCTGCGGGGCCAGGCATTAAGTTAAAGTTATTGGGCTTAAGAACAAAAAAGAATATTTTTGACAGCCAAAAGAAAGATTCTTTGGGGATTCCCCATTGAGCCTCAGTGATTTGGCTTACTGTACTGAGAAAAAGAAGCTATTAAATACAATTGCAAGTTTCTGAGAACTTGTTTTCTACTGTGTGGTCCATTATGATTTTGGTTCCTTGAATCGTAAGAGTTTTGAAGTTTTTTTGGAAAACATTGAACAAATGTACATTTGGAAGATTCTGGTGAATAAGATTGGTTATTTATCTTATTTTACTAAGGACAGCTTCTCCTTCTCCTGATCTGAGTCAGATGAGACAGATCTGAATCATGTGCAGTAATGAGTGGGGATGTTTTTCTTCTACCTACAACATTGGACTGTACCTTGTCCTTTTTGGTGAAGAGGTAGAAAAGGGGAAATGCAGAGAAAAGCTTCAAATTTTTGCCACCATCCCCCCCCCCACACACCATGAGATTGTTAATGTCTGTCATGGGCTCAATCCAAGAAAACTATCACCTCTGTTTAAATGCCAAGGCTTTCCCTGGTAAACTTTGAAAATAGAAGACCAGGACTCTCTGATGGAGAGAAAAGTGTACATTCAGTCCTGAACTTCCATATAAAGTTGTAATTATTTTCACATAACAGAAATCAGTTCCCACCCTCATTTTATGGATAAAATGATAGCTAGATGGAGAAAAAAAAGATGAGAAAATCTGTTGGATGTAAGGTATGAAAGGAGACACTTATAGACATCATTTATATTCATACTTCAAGTATATGCAGCATATACTCACAGGCAATGTAGCAATTTCTAATAAATCTGAGTCACAGACACCACATCCTGTTTCATGAGTCCAGCCGTTAGGTATATAATTTCCAAAGTAATTGAGATTAAGCTAGGTTAGGAAAAATAGAGGAACAAACCACAATCAAGTCAATTCAATAGATTATCATTTCTAGCTTTTGAATAAGATCTATTCACTTAATGGGACAAAGTGAATTTGGCTATGAAATTTCATGAAATGCATTGATCCTTCTTATCACTGTTACTTTGCTACTAACAAATGGATTTCTATTTTATTGCTGTCATGTGGAAAAGGTCATATTGAAATTAAGTCACTTTCACTTACTTTTGTTGGGCCATTTCCATGAAGAGTGACTGGCAGAGTATCATATATAGAATTCCTAGCTCTGGCTCTTCCATCTTCAAATTTCAGAAGAACTTCATCTGCAGTCCATCAAGAAATTAACAATGCATCAATTGCTGGTTACTCAAACAAGGATGATACAACATTCTTGGCATTTTTCCCCTCATCTAATCCAGTTCATACCAATCTTCTATTTCTATGTCTATTGCCAGGAAATGAAAAATTGGATGATATTGAAAGTAGTTTTTAAAATATAGAATTAATGCTCAGTAAATTCAGAGCCTTCTTATCTTGAGATTGATATTTTTGGTAAATAAGTGAATATACCTCAAGCTCTCTTATCCATAACCAATAATTTCATACAAAATTTTGAAATCTTCAAAGGGGTGCTTCCCTTTAAAATTTGTGATGCAGCATGGCCTCTTCATATTTCCAGCATTCTCTCGCAGCACTTATGAAAACTAAAAGAGCCTTCCATGTTGATGCAGGTCCTGAGAATACCTGTTTCTCAGTTCTGGTATGTGACTAAGACAAGAGACAGATGCAGTGGTGGGAGCAAATCACACATATTGCAACATTAAAATGTGAACTTTTTGGCACTTGAATTATAATGCTGCATCCAAGCATTATGTAGAGGTTATGTCATAAGTAGTTAAAGGGTAGATGTTATGTCATGACACTACAGTATATTGGTCATTTTGATAAATCTCCACTGCTGCAGATCCCCATGTAAGAGACTCTAGGAAAACTTGAAGCATCATGAAATGTTACATGAAGGCAAATAGCATTTCTTTTTTTCTTCAACTATGAGAATAATTTATATCCCTTTCTTCAATCAGGCAAATATAAATCACATAGGCCAAATTCCACATCATGGGCAAGAATTGCAACATTGGCAAAGAAGAAGCAATAATTGTATTGTTTGTAAGCTACCTGGAATCACCCCAGTGAGATGAACAGCATATAAACTGAATGAATGAATATTTCATCATTTAATATGTACTTTAACATACATACCAACAGCTCCATTTAGGGTCTGGAAAATATTGCATTTGTGATCCAAGGTAATATTAATACGTTCCTAAAGTACAAGAGAAAATATGGTAAAAGTGGCCCTATAAAGTAAAGATCAGTAAAAAAACTAAATTCAAATAGTGTTATATAATTACCAGATGTTTCACTGGCAATTCTTTTAAATACCCACACCCACACATTTCATCCTTTTGCAATATTCATATATCATCATGTTCATAATACTTCAAGAATATATACTTTGTTAAGACATTGTTTATATGTCACTAATACCAGAGATTTGCTTTCTGTTCCAAAGGCCAAGAGAAGTTCATGACTTCTCAGAGAAATATGACTTGTCAGTATATAGTACAGGAATATCTGCCAAAAATCGCTAGCAGATTACCATATTTGAAAGCAGAATAAAAAGTTGGAAATAGACTATGGTACATAGACAACAGGATAGTTAAGTCTGCTACACAAATTAACCTTTTTATAAAAAGAACAGCAAGAACTAGAATCCATAGATGTGCCTCAGTTCAAATCAGTGAAAGAGCCAAGAAATTATTTTAGCATCCTTGAGCATAGGAATTACATACACCAACTCCATCAAGAAAAACTGAATACAGTTCCATCAGCATAGTAAACATAATTATCCCTTACTTAAGCAAAAAAACTCCTTAACACAATCATTTAATTAGCTGTTCAAATGCAGGAAACTGCACCATAAAAAAAATTATGGTTAACATTTGTGATAATTCTGTTAACTATATTCCATGCATCCAAAGAAGCATGTTGTGATCCACAATAGTTATAGGATAATATTTTGTTTCCTTTTGTTATGGTGTCACAACATCTACTGCTTTTCTCCCACTGGAAATTGTTATATTGACATTGGTTACTTTTATATTTTTTTCCAATCCAACAAAATGGTGAAATAAATTATGTAAAAAGATTCAGGGCTATGCCTGTCAGTTGAATAATTTTCCAAAAGCAGAAAGGAAAGAGACAACATTTGATGTTCTGGGAGAAATCAGCAAGACAGAGTCACAACTCAAAACTAGATTGGATTCAACCAAGCTATAAACATGATGATAATCTATAAAATGTCCCTAACTGACAAGTGATTGAAATCAGCTCAAAAGGTTGCTGACTTTTCCATTCTAAGATTCTTCCCTCATCTAAAACAAGTGATCTAGAACAAATATATTTTTGTTTGAAAGAATTGAAGAAATGATGTTTATGTTTTCCCTAAGTTTTTTAAAAGTAAAATTTATGTGAACTGCCCCCAAATATGTAGGTTTAATACATTACCTACAGACACTACAGACAATTGTATTGATTGCTAATTAAGTTCTACTTACCCTCTTCAGTGGATCAATATAAATTTTTGTATAAAAAAGCTGATCATCATCACTATCTTGAAGGTCCCATTGTTGTACAATATCATTTACATTTGGAGAATAACCAATAAATCCTGAAATAACCATAAAAAACAATTTGATATTTTTTAAGACACCTACCATTAAACTTTAAGAAAATTCTAAAAACCTTTTTGGAGAAGCTGTACCCAATTTCTTGCTGGAGATTTCTTGGTGTTTATTTCTTGAGATACATTCTGTTCTTCTGATTTCTTGCTCCTAAATAGAAAAACTATTCTAGGTATCATTCTACCGTAGTTCTGCTATTGTTTGAGAGAACACGAAATTGGGATGATGGCATGACACTCTCTAACTTGGCATAAGTGATCACAAAATCAGTGTGAAGTAATTCATAAATAGCGAATGAAATTGCTGTCAAATCCTATGCATCATTTCTACAAAGATCTGTAAGAAAGGACCTTCTGAAGTTGAATCCATTCTCTAGCACAAGGGAGAAGGTCTTTTCCTGAATAAATTCACATGCAGTGAAATATACTCACTACAGAATTTCCTTTGGACTTTGCATTTTAATGGGCAGCCCCAATACCTCTCTTTCTTCAACCTTAAATTAATATTTTAATTTTCTGGGTTGATTATTGTAAACCATTTGAATACCTAGGGCAGTAAAAATATATAAAATGAGCAAAGCAAAACAAAGTAAAAAAGAAGTGGGACTTTCTTAGATATAACAGTGCATAGAATCATAGCTTTAGCATACCATGCTATAAGAGCACGTTGTAAAGATGTCTTATTAGCCAGTGTAAGGGTTCAGCAATCTCATGTAAAATTTAAATGTATGTTGTGATCCGCTCCGAGTCTGCGGAGAGGAGCGGCATACAAATCCGAAAAATAAAATAAATAAATAAACAAATAAACAAACAAACAAATAAATAAATAAATAAATAAATAAATAAATGGGAGGGTCAGGGATTGAAAGATATGATGCATATACAAGCCTGGTTAACAATATCTCAGACTTTTCTAATAAATCATTAGTAGTAATCCAATGTTATATGTCAGCCTTATTTAATAGCAAAATAATTTATATCATTTAAAATCTTTATATTCAGCACAAGTTCTCTTGAAAGTCTTCAAAAAATGTTTTGCAAAGATGATTCAGGATTTCAAAATAACCAATATAAACCATACCATGTTGTTCAAATAAGTAATATTGTTTATATAAGCAAACAATAATTAAGTTGCTATGGTTCAATATTAAAACTAAAAGATGATTAAGTTAAACTTTTCTAGTTGGTGTAGAAAAAGCTATAATCATATTGGCAACAACATTTAAATGGCCATACACAATAATTCCTTTTAGTGAAACACACATTGGAAAAATCAGTTCTTTCCTAATGATTGTTGTTGATTTATGGTTTGCTTTCCTAAGACAAGGCACCAAGATAGCCCACAGCAGTTCCATTTTCTATCATTCTTATTGCAAATGAAATAAAATCAGTCTGTCAAATATCGTCTGAGCTTAATTCACCTATTAGTTATTCTTGAAAAACTTTATACCAACAAAAATCAGTATAACAATTGACTGCCTACTTCTGCTCTAATTATATCATCAGTTGCTCATTACTTTAACTAGTGAAAAAAAATGTCTTAATATGACAATACAAAGATCGATATGTTGAAATGTATGAGCATACTTTTGAATTATACACCCCAAACCTGGAACTTATATAAAAGATTTTGGATTTATTGAGCATCAAGGAATTAAAGATCGTTACTTTATATTGGAAATATATGGGTATTTCAGATTTACAATCTTAGATTGCAGAAATGCATTAACTTTCTATTTATGAGGTGGTTTTACATTGACAAAAGAAGGCTGATAAAATTATTTCACATGATTAAATTACTAGATTTCTTTTTTAAAAAAGGAACAATTATGATATAGTAGATAAACATTTGTTTTCCTTCTAATCCATCATGTTTGATTCTCGGAGATTGCCTGGAAAAGTTCCTGCAATTTTCTTGGTAAGGTTTTTCAGAAGTCATTTGCCATTGCCTCCTTATTAGGGCTGAAATAAAGTAATTGGCCCAAGGTCACCCAGCTGGCTTTGTGTCTAAGATGAGACTAGAACTCATGGTCTCCCGATTTCTAGACTGATGCCTTAACTACCACATCAAACTGGCTGTCAGATAAACTTACAGAGTTAGACAGATAAAGAAGATATAGGCATAAATTATTTTTCTTTCTGCATAGGTTTATATTGTTCCTTCCCTTTCTTTATATATTTCTCTATTTCTCTATCTATCCATCCATCCGTCCGTCCGTCCATCCATCCATCCATCCATCCATCCATCCATCTATCTAAGTGAAAATCAAAATGATATTTCAATTCAATTTATAATGTTTATTGTTGTAATTGCCAGTTGTAAAAAATAAAATGAAACTCAGAGTGGCTGGCATTAAGAATAGGTGATAGACTAGAAACAGTAGATAGACCATATATAAGAGAAACACCAATCAAATAAAATGTATCAGGTATATAGTTTAGGCTTGACGTGAGGAGTGAGGAATGTTTACTAAACCAGACGTTTACAAAGACTGATCCTTAGAGTTGTATTGCAGGTTATATGATGATTGCTTTTTAATATGATCTTATGTTTAATGTTGATGGTTTTAATAAAATAATTTTTTACAAAAATAATAATAATAATAATAATAAAAATGTGCAAACATCAGTAAGAAAATTAAAACATTGTTATTTCAACAGATAAAAATAATGGATAAACATTAGAAAATTTGGTAAAATCACCTCTCCAAAAAGCACTAAATTCAGAGAAGCAGTATCACATTAGACAAAGAGGCCTCGGAAACCGTTCAACATAGGAACAGGGTGTAAGATGCAGGTAGGAACAGCATACACTGAATGGCACAGTCAAATTGCTGCCATTGTGTTCCAGAAAATTTACACAGTGTATGGGCTCCCAAGTCCAGAGGGAAGAACAGGCATTAAGTATCACATCCATATCTCTGTTTCTATCTCTGTTCCTAGTTCCTGACCAAAGTTTCATGAATGCCTGTTGGGGGGATGGCACTGTAACTAACTTCAGATGAAAATTAAATAATAACTGTAACTTCTTGACCTAAAACAATGCCCTCCTTAAACAAAATATGAACAGTGGTTATCTGCAGAACTGGCTAAAATTCCAAATTATCCAAATGGCTAAATGCCCACAGAGGAACCTTACTTAGTTCAAATAACAGAAGATAAGAAATCAGTCAGTTTCCATTTTAATGCTACTCTACCCAATTAGCACACAAACTAGAACATCTGTGCCAAAGCCAAATTTATAACAGGAGATTACAAGGAAAAGCATACACAAAAACTGAATATATATATTCATGTATTATTATATGTATTAAGTATTCATGTATTATTATATGTATTAAGATAATTCTGGCTAGAGTCATTAGATGACAGATGAAGAAGCAGCCAGCAACCATTTTAATTTCTTGAAATGTTACTGAACAGAACTGTGTTAGAAACATTGAGAAATTCAGTTCAGCCCAGGAAAGGACAAAGGAGAACATGAATCATTCCAGTATAGAAAGATTGTAGTTTCTATATTTAATCATCTTTCTAGTGTCACATAATAATAGGCTATCTGTGATAACTATGGTATATCAGTTAGAGTATTTTTAAGAATGTGCAAATTTGCCTAAGCAATTTTCCTTGCCTGAAAAACATTCTGACGAATTTTTGCAACATTCTTCAAACAAGCTAGTTGTGTAAGAAAACCCTATGTTGCTTTATAAGTACTTTATCAGCTTCTATCTAAAATAGTGTTCTTCCAAATTGGCAACCTGAAGATATGTTGGTTTTGATCCCAGAATTCCTTAACAAGCATAGGGAATTCTGGGGAATTAGTGAATTGAATCCACACATCTTAAAGTTGCCAAGTTTGAAAAATACTAATTTAACTGTCTCCCACTTTTCTCTTTTCATCTTTCCTTTTGCCTACCTCAGCTCTTGTTGATAAGAAGATGGGAAATGAAATAAACTTATCTGAAATTACTCTTATTAATAATGTTCATTTCCTCTTCAAAATGTTTCAAAATATAATTAACAAAGAAAGCAAATTTGCACAGCATGCCATTTTTCCACTTTTGACTTTGAAAAATACTACTTACCTCCAGCATTAAGGAATCGTTTTCCACTGCGAACAATCGGGTATTTGTCAGATAATCTTTTATCAGGCCATATCAAGCCATCTGCTGCAAATACAACTTTATGATTAATTTGCTGAAATTTCTTCAGTAATTCCTCAGGTCCTCCAGCAAATATAACATCATAACTAAAGAGAGTAGAAAAAGTGACTGTTAAAAAGCATTTCTACACTTCAACAGTAGCATTCAACACTGAAACGAAAGAGAACAATTCTACCTTTATAGTGTAAGGATTCAGGTGTTATTCAGATGTAAGCTTTACATTTAGAAAAATGAGACAACTCTATTTTTTATCTCATTCACTTAGCCTTAAATAAAATCAGGTTATTTTCATTTTTTTCTTTCAAAACAAGTCATTCTATTAAAAGGAATATATAGGTTAGCCCTTTCTTCTATTTGCTTCTGTCCATTTATCGCTGCAGCCATTTTTACCATTCTAATGTATTTCCAATACTGAGGCCAAGAAGGTGGAAAAAAAGGTTTTCTGAAAGAATTGTAGAGAAATAGCGTGGGAGAGAGACCATTCACTATGCTTTTCAGTATGTTCCTTCTACAACTGAAACCAATGTGCAGAAACAATTCCACAGAAATTTTCTTCTCCTGTGAGTTTCATTTTTTGCCATATTTTCTAAGTTCATAAGAAATTCCATTCAATTCCCCATGGTGTGTTTCAGAGTTTACAGTGTTGTTGGAGGTGGTAGAGCTGAAGCTGTTATCTTCTATTACACAATTTCCCTACATTCTGAAGCCTCTGTGGCTGCCCACACTTCTTAGTCCAAAACACGTCATGTAAGGCGTTGTCTCATAGGGGCTTCTTTTAGGAAGCAGGAAAGCTAGAGAGGCTACAAAGCTACAGAACAGGACATTCTTCCATCCTGTCTTATACTTCCAAATTCCACCCAGGATAATTCAAGATATTACATGAACTACTACATGATATTATTTACTATTGTTATTTTTATATTTTTTTAATCATTTTTTTTCTTTTTATTGTTGTAAGCTAGCCAGAGTAGTCCCAGGACGTGACAAATAAATTTAACAAATAAACAAACAAACATTCATTTCTACTTTGAAAGAAATTTTAATGGAAATTTTCTTTCATTCAATCTAAATCAGGACTGATAAATGTGCCCTGTGTTTTACATGCGCAGAAAGAAATCAGTTTCCAAAATAGTTGATTCTTAACCTTTAATTTGCATTCTCAAACAATCCCAGATAGATAATAGATAATATCTAGCTGTCCCTAGGTGTTGCGTACTTAGTAGTAGCTTAAAGTTGTCCATGTTGAGAAACATTTTCCTTAGAACATGTTCCAACAACATGATACAATCCCATTGAACCAAATCTCTACTCCAGCACCATTGTGATAACCATGCCATACTTTTTATGCAAGTGCAATTGATACAATAGCAACTTGATGAAATGTAGAGGCTGTCTTTCCTTAAAGATATAACATTCATTTCGTATATCTATAACTGCTGAATTATTGAATTAATTATTGTGTTTTTGTGTGTGCTTGTTTTATTCCTAATGTTCCACTGCCACTCTTCAAATATTTTCAAGAATCCCTATTCACCTCTAATGAACATATAATTCCACTGAAGCGGTATAAGCCAGAGAGTCTTAATGGGCTTTGATTTTCTTTATCTCCTCTTTTCTACATTATCACAAGACAACTATATTGTAGATGCAAATACAGCATCTACAGTCCCTTGCAGTTTGTATATGTTCAGTTCCCCAAATGGATATGGAAAAGAATATTTTTTCCATATTTGTAATCATAAATCAGAATAACAAGAGTTGAAAGGAATCTTGGAGGTCTTCTAGTCCAACCCCCTATTCGGGCAGGAAACCAACTCAGACAAATGGTTTGTCCAATCTCTTCTTAAAAACCTCCAGCATCCACAACTTCAGGAAGCAGATTGCTCCACTGATTAATTGTTCTTGCTGTCAGGAAACTTATTTATTGGTTCTCTCCTTGATTAGTTTCAATTCAATAGGATTGTGCAGAAATATACTCTTTATCTATTCCTATTTTCTGCTTTTAATGTCTCTACCTTTTTAATTTTTCACATTGAATTTTCATACTGCTGCTCCAGCTGTCTGAAATATTTCTGGCTTTTTTATTTTCATCTTAGTCATGCCCATGAAACAGAAAATGTAATTTTGTTTCGAACCTGAAACAAACACAGATTGTCTCTAGAGCTTGCCAAATTGTTCTGGATTGCCATTGGCCACAACTGGGCAAAAAGAAAAAAGAAATTGCAGAACTCTTTGTGCTGTTTGGATTTTGGCTAAAACAAAAGCTGCAGGGATTCTGGAACAATCTCATAGGATAAGAAGGGCAAGGCTATTACACATCCTCTCTCTGCTGTCCTTCCAAAGCATCTCCCAATGCAGCATCTCCCAGTACTTACAATTCACCCCCCTCACCCACCCACCCACCCACCCACCCACCCACCCACACACACACACACACACACAAACACTTCAAGTTCTTTTCCTTCCCTTTTGCTGTAGCCAATGACTTTGAGTGGCATATTTCACTTCCATCCTATGGCCTTCCTTTTTTTTGCCTCCTTCCAGCTGCTGTCACTCATTTCCCAGAATTGCACTTCCCATTGCCATCAATATTCCAATGCTTTTCCTTCCCTAAAATTTTAATGCTACACCCTTGCCATTTTTCCATTTCCCCCTTTTATTATACTGTTGTTATATTGTTTCAATAAGTGATATTTGTACAGAATTAATTACTAACATTCTATTGTTCTTATAAAGTATTAGAAATAAAAAAGAGAAAGAAATGTTCTATCAGTATTAATTATAAGTTAGAATATTGATATTACATGCTTAAATTATCTGACTTTTTCACATGCTATTGAGTATAAGATAAAGAAAAACTAATTCAAATCACATCAAAGGATATATTTTTAATGCTATAAAGCAGTGGTGGCGAACCTATGGCACGGGTGCCAGAGGCGACACCCAGAGCCCTCTCTGTGGGCACACATGCTGTCGCCCCAGTCCTAGGCCTTCAGCTGGGTTTTATAAAACCTTTTGGCTTTAGGCATCCACTAAAGGTCCATTACTTCTTAACCAGACTATGCACCACTTCAGAATTTTGTTACAACACAGATGCAATGATTTGAACATTAGCATCCCTTTGAATTGAAAAGTTTGGATTGTAGGGTCAGTAAAAGATAATAAGGTTTCCCTTTCCAAACTGATTTTAACACCAGGCCTATCAAACTAATTTTTATGAATTCATATATGGAGTACATAATGTACCATGTTTAGATGATTTAGAAGAGACGTATGCTAAGAAAAATTAGCTACCAGGTTTGGAAGTGAACTAAGTGACATTTTCCTAGTTTTTATTTTCTCTATCATCTATAGATATAAACTGAATCAAGTAATACTATATATATCCCCTTGAGCTCTTGTAAGATAAGTAGATAGAATATGAATGCCTATTAAGTGCCTATTAAAATCACAAACACTTATTTGGTGAATTTGGGTCACTTTCTGTATCTCTTTCCAGTATAATTCAGAGTAAACGTTAAAGCTTTTAAATCAGAGTATGTTGCCTTAGGTTCTTAGTGACTAAAAATAAGACAGAACCATTGAATATACAGGCTGTATTTGATTCTATTATTACAATGGTTGCAATCCTAAATTTCATTTAAAATCTGAAAAGAATCTCAAAAATCTAATAACTTTCATTATTTTTTTTCTTTTAAAAATGAACTAATTGAATGTAGAATATGTTAAGTACAAGGAATATCCTGAATAGAGAGCAACTGAACGTGTACCTTGGTTTGCTCACATCAGACTCCAAGAAGCATATCAAAATGAGATTTAATGTAGAGGTTAAGACACTGGAGTAGGAACTGGGACACCATATGTTCTATTTTTCTGAGGCCCTTAGGCATGAAAAATGGCTGGATTATTTTTACAATTTTACTACAATCACTCTTTCTTAGTCCAACTGCCTTGAGTTGTACAAAAATAAAGGCAGGATAATCATCTATAAGTAAAGAGTGATCAGAACTCTGTCAAAAAATGAAAAGCTTTCCAAGTTAATCACCAAAATACATACCTAAATTATAACAATTTCTTAATTATGATCACTACAAAACTGCCCAGGATAAAGTTTGCTAACTCAGCCTTTTCCTGAAAAAGCCTGCTTGAGAAATTGCTCTATGATTCATGAAGCTATTTCCAGTTTTGTGTTTACACTTACTATAACATATTCCTAGTAATTAAGATAAAAGGAAAATGTAAACTTATTTGGACATTAAGAGAAAACGTGTCGTTCGGCATATGAGTGAGGAAAGAAATGTTCTCATTATTTTACCTTTATCAACAACTCAGTATAGAACTTAAACTCATTTTAATAAAGTAATAGAATAATACGGTTGGAGGAGATCTTGAGGTTTTCTAATGCAATCCCCAGGTGTTTGCATATATATAGGGTAGGAGGCTTCGTATGTCCAACTAAAATGGTCCTATAGTTGAATCTATATTTCAAAGACAAGAAATGTTTCCTATAATTCAGGAGTAAGAAGTGTTTCATGCTGTGGTCTGCACTTTTGAACAGCACGTCAGAACCTTCAGTTCAAAAAGTGGGCAGGCTAATACAAACCCTAGGTTTCCATTAATTTACATTTCATTAACATCCACTTCATTTTAAGAGTTAATATTATTATTCCAACACTGGAAGTTTTTAAGAAGAAACTGGACAGCCATTTGTCTGAAATGGTATAAGGTTTCCTGCCTGAGCAGGGGGTTGGACTTCCAAGGTCCCTTCCAACTTTATTATTATTATTAAATTATTCTTCATTAATTTCATAATTCACCATCTCATACTAAACCTTCAACTTTCTAGAAACTATGGAAAACTTTGAATACTTGGAATAAATTCTGGTCTCTAAGGACTGAATAGGGCTTAAGCTTTCGGTACAAACTGATGCATCTCACAGATGTTACTATTTAAAACATGTATTACTTTGCAGAAACTCTATTCACATCTGGATATATATTTCTGGAAAAAAACTTTAAAGAATGCCGATGGTATTCTATGACTGGACATCTACTTCAATGCACATTGTTGGAAAATTTATTGCTAAAGTAGTGCTTTTCTAGGAATTACTACAAATCAAAATTAAAAGGTACAGCAGTCTCCATATTATTCCAAATTATATAAATTATGTTACGGTATATTATATAAATAATATAATTCCATATTATTCCATTTTTAGAATAAGATATTTAAACATTTTATTCATATTCCTGAAGAACTTCATGACTAATTCTAGATAGATGATGATGATGATGTGTGTGTGGATATGTGTGTGTGTGTGTGTGTGAGGGAGAGAGAGAGAGAGAGAGAGAGAGAGAGAGAGAGAGAAGAAGAGAGAGAGAGAGAGAGAGAGAGAGAGAGAGAGAGAGAGAGAGAGAGAGAGAGAGAGAGAGAGAGAGAGAGAGAGAGAGAGAGAGAGAGAGAGAGAGAGAGAGAAATAGACAGATATGGTCTCTATTTTCTTTTCAGAACGTCAAAACATTTCTTTACATCATGGTATAAATGGGAGTTTCCACTATCTATCTGTCAGGATCAGTAATAATCTCTAGAGTTCAAGTTTAAACTGTGCAAGACAAGTTCATAATCCTTCTAGAACCTGAAATATATCACAAAAATGCAGCCATTATTTTGTTCATTTATTTTCTTTTTTAAAAAAGATTTTTTTAAAAAAGGTAGCTACTTCATTCGTTCCATGCGTTTTTAATCAGCAAAGGAAATCATAGCACTGATCAACAAAAAAAATATGATTTCTGGGTAAAATTTATTAGTTACTCCATTAACTATCCATACAACAATCCAAGATTCATCCTAATTGTGAATGAATAGATATGTGTCTTCTACATAATAAAAAATACCAATAGAGACCTAAATTCACAGTCTTTCTATGGTCATCATGAATTTATTTATTTGTGCCTTTAAAAAAAAGTAATCCACAACAATGGAAAATATAAGGAAGCTCTAACTTCCAAAGTTTTCAAGGTCTAACTACCTAACTACAAAATTCACATTTGTCTATCAATATAAAAACTGTATAATGGCAATTCAGGATCCTCAAGAATCCTAATATTATTTCTCTTTCCTGTTGCCAAAAGCATTCTACAAACTGCTCACCAAATTGATGGTGTAGAAATGTGATAAATATATAAAATCCACTGCAGCTTTCTGCAGAATGGTCATTGATTTATCTAATGTTATATTGTTTGTAAGCCACCTAAAGTCACTGAGAGTGAGTGGTTGGCCATATAAATCTAATAAATTAAGAAATAATTCCAGAAAATTTCCCCAGGCTGAATTCTATTCTCCCCACTTTTGTTCTCAAGAATTTTTTTAAAACAATACCTTTCATTCTAAACAATTTATTCATGAAACCTTTTGTGTGAAGCATTGGTATACCCTTCTGCCAGGATACATAAATGTTATAGAATAAGATGCAACAGACCATATAGAAGGGAAACGTATACATGCATTTCATCCTTGTGCATTATGTACGTAAATTACAGTCACAAGATGCTGGGTAAGTACACATCTCCATTTCTCCAAAAAATTCTAACTAGCATGGATATTTTTAATCATATCAAGCAAATATTCTAATGGTTAAGGGTTAAATGGATGCTCTACTATTAGCGTCAGAAAAGATTGTAACAATTAATTATATCAAAGGTAGTTGGGAATTTTACAGTAGAATGTTAAATTTGCAACAGTAACAAAGTACAACACTTAAATAAACCAGAAGTAAGGTATCAAATATGGTATATTAAGTAGTAGAGAATGTAACATCAAAAAACTTAGAATTGGAAAATAAAGACATTTCAGATTATTAAAAGTTGATGACTTATGACTTACACTGATGGAAAAGAGCAGTTTTGCAATATCTATTAACAAGCTATGGTTTTTGTACAAGAGCATATAATGAACCTAGATTGGAAATTTGATAAACAAGTAAGTGAAAATCCATGTTAAATGGTAACAGTGAATTACTTCTGTAATCCTTCCCAGAAAAGCACATGATTCAGTCTTCAGAAGTTGAGCTTGACTTAAGGAGTTTTATCTTTTAAGAGCTACTAATCCTATTTGGAATCGAGGAGGGTACCAGACAGAGAGGTGCTGTTTTACAAAAAGAAAAGAAAACAGACTCTTATGGTATGGTAAGAATTTGCAGGAGGGAAATAAATGGTGTGTGTGTGTGTGTGTGTGTGTGTGTGTGTGTGTGTGTGTGTGTGTAGTTACTGTGTAGTTACTGTGTAGTTACTGTCTACTGTGTAGTTACTGTCACACTTTCCCCAAGTTATGGCAGAAGGATTAAAGGAAAGAAATTTGCTTTGGGATTTTTTCTGTTTCCAGAAGCTGTCTGGTTGATGCTACAAACAGCCCTCTGGGCAAATTCACCAAACCAGAGACTGAGATACAGAACAATGCAAAAGAAGGAGAAGGTGACACACAGAGAGGAAAGTGGTAGCTGGCTCAGAGCTACATTTTCCCTCTTTCCAAAGCTGAAAGTAGAAATGTTAAGCCGGTGACATGATCCAGATACAACAGAGAGCACAGCTTTCCAGACAGCATTTTCTTCACCACAAAGCAGAATGACCTAATGTTGTTCTGCTGGCTTCTTCTACCCTTTGTCTGTCCCAGAAAAGAATCATCCAGACTATTTGTTAAAGTAGTCACAAAGCAGTCAAGCAAAAAAAAAAAAAAAGGAATATGTTGGGATAGCCAGATTGCTTTTGTTAATTTGTTTTAATTAGTCCAGAGGTTAACTGTGTGATGACCACTTAACTTCCCTAAAAGTAAAAAAATATTATTAACAAATATTTTATTAACAAAACAAAGGCAAAATGGAATACTTAAATCCCCCTCTACATCTGTGAAGATTGCATTTCTTCCAATATCAATGACAAATGTTAAAATGCTTGTCTGATCCAGAGATATAATCCTTTTTGTTTCATACTTATAGGAAATATTTTCAAAGCAGAAAGAAACGTAGTATCAAGGTTCATGACTCAGCATCTGATTTTCCATTTCAGAAGATTGGCAAGTTGCTATTATATAGCTACAGTTTCTATGCATTTAATATTGAAAGTTAAAAAGACATGTTGCCAGTCTTTTCTGACTGAAAGGACTAACTCATACAATAAGAATGAGCGATACAATTCTGGGCTGTACAGTTCATACCTTCTAAAGTCTTAATAATTTCTTTGACATCTTCAAGAATATAACTGCAATAGTCTCTAAGTCCAGTAGGAAAAAAAAAAGCTGGACATAGAAAACAGATTCTATTTCTGTTCCTTAAGAGCATCAGAAAAGATCCAGCATGATGCAACAAAACTAACAATATTATGACTTTCCAATGACTAGAATGTGAAATCCAAACAAGGAATTCTTCTTACCAATCTGAATACATAACCACCAAATCTTCTTGATCAGCATATATCTCCAATGCAGATTTTAACAGACGTACTTTCTGACCTCCACCAATAGAATTTGGTCCCCCTCTTCCTTTCCACTTTTCACCTTTGCCTAAGACCTAAAAAAAGAAATAACATTGTTTTTATTTTCTGTTTTTCTTTATTAAAAATATGTTGCCATCATTTCAGTAGTTAAGAGGAACACGGACAACTGGGCTGGGTCAGATCCATAGCTGCTCTTGTTTTATCCAGTTCTGCTTCAGATTTTTACAAAGGGATCTTTCCTAAACCTGCCAAAAATTGAATGTGTTGAAATCAATCAAGATAAATTTCACACTGTTTTTCAAACTGAGTCAGAGGACAAAAATTATACAGTATTTCTACCCATACCTAATTTTTACATTTCTCATAGCCATTTTTTAGTTGTGAGCAACAGATTCATTTTTTTTTTTACTATTAATAGCAACATCTACCATGGTTGCAGTGTTGAAAGTGGACTAATTCTGAGTTTGGTGCTCTCTGATCTTGATCATTTGTTTGTAGATATTTTATTACCCAACATCTTCACACTGGTGATATTACTTAAGCAATGAAACATCTGTAAGCAAACAACCAAGATCAGAGGGCACCAGGAACAGTATAGTTCAACCCTCAGGTATATATATTTGGTTCTATTGGAGAATAGAAAAATATCCTTTGTCTACAAAAAATAATACACGCACACACACACACACACTATTTTGAATAGAATCTGTAATACAGATAGTCTTTGACTTACAACCATACATTTAATAATCATTCAAAGTTACAATGGCACTGAAAAAATGACTTATGACCACTTCTTACACTTATGATCACTCGAGCATTCCCAAAGTCACATTATCAGATTTTATGTGCTTGACATCCAGCATGTATTTACAGCATCCCAAGGCCTTGAATTATCATTTCCAACCTTCTTAGGGAATTTCTAATAAATAAAATCAATGGGGAAGTCAGATTAACTACTTAACTACCTCATGATTCACTTAACAACTGTAGTGATTCACTTAATAATCCTTGCAAAAAAGAATGTAGCCTTGGGGCATGACTCAATTGCCTTGCTTAGCAATGGAAATGTTGGGCTCATTTGTAGTCAAAAGTCAAGGTCTAACTGAATAAGAAAGCTTACCAACGTGGAAAAATAATAATAAAATAATCTCCAATTTCCTTTCTCCAGATCTAAGAAACTTACACTTCTACCCTTATATAACTTACACTTCTACCCTGTACCATCATTTTGTTTACAGTGACCATCTGCCTAGCTCACAAAATATTTGTCTACAAAAATTCATGGAATATTCTATTCTATTATATAGAATATAATATATTCTATTCTAAGAGTTGTAAACTTGCACTAAGATAATGCTGTTGTAACTTCATATTAAAGAAAAAATGGGGGGAATTACTATAGGGTTAAGAATATTATCTCATATTTGATAACTGGTGACATTGGTTTCTGTAGTTTGGGATACAGAAAATTTAGGAGTAGTGTAATGCTGATTTAATACAGATTAACTTTAGAGGACATGATATTTGAAAGAGTGTATATATGCATAATAGGCTTCACTTTAACTTTTCTTTTTCTTTTTTTTAAGAAAAGAATAGTTGACCCCTGACTCCACTTGTGTTAAAAGAACTGATTGATATTCACTTGACTTTTATAACATATGCTTGGAATTAAAATATCAGAAGAACCAAAAGTTAAGGGTAGACTTGGGAAAACTTCTCCTTTCTGTGCATATCAGGAAAAACTGTGCAAATCAGGAAAAACTGTGCAAATCAGGAAAAAGCTTCTAGTGCTTTATCTCTATCCCTTTCGATTGGACTAATTGGACTAATGCCTAAAATATGCTTTTACGCTATTGTAGCTAAAGTACTTTCATAATACTAAATTGCAGAATATTCCATGAGTTTTGCATGATCTGATATTTACTGAAGTAGCTAGTTGGGAAGTTCCAAAAAATTGAGTAGGAATCAAGGTTTTAACAAGGTACAAAACATTAGAACAAACATGGTCTTTCTGTCTTCTTTAGTCCTTTTGATAGTGATTACAAAGCTTTTTTCTCAAGCCGGTAACTTACAATAAACTAGAAAAATGGGAGAAAGCTCATACCTGATTGTCCTGATTTCCAATCAGTATTTAAGTTAGTATGAAAAGTAAATTTAATTGTTTTTTTAAGACCTTATAAACTAGCTACAAAACAGTCAACAGAATCTAAATATGTTAGGTGAATCAATTTTTCTTTGCATAGATGAACTCTGTTCTTTCATCCTTAAATATGTTATATTTTCTCCTTTTTAAAGAGATTCAATGTGAAAATAGGTGGCACATATATAGGCATCTTCCACTTGATCCGTTATTGCTTATTTTAAAGTTACTAAACCATAACTGTGTTTGCAGTCTTTTAAGCATACAATTTCAAAACATATGCCTAGGCTGTTCATAAAAAAGAGTTTACTGGCAACATAACACAAAACACAATCCAGTTTCAACTCCAAATTTTCAGTATGTCCTCAATACTAATTGGATAAAAAAGTTTTTGTCTTACATCAAAGGAAATCTGATACATCATAGATTATGTCCTGATAATATTCACTTTTAAATGATGGTGTTAAAAGTATAGAGGCCATTATCTGTATATTCGCATTGACTAAATCAGAAAAACAAGTATCTCACTGAATCCAGGAGCCAGAATAAAATCATCAAACTAAAAATAAATTGTACTGAGATGGCAAGGGGTGATATTGTTAATATGAAATTATGGAATAAAAGGGAATATTTTTGAATCATAACAGATGCAAGCACCATGAAGATAATTGAATGGAAAGCCAAAAAGGTAATATTTACAGACTGTTAAAAATCTTGCCAGCGTTTCAGTCTATAACTCTATGAAACTGTCTCCTAAAATGAGTAAAAGACTGCATCTGAAAGATTAAGAGCCAGGCAACACTAACAAAGTGCTGTTGGAGGGAATATTATTGAGCTGGCAAACACATGCAGGATATGGCAACAGAAAGATTTTCTGATTTCATTCTGTTTTTATTTTAGCATAGTATAACCTAATTTATAAAGGTCCCATATATGTAAGTCCACAGAGTGGAAATTGTCTGCAACATCATGAAATGGCAAATGAACACACAATACCTTTACTGTGTAGTTGAAGTGATTTGCTGATTGCATAAATCGGTGGAAGCCATCTGTTTCCTTGGTTGCGATAGTTAGAATTAAAAGCTTATCTAGTGAAGGAAAAAAGAGAAGACATTTGTTCCTGACTGATGAAATAAGAGAGCTCTGAAAAATAAGGAACAATTGTGAAGTTGGCTAAACTCATCCAACATCTCATGTAATAAATCAAATCTTCATTTCACCTTAAATCATAACAGTAAACTAAGTTAATTTGTTTCATCAGAAACTCAGAATTTAAGAAGTTTACACAAACTTAGCTGTCAAAAACAGCATAAAAGAATACTGTTGAATGGAAATATATTATCCATTACTACCTAAATGATTGTTTTATGTAATTATGCAACTTTATAATTAGAATGAAATGCAATTCATCAACAAATTTCATTTTAAAGATTAGAATGAAAACTGTCACATCTATTTCAAAAGCTGGCTTATGGAAAACATCTGTCTAAATGAATTGTTAGTGTCCAATTACATGGGATGGGAACCATTACAAGTTCAGGACAGATTTACAACTTGGTCTCTACAGGTACTATTGCTAACCAAAATGCTTCAATGAGAAAATCCATTCTGAGTGGTTTCAATTTGAATGTTACTGACAATTAGTCAGTAATGGAGTTCTACCTAAGAGTATTATTCTAAATGTCTCACCATTAGTACTAATGAGAGCCAATTTGATGTAATTATTAAGGTATTAAGCTAGAAATCAGGAGACTCTGAATTCTAGTCCCACTTTTGGCAAAAGCCAACTCGGTGACCTTGGACCAGTCACTTTCTTTTATTCCTAGAAAGGAGGAAATGGCAAACCATTCCTGAACCATTTTGCCAAGAAGATGTCTAGGCAATCGGACACAATTGAACGAAAGGGGGGGAAAACAGTACTAGTTATATTTCAGTATAGGGAAAATATTTGTTAGATATGGTATTAATTATAGGTGTTGTTACTATTTTTTTAAAAGTACTAGTGAATTGAAAATTGCTGTATAATTTTTAACAAATCCCCTCGTGAATCATAGAACACAATGATGAACCTACTATTTTTTTCTTCTTTGTTTACAGAGCAAGAATTATGACGCTTGTGAAAGAGAAAATCGAAGTATAGTATGCTAAAAAATAAGATTGCATATGACTAAGTAAGACAAATCCAATCTCTCAGCAGCAATAAAATTACTTCTATTCCATTTTGAATAACATTGTGGAAATGATGAAACTTTGATATATTGTATGTACGATTTTTGTTTGGAGGGACTATAAATTCAATTCATTTCTGGTATTCTAAATAAATTCATGATCTTAAGATTTACACTAGATTCTAATTAAATCATCATTATCCCCTTGCAAGCCAAAAACCTGCTTATTCCTGTTTTATCTTACCAATAGTCTTCCAAATATTCTCCTTTCTCGGGAATTAAGAAGCAAAGGGGTCCAAGTGTGAGATACAAATAAGAGATGCGCTTTCTGCAACCATATGAACACTCCTTTGTTCTAATCACTTCATAGCAAAAATGTCTAAATGTTTACAAATATTCTATCCCAATCAGAATGCCACACAGGGAAATGTATAAATTAATATTTATCTATAATGTTTTTAGTTTTATTCCTTTCTATTTCACTTTCAGCCCAGCCCACCCGAGTGGGAAAATAGCAGGAGGAAGGAATTCTTGGTACATTTGTTTTAATGGTGGGATTCAAATAATTTAACTGGTTCTGTTAGTCATCATCACCAGCATTACACGCCTCGCATATTCATCATCACTACATTGTCGTCATCACTGGCACAATGCATGTCGCATTGACATTATCACAGGCATGACATGCATCGCACTGATGTCATCACCGGCATGACATGCTTTGCGGCATCGGTATCACCAGCGTAACACACCTTGTAGTGGTGCTGTCGCCAGTGCAACACTCCTCACAGATTTATTGTAACCGGTTCAAACTCAAAGTTAGATATCGGTTCTGCTGAACCCATGCAAACCGGCTGAATCCCACCACTGATTGTCCCCTTCAGCTACTTTGAAGTACTAAAGTCAGGATAAAATTCTAATAATAATTAAAGTAATAAGTTCTGTTTATGTGTCAAAAGTAATTCAAAAGTGCACAGGAATAGATGTTCTGCTTTTAAAAGCACCATATCTTTCCTCTTGTTTCTACTCAAATCTGGAAAAAAACAAACCAGAAAAACTAGTATGCTTTAAGGAGTCAAATGAATAAAGCATTTATTTTTTTCACTTACATGGACATGTAAAAAAAGATATGGTTGCTTTAAAGAGATGCTGTTCTTTTTTTAATATTATTTTGAATGCACACACAACTTTACAAAAGAACTTCAAATATTTTTATCATGATGTGGATTTTTAAGATTACAAGCAATAAAGCAGGAAAAGACTATCTGGCTATATATTAAATTCAACTATGAAGATCTTACTTGTTCATCAAGACTTCTGAAGCTAAAAATAATGTCAGTTTATAGTTTATTAAATTTCTTCTTGTGACTTAATAGCTATTACATTTCAACTTTTTTTTAAAAAAAGCAAGTATGATTGCATTTTAAGTTTATATTACTCATTGTGTGAAAAGGGTTAATTTAATTTCTATTATTTGTGTCAGCTTGCAAAATTTATATTTTGAGAGGCAACAAAAATTGTTAAATAAACAAACAACATTCTCCTATATGAAATTAATTTAATCACATGTTGCATCAAGCATTAATGCGGTTGCTTGGTTTTGTTTAGAACCATGTGTGACCTGGGCCACTATGATTTGTTCACCAAATTATGATTAAGCAAACTTCAGCTTTTGCAATTTACAAAGCCACCCTCTGGGAGTGACAAAACAGGGATTATATATTAGGATTTATTAACTCTTAGTGAAAGTTGACAGGCAAAAAAGAATCAATTTCAACAGGAATATAAAATTCAAATCATTTGGATAAAATTATATTGCCTTGAATATAACTTGGTCAGCAAACCTCTGAGGATAAATTCTGGAAAGGCAATATACTTTATACTACTTGAAACAATGATGAACAAAAATCTATTTTCTACTTTATTGGAAACATTCTTACTCTGCAAAAAGGTTTTATTTTTCTATGTTATTCTCAAGGTGTTTCAGAATTTTTTAAAACATTTTTGGTGGATTTATTTTATTTTCATTGTAATAAACTATAGAGGATTCAGAAAAATGTTTAGCACAAAGCTAATATTAAATATATTCAGAATTCTAGTATATTGTCATTTTATGACTTAGGTAATACATTAATTAACTACTCTCCCCACCTCCATCTCCTCACTTCCACAAAATACTCCAAACACAATAAACCATTTACTTAAATTGGTCTTTGGACTAGTATAAAGTCCATTTTCAATAAGTATGGATTATTTTACATATTTTAACAAAGTAAGATTATTGTATGTATAAATCTTGTGCTAAAATTAAGCATCAATTAGTTAAGGAACAGTATTTTTTAACATTGCTAGTCATTCCAAGGAGAGGAACCTATTTCTTTCTTTAAGTGTATCCTTAGCTTTTTTTCACAATTGTCCATACTGGCTGAAGTTGTTGGGAACTGAAATTGAGCAATATCTGTAGGGTCAGAATTGCCAAATCCCCATTGGTACAAACACAAGCTAAAATATGGCTAATTTCACAAAAATGTGAGAGCAAGGTGCTAAAAGTAGGCATTCTCATGAAAAGCTATATAAACAGTTTGACCAAGAACATTCTATATTGACTTTATCCATTCTTTTGCCCTTCTGTTATGTTGGATTCTAAGTCCCATCATGCTGTCTGGAGATGATGGGAACTGCAGCACAATGAAGGCTAGAAGCTACCAAGAAAGGCTGTCCTATATGACTATACTCAGCAGCCCATGTGTCTATAACAGTTTTCCCCTGAACTATTTGCAAATGTAGGTATGGATTATGTTCCTACAAGTTTATTTTTATCCATCTAAGTCATCTACTTAATAGTAATTTTAATAGTAATTTTAGTAAAGGTTATGAAGGGTTATAATTAAAAATATAAAAAATTAATACAAATTAAAATATGAAAGAAAAAAGAAAAATGCATAAAAGAAAAAATGCAAAACACAGAAAAAAGAAAAAATAAGAGTATAGCAAAAGAAACAGAAATATATAAATGAATAACTTCACCCTTCATCATTTTAGTAACTTATTATCTTTTCTTAAAATATAACTAATGATATCTTCTTCCCATATCCTGCCTCATATCTATAAATAAATCCTTTTAAAAAATCAGTTTTAATGGTTAAACCAGGAGATTGTGAGTTCTAGTCTTGCCTTAGGCACCAAAGCCAGCTGGGTTACCTTGAACCAATCACTGTCTTAACCCAACTCACCTCACAGGATTATTGTAGGGAAAATGGCAGGAGGAAGATGTATTAGGTATGTTCACTGCCTTGAGTTATTTATAAAATTAATAAAGGTGGAATAGAAATAAATAAAATAAATAAAGCCTCATTGAACATTATATTCATTTCTTTTCCTTTTAACAATCTTGACCTTTGAATTTGAAGGAGCGTTGGCTTACCTGAACGCCTTTTCTCAGCATGATGATGAAGAATCCACCAATGGTTATTTCAGTCCTCCTGCCCAATCAGACTAAGATGTCAAGTTGTCACGCCCCCTCATTATCTGGTCTTCCAGTTTTTCATCTTAGTCTTCGCCCATGAGGATGTGAGAACTGACTCTCTCTCTTCTTGGATGCAGGTTGGACTAGATGAGTTAATTCTTTGGTGGATTCTTCTGATATCTAGGAGAATTAGCTGTTTTTTCCCTTTCCTCTCTCTATTGCCTGTCTGTTTTAGTGAGTAGAGTTATAACTAATCCCCCCCCCTCGCCTTCTCTCTTTCTTCGAGGCTTCTAGGCTCAATCCTTTCTTCCTTTCCTGGGTTCTGGGAGGGTAGGGATTTCGTTGTTTTTGCTCCCAAAATTTCAGCAGGCTGCTGAGAGAGCAATCGTATTTTGTGAGTGAGGGAGGTCTTCTCTGCTGCGTGCTTTGCACGCGGCCGCCATTTTGCAGCTGCGTGGCTCCCTCTTGGCTGAATTCAGCCGGCAAGAAGCCTTGCAGCCGCCATTTTAAATTTATTTATGCTCGAGGGGGGGTTTCTTGCTGTGCTGGTCGTTACTGTGCACTTCGGAGGGCTCAGATCCCTCTTCCCCTTTAGTTTGTCGCTTGCTGCAGGGTTAAGGGGCCCTTTTAAAACAGCATAGCGAAGGCGCGCTGCGCCATTAACGCAGGCATTTTAAAGTGTGGATTGCAGAGGCCTGGGTTGTTCCAGCGTTCCCTTCGCTAACAGGCAGCAGGTTTTGTATTGTATTGAACACTTCATCTGCTTCTCTGCCAAAATCCTTTCTCCCCCCCCACCCCCCACCCCTTCTGGATTCCTAGCGGCCGCCATTTTGTTGGCCTCAATTCCCTCGGGTTTCACCCAGATCTCTCAGTTGCCATTTTGGGATCCTCTTCAGGCTTCCAGGCCTACTTTCCTATCCAGTAGGCCTTAACTGGGAGTATAAGTATTTATCAGCTTGGTATTTGGGTTTAAAGTTGTGCTTCTTTCACATTGCCTTGATCTGCGATTGTTTGTGAGTTCTGTTTTTCAGATTGGCTATCTTAGAGGGAATAATTATTTTAGTGAACAAGCGCTGCTGAAACACCGGTCTTGGCTTCTGCTCACCTCCGCTTGCCTGGTTCTGGCGCTTTCTGCATCTGGTGGTTGCAAGATCCTGACCATTGCCACTACATGCGAGACACGTGTGACTTCGTCACCTTGACGTCAGGCCAAGTGGACAAATTCCTTGGGCCTAGGTGACGTGCGCAGCGTGAGTCTCGTTTGCCAGTGATCCAGTCTACACTAATCCACGTGCGGTCCCCTGCGCGGGGTCTACCGCATCTCTTGCAGAAAAGAGTTAGTCTCGGAGTCTCGTCCGGACCATTCTCAATACCATGGCAGAACCCACTGACCCTCAGCCTTTGGAAACTGGCGAAGTTGCTGCTCACGCTGTTCAGGTCCCTGAACCACCTGGAGGTAAAGCCAAGTCCAAATCCAAGTACGGCAGAAAGGCTGGCAAGGCAAGCGACAAACAGGCCGACCAGTTGCACAAGGCCCTAGAGAAGCAATTCGCAAGGGCACAGAGATCTTCAGCAGTCCATGGTGCTATGCCCCCAGTCCCTGCAACACCTGAGTTGGGGGCTCATCTTCTTCCTTTAGGAGCCTGGTCTTCTTCTATTCCTCAGAGGGTCCCAGCTCACACCGGTGGTCAGGTAGGACCCCCCCTGTTTGGGGAGGATCTGGGGTTGCCCGGCCCGTCATCGGCGCTACTGGTTGCCTTTACTCCTATGGCTGCGGGGTCATGGCCTCCGCTAGAGCCGTACTCTTCAGACCAGCTCCACAACTTGATTTCCAGAGCAGTGTTACAGGCCATGATTTCTGCAGGTCAACAGCAGACGGTACCTGCCCCAAGTCCTTCCTCGCTGGCCATCACTGCAAGACCTGCGTTGGATCGCTCAGGTATGATTTCCCCGGCCCATTCTCCAGATTCTGAGTCTTCAATGGGCTCTGACTATGACAAGGGTGGGGATCGCTGGTCTGATTGCGAGGAGCCTGCTCACAATCCCCAGCCAATGGCGGAACTTTTCAATCCATCAGTCTTCCCTTCCCTGCTATACATGGCCTGTTCTTCAGTTAAGATTAAGTCTGATGTGGATCCTTCTCCCCAGCCTTCCTCAGATCAGGACACGGATCCACTATTTGCTGGTGGTGAAACATCTCCAGATCCCATGTCCCGCTCTGTTCCTGAAAAATATTCAAGGACAGTGGGAATCCCCGGAGCTCAGCCTTCTCAGGCGGCATCAGAAAAGAAGATTGTAGATATGGCTAAAGCCCTGTCGGATCTACTGGAGGTGCCCAAAGTAGATGAGTCTTTGGCTCCGCTTTTCTCCACAGCGAGCCTCCCAGCTGATGTTTCCGACGCCCTTAAGGCAGAAGACAAAAAGTCTGACCTTTTCTTGCGTAAGGTCCACTTGGCATCGGCTTGGGCTGCTAAGGCGGCTACTGCCACCTCCTTCTTTGCCAGGATCTCTATTAGTTGGTTTAGACAACTACAGGATAGGGTTCCCCTGGAAGAGGTTAGGATCCACCAGGACCTAACCAAACTCATAGCCACCTCTGAATATATGGCTGATGTTTCCCTCTTCTCAGCTAAACATTCTGCCCGCGCCATAGCCTCCAATGTAGTTACTTGGAGGCTACTCTGGCTTAAAAATTGGAGGGCCGAAAGCAAGCATAAGTGGCGCGCTGCTACGGCTTCCTTCACTGGGGGTAAGCTTTTTGGTGACGCATTAATGCCTTTCCTTATTGACAATAAGCACAAGCAAAAGGTGATTTCTCACGTCTCCAAGAAATTTAACTCCCTATGGTCGCCGCCAGTCCTTTCGGTCTGGTTCCTCTACAGAACGGGGCAGTCCTTCCGAACTTCAGTCCCCAAGACGGAGCGTCCCTATGATAGGCCTAGCTACAGGGACAAGCCCAGATATCAGACCCAGCATAAGTCTTCCCTCCGCGGCAGAGGGGGGTCGCCCCTTCCGCCTTGGTAGGTGACTCGGAGGGAGCTCCTCCCATTGGCGGAAGACTAGCTCTATTCTTCCTCCAATGGGAAAACACGACCTTGGACTCCTGGGTTCTGGCCACGATAAAACAGGGCCTGACTCTGGAGTTCAGGTCTACTCCCCCCGACCACTTTGTGTCCTGTCCAACTATGAGAAACGTAGTAAAAAGAGGAGTCATGGAAGAAGCCATTCGTCACCTCCTCAATATCAAAGCCATAGAGGAGGTTCCCCTCACTCAGGTGGGGCTGGGTTATTACTCCATCCTATTTGTAGTCCCAAAAGCTTTGGGGGGATGGAGGGCTATCCTAGATCTCAAAGGGCTGAACTTCCACCTACAATACATGAAGTTCAAGATGCAGACCCTGCACTCTATTCTGGGCAGCATCAGGAGAGGGGACTTCCTCACATCAATAGATTTGAAGGCTTACCTTCATATTCCAATTTGCCCGGAACATCGCAGGTATCTACGGTTCTGCTATCTGAACCGCCACTTCCAGTACAGGGCTCTTCCATTTGGTCTTTCATCAGCTCCCAGGGTCTTTACCAAGATCCTGGTGCTACTGGCAGCACATCTGCGGCTAGTCCCCATCCAGTGCTATCTGGACGACATTCTGATACAGTCTCCATCTCCCTGCCTGGCCCAGTCAGATTTGAATCTCACTCTCAGAGTCCTTCAGGAACACGTATTTCTGATCAACTTCAAGAAAAGTCAGACAACCCCTTCAACCCGCCTGTTATACCTAGGCGCAGTGATAGACATGGACTCCTGTCACGTGTATTTGTCGGACGACAGAGTCCAGAGCATCAGGGACCTGGTGCTCAGGGTATGCAGGAGCAGGAAGGTGTCTCTAGCCACTCTGTCCCAACTCCTGGGGAAATTGATTTCATGCATAGCCATAGTCCCATGGGCCTGTCTACATGCCCGGGCCCTGCAATGGTTCATGCTGCCATACCAGAGACAGCATTCCAACACGTCCAGCCAACTGGTGCACGTCCCCCATCAGGTGCGTCTGGCCCTGGGCTGGTGGGGATCCTCAGCCATTCGCAGGGGCACTCTGTTCAAGGAACCCGATCGCATTTGCGTAACCACAGATGCGAGCCTCTTCGGTTGGGAAGCTCACCTCTTACACCAGATAGCTCAGGGTCGGTGGTCGCAATTCGATCTGACCCCCAATATTAATTGGTTGGAGCTTAGAGCGATACACTTGGCCTTAAGGCATTTCCAGGCTCTGATCAAGGGGCGTCATGTGCTAGTCCTAATGGACAACGTAGCCGTGAAAGCCCATGTGAACCCGGTCAAAGTCCCTCATGACAGAGGCTCGAGCATTGGGCACATGGGCAGAGAAAAACCTGCTCTCCATCAAAGCCGAGCATATCTCGGGGGAGGCAAATCGGCAGGCAGACTCTCTCAGCAGGTCGACAGTGGACCACTCGGAGTGGAGGTTACACCCGGATATTTTCGAGGAAATCTCGGCCTGCTTTGGCTGCCCGCTGGTGGATCTGTTCGCCTCGCCGCACAACACTCAGCTGCCCAGGTTCTTCTCTCACTTCCCGTCACAGGGAGCGGAGGAGGCGGATGCCCTATGCAGCAGGTGGCCACGAGGCCTTCTGTATGCCTTTCCCCCGTTGCCTCTACTTCCCGTGGTTATCCGGAAGATTCTAGAGGAGCAGGTGGAGGTGATCTTCATCGCTTCCCATTGGCCAAGGAGACCATGGTTTGCAGACCTGGTAAGTCTTTCTACCTCCACTCCGTGGAGGATCCCAGACAAGGTATGGTTGACGCAGGGGGTCCTTCTGCACCCGGATCCCCAGTGGCTTCAATTGACCGCCTGGCACTTGAACACCGCACGCTGACCAGGGAGTCATATTCAGCGGAAGTGATCGATATGATCCAGGCGGCCAGGCGTCCTTCGACCAACCGTATCTACGACCACACGTGGAGACATTTCTGTCATTGGTGTGACAAGCGTCACGTGAGTCTATCAAGGGCAACCATTCCCATTGTTCTTGATTATTTAATGCAGGGTGTTAAGAAGGGGTTGGCTCCCAATACTATCCGCAGGCAGCTAGCAGCCCTTTCTTCAGTGTTGTCCTGGGATTCCTCGGATTTCTTGTCCAGTCACCCTGCCATTAGATCCTTCATCAAGGGTGTCTCCAACAGCAGACCCCCGGTGGTTCATAGATTCCCTTCTTGGGACCTTCCCCGGGTTCTTCAGGCTCTAACTTTAGCCCCGTTTGAACCTCTTAGGACTTGTTCATTATGACACCTTTCACTCAAGGTTTCCTTTCTGATTGCGGTTACCTCAGCCAGGTGCATTTCGGAACTGGCGGCCTTGTCAATCAGGAGGGACCTGTGTACCTTTCATGAGGACAGGGTTGTCCTCAGATTGGACCCTGCCTTTATTCCTAAGGTTAATACGGTGTTCCACAGGGCACAGGAGGTTGTCCTTCTGGACTTCTGCCCATACCCGTCACATGACTTGGAACGGCAGTGGCATCGCCTGGATGTAAGAAGAGCCTTACGATGCTATATCAAGTGCACAACGGCCTTCCGTAGGTCGGAAGCCCTGTTCGTCTCCTTTTAGCCTTCTTCCATGGGCCAAAAGGTGTCTGCTTCCACGATTGGCAGGTGGATCAAGGCCTGTATCGCTAGCGCTTATGGTTCTCTCGGATTGCCAGTTACGGCTCATGTGATGGCTCACTCGACCCGCAGTGCTACAACGACGGCGGCGTAGGCTACCCAGGCGTCCATTGAGGACATTTGCAGGGCGGCGACATGGTCTTCGCCTTCCCCATTTATTTGGCACTATCGTTTGGATAAATTTGCGTCAGCCGATGCCACTTTTGGCAGACGCATTTTACAACAAGTAGTCACACCATCTGGGGACTCAGTTCCAACTGACCCCCGCCCGTAGGGACTCAGGTGGCTTTGGTACGTCCCATTGGTGGATTCTTCAGTCATCATGCTGGAGAAGGAGCGTTGGCTTACCTGAATGCCTTTTCTCAGCATGATGATGAAGAGAATCCACGCCCTCCCTTATTTCATGGTCAGTTAGGGCCGAGTTGATTTCTTGTTCCTTTCTTATTTTTCTTACACCTGCTTGAGAGTCACCACGTCCATCGGCTGTCATTGGCTCCGCCGTCGATGAAACTGGAAGCACCAGATAATGAGGGGGCGTGACAACTTGACATCTTAGTCTGATTGGGCAGGAGGACTGAAATAACCACTGGTGGATTCTTCAGTCATCATGCTGGAGAAAGATAGCTTTTCCAAATAATATTCTGGTTTCTTTTTATTTTTTCTTCTCACAAAATTCTTCAAAGCTTTAAAAAGAATTTTTTTGTCAATTCAATATAGAAAAATTATAGAAGTTACATAATTCCAATTTAGCATCTCTTTCCATATCGTTCTTGTAGTCTTTCATTTCTAAATCAAGCTCACTCTTGTCAGAAACAAACTTGTTCCTCTTCCATAACTTTTTTTCAAATGCAATTCTATCTACAGAGGCAGAGACTTTTAAAATTAACTTCTGGGTCCATTATTCAAACATATCCTTGAATGTGAGAATGTTAAAATACTTTGCTTCTTTCTATATAGTTTTTAATTGTCTAGTTTTTACTTCATTCTGGTTTCCTGTAAGTGTTCAACCTTCAAATTCTCATCTTTTTTTTTTAAGGGAAATCAAAACAAAAGCATTTTCCCATTATTTCAAACCCGTCAGAATTCTTAGGCTATTTTTTCACTTTCCTCTCTTCTATTTTAGAATAGGAGCAACTGTCTGGAGCACTTGTGGGCAATCTGTATTAGTTGGTCCCAAGAGGAATCACAAAGAGCTGGTCTTGTCACTAGCAATTCATTTTGTTGCGGTTGTTGGCTTCACTTCAGTTCACCATTTCTTGCCTGGATGTCATGCTACTTATGCAGTAATTAAGAAAGACCACAATTTCCATAATGAAAATCAAATGCTGGGATTTTTTTTTGGTCAAGAAAAAATATTTCCTACAAAAATTAACATTCTTCTTACAATAATTGCAATGATTTCATCAGATTTACATTATGAACTATGGCCATATATGGAATTTCTTTTTACATCCTAAAATTCTGTAATCCAGTCAAGATTTCAGTTCTGTCATTTATTAGGAATATATACACTGGAATGTAATGTTATGTCCATCTTTGTTTTAACTATTTTATAAATAAAAAAACTTTAAAAAAAAGATTTCAGTTCTGTCACTGTCTTTTTCAATAATTCACTAAAGTTATTTTATTTTCCAAATGTGGGATTAAACAGAAACTTAATGGACACTTTGAAAATACAAGCTATAGGACTGCATTGCATTATAAACCTTAATTTAGTGTAGCTAACATGTAGCTAACATATGCTTTCTTTTTAGACCTTTTTAAAGGATTGTTTTTATAGTTCATATAACTTGATTATAGATTATTACACCAACTTGAAGACCTGCTTTGAGCCAAATTTGACTTCTTCCAAAAAAAAAGAGAGAGCTCTGCATCCTTTACCTAACTGACAATTCTTTTTCAAAGTAAAGATTTATAAATGTTAGCACCATGCACCTTTCACGCATTCTTAGCTTTCACAGGAGAAAATGCATGCCTGAAATAAAAGAAGTTATCAGGTTGAGGACAATATAACTCCAAGCATTAACTGAAGGAAAAGGATTGCATCAGATTTTTCCAGTTCGATTGCAAATGCATCGAACTGGAAAAATAAAGAGATGACCTGTTAAACCAACTAGCCCTCTTAAGAAAACAGCAATTGAACGCCTTTATCAATACAAACAATAGTTACAATACAAGGAGATCTTTTTGATGATTTAGAAGCGAAGATACGAAAGATGATTTGGCAGAGGAAAAAAGCTAGAATTAGACTGAAAGGGATTGGGTTTTGATCTATATATGAGATCTAAAATAGAATATATTTAAATGGATAGAATATGTATTTTGAACATAAGATATTGTAATGATTTGAGATTAAAAAAATGCTTTTATAAAATCTAAAAATATAAATATCGAAATAAGAGTATTATATTGTCTTATTAGTTTGTTAAGATATATGATAGAATCTACAATATAAGGTCTGTATTTTAAACATTAGATCATATGAGAATTTTGATAAAGGAATTGTGTTTAATTAAAATTTGGAAAAAAGATAAATATTAAATGTTAAATTAAAATATTAAGGGAAAATCAATTACCAGGTTACTGATTTGCTAAAAGTTTGAATGTTTATAGATAACTAAGACTTGAATTTAAGATATTGTTATGAGCTGAGATACAGGTTAAATAAAACATAGAAGTATAAATACTAATAATTAAATCTGCATATTAGCTTGTGATATAAATGCTGATGGTTTATTTATTTATCTATTTTTCTCTTTTTCTGGAAATGAAGAAAGGAAAGAAGTAGAACAAGGAAAAGAAAAGAAAAATTATTAGTTCTAAATACGAGATAGGAGACTGAGAAATTGGGATCATTTAAAATCTGGAAATGATAAAGATTAAACGTTAAATTTAACGTTAAATTTAAATATTAATGCAAAATTAACGTTAAGAAAAACTTATTAGGTTATTGTCTAAAATTAATTAAGATATGTATAGACTGAAGATTGTTGATGAATATTAGAAAGGTATTTTTTTGTTTGATTGATAGAATAAGAGCTGTATTGATCTGAATATGATAGTAGATCTTATGGGGGAAAGAAAGGAAATTTGTTGTTGTAATACTTTGAGATTTGTATTGATGATATTTAAATGTAACCAAATAGTTCTGATATTTTAAGCAGTGGTGGAATTCAACTATGTAAACAACTGGTTCTCTGAATGGATGCCGTTTCCGGAAGTCCATTCTGGGCCTTGGCAACAAAGGTTCTGCCAAAGTGGTACGAACTGGCTGAATCTCGCCACTGATTTTAAGGCATGAAACATTTTTATTTATATTAAATACATGGATAGCTGATATTACTATAGTTTACATTGAAATTAAAGGTTTTAAAAGAATCAGCCTAGCAAAGAAAAGATTTCCTGAAACAGACTGATAACCTACTTGCCCATTTGAGCAGCACACAGTATAAACTGTAAATTACAGTATTAACATAATATTCAAATGTCTTTCTAGTGCCCAGGCAGTTCACAAAGAGTAACGGGATTTATACATTTCTCATTCCTACTCTTCCTCCTGCCCACTATCGCAAATGACATGTCATCCAGGCACTGTGGTTATACACAACCAAGCTATTTTGGAAGGAAGGAACATTTTGGAGGGAAGCTGGGCTTAAAGAAATCTGAATGAAAGAGGTATACACAAAGCCCAGCAATTTGTCCAATATATACAGAGGATTTTCAGTTATGAAAGGTATGGATTTAAATCTGTTGTTCTGGGATGGTTTTCATAACACATTGCATTTATATTGGATAATCAGAATACTGTAAAATATCTGCTTCTGCAGATGTTATTCAATCTCGGGACAGTAAGAGATAATGTTATGAAGTTAGATTTTTAGCCAGCATTATAAAGTACAATAGGAATGATTACCAATGTTAAATGCACTTTGACACTAATCCTGTTTTCTCAGCATGCAATCCATGATTCAAAAATTAATCTAAAGTTAAGATTTGTTTTCTGCTATTTCTTATCCCATTCTTTCTGGATTTTTTTTTGAAATCCAATTGTTGAAAAGTACATTAATACAATTCATGGGTCCCCTGGGGCAGAAATTATAACTTTTGAAAGATGTAGTGGTAAGATGAGTTAAAACATCTGCACTAACTGCCAATAAGTACCATATTAAAAGTACTAATATTAGCATATAAAATTTTAAACCATTTAGCCACTTAACCATTTTGCTTTTGCTAAAAAAAACCCTGTATGAATATGAGAGATATTTCAGACAGAAAACTAAAGCCACGGACACTAGTACATTTATTCCAAAGTTACAGTAACAGAATCTTGCAAATCTGAGAGTACTTTTCCCCACTCTTGCCTTTGCCTTCCAGAAAACTAGGGAAGGTCCCTTCTGACACTCTTCATCCACCCCTTTCCTACTGTGGCTGAAACATCTCTTATCTGGCCATTATCCAGGCGGAGGCTCTTCCTCTGTCTCCCAAGGTTATTTTCACAACTTATTACTATGTCCATAAAACTGAAAGAAGTCAAACTTGTTTTATCTTAAAAAATGTATTTGAGCACCCAGCCTCCTCATCCCACTCTACTAGACATAGTTTAGAGTACGAATGAATGTATCTTCTCCAAGGTAACATCTGCTCTGTGGAATAATCCTGTCCAGGTATACTACTCATTTCATTTCCTGCACACCTTTGCTCCTTCCTCCACCAGCTTCAATGATTGCCTGGCTCTTCTATAAAGTAATCTCCTGTTCATAAAATAAATTTTAACAATCTGCACTAATGAATATAGTTTATACAAGTCATGGTTTTTAATACTGGCCCAAATCCTATACACATACCAGTACTGGCATAAGTATGTGCTAGACCTAGGTAAATGGAAGAAAAAATATCCAAGGTTGTTGGCACTGACTAGTTACTATTAAAAAAAAAACGGTGTGGCCAACTCTTGAGATAAACAACTGCACTCAGAAGGTCAATGTGTCTTTGTCAAAGGAGACAGACCTTTCGTCTCTCAGGCATGTAAATGTGTGGAGTTAAAGAAAAATAAATAAACACCAGTTCTCAAATGAACACTGCAATTACTTAGAAGCTGGCAATTTGGAGTCCACATAATAGGCATGTACATCCTCCCTCTAATTGAACTGAATAAATCCATATGTGCAAAGGCAAGCATGTGTTTTCATAACCCTTTGTGCTTTCAAAACCCACATTCATAAAATCACAAAAATAACATAGACATGAAACAAGGTTGTCTATGGAGGAAGACCTGATCCACTATGAGAAACAGACAAATTTCCACTATTAACAATGTATGTATTTTTCTGCTGAGTGACAATACTTTCCCAATGTCAAGAATGTAGAATTAAATATGTAGTCAGGCATTGCAGTATTATTTCCAATATATTAAAATAATGAGCAGGAGAGACAGATTTGATCCAAACTGTGTGTCATAGGTTTCCTGACAAATACAAGAACTGTGAGGCCAGAAACTCTTTCTCTCATAACCACTGTAATAAGATTCATTGCCAATGGACAGTCCAAGTTCTTGAATTTATGGCACTGAAAATTCCTGCAGTACAAAGCAGAATAAACTAATTAGAAAGAGAAGACCACCATTGATTTTATCAAAAATGCCACTTGGTCAGAAGCAATTCCATTTTCTGCTCCAAATTTCTTCCAATAAATCCGTCTAAAGTAGAAAATGTCTGTATTTATGGCCAACAATATCTACATTTATGGCTAATTGGAAGCTCCTTATAGGCTTATTGTATGAACGGGAAAATGCACTTATGACTTGTGGTTTTGATGATTAGAAAAAAATTGATAATAGAAAAAAGTGAGCTTTTTTGTAATTATAGGGTAAGAGAGAATAATTCTAATTGTATTTTGATTTGCTGCAACAAAAATCAGAAGCTTCTCCTTCCTTCTTTCCTTCCTTCCTTCCACTTTGTATTAGTTTGTGTTAATTCTTATGTTCCTTGTAAAAACCTTTAATAAAATTTATTTTGAAAAGCAATCCATTTTAAGCAGAGGCAGAGCACTACCGCATTTCTGCAACCTCCTTAACTGTTGTTTGTTTGATTTTAAAAATATAAGTAGGGAAATGATCTTATCTGTATTAAAGCAAAATGTAGTTTAGAAACATCCTTATATGCAAAAATTTACATATATTTTTTTAAAATAAGAAAATGGTGTGTGCCTACAAACAGCCAAATCAATGTATTTTTCTGATCATCTTTCAAGATTTATAGTTAATTCAGAGCTTGTAATGAGCTGAACCAATTCATGTTTTATATCATTGAACTGAACAATGATGGCATATTGATGTATAAGGAATAAAAAGCAACACTTTCCCATACTAAATTTTCTTATTCCATTGCATATTGTATTTTATATTCCCAAATCCAATTTATTGACTTTTTGAGCAGACATGGCTACTGCCCTTCCATGATACTTGACCTCCTTTGTGTATCACTTCCTCTACTTCACCCCAGAAATATATATTGTATTTTATTATATTAACAAAGCCACGTGATATACTAAACTTCTAGAACTGGTATGAACATTTTATAGAGAATACAAATCAGTTTTCAAATTCTATACAATATTGCTAAACCAAGAAATTAACATTTATAAAAAATAATGAAGCAAAGAAGCATAGTGATATGCTTGCATATAGTTGTGGTTTATTATCAGCCATACATTTTACTTGTCTGAAGTGAATTATTTTATTGCTGTGTTCCAATTATTTTTAAGAAATGTAAAGGAAAAAACTGTCATGAGATGAAGCTACACATTAAAACTGTTACACTACACTTCCTTATTTGTATTAAAGTTTCCAAGTAATTGCTTCATGCTACACATCTCTTCCTAACACGAGCCACATTTATTATAGTTTGGGGATTTTTTAAATAAGAGAAACATGTGCTATATAAGTTCATTTATTCTGACTCTGAGAATGACTGAGGGCATAAAAAAAGCATCCAGCAGAATAATTTGTTTTGACAGGAACCTGAACTATAACTAATATGTCAGGACTTGAGCAGCCAATAAATTGGGATATGCTCCACAGTGCATGTGTCCTTTATAAGTGCTATTTCTGGCACTGCATTTTAGCAAAATGTAGCATACATGTTGATTACAAGTAAAGCAACAAGTTAACAGTCACTATTATTTACTCTTATTCAATAGTTACTCTTATGGGTACAAGGACTAGTTGCATGAAAGAGACATTGTTCTATCTATTCATGATCCTTTCAGCTTTTCCCACTCAAAGCAGAACTGGCAGCTCTCTCCCCCTCCCATTTGTTTTTTTTTTCTTTTTCACTAGATCAACTGATGAAGCTGAAGGACTGAAAGATTTAATAAGTGGACAACCACTAGCCCTAGGGTTAGAATCCCTTTCTCTTTTTATGCATTTTTGAGATTTCTCCAAAATCTGGTCATGCATTGATGAAAATCAATAGCAATGATTTCCATTATTCCCCATCATTCTAAGAAAGAAAACTCATAAAAATAATCTTACAAAAAAATGACTTGGTACACTAAAAGTAGAAGACAACAAAACTGGGATGATGATGATGATGATGATGATGATGATGATAGTAGTAGTAGTAGTAGTAGTAGTAGTAGTAGTAGTAGTAGTAGTAGTAGTAGTAAAGTTGGAAGGGACCTTGGAGTTATCTAGTCCAACCCCCTGCTCGGAAGGAAACCCTTTACCATTTCAGACAAATGACTGTCCAGTGTCTTCTTAAAAAACCCCAGTGTTGGAGCATTCACTGCTTCTGGAGGCAGGTTGTTCCATTGGTTAATTGTTCTAACTGTCAGGAAGTTTCTCCTTAATTCTAGGTTGCTTCTCTCCTTGCTTAGTTTCCACCCACTGCTTCTTGTCCTGCCTTCAGGTGCCTTGGAAAATAGCTTGACACCCTCTTTTTTGTGGCAGCCCCTGGGATATTGGAAACACTGCTATCAAGTGGAAATTCCTATCTTAAAAATCCTTGAAATTCTTGTGCAAAATTAGTGATTTTGCATCACTAATATCCCCACTGCCCCCAAATCTTAAGTGAACAGAAGATGCCTTCCTCTTCTTTAGGGAAGCTGCAGAACTGCCAGGAAAACATCATCTGAACTTTTTGTCATTTACTATGCTGATCACTGTTTTCAACCAATTGGCCATAGTGAGGGCTTGTACTACAGTAAAGTCTTTCTATCACTAATATGATTCTGCCTAGCAGAGCACTCAATTGTTATCTTCAAACACATCATACCTCAAATGCCCAATGAATGCCCTCTTGCATTCTAGGCAAGCAGTATATTCTTACGGTTGGACTTAATCCAACACTGAGGAATCCATATCCCAATCTATGTTTTCCTCTCCAGATCTAAGATATGCTTTCTTTTTCTACTTTCTTGCTGTCTCTCATAATTCCTGTATATTTTACTGCACATCTTTCTCCTTTCTTAATGTCTGCTCCAGTCTAGACAGAGCCACTGTTACTTGTTGACTCAGTGTAGTCTCTCATCTTTTCATTGTGGGGCAATTTGTGAGTTAACTTTTTGTAGCCTTCAAATGAACAAACCAACAAAAAGAAATGTACCTTGATATTTTGGTTCTGCTTTGCCTGTCCACTAAATGGCAGAAAGAAAGTTAATTTGTCCTTTTGGAATTACTATCATTTTGGGAAAATATGTTGCATTGTATCAACAACAACCTATTAATCAATCAGTCAGATTTTTATCATTGATCAATCTAAAAGAAAAACACTGGTAGAAAAAAAATGTCAATAAGATCTAGATAAGCTCAGAACCCGAGTAGCTCAAAATGAACCCAATTTCTCATTGAACAAGCTCAACAAACCATAGCATGAAACTTGGCCATGCAAAGGATAATAATATCTATAGCTATGTCACCAATTAAAAAAGAATGAAAATAGATCAATCTGCTCTGTTCAACAAAAAGGAGTGATAGGGATAGCTCAACAAAATGAACAATGCAACAGAATGTGAATCAGAATATTAATTTCCTCTGAGCCAAAAAGACAGAATTAGTTTCTTTCCAATATTATGAAATTTACCTTTTTCATACATCTGATAGTAAAATGTTAAAAGGTCATGCAGAAAACTGCCTCAAAGATATCTGGCTGTTTGGAAAAAAACTAAATATATATCAAAATAATACCTTCATGCCACCAGGATAAAACAAATTGTCAAATTGTAGAGTCAAAGCAATATAATTCATGATGATAGCCCTGCTATATGAATATCCCTCAGTGCAAGTCATCAACATGTGTAGGATTTATGGTCAAAAAAGTGTATCCATTACAGCCTTCAATCTTAAGGTAGTTTCCTCTTCTGTATATTAAATAAACAACTTACTTTAAGCATATTATGAAAAAAATAACGCATTCTCTTCAGTAGTTGTTTGCTACTTTAAAATGTACCCCATGACTCTGGAGAATGTAATAAATTCTCTTGGTATTGGTTCTGGAAGATCCTTTAAAGGGAATTGAAATGTTACTAGGGAAGTTAAAAGAATTTAGGCAAAAATAAATAGTTAGGATACTAGAATTTTTTCTATTTCATTTTTAGCTCTCATGTTGATTTCTGTCTTTTCTTTTCCTTACTTTATATTGGTCTGTATTAGTTTTTATCTTCTAAAGTTGTGTGCATATGTTTCTTGCAGGGATGGCGATCAGATATTATGATGGATTTTCAAGGCAAAATACATGTTAAGGGTATGAAAAAAAAGTCTGATTTAACTCAAGATCCAAGCAAAAAAACATGTGGCAAACAAAATGTGTGTTTTAAACCCATTATCACAGTTGAATGAAAGTCTTGTGTTTTTCTTTGAACAGGTTTAATGCATGTTTTTATTCTTCTGCTTTACACATTGGAGATTGAATTTCTTACTGCTTTCCAGCTCTTCTGAACAAGCACTTTATAAGATCCAAGAAACAGAATATGAGCAAGTCTAGGGCACAAATTCATCTCATTTTGAGAAAACTGGCTGGGGGAACAGGAGGATATAAAAATAACAGTTACTAAGTTGAATAAATTATTTTCCCCAACCTTGCTCCTCAGGCCAAATCTGTTACTAAATGAAATGATGCCAAGAAAGCAGCATTTCCTTTTTTGCCTAAGAAAAAGAAAGAATTTCTCTCTTAGCTTGAACTGGATTTCTATGTTTGCTATTTGGATTCTGAAACTGGAATCATCAGAGTGAAAATAAATTCTTCATAACAGTCATTTAAATGCATTTGACAAATTACAATCCCCCCCTTTAATGCCTTCCAGGACCTCCCCTCTTTCAAGAACAATGGCTTCTGCTTCACTTTAATTTTGTTTCTAAGATACCCTTGTAATTTGGGGGGGGCTTTAGAAACAACTACGAAGTCTTCCCTGATTATTGTTAACATTTGAGATTCCTGAAATAAACTTTATGAAAGAAAAGAACATCGCATTTGTTCATCCTCATTCATTTTTTTTTAAAAAATTCTTCCCAGACAATAAGAGAATTCCATAAAAAAAAAACCTCAAAATTTCAGAACATATTTCTCTCTGATAGAGAGGGCATCAATATTGGAAAGGTGCTTTAATTAATCTCTTTTTAACGACCTCCATCCCAAATATATGTGTTTAGAAACCACAGTCTTTAACAAGTAACACTTCTGTTTCAATTGGTATCTAGGTGAACATTTGCCAGTTATGTAGGTTGTACATAAATGGGGAAGCAAGAAGAAAAAATAGGAATGATGAAACCCTGGATCATCATTATAAGGGAAGAGAGTGGCCACAAGACTTTGGTCTCTTGAATACAAGGAGGAGAAATTATTTGAAACTGTTTCTTTGACAAAACCAGAAACTAAACTCCATACAAGGTGCAAAAGCAACACCTTTTAAAATCAACTTTGGGATCCCCTCCCTTCTGTCCTTTCAAAGGGACATCAAGCAGCTTATCCATTCATCGGCTGCTGATAGTATAAGGTGGACTTAATTTAATCTCTCTCAAACAGATGCAAGCATTTCTTTAAAAAGAAACGAAGTCCCGCCTCCTAGAAATTAATCATCCTCTTATAAATCAGTCTGATAATGGAAAGTGCCTAGGGCAGGGCAGGAATACTCTCGCCTTCTGTATCAGGCATGGCTTACATATAAACTGTAATCAATGAAGGCCTAGGCGCGCGCGTTAAGCTTAGAACTAGAATAAGCGCGACAAGGTTAGTTACCTGCAGGAAGGGGCGACTGATGGGATTCGCGCTCAGCGAGTTGGACCGGAGGGAAGAGATGGAGGACTAAACCCAAGACGAGAGCGAGGGGTACAGCGATCCTAATCGTCATGTTCAGCATTCCGGCAAATCAGGCAGCAAAATCAGCAGCTGAGTCTCTCTCCCTTCACTTCGCTCGTTCGCTGAAAGGGAATCCTTTCGAAGTGCCTCGCCTTGCTTTTCCTTTTAATACCAAGCCCGGGGGGCTGCCATCCAAACTCCCGAGAAGAATGGCCTCGGGGAAAAGTTTCCACGCGGGAGAGGAGAGGGGACTTGAAACTTCCACTGGTTCACTTGGAAAGAGGAGAGGCAGGAGGACCCTTCCGACAGAGTTGGTCAAATGCACGGATGGAGTGATTGCCGCTGACTTCTGCTCTCCTTAGGTCCTCGATTCAGGGCAGTAGGCAAAGGGCACGCCTGAGGATCGCTAGAGCTTTTATACGCCAGGCGGGAGTGGGAGGGAAGAGGCAGCAGGGAGACCTGAGCGGAGCGAAATCGGAGCTTCTGGAGAAGGAGCTGCGAGATCCAGCTATTGGCTCGCGGCGAGGTCGGGCGGGAGCGTATCTTTCTTCTTGCATCCAGCCTTTCCTCCCCCTCCCCCAACGCCCCATTTATTTTATTATTTTATTTCATTTTTGCACTTCACAGAGCCGGGACGAAGAGAACATCCAGCGGACCCAAGTGAGCATGTGTGAAATATGCGCACATGCTCCGTAGAGACGTGAAGCCGTTGCCCAAACTCTAAATGCTGGCGTAGTAGACGTCGAGCCGCTTGCTTATATCAGAGGTTTTTTTTTTTCAATCCCGTGCAATTGGGCTCGGAAAGAAGGGATTGTTGGAATGTAGCCTATTTTTCTGTTTTTGTTACTTTTTTGCAGCTTAGTTACCGCATCGATATAAAAAGATATAATAAGGCAGAGTGATAGCGTTTCTCAACCTTAACAGTTTTAAGAAGAATGGATTTCAACTCCCAGAATTTGTTTCCTTGTCTTCGTTAGACTAGACCTTCTAATGTCTCAGCATCGTTTTTGTAACGTGGTGATCAGAACTGGACATAATATTCCAAATGTGGTGTCCGCCAGAGGACTTGTTATGGCACAAAAGTAATACTTTACATAGCACAAATGGAAGCTGTTTAACTGCTGCCCTCATTACATTTCATGCCAGCACCTCTACTTTACTGCACTGTAGCAGGAACACTCCATCCTCTTCCCACTGTGATGATCCAGAATCTTTTACCCTGAGCTCCCCAACTGATAACAGGCTGGACATTTTTGAAATAAATTGCTAGTGGAAATGAAAGCTGGTTAAAGTTTCCTTCCCTCCAACTCCCTGACAATTTTTTTCATTTTTTTTAAATTGCATCTATAATACAAATGAAAATAAAGATGTAGGGCAACGGCCCCCAACCACCCCCCCAGTCTGTGGACTGGCACCGGTTTGCAGCTTGTCAGCAACTAGCTATGTACAGGGAAAAAGTTTTCTCCATGGAACCGGTCCTTCGTACCCAAAAGGTTGGGGGCCACTGTTGTAGGGAAATGGGGAAGAAATGGGCAGGGGGAAGATAAGTGTAAAGTGGGGGAGAAAGAAAAAAATCATTAACTTCCAACCTTTTTCAGAATGTAGAATAACAATAGTAAGTATTCACAATATTCATTTTAAGAATCTTCATTAAAATATGAATTTGGCCCCAATATTTTTTTAGAAATGGTGAAATAGTAGGTATTTACTTTTTTCCCCCTTTTAAAACAAAGTAAAATTGGTAAGTGTTGTGCCAATTCCCCTTTCAGTCTGAATATTAGGAAGAATAGTAAAAAAAGAAAAAGTAGTGTTCTCTTTATTTTTACTCATTCTCCAGTGGTCACATCAGATGGAATTGATTGTATGGAAGGGTAGAGGGAGATCAACACAAGACATTTTTAAAAAAAAATTGGAACCACATATCTGGAAAGGCCCATCCATGGCAAGGAAAGTGGGTGGTGTTTCATTTTTGGCATGGGTGGGAAGAATAAAGAAACAGGGGACTTCTTTTGGACAGAATCCCAGACCATCACTGCAGCCAAAGTGGAGGAAGGAATTGCAGTCTGTAAAAGATTTTTAAGGAAATGGCTGCATTCGGTTTATGCATATGAGTCTGCAGAATAGCCTCTTGTCTTTCTTCCTGAAAGTTACTCCCAAAAGATTAGCATCGAAATGGATGGTGTCATGAGAACTTTGTGGGTTCACAGGACATAGTCCAACTGACAAACACAAAACACTTCTTGTTGCTTCCTTGTTTGTTTGTTTTCTTCCTTTATTAGCATAGTTTAGTTTAAGCACTTCAGTTGATTTCCAGGCTTGGAATATAACTCAGGCGCTGACATTCCTCTCCCAAGCTTCCTGATAAGCTACAGGGAAAAGCAATAAACAGGCCCGATTTATGTGAATTAAGCCAAATGTTTGAAAGTTAACTCTCTCTCTACTGGAATGGGAAAGGAAGGAAGGAAGGAAGGAAGGAAGGAAGGAAGGAAGGAAGGAAGGAAGGAAGGAAGGAAGGCATACTTATACTTTTTTATGTTCATTCAGTCATGTCCAGTTCTCAGAGACTGCCTGGACAAGTCCCTGAAGTTTTCTTGTCAAGATTTTTTAGAAGTACCATTGCTTCCTTCCTAGGGCCTAAGAGAAAGTGACTGACCCAAGGTGACCCAGTTAGATTCGTACCTAAGGCAGCATTTGAACTCATGGTTGCATTCATTAAACAACTTGTAGCAGACACAGAATGCCAGTTGGATCTAGTCATATCCTCAAACTTTATTGCTAGAAAACCCAACAGGTACTCTGCTTCCCCTATAGTGTACTTAACTAATCTTGAAGTATTGGAGGATTTACTTTGACAGAATATCAGGCCTTCCCTTCAGCTGTCTTTGAAAGCCAATACAGGAAGTTTTTCTGGACACATAGAAACAAGAGAGCTTGTATATAAAAATAATAAAGGTAGGAGATAGATAGATAGATAGATAGATAGATAGATAGATAGATAGATAGATAGATAGATAGATAGATAGATAGATAGATGATAGATAGACAGACAGACAGGCAGGCAGGCAGGCAGGCAGGCAGGCAGGCAGGCAGACAGACAGACAGACAGACAGTCTAAATGAGCATCTAATTTGTCTTCTTGTGGTGGTTTCTTTATTCATGTAAGAAGCGCCTTCAAACATATAACATTCAACACTGAGAAAGTAAAATAGGTATAAAATTGATCAAAGAGCATGTGTAAAAAGTATATAAAATAAATAGGATTAAAACTAAATGACATTTGACCAGTGTTGGATCATATTGATAGCATGTTCTCTCACCAAATTGAGGACTTCCTCTGTACATGTTGAAGGACATTGTATGCACTGTAGCAGAGGGGTCCCCAACCCCTGGTCTGTGGACCAGTAGCAGGCCATGGGATGCCAGCAACCGGGCCGCACGAACAAGCAAAGCCCCATCCACAGGATGCAGGCAACACACAAAACCACATCCCCTCTGGTCTGTGGAAAAACCTCTCTCCATGGAACCGGTCACTGGTGCCCAAAAGTTTGGGGACCTTTGCTGTAGCATATGTGAGGTGGAATGTTCCTCTCCACATTAAACTCCCTTTTTACAACTCTGTAATCCTTTAACTCAGGTTAGAGTTGGGCACACAGAGTATCTTCTATAGGGAAGCCTCATTTTTTCAGATTGTTCTTGGATCTTTGTATCCAGAGTTATCTGTAATTTGATAGATATAGCTGTCACCAAACTAAACTTTATGATCCCTATATCCATTTAATGTTCCTACATCTCTTTTAGATTTTTTTATATATACATTTTGTTTTATATTTTTAAAACAAATTATCAATACCTTACATTTTTATGTACCTTTTATGCTTTTTAGTTTACTGAATCCCACCCTTCTTATGTTGGTCTGTTTATTGTAATAATGTTTACTTCAACATTAAAAAAGAAAGAACTCATAGTCTCTCCGTTTCTATCCTGATGCATTAATCATTAAATCTCTCATCTCTAACCTATAGATATAGATATAAATAGCCATATAGGTTGCTATTTCTACACTCTGTATTTCTTACTTAAGAGTCAAGTAAGGGATAATTATGTTGTGTGTGATTTTTCCTCTCGGGTATTTTTCCTGAACCAATATGATCTCTACACTCTTCCTTCAGCTTCCTATGCTAGACCTCTGCAATGGTTAGAGTTAGACCTCTTGGTGGTCTTCAGAGGGTGTTTTCTAAAACCCCACAGGGGTTGATTGGTTGAATCAACTTCCTGTTATGTGCTTTGCTGCTTGGGGATCCTCCAGTCAGGAACATTACAATTTGCTGACATATAAAAAAATGCCTTTTGAACTATCCCTGGATTATAGACACATATTTTACCTCATGTACAATGTCAGAGAAACTTGCTTAAGCCTTGAGTGGGAATTTTTCCCTTATATTCTTACATCAATAAATTGGATCAGTGACTGAAAAATCAGGGAAAAAATATCATCACTTTATATTCTTTCTTAGAGTAACCATTGATTAGTGAGTACTCAAATAATTTGCATGCAAAATGCCCTTGATTTAGACAGCAGTTTCTAGACAAAAGTATGCTGAACTAGAAGTAGCAATTACAACAATTATAGAAAATTATATGAAAATACCTTCAGAGAGGTACTGGAGAAATCAAAATCATAAACTTTTTTTCCAGGAAAATTGTACAATACTAGCTGTGATACATGTTCAAGATTCTATGCATACATACATATACATAATACAGTTTTGTTTTTCTATTACACATATAAGTCCTCAATGCTGAAGTGCAAGTAAAAATTGATAGGTGAGGATCTACTAATGACTGTTCTTTGGGGCAATTCTAGTTTTTACACATGGTGCCAATTACAGTAAGTTTAAATACTGCATTGCTGTCAATTTTCATTTTGAGGAATGGGATACACATAAAGTATAAAAGATTAGTTAATCAGTTTTGCTCTGCTGGAAGAAAATTTAAAATTACCTAAGTATTTTATTCTAACAAAATCCAATATCCAAAGAAGCCAAGTTCTCCCACCCTAGATCAGAACAAAGCATCATGTTTTGTTTCCACTTTGAATTAAAACTCTTCAACAAAACTCTTTAAATTGAAATATATGTCCTTGTATACCATTTATCTAACCACAAAAGGTAGGCACAATTTTGTATAGCCACCATGAAACAGGTTAGAAAATATTAAGATCACTTTCAAAATGTATTAAAAAGCTGACAAGTTGCCAAAGAAATTGGAGTATGGATTATTTAAGAACAGGAATAATGCACAGGCTACACAAATCTCTCATAGACAAGTTTGTAGAAGACCATGAAACTTCTCATTCCTTCCTTCTTTCCTTCCTTCCTTCCTGCCTTCCTTCCTTCCTGCCTTCCTTCTTTCCCACAAATATACATTGATAAAAATAAAGAGCATTTTAGAGTGAACTCAAGCAGTTAAAGTGCAAACACCTTCCTTCGCCATGCTTTATTTGAGAAAATTGTTATGAAGCTAGTTCTGGTTAGGCATATCAATATTTTTATCTTAAACATACTCATTCAAGCATAACTCCTACAAAATTGAATGTGCCTAACTTCCTGAGAAGTATGTTTAGTTCTGAAGCACCAGAATAAGGAATGGCAAAGTCAGCTCTATTGTTATCTGAATCTATGATTCTGAAGAAATGTTGAGATTCTATAATAGAGACTTAGACCACCAAAGTAGTCCACAGGAAACTAGCAGTTTAGATTAATCTAGATGATTAAGTGTTGTACAACTGTGAACTATATATTTCAAATATACAGTAACAATTCCAAGCACATTCTGTATGCACATTCATTAGGGGAAAAGTTCTAGTGAAAAACTCAGTTCTATATAGATTTCATTGCTTGAAAATTTCTAGAAATTCCTCTTCTTGCAATGAAGTAAAAATTGACACATGGAGCAAAGGCTTTCTTCTTAAAGTATGTTTGCTTAAGGAAGTTTACAAAGAAAAGATTTTCATTGCATCATATCTCTTGTAGTCAATCCTTGTAGGAGGACTGATGAATTATCTTGAATGATGGGGAAAAGGATGCATGCAGGGGCCACTTGGGAAGTACTACCCTAAATCAAGTTTCAGTTCATTCAATTTTCTTCTGTTTCTCTCTCCCAGTAAAACTTGATTTTAATAGCTGTGTACTTCTTTCTTACAAGGCATCAGCAAGACGGCATATATTCTTTCCTTTTAGAAAATAGCTTTTTTTGCACTGCCTAGTTTCACTGTGTGAAATAAAAAGAGAAGGTGAGAAATATACTCTTTATCTTTGGTACTGACTGGAAGTATAGACATAAATAATATTTTATTTATTTTATTGAATTTTTATAGCCACTCAACTCAACCAAGTGAATCTGTGTGGCTTACAATTCTAAAATTATAAAACAATTAAAAATATTAAAACAGTAAAAAACATCCAGAGCAAGCATGATGGTTAATCAACTAACAGTAAACCGAAGTAATGGGGCCATTAATACATTCCAAGCTTCAAGCCCAGGTGCACAGCCAGGTTTTTAAAGCCTTGTGAAAGGCCAACAGGGTTGGGGCCATTATAATCTCTGAAGTGAAAATATTCCAGAATATTTCTGGGGCTAGACCAGAAAAAACCCCATCTTCTAGTTCCCACCAGTTAAGATTCTGTGACTGACAGGATCTGCAGTCAGGCCAATGACTTGGATCGAGAGACTTGTTTTGGAGAGTAAGCATTGTGACATAGAAAACCTAGGAGAAATTCAAAGAACATATTATCTGGAGCCTCCTTAACTCTGGCAATGCCTCTGTGTATACCATCTAGAATTTTATCTCATACTTACTATAATTTTAGTTAGTGGAAATAAAAGAGAAATAAGGCAGGGAAATCCCCGTTTGATTAAATAAGAAAATATACTGGAAGCAAAATAAGTTTATTTGCTTCTGGAGACACAGAAAAATAATTTAAAATACTATTTTAAGTAACAAATGACTCATTCTGACTAGAAAACATCTGCTCCAAGTGCAAAATGGCCTTCTTTCTGAAGTGTTTGGGGGTTCCAAATGTGAAATACACTGTAAACAAGCCTGAAACAAATCTAAAATGAGTGAACCATACAATTTTATATCTGAAACAGCTGTTTCTTACTTTACATTATTCTAATTACTAATAATTTTAATTTGATATGTGCACATCCAAATTTGCTTCCATGATTTCTGTAGGTTCTGAAATAGCAGACAGAGATTACTCCTATGTAATTTCTATATTTGTGAATATAATAAATAAATAAGCAAATAAATAAATAAATAAAACAAATAGGTCTCAGTTAAATTATTGCAGAAGCATATTCATTTCCCTCACTAGAATTAGAAAGTCTCTTTTCTTTCTATTTCTCCTGAATTTACAGGTGGTCCTCTACTTACAAGAGTAGGTAGGCCATTTGAAGTTACAACGGCACTGAAAAAAGCGATATGACCATTTTTCACACTTATGACTGTTGCAATATCCCATGCTCACATGATCAAGATTCAGATGCTTGGCAACTGACTCATATTTATGACAGTTGCAGTTTCCCAGAGTCATATAATGCCCTTTTGCAACCTTCTGACAAACTGGGGCAAAATTCACTTTACAACTGTCTTGCTTAGCAACAGAAATTTTGGGCTCAATTGGGGGAGCTATCAGTTCAAAAATGATTATAATTTACTAAAGCAGTAAAGAAATAAATTCAGAGATTAAATAGTTAAAAATATCTTTTAATACTTCAACACGTTAATATAATGCAAAAAGTTGAAAAGTTAGGGTAAGCAGACTCAGGATAGTGACTCAGATATAGGGTGACTGGATAACAAATGAATCAAGAAGCATATTCCATTCTGGCATGCCATTGGTGGGTCAGGGGAATTGTCCCTCCTTTTCACAGTTGAAAGCGGTGCACATTTTAAACTCAGCTGATCTCTATCTCCTGAGGTACTAAATAATGCCTCTTATGCACCTTTTTCTATCAGAATATGGAACCAATAAGTTTTAATTAAAATGAGATGACTTTGAAAATTAGTGGCCAGTTCCCTACATCAATAGGTTCCTGCTTGCCATTTGGATATTCAGAATATGTCATTTCATATCTTAGAAATGGAGCCCATAAAAGGATTAAATCTAAAGGAAATTGTCCAAACAAAACTTATAATATCATGGACAAGGAACTGTATATGCTGATATGCTGTTCTACTTAGTTTGACTGGTAAAATTTTAAGGGAGAAAAATCACTTGAGTAGAAATCTCCATACCAGGGATGGATCTTATTTGTAGCATCCTATCTTTCTCATAAACAAAAGCTTCCATTAATACAGAAAATAAGATAATCTTTATAATTTTATTTATCAAATTATGAATTGGATCAACAATTTTCAATACATGCCTATGGTTACCAAGCAATAAATCAAAGATTGACCAATAAGATTAATAATCTTAGTGATGCCTCACAGAGGAAAAGATAATACAGCAAAATTGAGAAAGTTATGACTATCCAGGGATTATGATCAAGGTATTGTTATTTTGTTAACTAAGCCATAATTTGTATTCATAGAACTTTAGTATATAAATTATGGTTTCAAATCAATGGCTGATTTAACAAAATACACTAAGCTCGACGATTAAATGTGGACTAAGTGTGTTGTACGAACCAACAATTCCTTCCACTTAAATATGGCCAGAAAATTAAGGATATTCTTCTACAGTTGGTCATAACTCTGTAGTTCTATATCTTTAACCATTAATGCAGTAATTCAGAAATAATACCTAATCACTGTCATAATGAATAGTTTAAAGAGAATAAGCAAAATCACAACACTGAAATAGTTCAAACAGCATCTGGGTGAATACTGATGTTAAAATAGTAGGATTATAAAGAGGAAAAACATAGAACTACAGGAAAGCATGTCTTATGAAGTTACACTACCTCACTTTAGTGCTATGAAAATTATTTGCACAGATGGAGAATCTGACATATCTGGGAGAAGTCAACAGGTCTGTGGTGTCTGCAGTGAATCATTCTTTATTCATCTCTACCAGTGGCATTTATAAAATGAATGAGATCTTTCTTTTACTTCTTTAACCCATCCCAACTTTTCTGCATTTACTTATCCTTTTTTTTACAATACTATGCATGAGTCCAATGGAGCTTATCTTCAGCAAGGATATGTAGCAATATGTGGCCTTAATGTTCTATATTTGATTTAATAAACTTTAATGTTGTACTTAGTCACATCAAAGATCCACCATTAAGGAAAAACTGGTTTTAATATAGGTTGGCAGGGAAGCATTGAAAAAGGAAAGAAAAAGAGCAGGGAGGTGACAGGCTGGACATTTATTTGAATTCAGTTTAACATATGCTTGTTAAGCCAGTTAACAAGACTTTGTTCTGGGGAAATAAAAAATAATGTAAAAAATTGTAAATAAATATTAATACATGCATAAATTAATTTCTTACATACCAGAATTGACACCGAACAGTATACAAGTTTCAGCTGAAATTCTAAACTAGATGTCATAGGCATGTGTATTGCAGTTTTTTTTAATAACATTTAATTCTTCATCAGACAACTAAAAAAGAATTAAAATGTCAGAGTGTTTTTTCTTTCTCTTAGATTCATTGGAACATGGGGAGATTCTCCTTGACCATTATTCAAAAACATGTAATTATGGTAATTTACACTTTTTTCTTAAATATTAAGTGTCTGGTATGTATGATATTCTCTTCACCCGCCCAAAACTCATGACTAAAAATCCAAAGGTATATCAGAAATAAATAGATTTAAGTCAGGAGTTATAGTTTAGTAAAATTAAGGTGACCAACTCTCCTCCTTTATGGAGGACAGTCCTCCTTTTCTAAGTTCTGTCTTTCCTCGAAAAGTGTCCTCCTACATGTCCTCCTTTTTGATATTTGAAGACTAATCTGCAGGGCTTTTTTTTCTCATAGAACGCTCAGAATGGTGTTTCGGCACCTTTTTAATGTTTTTTCCCAACTTTTGCATGAGCTGTGCTACTCTCCCTATTGGCTTTCGAAAGCCAATAGGAATTGCTGCTGAGCGCGCCAAATTGCTGCTGAGTGCGGCCGGCAAACTTTGCACATGCAAGTTGTCTGCAGCGAAGGTGAATTTACAGGAACTTTGCATCCCTCCCTGCTACCCAACTACACCATCTCCTAGATAGTCCCGAAGATACCTGGAGGAGACTGGAGCGGTGATGCCACAGTAAGTTTCTCTTGATCTTCGGCCCTGCTAGGGCAATAATGGCTGTGGGCACAAGAGGCAGAGGTGGCGGGGCTGCTGCGGGCAGGGGTGTGAGGGGCGGTGGCAGCTGGCTGCCCCGTGCTGTGGGAGCCATGGGGCCCGCTCTACACAGGGTGGGCAGTGGTGCTGGCAGGGCGGCTGCAGGTGGGGTATGTTGATGGCGGGCTGCCCCCTAGTGCTGGAGCCGGCGCAGCTGGTGCTTTGGGAGCCACGGGGCCCACTCTGCATTTATCATATTATAGTGTATTCTGTATTATTGTTGCAATGAATAAAATGTTTCTTTTATGTACGATATTTTTTTCTTCAATTTATTTGTGTCCTCCTTTTCATTGTAAAAAAGTTGGTCACCTTAGTAAAATAGAAGCTTTTTAGAGGATCCTGAAATCTTAATAAATTGTTCTGCTTTTGAAATATCTAGCCTCAAGTGTGCCAATCTGAGTTGGAAGCCACAATATAGAAAACTCTGATTACACCTTTGATAAACCTGAACATTAAGTACTGAGATTACAACCTCCATAAAAATGAAGTGCTAGACTGCTCATTTTAAAACTCAGTTATAAGCTACTAACATAACTGTAACTTACTTTCTAGAAATAGATTCATGTTTCTTATGTTCTTTTGATTCTAAACTTCAATTAACTTTTTCACTGGTGCTGAGGGATATTGTTATAAATTATGATTTATTGGGAGAGTGTCTAAAATAATATATAGAGTGCATTCAGAATCTTTTATAGCCCACTTGTGACACTATATATGTTTATGTTTCCTGCAGAGATTTAAACCTCAACCCATGATACAATTTAGAGTTAAGTTGGATTTCACTATTTAACTGTGAACTGAAGCTGAAGGATGATTATTTGGTTTTTTCCATTTAATATTTGATTGTGTACTTTGGCAGTACAGAGCTTCTCCCCAAACACTTTTAGTAACAGTTGACTTGCAATCTGATTAGTAGCCAAATTAAGTCCAAACTGCTTCAATTCAAAGCTTCTTTAAAAAAAGAACTTTAACTCATGGAATTCCAACTATAATTGATACTCAGGAATCAAAAGATGAATGGTATTGATTAGCAATTATATCAAGAATACAAGTGAAATGCTGATTATGTCATAATAATTAAATTTCACACACAGATTTTGTTTCTTCACTATTTTCTAGAACTAACGTCATAAAATCCTGAGATGCAAGAAGACAGCATGATTTCCCCCCCCCCCAATTTTAAAAATGCATCTTAAACAGTTGAGACTCTTCTCTTGACTAAAACACACCACAGCCGGTACAGTCTCTAAATTCCTGTGGATTTGATCTTCATTGTAATGAGAGAAAAATAGAATCTAAATTTATGATGGGGATAGGGATATGTCTTCTTATTGTTATAGGTATGTGTTGTGGCAACCTTGCTTTTATTATATTGTTGAATATTTTGGGGAAAAACAACATCCATTGTGAATTTAGAAAGTTTCAAAATTGTTGGAACCAACTGTGTGGAAAGCACGGTTAGGAATTATAGCCATGACCAGAAAGCAATAAATTTAAAATTATAAAAAATATTTGTAGCTTGGGTTTTAGATTTTGGCAGTGGTTTGCTCTCCAAGCTTGCCATTTAGCTCCCAAACATTTCATAGCCTAGTCTGGTTAATGAAACATTCGGGAGCTAAATGGCATGAAATTACAAATTTGCCAAACCACTGCCAAAAAGCAATAGATTATTTATTTTCCTTATCAAATCAGCTTGGGGGTGTTGATTATCCTGTGAAGAAAAAAAGAAACCCTTCAGTCTGAAGTGACATTTTAAAACATGGGGTGCAGATATCATATTTCTGCTGTTTTGCAAAACTGTACTAGGACCATTTCATTGTTCCTGACAGGAATGCAGGGGGTTAACCAAAATGCCAAGTTGGATACTCCACAGAGTCATATGCTTTGTCTTGGCTGACAGTTTAGGAAACATCTTAGTGTTGTAGATTTCTGCTGAGTTACATATATCTTTATTTTTTTCCTTTACTAATGAAAGTAAAAGCCATTGCAAAACATGAATAGTTAATCCAAATTGGACTCCCAGTCATGAATATTCCAGGGAAGTTATAACTTTTTTTCTATCCTACAGTGCTGAAAATGTTTATAATTATCCTAAATATGAAAACTTTTTTAAGGATGTGCTCTATGTAATTTAATTTCTCTTTAATTTTTACATTAATTTTTCTAAATGGGATTTTACTTTGCTGAAAACAAAATCTAGCATCCCTTGGCAAATTACAGTTTGCTTAAATGTTCAAGGGCCTATAGTAGTCATTAGCACCTTCTTGCCCATTAAATTTGGTATAGATAGTTGTTTATGATAGCAAAACTAATTATGGTACTTACTCTGTATTCAAAATAGACTGCCTGAATAGTTCAAGAAAAATATGCAGTTCATGATGCACTAACCCCTAAAAGATTAGTTGGATTTAGTTTAGGAAGTTATATGAATCCAGTTTGTATACCTCGGTTACAATTTAGCAAAGCCTATTGAATAAATTCAGCAAAATATTTGTTCTATTTCTCCCTTTATTTTCAATAAACTAACGTGGCTTTTTATTTTATGTAGGTTTTAACTTTCTGACATAGTGTACACATTGCACTAAGTCATAATATAGTTATGATGTAAACATTTTTTATTTTATTTTTATTTTATGATTTTATACCGCCCCCCTCCCGAAGGACTCGGGGCGGTGTACAGCCCAATTAAAAATGACAACATACAAAAATTAAAATTATTAAAAATAAATTAAATAATTTGGCCTAATCATTTAAAAAAACATGATATGTGTTCTGATTCATATAGCTCTATGTAACCTCGTATAGCTCTATGTAACCCTAACTAGAGAGCATGTATCAGTATGTTAGAATATCTGGCAGTTATTGGGTTAAGTGCTGGTTTGTTAATGGGTCAGTGGGAGGAGTTTCTAAAGGGCATTGGGAGACTTCCTGGACACAAGCCACATGGGAATGCCTTTGTTCATCCAGCCTCATGCCTCCCAGCCACATGGCTTGGGGGTCCTATGCTAACATGTGATGCTTATGCAGAAGAAGAGGGGAAAATCCATTATCAATTTACCTATGGAAATGAACAGAGAGATGTAATATACAGAAGCAACAACGCAAAAGCAAGTATTCCTCTGAATAAACATTTATCTGTTTTATAATCATTTCTATTGAGTTATCTATCTGTACTAGATTGAACTGGGAAGCAGTCTGTTCTGTCTGGAACAGAATAATATGTAAACAAAGTCAATGTTACGAAGCTTCTGGAACATCTAGTTCATAAAAGTGCATCAAAATGTCTGGGAAATATTCTATCACTAAAAAGATTCAGAACAAAAATAAATGGATACATGAATAATTATTGTGGCTACTTTCTGAGATCAAGTTTTTAAGGGCAGATTGAGACAATTTGAGAAGGCTTTAGACTATTAAAATTAATGTTTTATTAATTTGCAGCCAATTTACAGTCAAAATGTCAGTCTTAGGAACTTGAAGAATTATTTGTAAACAGACATTGTGTGCTATCACTGTCATGTACACTATCCAACATTTTAAACACATTGGCTACCTTCCTTTCAACCAATTTGCCTTGTTTGTTTGGAGCAGACTTGGACTGAAATAGCTTCATGCTTCAGAGGGAAAAATGGTGTTTTACAAATCTGTGATTTTTCAGCCTGGCTTCCAGAGGCCTCAGATGGGGCTCCTGTATTTCTCTTCTTCTACCCAATCAGCATATGGCATCTGAACTAGAATAGCTTTTTTCATACCACCAAATTAATATTTAATTTGAAAGCTTGTGCTACTGGCAGCCAGGGACAGATGTGAATTTTAGTTATAAATCAGTTAGCTTCCTCCTTTTTATAAATAATAATGATACATCCAGAAAAACAGCTTATTATAAATTATTCAATGCACCATTATTAGTTTAGTCAGACATTACTAAATTAGAATAAAATACTTGCCTTAGTTTTGAAATGAGATGTACAACAAAAGACACTGCCCTAATTATTTACAAAAAAAGATGGTTCAACAGTTTTTCAGTTTCCAGGTGTTGCTTACAATGATGGGATTGTTTTGTATTCTTTATCGAAAGCTCTCCTACTTTTGCTTGGTTTCCTAACATCTCCTAGGTGCTGCCATATAGTTGGACAGCATTTGTTAAAATAATAGGTAACATTTGTATTCACCATGACATACCTTAGTAGATATAATGGGATTGCTAATTTCACTCTCACTTGATATATAAGAATAGCAATCTAGCAGTTGTTATAAAATGAAAATTTATCATGACAATTATTTTAGTAACAAACTATAGTAAACTTTCCAGACTCTGTTTTTTGACTGAAAATGAAAAATTAAATCAGAAAATAGTAGGCAGGGATTTTGCTGCTTGAAAAAAAGAAAAAGAAAAAAATAGCACTGTCCAAGCCAACAGCTATATAATGATAATCAGGAAATATAGAAGGCTAGTTTAGTTTAGTCAAAGTGTAGGCTTTGGAACTGTTGATTCTGTCTCCTGAGACAATCGCCTCTGTCTCTCCACTGGTTGGGATGGTCTGGATTTAACATAGCAATACCATTCTCTGTTCCACCTTTCAGTATGAAGTGCCTTTTATAAGATCTTTTCATTATAACTTGCATCTTATTCCCATGTGTCTCTGGAATTCGCATGATATGTTTTATTAATGTATATGATAACTAAGACATGAATTTTATACTTTGTTCTTGTACATTTTCCAATCTTTGGGATTGCAATCTTCCACCTGTTTTACCTAGAAAGAAAGATGAGATATAAGTGCAGGCCAGAAAAACGCTATACATGCACATTAGCTTGAAGATAACTCACTAAATGGTCTTGAAGTACACATCCTCATGACACAGCTTCACTCCATAGCTTAGATCCTGTCTAGATCATGCAATAAGTGAGCAATTAGCTAGGTCATGTGAAGTAGGATAACTGAAATTGATTAATTGTTAGCAAATATTCTCCAACTATATTGAGAAAGAAGAAGTGACTAATACTGATGAATATAACCATTGTGCTAGATTCTGTGTTTCCAAACTGGCCTACAGAACACCTCAATGTCCATAGATGACCTTCATTGAAGGTCTTAGTTGTAAGTCTTCAATGAACCCAAAGGACTACTTGTATAAAGAGGGAAACAAGCAGCAAAAGATCTAGACAGCATTCCTCCTTACTCTTTGAACAATGCAATCAGGATACATGGGACTTTCGCATTTTGATATAAAGTAGACTTACAAACTTGGGAAGAATATTTCCTTTTCTTCCAAAATGAAACAATGGAACTCTGCTTTTATCTGCTTCACCTTATCAGAAGATTGGAAACAAGTAGTTGGAAAACTATGAGAGGAACTTGGAGAATGAAGTGGTGATATAGAACAGTGGTTCTTAACCTGGGTGATATTGCCCCCCAGGGGGTAATTTCATTTTTCAGGGGGGCGATGAAATGAAAAGGGGTGACATCGGGGCGAAGGAATGAAAAGGGGCAATATGGGGGCAATGGAGCGAGATGTTTTGGGGACACTTTTGAGACTTTTTCATACAGTGAATCGCTGTATATCTGTCGTACAAAAGCATCAGATCGCTCGCTATTAGTGGATTGAATTGTTTTCAAATGTTCCTCCAGCTACCTTCAGTACAGAACGCCGTACATATGTGAATACGCATCGCTTATCTTCATGCACGTTGCGCAGCAGCCTCTACCCATACAGTGGTGCGCCATTGGCCAGAATGGGCAGTGATGGAGGGGGGAGCGCTTCTTTCGAAACATCGCATGCTGAGTGGCTGTCCCCTGTGACATCAGCTGTAATGTTGACGTCACAGTTTGAGTTTTCAGCTTCGTTTTTGAATTTTTGTTATGCTCTGTAAAACATTTTGTGTGTCTCTTTGTATTGTACTTTTTTAGTGTGTACTCCAGTTTGATATTATATTTTCTTTGTGTCTTTTTAATCCTTTTTATGGTGTGTGTGTCTATATATACTTTCCTCAAATCTTAATTTAGTTTCAGAGTTTTCATCTTTAAATTCTTTTTTTTTTAATATATAAAATTCTTTTATTAAAACAATCAACATTGAACATAAAAACATATTGTGCAGCAATCATCATGGCACCTGATATACAATACTAAGTATTAGTCATTGAAAACGTCTGAATTAGTAAGCCTTTTTCCCACCCCTCGCGTCTAGCCTCAACTATACTCCTGTTACACTTTGTTTGATTGATGTTTCTCTTATCTGGTTCCATATTAATGTGATCAACATTAAACCAAGGATCCTATTGCTAAACAATCATCCTAGAACTTAGCATACAACATTAGGTATTAATCTTTGTAAACATCTGTTTTAGTAAACGTTCTTCCCTCCTCCCTTCCCTCTTCAAGTATACTCCGAGTACCTTTTGTTTGGTTGGTGTTTCTCTTATATATGGTCTATCTGCTGTATCTAGTCTGTTGCATATTGTTCGTTTGCGCTTCTGAGTTGACTTCATCCCCTTACTAGTGCAATCTTTTATGGTCCCTAACCAGAGATCCTGAGGTAAAAATTTCATATCCTGAGGTAGAGATTCCGTCCGCTTTGACAGTATTAAAGCAAACAACATTAGTCCTAAGATTATGTTAAGAGGCATTAGTTATAGAACATATACATTCAACATTGGGTGTTAGTCTATGTAAACACTTGATTTGTTAACCCTTCTTCCCTCCTCCCATCGAGCCTCAGCTAAACGCCAGCTGCATTCTGTTTGATTGATGTCTCTCTTGGATATAGTCTATCCACTGTTTCCAGTCCGTCAGAAATTGTTTATTGGAACGACCCTTCAAGTATGCTGATATTTTCGCCATCTCCGCCAGGTTTGTTACTTTCACAGTCCATTCTTCCGTAGGCGGTATTTCTGGGTTCTTCCAATATTGTCCCACCAACAATCTCGTTTTAAAGAAAACAAAAAAAGTGTTTGCATAAATTGAAGAATTATTTCCTATGTTGTGATTGAGAGGTTATGTTGGGGGAGGGGGGCGATGACAACTTCCTCATTGGCTCAAGGGGGCGATTTGTTCAAAAAGGTTAAGAACCACTGATATAGAAGGCAAAGTCTGGGAGGAAAAAAACAACTGTACCGGAACACTTGCAACTCCCAACAACCAATCACACTCATGAAGAATCACTGATATAGCTGAACTATAGCATATTTTATATACATTGAATTGGATGGTTTTGGAAAAAGGAATGATCCATTTATTTTTATACAGGTACTACTAATGATGAAAGCCAGTTTGGTATAGCACTGGGCTAGAACTGAGAGACCATGAGTTCTAGTCCTGCCTTAGGCACGAAGCTGGCTTGGTGACCTTTGACCAGTAACTTTCTGTCAGTCCTAGGAAGCAGGAAGTGGCAGACCACTTCCAAAATATTGCTAAGAGAACTTGTCCAGGCAATCACCAGGAATCAGTGTTGATTCAGAAGTGCACACATACACAGACACACACATAGAACTATTGGCATCTTACCTCTGTTTCATTGAATGAAAAATGAGAAGAAGGCAATTGTATAGGAATAAGAGTGAATTCTAACTATTGGTGTATGTTTCAGCTGAATTCATGAGCAAGTGAAAAGAAAGCTTTTGGCAGGATATAAATGTAATAATATCATGAACCTATATAAGGCAATGCTATAAAACTCAAATTGATCAGATTATTATTTTATACTGAATGGAAATTCTCTCAGCTTAATTTCTTGACTGTTTTTGAAAACCAGAACACTTTGCTTATCTATATTGTGTTTCAGCCACAATTACTAATACTGGTAATACCTTGTGCGATTATTTTATTAGTGTTATTTCACATCATGTACCCAGATTTGACATACTAGATTCCAAATATTATATAGCCAAATATCAATCCCATTCAAAGCATCAGGAGAGTCTTTGAGAATGGTACTTTTCTCCAAAAGCACAATATTCTTTACCTAGCTGTTGTAGGCTGTAACATTGCCAGTTCAACAAACGATAAAGATTACAGAAGGTAAAAGGAACAAAACCTAGATTTAGTAGTGTTGATCCAGACAAAGACCTAAACTTCCTCTAATGGCTCTTTTTTCTTTTCTTTTCAGAGCTTCTGCCTATGTCACTCCTGATTTGTCAAGACACTCAAAGTACACTGTCTTTTATACTGACCCTGGTTTGTGATTAGTCAGTTTTGTTAGTCCCACTACCTGGCCCACCCTGATAAAATTTTAGCTCTACCTTTACTGTTAGGTCAAGGCTGATGGAGGACTCTAAGACTTTCTTTTGATTTCCATTGTTACAGTTCATAACTTCATCCATGTTTGTTCCATAAATGCAAAACAATGAGCAATACAAGGTAATCAATAAGCAATGAAATATAAATGTGTTAATCTTTTAATATATAACAGGAACAATTTATGAAAGAAAAAGAAGAAAGAAAGAAAGAAAGAAAGAAAGAAAGAAAGAAAGAAAGAAAGAAAGAAAGAAAGAAAGAGAGAGAGAGAGAGAGAGAGAGAGAGAGAGAGAGAAAGAAAGAAAGAAAGAAAGAAAGAAAGAAAGAAAGAAAGAAAGAAAGAAAAAGATTAAAACTTCATCCATGTTTGTTCCATAAATGCAAAACAATGAGCAATACAAGGTAATCAATAAGCAATGAAATATAAATGTGTTAATCTTTTAATATATAACAGGAACAATTTATGAAAGAAAAAGAAGAAAGAAAGAAAGAAAGAAAGAAAGAAAGAAAGAAAGAGAGAGAGAGAGAGAGAGAGAAAGAGAAAGAAAGAAAGAAAGAAAGAAAGAAAGAAAGAAAGAAAGAAAGAAAGAAAGAAAGAAAGAAAGAAAGAAAGAAAGAAAGAAAGAAAAAGATTAAATCCATGTAATATATCACAAGGACAATTTATGGAAGAAAGGGAGAAAGGGTCCACTTTATTCTATTTTGCTGCAGTTCTGAGCATATTTTTAAAGGATTCCAAAAAATTGCAAGAGATTCAGCAAAGGATAGTAAATATGATCAGGGGACTAAAAATTAATAGCTGTGAAAAGAGGGTGGGTATATTTAGTCCTAAGAAAACACAGCTGATGATGATGTGATAGCATTCTTCAAATATCTGAATGCATGCCATTCAGAAGAAGATCATGACCTCTTCTTTCTCATTACAACATGCAGGACATGAAATAATCAATTTAAATTACATAAAACAATGGAATCAGTTATTCAAAATTGTGATAAGACTTCCCTTCACTGAATTTGTTCAAGCATGCTCTCAGCTGAGGTCTGGTATGTTTTAATTTACATTCCTGCATTAAGCAAGGGGTTGAAGTCAGGAACCTAAGTAACCCCTTCCAGCTCTTTGGCTCTATGGAAAATAATTGATTCTACCTAGTTTGTTTTGTAGTAAGGATGGATTTACAAAATAGCTCTATTTAAAAAAAGAAGTAATACATGTATTACAATCCTTTCTTATTCAGGAGAAGCCTCATTATATGCAAAATCATGTGTTTACCAATTGAGCACATATTGTTTTTTTCATCTACCGTATCCTGTGGGTGAGTATTTGAAAGGAACATTCAGAATTCTGGTATATTTATGTTCCAAAATCTTTTTTTAACTACTTTCGAACTTGTCTGAAACACTAATAGGATCATATTTATTTCAATTTCTGTTTATTTTAATTACTGTTTAAAAGTCCTACTTTTAAGACATTTCTTTTTTTTCTTTCATTTCTTTCCGCACATATTAGCTAACAGCTGTGCTTGTTTCCCTACGGTTTGGTCAGTGGAAAAGATACACTGAACACAGTAACTCCTTGTCCACCCTGAAGGGCTAGTTACTATTTCTTTCTTCACCTTGGACAGAAGCAGAAGGGAAATAAAATGACCTTTATAAAACTGCATATACTAGGGCTTTATGCTGAAAGAATGATGTTATGGTCAGTTCAAAAAATTATCTCCTAGCAACACTGTATGTGCCTATTAGTTGAATTTATATGCTGCCCATCTCACTACCCAAAGTGTCTCTGGGTGGCTTACAATGCAATAAAAATATAAATGTCAGAACAATTATAAAAATAATTTAAAAATTACAATAATTAAATATGGACTAAAAACCCATGTCTTGAGCAGAGCAGAGATGGTGCCTTCTATGTCACTGTATCAATCTCCAGCCCAGGGTGCCCCTATCAGGATCCCAGGCCAGCTGGCAGAGCTTTTTAAGGCCCTTTCGGAAAGCCAGAAGGGTGAGGAGAATCACACCTCCTGAGTCAAGATGTTCCAAAGGGCAGGGAGCACAACATTTTCTCCTAGATCCCAGCAGCTGAAATTCCTTGGCTGACAGGGTCCATAAATGGACTTTTCTGCCAGAATAAGTTGGTGGGCCAATCCCACTGAGGTAAGACAATCTTTTTCTCTTTCTTATATTGATGTTTAATCAGGAGTTGCAAATAATTTCTTCTTTTTAAGTTTCTTAAATTTTTCCTGGAGAAGAAAAACTGATACAACAATATTAGTACAATAAGAAGATACCTACCGGTAGTAGTCAACAAAACAAATTAATACTTAAGAGGGGGAAAAAACAAGAAAAGAATATCCATAATGTTATTGCAAAGCTAAAGCTCAGTGTCTTAACTTAGTATGGAATTTCTTCAGAAATAGTTTGTATGTACCTGCAGTCTGACATAATGCATACATTAAAATATTTAATATCAGTGAAGAAATGGGTCTCCAATAAAGCAAATTCATTCCTTAGTTCTGGTTAAATCCTCAAAGAAGTTATTTCAAGGAATTCCTAGGAATCTTTCAGATAGAAAGCAAAGATTAGACAGCCATTTAACACTTAAATTAGAGATCCTGCAAGGAGCAGGAGTTTTAACCCAAGGGGATAAATTGTTGCTTCTAATTATGATTATATTAGCCATGAAGAAGTTACCAAATGATAAAAAGTTGCAGAGAAATGACATTAACACTCTTCACTGTGTAAAAACAATTAGTTTAAGATATGAAATTCTAAAATAATCTGAAAATGGGACTTTTTTTCAAAGTGGAAAAAATGAGAATTGGAAACAGATTTTGACAAAGTATCTGGTATTTTATTTGTTTGGACATATGTATAACTTTCTAACAGCTGTAAAATAATTTTTATTGTATTTATACAGAATTATAATTAGAATATTAAATAGCATATGTATTCTGGGAGTAAGGAAATGGAACTCCAAGAAAAATCAGAAATATTCATAAAACTATAACAGCAGTGCCCCCTGCGGACCGCTTGATGAATAGAAAGTCTAAGCAATATTTGAATGTCTCTCAGTAGTAATAGATAAAGATAACAATATTATGTAAAGTTTCTTCTGTGTAATCTATTGTATATCACATGAATTTACAAGAATCCAATTTGCATAACTCCCTATATTTTACACATTAATTGGAGGCTTCTTTCAGAGAAATCTGAGAAAAATAAACACAGAATTCCAGAGATATGCAAGTATTATTGGATTCCTTGGATGAATTGTACCATCATGTTGTTGAAGAAGTGGCTGCTCTGTGTCATGAAAGTCCTGCTGGTAAAATAAAGCTGTGATTGAGATCACATATTCCTTTAAGCAATGATTTCAAAATCATGGCTTGTTGAACAATACAATTGGGTGGCAGCTTTTATCAAAATAAATTAAGAATAAAAACAGTTACAAATCCGAGCAGGGTCACACTGGATGTTAGTTGAAAGCTCAAAGAAATTGGGTTAGGGTTTAGAATAAAGGTAATTCATCTTTTTAGGCTTATGAATGTTGCAACAAAAAGATATGGTTATTCACACATCACAGTTGTGTACCAGCCACACATTTGCCAAGAATAAAACTGATGACATTTTCTCTGAACTCCTAATCTAGCTTTCTACTTAAAGCACTACATTCACTGCTTGTCTTTTTTTTTTTTACAGGTATATAGACATGCTTCCAAATCATGTTTATTTTGTACGACTAACTTTAATTATTCAAGCTGTAATCAGCAATGACTCAAGAAGACATACAATAACATTTAAAATTATCCTTAATAGACAATACAGGATAAGTGCATAATAAGTCTTCAGACTCTAGGATATGGGACAGCATCTGCCAAACTATCAAAATCATACTTCCAAACTCTCAAATAAGTTTAGAGGAATACTATGGTCAATGATATAAAAAATTGCCAAGAAATTAAGAACTAAATCTTCCTTATCCCACCAGAGGTCCTCCATTAGAAAAATCAATGCTGCCTTACTATTATATCCAGGGCTGAAATTCAACTAATCTGAGTCATCCTGGCCCAACCAAAAATGGAAACGTTGAAGGCCAGCCAGAAATTGTCCAACACCATTTAATCTAGTGTTGGCTTCCTGTTGGTGCATTGCACATGCCTGTGCTCATTTCTTCCTTCCCTTTTCAGCCCTTCAAGATGGCTCAGCTACCAAAAAAGCACCAATAGTTGCACTTCTGTATCTGGAAGGGAAAAAACAAGTTGAATTTATTGGAACTCTGGAGCCACATAGTGATGAGCAAACCGAAGCAAAATGCCCAGCACTAAAATTGAAGAAACCCAGTGGGAAAAGCCAGTTTGCTGCAAAGGACGCAACAGGAAAGGAAGAAACAGCTTGGAAAACTGGGTAAGTGAGAATCATCCTTCTTTCCTCAGATTGGGAGTGAGACAAACACTCTTTTATGGAAGAGAGAAAGCATTCCTTCTGCCATAGTGAAACACTGAAAACTTTGGCCTTTCAGGAAAAGGTAGAGGGCAAAGGAAATTAGATAAAAAGCTAAACTCGATAGGAAAGAAGTGTAACAGCAACAGGATTACATAGAGATTTGAATCAAGGATCTATTGAGTTTTGTGACAAAGAAATATAGCCATTAGTGGTTAGAAATTTTTTTGTAGAGAAATAAGAGTAGATTAATATGATAGATGGAAGTGGTTTTTAAACCTATAGTGACGATACAGAGGCTAAAGAAAATAGGTAAGGCAAGTTTAGTACTACAAGCAGTTTTAGAAGTACTGTATGTAGTGAAATGTAGCCTGTATTCCCTTCATTCCAGAAGGCACAGATACAGTGAAGATAAAATGTTTGGTCAGGAGGGAAAAAGAGGATAAAAATCCTCTCTAGTAATCCCCAGAGTCCATCTATAGTGATGCAAATTGTTGCTCTAATTTGGCAAGATTTCTTTCTATGGATAAGGAATAATATGGAATACTATTCAGAAGCAACCGTGTTTTTCCTAGTTTGGAAGGGGGGCTCACATGTAGGATATTAGGAGTACTAGATAAGAATAGGAATAAGGCATAGAAGTTAAGCAATATGCTAGAAGTGATATATTTAGATAATAACTCAAGAAATTTACAAGTTTATAATTCCCTTTTATAAAATAAATTTCCCTACAGCCCCCGATTCCAGGGCTTTTGTGTCTATCTGGGTTAATCTGATGCACTATGATTCCAAAAAAACCCACAACAGAGCAATCTGATAGGATCATCGTCACCTGGCGATTAAGTCAATCTGCCCATTATAGCTTCAAGAATTTTTACAATTTCAAGAAACCAGAGAGTAATCTGAGCATGGATAGATATTTCCCCAACTTCTAATCATTTTACAAGTGTTCTGGGACAAAGGACCTCAATAACTCAGATTAGGTTCATGGTTGTCATGGAGACCATGGACTCAAGATTTATTTCAAATTCCCTATCAAACAAAGGCAGACTGAAATCTCCCAGGACAAGATATGGGTGCTTTAAAGTTTTTAAATGATCAAATGATATTTTTAGTTAAAAGAACTGTTTAAAACATTTATGGAATCCTTGCTGCTCCCTGAACATGCTTGAAATGTTTCATTATCCGAGTAGATAGCATTATCAGTGCTAGCAAGTCTGTTTAGTGATTAAGGAGTTTTCATCATTTCTTCTGATTGTTAGTTGGTGTTAATGTATGTGCTCTGCTAGTTTTTTCTCTGTCCTACTTAATAGCGGTTACAGTCCTTATTCTGTATGCCGTAAATGACTCCTAGTTTTTTTCTCCTAGGACTAGTAGGTCTTTTGGTTTCCTTAAGATGTTTGGCTTTAAAACATTTATAGGACATAAATCTGACTCAAGCAATTAAGGTAATCTAATTATTCTTGCTCTCAAAAGAACTTGCACACTTACTACTCTTTGCCATTTAATCATAAATATGGTTGAGAGTTCAGGAAAATAATATTATTCTATGATATTGGATATGATTGCCAGTTGGAGGGTAGACTAAAGTTAGAGCTTCAGGAAGCAAGTGTATTAATGATTCCTTTAATAAATGACTCAAAGCAGAAAATATCAACTTTATTGAATTTGTCTGTTAATTGTAGGAATATTGAGATACCCACTTTGGTTCATTTTAGTACTGCAATACACAGAATTACAGAAAATAAAAAAGGAAAACATAACAGAAGGCAATTCTTAATATATAAGAGCAGTAAAAAATGGCAAATGGAGTATATTTGTTTGCAGAGTGAAAATCAGCCAAATTTATATACTATATATCTTTATTATTATATATAGATATCAATATACTGTATATTCATATTTGTCAAGAATTTGAGTTATATGGAGTATTCTGACATAAATGGTACAATAGTTGAAGGTATGATTATAAATATTGAAATAAGCAACTTTAATAAAAATCCTCCTGCAAGCTTAATTCAGTGTGATAAGACTCTTAATGTCCTGACTTGAACTAATGCCTACGTCGATGATCATTCCTTCTGTTTCCACGTTCAAAAAACATGAAATCCTAAAATGTAAAAGAATAGGAAAAAATGTTAGTCGAAAAAACCTCAGACTAAAATCCTTATTTATTCATATTTTACATCTGCTACTCCTGAATGAAGGTTACCTGAAGTTCCTGAAGTAACCTACAAACTCCTGAATGTATGAGAAGACTTTTGGAATATCTAATAACCTCTCCAAGGAAGCAGTGCAAACCGTGTCTCCTCTTATTACCAACCTCTGAATATGATTGGTAGTGTAGAAGGTTACTGTCAGACTAAGTAGAATTAGAAATGCCTCACTCCTTATCACAATGTCACCACAGGTTATTCACAAGAGCAAAAAGTGAGGGTTAGTTGGTAATTCTCTAAAAGAGTTGAATCAAATGGTGTTTTCTTGAGGACAAGTGAACTACTACCTCTTGCAGTCTCCATCTTCACCTTCCTGGAAACTTAATCAACCTAAAAGTATATGGATCTAACCTACATACTGTATACTCACCTAATAGGTGGTGGAGCTGATGTCATAAAAAAAATTTCTTAAGACCAACAGGCTCTTATTGCCTTAAAAGAGATTAAATCACACTGTCCTCGCTGCTATACCTCTACATTCAGTGCAGATTAAGGCAACTAGCTACACAGCAACATCTCAAATTAAATGGATGATCTGAGCTGCTAGAGCTAAGGTTGCAGAGGCAAGATTTCTGTCTAAATTATAATTCTAGGCATACCAAGTTTCAATCTCCTATCCTACACCTCCTGTGTATTGCCACTAAAGAAAGTGGAGATGTTATTCATGGGCCATGCTAAGAGCTAATTTGTCCAAAATTCTTTTTACTAGCTTCGTGAACCCATTGTTTTCAGAATTGTAATGTTTTAGGCCTAGGACTTACCATAAGAAAGCAAGCCCCTGTTATGACTGCTTTCATATTAATATCAAGATCCATTGGAAAGCGGATCTGAAAAATGCTTGCATCTGTAGCAGCCTCTCTTGCTAAACCAGTCCATTTTTTAACTATGTTTCCAATTGTAGATTTCCCATCTACAGTTTTCACCTGGTTTTAAAAAGAACAAAAGAAAAAAGAACAGATTTTATTTTTTCTAAAATGTATTAAACATTTTAATATAAAAATTATATTTAACAAATTATTACATCTTTTTTCCCAGTGTTTAAATTCCCCATACTGATATCTCAGATAGCAAGACAATATCTCAAACTGGCTGAATTAATATTTATATATCACTATCACTTAAATAAGAAATTTCAATATAAATAAATACTACATTCATTGAAAAGCATCATGTTACTTCAAGGTGATCAGCACAAGTTCTTTAGATTTATAAGTATTCTATACATACATTTTTACGGAAGATTTTAATTACACTAATAAAAACAAATACAAACTATACTCAGAGAGAGAAAGGACAGTAAAAGAAAAATAAAAATAAAGAAAAAAACAAAAGAAAGAAAAGGGGAAGAGTGAAATAAAGAAACAGAAAAAAACATAAAGAAGTGGCTTCTAATTTTCATCATAAGAATAAACAAGTTTGGTAGCTCTTCATCTTCTATAAGATTACAAACGGATATATCTTCTTCCTATGACCCATTTCTTATCTATAAGCAAATACATAAAAGATCAAATTTTCAACACTGGTATTAGCAAAAAAAATCCAAAATGTGTTGCCAGAATTTCATAAAAATGTTCTATTTTACCCTTGATCAAATAAACCAATTTTATATTTCTTCCTTTTATTTCTGAAAAATCTTAATCTTTAATTCATTCAATTACTGATATAGATTGATTTCTCTTGAATTCTTGATCTTATCACATAAGCTTCTTCAAGGCTTTAACAAGTCTCTTTTGTAAATCCAATGGAAAGACATTATCTAGGTCATTGTTTTGATTTATCAATTGCATTTCCCCTTTAATTTTTAAAACCTCTTTTACAACTTCTTTTGTATAACAAATAAAAAATTCTTATAAGGATCATTCTGTTGGCATGGTCATTTGTATTCCACTTTAAAAACATTTTTTTTGTCTTTCTCAATATTTCTAATCCCACTATTGGATTACTATGAGTCCACTCTGCATCAAGCAAAATTTTTAATTTTTTAAAATGTCATAGTGTTTTTGTCATTTTGTAAATCCCAATCCTAATCAGAACAAAAGGCAGTTTTTTTTTCCTTTTGGCCTGGTATATGTTTCAATTGAAATATATTCCTTTATTCTTTCCTATTTGGGACTACAATTGACAAGTGATAACAAAGTTATCTTTCAAAATAACTCACCAAATTAAGGAAATAAATGATAAAAGATTGAGAAAGCTGGAGAAATTTAAACTCATCTTATCACATAAACTATGACTGTTAACATGAATATATTACTTAAAATAGAAGCCCACGATCTCTGGGAGTAAGCTGTTCCACTGGTTGATTGTCCTCACTGTCAGGAAGTTTCTCCTTAATTCCAGGTTGCTTCTCTCTTTGATCAGTTTCCAACCATTGTTTCTCGACCTTCATCTGGTGCTTTGGTGAATAACCTGGCCCCCTCTGCCTTGTGACAGCCCCTCAGATACAGGAACACTGCTATCATGTGTCCCCTATTTCTTCTTTTCTTTAGACTAGCCAAACCCAAGTCCTGTAGCTGTTCTTCATATGTTTTAGTCTCCAGACCTTTGATCACCTTAGTAGCTCTTTTCTGTTTTTTTTCCAAACTCTCAACATATTTTTTGTGATATAGTGACCAAAATTGGCTGCAGTATTCCAGGTGTGGTCTTACTAGGGTTTTAAAAAGCGGTAATAATACTTCGCGTGATCTTGATTCTATGCCTCTGTTTATACAACCCAGGACTGTATTAGCTTTTTTGGTTGCTGCTGCACACTGCTGGTTCATTTATAAGGATATAAAAGAAGATAAAACTTAGAAAAAACAGAGCTTGATAAGGACATGAATTCCATCAAAAACAAAACTCAGTAATCTCATCTGTAACCTTCAGAATTGTTAATTGTCTCCACAATAAAAAATATTCTGGAATAATTATTATAAGAAAAAGTCACAATTACAATTTAAACAGACAATCTAGAAATGATAAAAAAATAAAAATAAGAATTTATACAGCCACCCTGAATTGCTTTGCAGAGTAAAATGGGCGGCATATAAAATTAATAAATTAGTATATATAGTTCAAGTCCACAGCCTTATTAATAAATAATAAATGGAGGATGTGCTTACCTCGAAATTAACATCCTGATAGAATTGGCAAGGCACACAAGATGCAGTAATTTTAAGAACATTTTCTCTTGCTTCATTCTGTAGAGTAAATCTTGGATGGCATGGATGCCACTTTTGTTTCACATATCCAATGATGTTACCTAGAGGTGCCTGTACTTCAAGCTAAAAGAGACGGAAATCTCAGTTATCTAGCACAAAAGTAAACAAACAAGATTTCATTCATCCAGTCAAAATCAGTGCACTGAAGGTTAAAATAAGAAGACTTGAGGATCTTATTTGAGAAAATTAATAGATGATAGAGACAAAACAGAAGTATACCTGAGAAGATCAATTCCTTTCTTAGCCTTAAGTATCTTCCCATCCTTCCCTTCTAACACCCAAAAAGGTTCTTGAGGTCTTGCCTTCCTGTACTAGGAATATGTCTGTCTTCCAGTGCAATATAAAGAGGAGAGATGCTGAAACAAATTCTCAATATGCACATACCAAATGATCTAAACTTAGTTTCCAAAGTACTTAGGAATTGTGCTTGGATGTTAATACTTTAGAACTGTTTACTCTCAAACCCTCATTCACGTATTGCAACTGCCATGCTGGAAAGGCCACTTTAATATGTTTTTCCATAAGGATGAATGTATCCATTTGGATGATGTGATTTACATTTGGATACTTGGCAACTGTCTCATATTTATGATGGTTGCTGAGTCCCAGGGTCATGTGGTCCCCTTTTGCAACCTTCTGATAAGTGAAGTCACTTAACAACTGTGTTATTAATTTAACAACTGTAGTGATTCACTTAATAAATGTGGCAAAAAAGTTGTAAAATGGGACAAAGGTCACTTAACACATTTCTCACTTATCAAGATAAATTTTGGACTCAATTATGGTCTTAAGTCAAGGACAGGACAAATGGTTGTCTAATATTTTCTTGAAAACCTCCAGCAATGAGCACCCACAACTCTGGAAAACAAGTTGTTCCACTGATTAATTATGTTTGCTATCAGGAAATCCCTGTTTTTCCTCCACCTCTCCATTGCATCTTGTCCTGCCTTTGGGTGCTATGGAGAATAAATCAATAATCTTTTCCTTGGGATAGCCCTTCAAGATTTAGAAGACTGCTCTAATGTCTCCCCTAAGCCTTCTTTTCATTAGCTTAAACATACCTAGTTTGCTTAGCCATTCATCATACAATTTAGCTTCCTGACCCTATCATCATCTTTGTTGCTCTTCTCTGCACTCTTTCTAAGGCCTCAACATCTTTTTTTGTATCGTAGTGAACAGAACTGGATGCAATATTCCAAGTGTGGTCTCACTAGTGCAGTATAAAGTAGCTATCATTTCCTGTGATCTTGATGCTATTTCTCTGTTGAGGCAGCCTAGGACTGTGTTGGCTGTTTTGGCAGTAGAAGCACATTGCTGACTGACTGACTCAAGGAATTTGATTATCTCACAAGTTTTATTTTAAAAATAGTTTTATTCTTTCTATGTTATGTTAATATTTGTGTGTGTCATATGTAGTCTGGTATAACAGGTACCCTTTTGCCTATCAGTTGATAGGAGAGTCATGCTTTAAGACAGAGGTCTCCAACCTTTCCGGGCTCATGGCCCGGAGCAAAGGAGAGCAGCTCCCAAATTGGTGTACATGTGTGCATGCAAACGGGGCCATATTTATTTATTTATTTATTTATTTATTTATTTGACTTCTATGCCGCCCTATTCCGGAGAACTCAGGGCAGCTCACAACATAATAGAAATCAACAATTAGAAATACATATATATAAAAACCCCTAATTTAAAAGAAAAACCAATCATTCAACATACACACAGACCTACACTGGCTAGGGGCAAGATGTCAACTGCCCCAAGCCTGCCGGCAGAGGTGTGTTTTAAGTAATTTACGAAAGGCAGAGAGGGTGGGGGCGACACGGATCTCCGGGGGAAGTTGGTTCCAGAGGGCCGGGGCCGCAACAGAGAAGGCTCTTCCCCTAGGCCCCGCCAGGCGACACTGTCTGGCTGACGGGACCTGGAGAAGGCCGACTCTGTGGGCCCTAACCGGCCGCTGGGATTCATGGGGCAGCAGACGGTCCCGTAAGTAACCGATATGCACTGGTGCGGCACTAGTGGCCCCATTTGTGCATGCGGCATGTTCTGGTACTATGCACATGTGCAAATGGCCGTGCACCCCGTGGCAGCTAGCAGACTGTGCCTGTGCACATGCACAAACGGGACCATGGGTTCCACCGCAAGTGGAATGCATGCCCACATGTGCGTGCACTGGTCAGCCATTTCCGCAGCCTGCTGGCTAAGAGCCCACAGCCGGTCCTGGGCCACGGCCCATAGGTTGCGGACCCCTGCTTTAAGGCAAAAGGGTTGCTTGGAGCAAGATAAATCTGTGTTCATGTGGAAATAAACTGAAGAGACTTGTAACTATCACTTGAAAAGGATAATGTAGCTTCAGAACAAAAAACAGTCCTGCCCTTACACAATAGAAGGATCTGTTTATTACAGATGCAATCATTACTAGCTAAATTTAATTTTTCCTCAAATGAAGGGCGGCACTAATTATGGCTTGGTAACAGAATACTATTTGTTTTCCTGATACGCTGCAATGTCCTTGCCTCACAATTATTCTCACATTTGATGAAAGACATTAGCTACATCCCCATTCTGCAATGTCTTTCTTCCTGAAAATTTAACTATCTTCCCTGATGATAGGTTTCTGATCATTCAAAAGCTTACAAATGCTTTTGTAAATATTTATTTGGTCTATCTAGTTGTTAGAAAGCTTCCCAATTGAAACAAAGCTGTAAAATTAATCCTCTGAAATACTCAAAACAAAAGACACAACTTGCCAAGTTGTTGGAAGTTGCACTAGAAGGAATTCACAACAACTGTTCTCTTGATGATAAGGAAACTGATTTAACCGAAAGAATCAAAAGTTGAGCACAGGAAAGAAAAATCTGTTTACCTCTTGTAGGCAACAACAAGGACAACAGCAAATGGAGCAATGGAAATCCCTGGACAATTGCATCACTGGTTGGTTTGTACTGTCAAAGAGTTTTATGGTAAACGATCTCAAAGGGCCGTAACAGTTCAAGTTGAAGTCATCATTTTCTTCAGCTGCGAAATATACCCAATGCCCCATGGCATTTTTTATCTCATACTTATTACAAGTTTGCAAGCCACTTATCACTGAAAAAGAAGTAAAAGCATAACAATTAAGTGAATCTAAATGTTTATCATGACCTGAGAAAAAAAGAGAAATCAGCATCAGCCTCTAAAATGCAATTCCATAACACATGACTCAGTATTGCTTCATCCAATTACATCAGCCGGTTCTATCTGGCCAGGCAGGAAAGGTATATTGTGGATCCCATCAGTCAAAGAATTGTAACTGGCAGGGTCCTGGAAGAGCACCTTCTCTGCCATTGCCCTCTCCCTGGGACACTTCCCCCCATCAAGGTGAGGCAGGCTCCCACTCTCCTGGCGTTTCAGAAAGGTGTGGAAACATGGTTCTATGGGCTTGTTTGGGACACACAGAGGAGCATGCAGCCATGGGGCTGGTTTGTGCCCTGAAAGTCTTCCTCCTGTCTTTTAATTAATGTTAATATTGAATTTTAATTATCCTTGCCTCTCCTTAAATTTTATATAACATTTTTATGTTTTAATATTTTTATCTCTTCAGAATCCCTTGGTAAGGGACATGGGTGGTTTCAAAATTTGATAAATAAAAATAAATTAAATTGCCATTCTTACTGCCCTCCCCTAGCACCTAACAAGTTTACACTCACATATTTATTTTTTATTTATCACATTTTTATGACCATCCATCATACTTGCATGACTCTGGGCTATTTATAAATAAACTCTGTCTCCAGTATAATCTTAAAAAGAATAAAGCCAGACATGACCAAACAAAAACAATTTTGCCATACACCGTTCCCTAATTTTATGTCTAAATAATTGTAAGACCCCAAATAATTTAATGACTAAGTATTATTGTGGATCATATAGAGCAGTGGTGGTAAACCTATGGCATGGGTGCCAGAGGCGGCACTCAGAACCCTCTCTGTGGGCACGCGCGCCGTCGCCCCAGTCCTAGTCCTTCAGCTGTATTTTATAAAACTTTTTCGCTTTAGGCCTCCACCACCGTGTACAAAAAAAAAAGGTCCAATCAATCAGTCAATTTCAACTTCTCGCGGGAAAAGAAAAGATTTTGCAAAGTTGGAATTGATTGATTGAACTTTTTAGTCCCACCCAGTCTGCCGTTACCACCACAGCCACGCCCACCCAATGGGCAACGCCCACCCAATGGACCACACCCACCCGGCACCCGACGATGCATAAGTGGGTTTTGGGTTGTAGTTTGGGGACTTGCTCTCTAAAAGGTTCGCCATCACTGATATAGAGACTGCACAGTCAATAAAGATCAATGAATAAATATTTCAGATTTACAAAACTGTATCTTTTCTTAATCCCCAGTAATTATTGAAATAATAAAGCAACATACATACTTTCCATGAGTTCAATCTGCTGTTCAATTATTATCTGATCAAGCTGTTGAAATCATAAAAAATCAAACACAAAGAAATATTAACAAACATTAAATGACCAATTATCCTATGACTATAAATATTTTCAAAGGCATTAATAACTCTGCCATTTTATTAGTGTTATTTATTCAGATTGTGTAATACATGCTATAGCCAGGAAGAAATATTACCTATTTTGTTGGTGTTTTTTTCCTTCCCCCAAACAAAGGATAAAATGGCAGCACATGTCAAAACATATTTCTGGATTATCTATTCAGTCCTTAATTGCTGTTCCACATTCGTTATATTTAAATAAATTCTTGAAGATACATATCAAAAATACTCAAAACTGCATGCATGGAAGAGAAGTTAGCATTTGGTGTCAGAATCTGTTATCTCTGAGTAATGATAGGATTTCAATACCCTGACTTCCAGTGCTTGGGCTGAACATAATTTAACTTATCCTCTGATTTTTCTACAATGCATCATCAAAAGAATTCTGTGCACTATGAGCAATTTCAAGAATAATTATTGTGCCAAGAAATAATCTACAGTACCAATCTTTGCCAAAAGAGATTGTTTTTCCAGGTCTGCTGTCAATTGGAATTGCTCTTCCACTTGCACAAAGGTTTAAATTGCTACATGTTTCCCTGAAAGTAAAACACTGTCTTATATTATTTTTGCCTCCAAAAGAGGCATTAGGTCTTAATTTTGGGGATGTCTTATAGTTTTCATGACACTTGCCTTGCCGCGCAGCAGCAGCACTAACAGCCCATCCACCAACTCGCATGACTGCCGGCCCACTTCTGCTATGGCTGCTTGCAGCAGGAGGCCACGTGGCACATTGTGCTGCTGCCCCACGAGTCTTGCACCCGCTTACCGGTATTTCAGCCTACCCCACCTGGCTATTCCTTGATCACTTCTCTCCCAAGCTGGACTGCCATGTTATGGCGGAACATTTCACGAGAAGTTGGAAGGTCTGACTGAACTTTTTTTAGTCCCACAAACTCCGTTTCCCTGCAGCAGAAGAGAAACATGCCAGAGCTGGAAAGCAGGTTAACAAAGAAATGCTTTCGGGAAGAGGGAGGAGCTATGCTGGGAGGAGAAGTGGCAGGAAAAGGGGCTGCCATTTCCAGAAGGGAGAAGGGAGACACGGGGAAATGCAGGCAGCAAGCAATTACTGTTCTCTGCTTTGCTTACCTACACAGAGCCACTGAGTTCTCCGTTTTCCATTCTCCGCAAGACAGGTGACAAAGGGCTGGTGGAGGCAGGCGGCTGGGACAGTTGGCGGACAACACAGAGACAGAGGGCAGGTGATCTGCAAGGCGAAGCTTAAAGAAAGCCCCTCCAGAAGTGCACAGCGGCAGTGGAGCCATTCATCATCACTCCCCCTGGCTCCAAAACGACAGAGGGGAACTGGGCCTACCCCACCCATCCCATTCACCATAGCATGGTAGTCCAGCTCGGGAGGGAAGTAAAAGTTTGCCAATCAATGGCCTGGCGGGGGGGCTGAAGTATCAGAAAGCAAGTATGGGCCACGTGGGGCAGCTCCAACCCTCCCTCACCTGCCTTGCCTCATTGTGGCAACAGCGGCACGATATGCCGCATAGCCTCCTGCCCCATTGCAGCAGCAAGGTGGGACAGAGTGGGCAGGGTCCTAGCTAGGGCTTATTTTTGAGTAGGTCTTATATTCCCCCCAAAAAAATCAGGGTGGGTCTTAGTTTAGGGAAAGGGCTTATTTTCGGGGAAACACAGTAGTTGTTTATGTTGCAACTGCCTGTACAACTGAGTAGGCAAATCCTACATTGCCCATGTGTACATACTTAGAAATGTTAATGAATGAATAAATAAATTAATATTATTTATTTTTATTGCTCAGGGGTGCAAACCAACAAATGGCAATATAAAAGCAATACATCACTGATTTCTTTTAAAGTGAAGTGCCATGATCTGCCAAGCCAAATGTGCTGTAGTCTGGAGAGACATGTTACTCACAAAATCCATCAGCATGTTTTTGAACCTTAGAGGATTGGAATCAACTTAATGATTTAAAGGAAGTAGTTGGCATTTTAATATAAAAAACATATTCTAAAAAACTGAAAATAGCACAGCAAAAATACTTAAATGCTTTCAGAATGAATATACATATTCTTTGACTTATGACCAAAATTGAGCTCAAAATTTCTGCTGCTAAGTAAAACATTTGTTAAGTGAGTTTTGCTCCAGTTTACAACTTCTCTGGCCACCGTTGTTAAGTGAATCCCTCCACTTATTAAGTTAGTGACATGAATCTAGCTTCCCCTTGGCTTTGCTTGTCAGAATTTCTCAAAAGGCGATCACATGATCCCTGGACACTGCAACTGTCATAAACGTGAGTCAGTTGCCAAGCCTCTGAATTTTGATCACGTGATCATGAGGATGCTGGAATGGTCGTGAGGAAAAATGGTCATAAGTCACTTTTTCAGTGCCGTTGTAACTAATCACTAAACAAACTATTGTAAATTAGGGACTGCCGATATGTTCCCTAGTTCAAAAATTAATTTAACATTTCACTGGTGACTAAGGCATTTGTGGGATCCCATGCTTCTCTGTAAAGGAACAAGAAAATAAACTGAAAATAAGCGTGATATACCTGGCTGAAATATTCCAATCCACGAGGGCACTTGGGGATTTGAGGTGGTGGTGGCATCCAGATGATGGGTGGCAGTGCATTTGCTTGAACTAAGAAAATTAAAGAGGATTTAAAAAAAAAATAAACTTCAGACAACTCTTTTTAATTTCAGACTGCTGAAAGCCCTATTCTAAAAACCTGTAGTATCTGGATGTACTTTGGCATTTCATAAGTATCAATGAAGCACAGTATAATTCTACATTATATACTGTTGATGCCAAGTTAACAATTAAATTAAAGTAGCTGCACTACTGGGAAAACATGTGCCTAGAATGAAGCACTCACACTTTCATTTCAACAAAGGGCAAAATATCCACTAGAGGGTGCAAAGGACTTGGCTGATGAAATTTGAAAGAAATTGCAACAAATATTTTGACAAATGAGTGATACCTTATTGTTGTCATGTGTATTGGAGATCTCCAAAAGATTGAATTCTTTAGGGTTTAAATTAAATATATATGCCATTAAGTTGAGTTCGATTTCTAGGGACTTCACAGACATAACCGTGACATTTACTTTACAGCAATATCAAAGTGGTTTCCCATTGCTTTCTTCCGTGTTGGTTTTTCTTTTTCTGTTTTTCCTTCCTTGTCTCGCAGACAACTCTAATATTCCCATGTACAGTAGTGTCCCATTCACATACTAACTAGGCATGACTCTGCTTAGCTTCAAGTGCAGATGAAATCAGCCAGGTAATGGCACCAGCTGGAACATTTGAAAATCACTCAGAGTTTAATTGAGACGTGCAGTGCTTTGGCTTCAATTCCCAAAAGATGTTTTGGAGTGTGAACATAGCACCTGTCTGCAATGCCTTAAAGCAATTACATCTTTTCCTGGGATCACAATTCAGCTATTTTATAGAGATGCAGACAAGTGTAGTCATCTTGCCCCTGAGCCTTTCAACACACCATTCTACAATCCAGTTCAAAGCATTGCATAGTCCTACTGTGTACCACATTCAAAATGCTGTCTTCCAGAAGCACCTCTAAAGCAGCTGTGCCTTGTTATGTAATTGCATTAAAAAAAAACTATTCCTGTGCGCAAACTTATCTGGTAGCCTCTGCATAAGTACTATCTTCTCATGCACATAGAACAGCAAACAAGCAATTGCTCGAATGCTTCAAAAGGAGGTACTTTGTCAAACTAATACTTTGGATAGCCTCCAATAAATGATTATATTATTTTTTTTCTAAAATATATTTAGTAGAGAAAGGATTCTTTGAATTGAAGATGGATAAATATGCACTCTTTTATCACTTCCCTAAAGTAGTTATATTTTTTCTGGACTCACACAGTAGCTCCCAGTTCCAGGAAAAATGCATCTGAGATCAGCTTCTTACCATAGACCCGTACCTGTTCTGAAGCATCTTCTCATTCCCTATTGGTATCTCCTTGTCTCAAACTTTCATTTTCCTAGGATCATATGGCTATTGCATGAATCCAGGAAAAGACTTGGCTTCTTAAATGGGGCCTACAGCTATAACATCTAGGTCTACCCCTGCACCAAAGATCTGAAACCCAGTCCACCTTTATTATTTGTGACTATACATTTTAAGCAAGAAGGTTTATTACTTCCTGGGGTGGAGATCAGCCACTCTTTATGTTTAAAGCTGTAGCCTAACATGGATCTATCAGGTAAAAAAAATATCTTTACATTTCTGAACAGATCAAGGGTCTGGCTAGACCAGACATGTCAAACACAAGGTCCGCGGGCGACATGCGGCCCTTGAAGTGGTTTCATTTGGCCTGCGAAGCCATCCTGGAAACAGTGAGGAACGGACCCCGCTGCCTTGGTCCTGGCCCAGGCTGGCCGGGAGCCAATGTACAGTTTTGTAGTGGCCATCTATGCTGAAACACATTCAGTCTTAGCTCCACAAGGCCATCTGGAAACTGTGAGGAACCAACCCCTGCTGTGTCAGCCTCACCCCGAGTGCATGTTGGGGAGGTCTCACCCTTTGTGAGGAATGAAGAAATGCACCATCGCTGAAGTGGCCAGCAAATGGCCCTTGCTTACATTACGTATCTGGCTTGATGGGCTCTGGAGGAGGGGTTTTGGCAGGCAGAGGGGCGCTCTCTTCACAGCGCCAAGAAGCTGAACTGGGCAGCGCAAATCCAAAAAGAAGTGTGACACCCAGCCCCCAGCCTTCCCGGTTTCAGCGATGGTGCATTTCTTCATTCCTCACGAACGATGACACCTCCCCAGCTGCCTTTCTTGCCTGTTTTTCTCCCTCCCTCATCTCAAATATTTTCACACCACTCTGTACTTAGAAAGGAAGGAAGGAAAGAAGAAAAGAAGAAAAGGAGAGGTAGTGTTCGAGGGAAGTCCTGCCTTAGTCCTGCCCTGCTACCCTTTCACCATCTTCTTGCCTCCTCCTCCTCCTGGCCTATCCTGGGGGTCCCCCAGCCTATTGCGAAGGAAGCTTTGGATACAAAGCCGGGTCTCCTCTCATGGAGAGGGAATGGGCCTTCCTCTGACTTTGCCCTCGTACCCATCAATCTGGCTAAGGAGAGCAAGCGCAGCAGCAGCCTTGAGGAGGAGGTAAGTGCAGCTGTGCGCCCCCTTGGGGAAGTGGAGCTGGGCTTGGTGCCATGGGTGCTCGAGGGCCAGGCTGGGCATTTGACCTCTGCTGTCCAGTGCTCCGGGCAGCCCGCACCACCATCCAGCCCCCCCGCATGGCCTGAGAGGAACAGTGAGGCTCCTCCAGTGGACCATACCTTGGCACTTGCCCTGGTCCCACCCCCTTCTGCCAGAGACCCTCATATCTGTCCCACTCTTGCCCAGGTTCTCACAGGCACCCTTGACGCTAATGATGTAGAACTGGCCATGCCCACCCAGTAGGCCACACCCACCCAGTAGACTGCACCCACCCTGGCCACACACACTCCCCCCGAGGGCAACCACAATGCTGATGTGGCCCTTAATGAAATTGAGTTTGACACCCCTGGGCTAGGCCTTCAGGATGTTAGAAATGGGTGGAATATTTTGGAATATGTGATGGGTTTACTACCTTGTTGTTCTTTTTTGTCCTAATTTGGTTTTGTTGTTTGTTACTTCTTATTATACTGTTCCTATATGGTGCCCATTATCAAACATATAAAACTGAATCAAATAAATAAAATTTCCAATGCTGCAATTATACTTGGAATCATAGCTAAGTAACAAAAGCATTCATTCACCTAGGTCTCTTTAGAGCAAGAATTATCTCTCAGTTTATGGTCTTAAGGGATTGAAGTGACCTTAGAAAAAGCATGGAAGAAAGAATATGTTTATTTTATATAAACTACACTCTGTATGCTATCATTATTTACATCAATTACAATAGAATGAGTCAATATAGCAATAGCACTATTATATGCTTATATACTGCTCCATAGTGCTTTAGAGCACTCTCTGAGCGATTTACAATGTCAGCATATTGCCCCCAACAATCTGGGTCCTCATTTTACCAACCAAGAAAGGATCAAATGCTGAGTCAACAATTTATAAAGTACAGGACAAATAATATACAACACCCTAATTCCTTCAATGACTTACAATTTTAAGGGTGTTTTTTAATTATTTGAAATAGAAACTGTTCTGTTACTTTATTTTTGTTAACTCACAAAATTCTGATCAGTGACTATAATAAAAATTACCTGGAACGGCAGGCCCATATTGAGGATATTGGACTTGTGGAACTGAATAAGCTGGGCCTGAATATTCTGGAGGTGATGATGTGGGCTTAGTTTCATTTGCTGGAAGAGAAAGGAATGCAGATATGTAGTATTATATGTATGCCTTGCATAAATTACATAAATAAATTGCATTTTATGCCCTATTTTCCTAAAAGTGTATGCACAGTAGACTGAATTTTGCCAGTGTTTTAAGGATTATTTTGAATGAATCCATTCATGTTTATATATATGAAAATAAAATATATACATTACATGACCAAACATGTAAAATAAAATGCAAATGCTTATCAGTGAAAAATCTTATATATAAATAGTTCTTTTAAACATGCTAATCCATTGCAATATTCATACTACAGCTAGTCCTTGTTCAACTATGGCAGTTTGAACTGGCAACTCCACTGTTAAGTGATACACATACATAAAGCGCAATGTCACATGACTGTGCCAACTTACAATGGCAGTTGCAGAAGTTCCTGTTGGTGTTGGAGGATTCCTGCAGGATCACAGCATCCTGAAGTCATAAGATTACCATTTGTAACCCATCTGCTGCCTTTATTCCACTGACTTTGCTTCTTGGAAGCTGTCACTGATGGTTAAAAATCGTGATCCTGTGACTGGGGGATGCTGTGACATTGTAATTGTGAGATGGCTGCCAAGTATGCAAATTGTGATCATATGACACTCGTGCTTAAATTATCTCAGGGAATGTACATACATATATATGTATTAGGAACAGTGCAGTGATGGGATTCAAATATGTGAACAACCAATTCTCTGTGTGGATGCCGTTTCTGGAAGTCCATTCTGGGCCTGGGCAACAAAAAATTAGCTTACCAGTTCTGCTGAACTGGTGGAAACCGGCTGAATTCTACCACTGGAGCAGTTACATATAAATGTCAAGTCAATAGCAGGATCTGGGTTTTTTTGCTTTTATGGGCCTTTTTTTTAAAGAAAATCGATTCAAAATCTGTTTTTTCATTGAGTAATTCACCAGGTAACCAAGTTATTTTTCCAGCCTGGAAACTGCCTCTGGAGACATCCCTGGCTTTACTAAAAAAATACATTGTTGTTTATATTCATTTATATACTTGAGCACTTCCCATTCTCTCACACATATACAGACACAAGTATGTTACTTACACATTTCCATCATCTTTTATTTAGTCTTATCTGAAAAACAAGACATTCCTTTTATAATGTAAACACATTGTTTCAGATTCTTCAATTTGCTTTTTAAGTTCATAGATTGAACTAAAGAGACTTGGTTGACCAAACTTAATGAAGAAAACAAAATAGGCTTTCAAAAGACCCCAATAAGCTGTAAATAAAATTAAATATGATCTCTGAAAAAAATTCTAATGTGATATATTTTTAATAAATATGGACATTGTTTAAAGGCACATTCCATTTCCAGTACAATCTTCTGCGTTCCAAATTTTATACTTCCATGGAGAATCCAACAGTCTATTCCATGTTTCCTTGAAATTCACCACATTGTTAGTGTTTCAGAATTATCTTTCTCAAAAAAGTGATATTTTTGGGTATGCATGTTCCAAATCTAATTCCATTATAATACTGATTTTTCTAATCTAACAAATCACATATCCTTATTTCATACTAAAACAGTATTTTCTTCTAGTTAGTTATCTTATAGCATAACAATAAACCGCAATAATGTACTATTGGTTCTTCCACATAAAAGACCATTAAGCTCTGTTAATTTCAAAATGTTTTTGAGATGCTCTGTTTCAAGAAAGTTTTCTAAATTGCATGGAAGTACGGTAGTTTTATTTTATTTTGCTCCAAATGATACATTTCCAAGACAAGATTTGCCTCAGAATTTTAAAAAGGACATATCTTTCACAAAGCGTAATATGATACAGAGAAACGTTACTATCTGCAGAGTCACATTCTCTTTTAAAAAAAGAAAGCAAAATACATATAATAATAACAATAACAATAACAATAACAACAACAACAACAACAACAACAATAATAATAATAATAATAATAATAATAATAATAATAATAATAATAATAATGAAGTTGGAAGGGACCTTGGAGGTCATCGAGTCCAACCCCCTGCTCAGGCAGGAACCCTATACCATTTCAGACAAATGGCTGTCCAGTCTCTTCTTAAAAACTTCCAGTGTTGGAGCATTCACCACTTCTGGAGGCAGATTGTTCCACTGGTTAATTGTTTTAACTGTCAGGAAGTTTCTCCTTAGTTCTAAGTTGCTTCTCTCCTTGATCAGTTTCCATCCGTTGCTTCTCGTCCTGCCTTCAGGCGCCTTGGAGAATAGCTTGACTCCCTCTTCTTTGTGGCAGCCCCTGAGATATTGGAACACTGCTATCATGTCCCCACTCGTCCTTCTCTTCATTAAACTAGACATACCCAATTCCAGACATAACCAATTATGTTTAAGAACATAAGTATGAAAAAGGTACTATTTCCTGTGTATGCTTAAAAGTATAATTTAACTTGAAAGAGTCATGAAGAGTCACTTAACATTTATGTATTAAAGTCTCCTAAATTTGGATAACTAAATTTGAATAAAACATATTTATTCCGACAAGCCGGCCTGGGATAGTAGCTCCGGTTCCAACAAGGCCATAATTGTTTTTAGGGGATTGAGTTTTTCGATTATATATTGGGTTTTTAAATGATTGGGCCAAATTATTTAATTTATTTTTAATAATTTTACTTTTTGTATGTTGACATTTTTAATTGGGCTATACACCGCCCCGAGTCCTTCGGGAGGAGGGCGGTATAAAAATCGTAAAATAAATAAATAAAAATAAAAACTTCTAGATGTGTTGGCTTCAGTTCCAAAAAATTAGCTATAAGGTTTGTGCAAAACATTCAAAAGAGGTGTTTTGCAACCACACATCTGGAATACTCTGAACCATTGATTTGGGAAAGATACCTGAATCAAGATGGATTGCTCTAAATAATTCTGTTTCCAAATTGTTCAGTTTTACAGTAAATAAATATTAGCAATAAAGAAGATTAGCCAGAGTAACTACATTGTTGTTGTTGGTTGTTGTTTTTTTAGATTCTGTTTCTTGCCATGTTCTTCCTGGATGGATAGATGGTTGGATAGATATTTTATTAATTGGTTAAACTTTTGGAAAAGCCACAGTATATACCACTAATGTAAGGGTTTAAACATGTTGGTGAGAAAGATTAGTTTTCCCCCTTTGTCCTATTAATTAATTAATTAGTAATTTCTATATCTGTCCAACTCAACCAAGTAATTCAAGATGTTGACTACATATCCAATATTTGTAAAAGTAGGAGAAAATTTTCTCCTGTCTCTATTGAGAATTTAGAGGATTTTTTTCTGATAACAATTTTTAAATAACTGATTAAGTATTGAGTAACTATGTAGAACAGAGGTTTCCAACTTTTGGGGCACCAGGGACTGGTTCTGTGGAGAAAGGTTTTTCTACAGACCAGAGAGTGAGTGGTTTTCTGTGCATTCCGCAGATGGGGCTTTGCTTGTTTGTGTGGAACAGTTGCTGGCATGCTGGTCCATAGACTGGGGATTGGGGACCCCTGATGTAGAACACATATTGTTTTGTTTTGTTTTTTTTAAAAAAATTTTTTTTCTGTAAGTTGGTTCCACAGTAATTTTCAGTTTAGTGTTCCAGCCCACTTCCCCTTGTGGTCACAGGCTACAATGCAGGGATCACGAGGTTAATAGTTAACATATGTTTTGTTTTGAGAGAACACTAATTTCATTCTTATCTATTATTATATTAGATACATTTTCTCTCTCTTTTTTAATCTTCTTATTAGGCTACTTTTGTGAAAATACATTATGTCTCTACTTAATATGATCAGATAATGTACTGTATGGAACATTGCTGCCTGGTAGTTGACAGTGGATACTATAGCTTTGCACAGATCTAGATTTGAACAACCAAATGTAATTTGAAGTCTCGATGGTTATGCATTTTCACTTTCGATGGATATACATTTTCACTTTCAGCTAAATGTGTCTGTTCCTGAGATGCTATGTCAGTCACAAAGGCATTCTACATTTAGGGAAGAAAAACCAAATGCACAGGTATAGCATAGGAGGTACCTTGCTCAATAGTAGTAACTGTGAGAGGGACCTCAGAGTCCTAGTGGACAATCACTTAAATATGAGCCAGCAATATGCTGCAGCTGCCAAAAAGGCCAACACAGTGCTAGGCTGCATTAACAGAGGGATAGAATCAAGATCACGTGAATTGTTAATACCACTTTACAATGCCTTGGTAAGGCCACACTTGGAATACTGCATCCAGTTTTGGTCACCGCGATATAAAAGAGATGTTGAGACTCTAGAAAGAGTACAGAGAAGAGCAACAAAGATGATTAGAGGACTGGAGGCTAAAGCATATAAGGAACGGTTGCTGGAACTGGGTATGTCTAGTTTAATGAAGGACGAGGGGGGACATCATGTTACAATATCTCAGGGGCTGCCACAATGAAGAGGGTATCAAGCTATTTTCCAAGGCGCCTGAAAGCAGGACAAGAAGCAACGGGTGGAAACTAAGCAAGGAGAGAAGCAACCTAGAACTAAGGAGAAACTTCCTGACAGTGAGAACAATTAATCAGTGGAACAACCTGCCTCCAGAAGCGGTGAATGCTCCAACTCTGGAGGTTTTTAAGAAGAGACTGGACAGCCATTTGTCCGAAATGGTATAGGGTTTCCTGCCTGAGCAGGGGGTTGGACTAGATGACCTCCAAGGTCCCTTCCAACTTTACTTTACTACTACTGCTGCCCCTCAATCCTGGGATAAGACAAGACTGTTCAAAACTTACAAACATTTAGCAACCATCTAAAGTTATAATGATATTTTAAAAAGTGACTTACCACTGGTCCTTTCTCTTATGTTCACTGCAGAATCCCCATGGTCACATGATCAAAATTCGGACACTTGGCAACCCACATGTATTTACAATGGTTGCATTATCCTGAGGTCAAATGACCGCCATTTGTGACCTTCTTAGACAACTTCTGACAATCAAAAGTCAATGGAAAATCAAATTCACTTAATGACTGCACTATTTACTTAACAGCTGCAGTAATTCACTTAAAAACTATAGCAACAGAAATCATAAAAGCAGGTGTGGCTCACTTAACAACCACCTTGCTTAGCAATGAAAATTCTGGTCCCAGTGTAAATTAAGGACTACCTGTATTCCAAACAATGCTATATGGGTGCTCATTCATGCTTCAAGTCACATTTTATCCTTCAATTCTGAATCACTGAATAATTGCAATCTGCATTTCAAACACTGCTGAAATCACTGGGGATTGAGATTTATTTATTTATTTGTAATTGAACTTAAATTATTAGTTTATTGAACTGGATAGGGGCCAATCTAAAGAGCTATGCCCTATGCCCCATGTGTGTCCCATATGTTGGCTTATAAGATATCTCTAGATGAGAAATCATTGATTGCATATACAACACTAAGATGCTTGACGTAAAAACTGAGCTTCACTTGTACATGAGAAATACTGGACAACATGTGGAAAAAAGTATTAGTTCTGAGCTTAACATTAATAGGGAATGCCGTATATGCCACAAATACTTCTAATATGGTTAATGTAATCTAATTGCTATCCTATTAAAAAGCTCTATAAGAAATCAGATTTGATCAAACCATAATAGTTATTTGGAAGTCTGCAACTAGAAACATAAGAAAAGTTAAATGTTTTCAAGAAAAGAGTAATGAATAAAATGAATTAGTGATAGAAAGCAGATATGCTCTTTGCACCAGATGTAATAGATGTAATGCACCAGAATGAAGATGGTCTAAACTTGTCAACGCACTGCATGGCCTTCCTTATACAGAAGCTGTGTGCTACTATTTCAGAAGTAGGCACCATTTTGGAAGTGATCACAATTCTTGAGTTGCAAGAATTGTGATTGTTTCTGGGATCATTGTATAGGAAGACTGTATGGCACATCAGCTGCTTCTCCTTGAAAAGCAAATTTCAGAAGAGATAAGTGGAATGAGACATGATGGGGCATGGGAAGCCCAAAGGTGTGGGTCCCAGCAGAGCAGGAAGCAGGTCCAAGGCTTAAGGGGACCCAGCTGGATGGGAAATGCACCCAAGGAGTAACTACAATGTCCTTGCTGTTTGTCATAAGGGCAGGCACGTTGCCAAGTGGCTAAATTTTATTCATGTGAACCCAGGGGTATTGCAGGAGCCATAACTTCATGTATAAATCATAAGTTTCTTGGTTCAGCCATTGTACTTTTGAATCAACTAACAAATGGTAGAAATTCAAGGATTATCTGTACTGATCAAATATTATTTTGTCTAAGCATTTTTGTGGAATTGCCTTATTTAACTTATGTCTTAATTGGGCTCAGAGCAGCATATATTCCAAATTTGGTAAAAATAGAACATACAATACAAATTACAATAAATAGCAGACCCACAATTCATAAAGTGCACAATATACTGTACAGCTTACCTTCTTTAGACCTTGGCTAGTTCAGGACCCCCTGCTCTCCCTCCAGGTTTGAGACTGCAGGACAAACCACCAGTACAATTTTTCCCAGGTATGTGAATTCAGATTGTATAGAAGAGATTTCTCAATTGTTTAGCACTGAAAAGGCTTTCTTTTTTCAAGCCAGTGGAATATCTCAGCAAGTTTATACTTTACATTTACCAGAATAGGATCCCTGTTAAAAATAGCTGTAGTGTATAATAATAAACCTGCAAACAGCTTAGCATTTATCTTCTACACTGTTCTTTGTTATAAAATTGTGTCCACATGCTTCACCTGTTGCAGTATACAAAGCAACCATAGTTTCCTAGGTTTGGGAAACAAATGCTTTCAGCATGTTTAATTTGGAATTTTAAGGGGGGTCCTTGGTGCTCTCTGAGCTTGTTTTCTTGCAGACATTTCATTACCCTAACTAGATAATATCATCAGTGCTAGTAAGGAGTGCTATTTGCTGTCTGTTTATAGTCTAGTCTAGTGTCTTCCCTGTCTGGGTGGGTGATTGGTGGGAACAATCTGAGATTCTTTGGTTGGGCAGTTTACTAATTGGAATTTTGATTCCTTTCAATCAGAAAACCTCTCCTATTCTCCAAACAGCACAGAGGGAGCTTCAAGGCACATTTTCACAGGAATAAATTTCATCATAGAAATGCAGCATAAAATAATAACGGTGACAATAAGAACAAAGTATCTATAATAAGGTCCCCCAATCAGATACTACCAACCACGCCTTATAATTTTGATTCTACAGGAGATAGAATTCTAACTTCAGGGCTTCCCTCTGGTTATTGATAAAGAAACAGGGCGGTGCTGGACAAACTGGGTGGAGGAAAAGAAATAGGCAGGTGACAAGAACAACTTTTCCATAGGTGGAAATACAAGAATAATAGGACGACTAACTCCTTCGCAAGGAGGGAGCGGAGTCAAATCATCCCTCGTCCCGCTTAATAGACCTGGCGAACTCAGTTTATACCTTGGAAGACCGCAACGAATCCCTGGGCGTTTCCTGTTTACTATATTCTTCCGTTTCTTTGCAAGAGTGTTGCCAATCAAAGCAAATAGTGGAGCAAACCCTGCGCCTGGCAAACCTCTCTATCCCTGTGTTTCGAGAAGAAAGGAAAACTTACATTTTACGTCCTTGCCAGGGAGTTACTCTAGAGTAAGCGCGTCGGAATCGCCTTTGCAAAATGGTATTTCCAGCCCCGTTGCCGTTAGCTGATTGGTATGTGTTTTGTTTGTGAGAAAAACGAGAGCTTTGTGACTGCTCTTCTGCCTCCTCCCGCCCAGATCCAGGGGCCCTGCTAGGGAACAGGATAGGGTGGGAAGGCGGCAAAGAACAAATGCAGGGAGGGAGCAAGAGGCCGGAAGAAGGCCCTGCAGTTCAAGGAAAATATTTCTGGACTCAGGAAGTCTCATTCGCCTGAGAATGTTGTAGTTAATGGCACATCGGAGGAACTCGCTGCTTAATTGCCAGCATTCAAATGACAGAGAGATAAAGCAGAGAGAGATGCGGGCTGCAGCTGTTTGGAAATGACTTAAGTCTCATGCCTACGTCACAGGACCAAGCCCGTTGTGTTCATCGCTGTAAGATCAACGACCTAAATCCGTAGGCTTGGTCCATAGGTCTTTGCCATTGATTAAGTAATAACAAAGCATCCATTGTACGTTTCCTCCACCCTGTTTGCTCCACTAGCCCAAGTGGTTTATTATTATTATTATTTCTTTTGTCGATGGTGAATCTTGGAACAAGAAATGAATAATTGACTGAAATTCAGTCCGAGGCAGGTGCATTCTGGTAGCACAGGCTCTTCCCATTTTTCCCCTTCATTATAAATGAATTTGTTTAGTTTATTCAATTGATTTTTACTTAAGACGTCAGGTGTGCCTGCGGAACTTGTTGATACTCAAAAAGGTATTGACTGACGATTCTGAGAAGAATCGAACGTTCATTTAGTTGCCTAATAAGCCAATGGGCATGGCGCCAGTCTAATTCGCGCCATGGTTGTGACAGGAAATGGAAAAATGGAATAAGAACTTTTCTTGGCAGCACCGAATTGTTTAATGTAGAAAGAGAAAAGTAATCTAATGCAACAATTAAAATGATCAGTGGTTGTTGAAAGTGTTGGGCAGCTAATTTTTAGGCTTGTTTATTAGCTATGAAATAGAAACATCATTACTGAATTTGTAACAGTGTCAGAGAATTATAAGTAGAATATTTAGAAGTAGATGGACAGCTTTTTTTCAGCTGTCATAAATACTTTCAAAACCACTATGTAAGAAAGGCACTTCTTTTAGAATGCGAAAAGATAAAAGTGAAAATCTATATGAAAATACCAGGATGGCTTTCAACAATGGAAGCGTTTGTTTACCCAAACTATAAGAACTATAAGAAAATTGTGACTTATAAAGATATTTTGAATACGGAAGGGAAATTAAAATCTAAACAAGAGTTGGAAGAACAGGGCATTGACTTATCATGGTGGCTGCATTTGCAAATACAAATGAGATATGAGAAAGATGCTAAAATATATGGTTTTTATAAAGACCAGACAGTGTTTGACCAGATACTATTGACATCAGATGAAAAATTAATTAAGAAACTTTATAACTTTCTGTTAAGTTTAAAGATGGAGAATGAACAAGTAAAAAAATGATAACATGGGCAAAATTTTTTAGGCACAATGTAGAGTTAGAAAGATGGTAAAACTTTTTGGGGAAAAACTATAAAATAACAATGGCAGCTGCTTATAAAGAAAATTTATATAAAATGTTTTATAGATGATACCTACCACCTGTGAGGTTAGCAAAAATGTTTAAAAATATGTCTAGAAATGTAGACATATGTGGAAATGTAGGAAAAAACCAGGCACTTATTATCATCTTTGGTGGACATGCCCCAAAGTAAAAAGAAAATGGTCAAAAATACATAGTGGTTAGAGAAAATGTTAAGAAAACATGTAGACTTTGAGTCAGAGTTATTGCTTTTAGATATAATCTCAGAAAATATGACAAAGAATGTGTGTATTTAATGTTACATGTATTAACAGCAGTGAGAATTGTATTTACACAGCATTGGAAAAATGAAGAAATACCAGCTGACAAATAGATAATCAAGAAAATTTTGGATTGTGCAGAAATAGATAGGCTTTGAAAATGAAAGGAAAAGGTACAGAATACTTTCAAATATGGGATGTATTTTGGCTGGAAAATGTGATAGAGATTAGGAATTTAATATGCATTATTAAACATTTGGACCCAGACAACACGTTGTTTACTAAGCACTAATTACATAAATATAAAAAACTAATAAAATATTTTTTTAAAAAAAGTAGTAAGTATGAATTCATTATTAGCTAATTGATGTAATTATCTTACATGCAATGTTGTACAAATTTTGCCTTTTCAGAAAAGTTTGTGTGCGGCTTCACTGATTGACTTAACTCACTCACTGACTTAAATACAATATTTCCACTTACAATACATATTTTTTTTGTCCCTTTGGATCAATACTGGAATGTGAGATACTTTTGTAATAGTTATGACATCATTCTAAAAAAATACTTTTAAGGGCATCCTGGTCAAAAATGCAAAATACACATCAGCTTAATAAACAATAACAATAAAGCTATGAGCACAATCCCCCAATATGTCTTCTAAATTATTATCATGTTTTTCTCCAAGACTTCACATTGGGCATATAAAGTTCCTTGGCTGCAAAGAAGAAAAAGGGAAACAACAGACAGAACCGTAGGCAGCAATCCTACTTCTGCTCTTATGAACTGGAAAAATCATAAGCTTATCAATACTTAATATATTTCAATACTGAAGGGTAGATGAAGACGGAGTTTAGAGTGTCACTTTACCTCAGAATGAAACTCCCTATAACCATGGCATGATAAACAAGGTCCATGCAATTTCAAAATGCTTTCTTTGGCCTCATTCTGGATAAGAAATCTGGGCAGGCAGACGTGGTACTTCTGCTTAACATATCCAATGACGGTGCCTAGTGGTGCTTGAACCTCAAGCTTTAAGGGGAAAAAACATTAATTAGAATTAGAATAAAGAGCAGCATTTTGTCTCGCACTGAGATGTGTCAACAGGATCTTTTACTATAGTTAGAGTTGAAAGCACATGGAAAAGCAAGGCACTGAATGATCAAAAGGGAGTTAACTGCTGATGGGGAACAGAAGATTTTAATATGTTGTTTTTGAACTTTATGCCCCTGTTTTTTGTTTTCTTTTTGTGTTAGTATTACTGTAAATCAGAAGCAACAAGAGATTGACTTGCTCAAAGTCACTGAATGAATATCCATATGTACACTAGCATATTTGGGTTGCAAAAATCTGAATGACCACTATATGACAGCAAAGAGTTTGCATTTTTTCAATCTCTTTGCTTTCCCCTAATGGTCATAAGGATTTTGTAGCTTATATTTGATACCCATCGGGCCAATATGAATCTGAATCTCCTTAATCGACCATTAACAGCTATATCATAGTAGCTCTTATAGTGGAGTTCTAGACGGAGATGACTTGGGGAAAGTTATTGTACATTAAAATGGGCAGAGGGGATTGAGTTTACCTTTTGTAGGCAGCAAATACAAGGACAGCAGCAACAGACACAATGGAACTCCCTTGACAATTGTATGACTGGTTGATTTGTATTATCAAAGAGTTTTATGGTAAATGATCTGAAAGGCCCATAATGGTACAGATTATAGTCATCATTTTCTTCAGCTGCAAAGTATACCCAGTGCCCTGTGGCATTTTTTATTTCATACCTATTACAAGTTTCATAGCCACTTATCACTGAAAGAAAACAAACACTGATAAGTAAAACAGCTGTGTCAAAGTCATCTACTGTATATATTACTAAAACTTGCATGATAGCGCATAATAGGACAACAGTTTTGAACCAAGATACTTCAAATGGGCTAACTTATGGAATGCATCCAAACTTGAGAAATTTCATTTTGGTGTTAATGGATGCATGCAGTAGCCCAAGAAGAAAAAACAGAAGTCATGTATAACATACAATGTAAAGAGTGTAACAACCACAAGGTATGACAAACAGGCAGAAGACTATCAGAGCACATCCATGAACACAACTAGTAGTCAGAAGACTCAATGAAAAATCGTTAATTTCACAACAAATGAACAGACTTAACCTAGTGTCAATTAGGAAACTAAGCATCCTAAATTAACATAAATCCAAAAAATGCTGGGGAATTCCTGGAAGCTTGGAACTCAGACAAATCAACTAGCAACAGGGTCATAGAGATAAATAACATTTATACAACATGGAAAAGATAAATAAAAAATCTTAAAAAAATTAAAAAAATAGAACTACTGGATCTTTTTTTAAAAAAATCAGTAATTTTGATTAAAAATCAGTAAATAGGAAGTTGACATCTTTCAGCTCCTAGTATCAACTTTCATTACAAGAAGACCTCAGAACACAAAATAAAAATGCTATGTGATAGCAATCCATACTTGTGTCCTAGGAAGAAAAAAGGTGAAGATAAAATTGGGTGATAAATACATCTTGAACAGTTGAAAGGACTGATGGGCTATAAGCTTCCTAGTTTATTTTGTGGTAAATGAAAGTTTTGAGAACAGCTGTCATTTTCACTCTAGATATTATTTTCACTGAGGGTGAAACTTGCAATATCATGTCAATTTTCTTCACTAAATTAAATGACTCATTTAAGAGATGTGATATTTTATTATCCTTTATTGATTTCTCCTATACTCATCTTCTGCCTACATAAAATAGTAAATTGGAACCAAACCAACTCATCATCAAAAAGGGGAGCTATTTTTGTTCATAAAAGACAGTCAAATAAATCAGAGATTTCTGTGAAGAAAATATTATTTTCATTTCTTTCCCTTTAGAGCAGAGGTCCCCAACATTTTGGGCATGAGGGACCAGTTCCGTGGAGAGAGATTTTTCTGCGGACGGAGGGGGTCTGGTTTGTGTGCTGCCTGCATCCCGCAGATGTGGCTTTGCTTGTTTGCATGGACCGGTTTCTGGCATGCCATGCCCGGTACCAGTCCACGGACTAAGGGTTGGGGAACCCTGCTTTAGAGTTCCTCAAACAACCCACAGAAATAATATAAGAGCTGAAATCAACTCATGAGTACTCTTGATTAAATTATATATCTGGGGCACCTTCTGCAGACCTTTTCTTTGTAAATAATCTAAATAATGTTCTGTATTTTCTTATGACTGTGTGAACTGCTAAAACAGATTGGTTTTAAGCCAACATCAAAGTTGTGGGGTTTTACTTTAACAATACCTGGAAGCTTTGTTTCCTTTATAACAGGAAGCTGAATTTCCAATATTGTTGAAGTACAATCCCATCATTTTGGTGATGATGTTGTCACGCTAGAATACACTTACATTTTAACCAAATTTATCTATTTAACTGAATACAGTTTTACAAGTGGCTACTTAACACTCTTCCAAAGGACTTTTGGTAATGGTTGAAGAGAACTGGACTTGAAATTTAATTCTGATGACTTTTAAATTTTAGTCATAAAGCTACATTTTACAAGCTACAAATTTCATTTTTTGAGTTGTCAAAATATAGTTTATTACCTTTTGAACCTTTACCATAAAACCCATCATGAATACTGGTGAAGCAGTGGGTTGCATGTAATTCACATTAATCACATTCCAGTAGAAAAAAATATGTATAAGAAGTATGCATGGTACCTTAATATCAGATGTAAACAACAAATCTTATAGCTCATGTATAGGACGGAAAATGAATAAAGTATTGTGGAATTTTCTTGCTGTAAATTTGTCAGTACTAAACACATATTTAGTATTTTAAATTACATAAGATTTAAATACAAGATTTAAAAATCTCCAAACACCAGTAATGTTTCTTGAAAGCTAACAAAATACATACTTTCCATGAGCTCGAGCTGCTGGTTAACTATCACCTGATCCATCTGTTATAATGGTTAAAAAAAATACACTATCAAAATGAAATGAGCATAATTATTTTATTTTCAACAGTCACTGTTTTATCATAGCATATATGAAAATATACCTCTTTATTTTTTCTGTATATAATACATTTTCATTAAATGTAAAACATTGACTGTTTAGATTCAATAATAAATTATTAATATAAATAAATATTAATTATAATTTATTATTAATAGAATTATCAATACATCTGTTTAATTCACTGTTAAACAGATACTTCATTGAATCATTCTTCAATAGAATCACATTGATTTACTAAGAGTATAAGGATGCAAGAGAAATAAATACTTCATTATGTGAGCTTGTTGAAAATTTCCAAATTTGTCCTGGCTAATATCTATAATAGTCATGAGCCTTGTCAAAAAGCATATTTTAAACTGAAATGTCAATTGATTCTTTATATATAGCAATTTATGAAATGACTGAAAAGCTACGATTAGGATCAATAGGATCTTGGTATCAGCTAAAAGAGATTTTTCCAGGTAAGACTCTCCAGCTATGCTGGCCAGGGACTAAAGAAAGCATAGTCCAATATAATTAGGGGCTATTAAATAGGGAAAGAATTAGAATGTCATGATTTTCTGTACTGATCAGGTAAAAGATGCATGGGAAAAAAATACCAGGCTTAAATATCCTAATCCAGGTTGGCATTTGGGAGGAAATGGTGGGGCTGACATCCAAACCACAGGTACAGCTGTAGAAGGCACAATGGCAACTTGGAGAGCTCCATAAGACGGTGCATTAGGTTAAACTGCCAAGTTTCAAAAGAACAATGAGAACATTGTTTAGCAAATTCTTTTCTAAAATGCAAAGGATAACCAAACATTAACAAGGATTTCAAAAAGTTTGTGATAAAATTTGAGTTAAAATATCTGCATTGGTCTATCAAATAAAAAACATAATCTTCTATGTTATACAGTATGGCATTATGTGACTATATGATTGGAGGCCATAAAAAATAGACAAACGAACTGTTGAATTTTAGTCACATTACTTTGCTTGCTCCTGGTCTGCCCTACATTCTTTTCTGGAATGTTTTAGGAAATCAGTGGTTTTATACATTATTGTGATGTCTTCCTTGAACGATTCCACAGACATCTCCTCAGATGTCAGCTCAGGGGAGGATGAGCCAATTCCTGGCACATCAGGAACTGAGTTGATGGCTCTGAACCGTTCTGGAAGGGATTTGGCAGAGGTTCAGCTGGGGAAAGTTTGAAATGGCAGACAGCCAGCAAAGAGGAGGAGGAACTGTCTTGTGCACCTCATCTGAGGACATGTAGGATAGAGAAAAGACAGGAGCAGGGAAGAACAGCCAGGCAGGCTATTCAAGAGGAGAATGCCCCACCCATCTTTTTTTTTTTTTTTTGCCTGCATCGGAAGCTGGCTATTTATCATAGCAGACAGAAGGAGGCATTGCTGGGAACAATGTGTTTGTGTTCTAGCTGTGTTTTTGATCGTCATAATTCCTGCTTCACTCTGGATTGACACTATGTTTGGAATTGTGCCTTGGAGACTCTGAACTTTTCTTGCCCTGTCAACCCTCTTGTGCCTGGTGGATTTAAGTTTCTCTGGTGAGGTTATTTTGTTTGAGCAACTCTCAAGTGCTTTGTGGACTATTAGGCAATTGCTCTGTGGAGTAGTGGGCCACAGCTCACAGGTTGGGGATCCCTGACTAAACCACAGTTATGTGTGTGTCTGAGTGAGAAGGGCAGTACAATTATTCATTTTGGTGGGAGGGGAGAATTGGTAATTTATTTGACTCTGAGATGTCTGATTTCAAAGTTTAACTCTACTACTTCCACCCATATACAGTGGACTCTGACTGGTAAACTTCAGTAAGCCATCAATTTTCAGTCTATCTAATGTTGCATATGATGTAATGCCATTAAAAAGATCTCATGAAAAGAACAACTAGATAGAATGTCACAAAACATAATTTCAACAATATGAAAAAAGGCAGAAGCCCTCTGAGGCTGTGTGTGTTTTATTTTTAGAAAGAAGCAGAAATCCTGCCTTTTAACCTGGAGTTATTGGTGCAGGGGAAGAGGAGAAGAAAGAGGTAAAGAATTACCCTTCTAGTCAGTCTTGACTCTGGGTGATATCATTCATACCTACATTAGTTTTCTTGATAATAATGGTAAGCAGTTTTCCTTTGCCTTCTTCCAGGAAGTGTTTTCAACTTCCTACTGTAACCTACAACCTTAGTATTTCCTTAGTATAGAGCTACTGGAAGAAAAAGTCTAGATTTGGCTTAATGCTGAGATTTTGTGTCCTATTGGCTATTAAGGCCTCCAGATCTCCATTTTTGAAATTCAGCAACAATATGACCAATTTTTAGCTGTTAAATTTTGAAGGTTTTTTTTAATTAAAAAAGAAAAGCCGCAATGAAAGCAGGAAGGTTCATGCTAGCATACCACTGTCATTTCCACTCTCAAATCCCCAGCCCTCCTGTTAAATATGGGAAAGAATAATTCTGATGATTCTCTGGAAGGAACATATGTTCAGATGACACAGTTACCTCAGGAACCCTTCTATTTCTGGAAAGCACAAGGGAATCACCCAAAGCCACAAAGGGTGTGCTTGGCTATTTTTGTACTTCTTTATCTTATCTACTGGGTGCCAGCTTCTTTTATGGGGAAAAGTTATAGCCAATAAAAGTATAAATATGTGTCTCACTCTCCATTTGTGGTTCCCTCTTGCTTTAAAGGGCCTGTCTTTATTCAGCTAAATAAAAGCGCATTAAGGCATAACATCGGGACTCTATCCTTATTGTACCAAGCCACACCTGAAAACCAGCAGAACACTTAATGGAAAAGTTTTTTTGAACCAAGAAAGCTGGAGATACGTCAATAACTTACATGACAAAGTTGATGGAGATCTATATTGAAGCAATCCAGATGCCTGCTGAGGAATTCCAACTTGGACCTCGGCCCCTGGATAACCTGGGACAGCATATTCCTGGTCTGGATAACCTGGGCCTGGATAATCTGAAGGTGGTTCTCTAGGTGGAGGTTGTTTAGCTAGAAGAACAAGAAACATTTAAGCTAACGAATGGACGAAATGCTTAATGTCAGTCTACTGCCATAGTAATCATAACCTTATTTTTTATTTGTTATTTTTCCTATATGTGATAAAGCAAGTGAGTGTAATTCCAGCAAAGCTATTCTTAACAGATATATGTATTTTCCATTTTCTACATGGGAAAAAAAACTTATAGCTAATAAGATAATAAGAAAAAAAACTACTGTAAAATCATATCTAATTAAGATTTCTCTATAGAACCCTCTGGTATAATCAAATATCTTCCAACACAATTTAAATCACATATAGTGCTTTATTTTCCAGACACACTTAGCTAAGATAATCTAAATGTACATTTAAACTTTTGCTATTTCTAGTGCCCAATTAAATTATAACAAATTATAAAAAAGATTTTTTCCTATATTTTTCTTAAATATTTTTTGTTTGATTATCCTTTTTAATTGCAATAGTAATTCACTTTTCATAAGGGCTGCCCAGAAGTATTTATCCAGCTGCTGTGTTGCATTTAGCTGTAGCACACACAATCTCCTTTCTCTATTTAAAACCCAATGCAGTATTATTACTATTGCTGAAGTTTGTTATGCCATAACAAGGCTAAAATTCTTCTTATATTTTTTGAATGTTTAGTAATTAATTGCAGAATTAATTGCACATCACCTGCTATTTTATTTAACTTATAGCAGCACTTTAAAGGTACATTGATAATTTGATGCTAACTAACACATGATAGGACAAAACAATTTGCGTTCTTCACAATATTTTTAGTTATAATATCAAAACTCCTTGATGGATATCAAAGTACAATTCTATATACTATATTCCTGGGATAAAATACTTAGAAAACATCCTACATATAGAGAAAAATGAATAAATTATATAGAAAACAATTAAATGAAATACTCCATATAAAAATTATTAGTATCTTAGCATACAAATCTTCTTTATTACATATTAGAATTTATTTTATGTACATATCAATCTGTATTGCAATATATTTCAATAGACTTTGACATACAGATCAGTACTACAGTGTTTTTCTAATCTTCTTACTATTTCAGAGATTATTATATTGTATTTTTAAACTGTAAATGAAATATTTACTGGGCTTTATTGATTAATTAAAAATGAAGCAGATGGCTACATGTAATCTATTCGTCCATATGATGGACATTGCATGATTTTGCATACTGTGACAGTCATAAAAAAGGTTAAGCTTTCATTTTTAAATGAAAAAGGGGGAGATTAAATATGTAGCATCCTGACTTCACATGATTTTATGTGGTATCCATATGAAGTTATAAACAACAGATCATGTCTGTCACCGCTGAGTATGCTCTAGCAATTTTGACTTTGCCATAATGCCAAAAAAGGGATTCAAGACATAAATATCTTCATTTTTGTAGAAGTCCATTATCCAGTCAACATCAAATGACAACATACATTGTCTACATGTCATGACACATCATAAAGCAGACCTGACATTTTTCAGCCTGACATTTACTGTGGAACTATGACACAGATGCTATAAAAAGGAAGATTTTTTTTCTTTCACTTCTTTATGTATTTGTTTGTTTCATTATTAATAGTTTAAAAATGTGTCCAGTTTTTAAAATGTGGTGACCTGCCTTATGACCATTACAACTTAACAACTGTAATGGACAGGTTCCATTATGGCCATATGTCATGGACTACCCGTATTTTCTCTAAGCAGTGAATTGAACTTCAATTACATAATCAGAAAAATATGATTTCTTCCATATTTGAACATTGCATTCATTCATTCCTCACACTTCTATACTGCCCATCTCACTTAAGTGACTCTGAGCTACTTACAAGAAAAACACATTGTCATTATTAAAAAAAACATAAATAAGAACCAAGTTAAAAACAAAATTAAAACATAGTATTACAATATTAAGTGTTAAAAAGATGAAGAGAACACCCTCACATCATCAAACCATCCCCAGGGTTAGATAACACCGTTTGGTCCCCATGCCAATTGACAGAGCCAGTTATTAACACTCTTTAGGAAAGCCAGAAGAGTGGGGTTCCATGTCACCCTTGGAAGCAAGCTTCTCCAAAAGGCAGGGCAATGGCAGAGAAGGGTCATTTATAGCCCATGTCTACTGTGAAATTGAATTTTAGCAGAAGTATTGAAAATTGGCCTGAGATTTTTAAAGGGAAGTGCATATACATCTTTTAAATAAGCAAATAATCTGGTTTTCATGCTGTTTTTATTGCTAAAGGCTGCTAGTTTCTCTACATCATCATGACTATGTAATACTTTGTGTAAACTGACTGGTAACTCAACAGAAAATAGCATTTATTGTTGCTCTGTAGATTGTCAGGTATGACCCATGAAGTGTGGTGGGAAACAAAAATTAAAGCAATTCTTAGAAGAATTCTTTGCGATAGCCTTCTGCAGGTTGAAGTAATTACACTTTTGATAGCTTCCAAAGGAAGCCTTAATTATTTATAGTTATTATGATGTGACAGGAGAGAATAATCCTATAATAATAATAATAATAATAATAATAATAATAATAATAATAATAATAATAATAATAGTAATAACAATAATAACAACAACAATAAAGTTGGAAGGGACCTTGGAGGTCATCTAGTCCAACTCCCTGCTCAGGCAGGAAACCCTATACCATTTCGGACAAATGGCTGTCCAGTCTCTTCTTAAAAACTTCCAGTGTTGGAGCATTCACCACTTCTGGAGGCAGGTTGCTGTCATGTCCCCTCTCGTCCTTCTCTTCGTTAAACTAGACATACCCAATTCCAGCAACCATTCCTTATATGTTTCAGCCTCCAGTCCCCTAATTATCTTTGTTGCTCTTCTCTGTACTCTTTCTAGAGTCTCAACATCTTTTTTACATCTTGGTGACCAAAACTGGATGCAGTATTCCAAGTGTGGCCTTACCAAGGTATTGTAAAGTGGTATTAATACTTCATGTGATCTTGATACTATCCCTCTGTTAATGCAGCCCAGCACTGTGTTGGCTTTTTTGGCAGCTGCAGAACACTGCTCCTAATGAGAAGGAAGGACTCACTGGAGAAGGGCCTAATGCTGGGAAAGATTGAGGGCAACAGAAGAAGGGGATGACAGAAACTGAGGTGGCTGGATGGTCACTGAAGCAGTAGGTGTGAACTTAAATGGACTCCAGAAAATGGTAGGTGACAGGAAGACCTGGATGAACATTGTCCATGGGGTCACGATGGATTGGAAACGACTTCGCAGTTAACAACACACTGCTGGCTCATATTTAAGTGATTGTCCACTAGGACTCTGAGATCCCTCTCACAGTTACTACTATTGAGCAAGGTACCCCCTATACTATACCTGTACATTTGGTTTTTCTTGCCTAAATGTAGAACCTTAGTTTTTTCATCATTGAGTTTCATTTTGTTAGATAGCACCCAGTGTTCAAAACTGTCCAGATCCTCCTGTATCTTAAGCCTGTCTTCTGCAGTGGTGGCTATTCCTGCCAGCTAGGTGTCGTCTGCAAATTTGATAAGTTCCCCATCTATCCCCTCATCCAAATCATTGATGAAGATGTTGAAGAACACTGGGCCTAGAACAGAGCCCTGGGGCAGCCCACTACACACTTTCCTCCATGTAGATGCGGTTCCATTGAGGACCACATGCTGAATACGGCCAGTCAGCCAGCTACAAATCCATCTGGTGGTGATGCTGTCTAACCCACATTTTTCTATCTTATTGAGTAGTAGGTTGTGATCTACTTTACCAAATGTCTTACTGAAGTCCAAGTAAATTATATCCACAGCATTCCTCTGATCCACTAATTTTGTCACTTGGCCAAAGAATGCAATAAGATTTGTCTGGCATGATCTGTTTTTGACAACTAATCTATAATATTGCAACATGTTGCATTTCATGAACAAAATATACAATATCCTATTTAGAGATGAATAGAATAATCTTCAAATATGTGAGTATTGCAGTCCACAGTAACCAGAATTTTCTTGCTTTATTTGGTACTTGGTGCAAAAAGTGACTAGAACTCATAATTTTATTTAAAAATCCATTTAAAATAAATTATTATAAACTTTATAGCATTAATTGTGCTGGTTCCTGTACAGTATAAATTATTAAATAGGCCTATACTTTTTAAACATCTAAAAGTAAAACTATGAATAATAAATTTATTCATATTCAATTTATTGACAATTTATAAGGACAGTCTAATAATAAACAATTGAGAAGGTATGGAATGTACCACAAATAATATTTAATGATTTTATAAACAATATTTAATTATGAAGGACACTTGATAGTCACACTGGTTGTTTCAACTCCAGTGGGAGATGATCTAACTGCAAGAAGTTTTCTTTTAGAGCACAGGTGTCAAATTTGCCAGGTCACGCATGCCCACCCCATTGCCAGCAATGCAAAAAGAGTTGTACCGCAACTCTTTTTGCATTGCTGGCAATGGGGTGGGCATGCTTTGGAATGATGAAACTGGCCCCTGGGCCAGTATTTTGACACCCCTGTTTTAGAGCATGCAAAAAATGTACCAAGGATTGAGAAAAAGGTAGGTTTATCTGTCCCTATCTGCATTTTTTTCTGAGTGATTTCAGCTATTGAGAGAGGACATTATTTACAAAATATGGAACTTTCCTTCCCCTTTTCCAGGAATTTCTATCCTGAAAGAAAAGTTGTGCTAGTACAGGCAGTCTGCACTGACTCACTCAAAATTGGAACACCCATAAATCCAGTAAAATAAAGAAGTAATAATAAATAAAATTTGTGGGATCAAAAGGTGATAAACAGTAACAAAAGAGAGTGAGAAAGGACAACGAAAGGAAGAAAAAATTTGATTAAACAACTGAGTTGGAGCTTCCCTCCTAGTCTGAACAAGAGTTGCCAAAGGGTTAATTATTTTCCAGATTCCCTTTGATTACCAAAAAAGTCATTTAGAAGATGAGTTATTAAGAAGCATAATGCACATTACTTTGATTAATAATGGAATTCTCCAAGAAATGGTCACAACTCTGATAACATTAGGTTAGGTAGCTACCTTTTCCTTACAATGTTTTATCATGACCCAATCAAAAAGCAGATACAATTTAAAGGGAGAGTGTGAAGTCCATAAAATAATCTACATTTCATTTTAGCACATAGAGCAAGAATAGGGTCTTATTTCTTAAAAAAATATATCAATCCTTGGTAGACTCTACTTTCATTTACTAGAAATGTTTAAAACGTCAATACTCCATATCTCACATGGTAGGCGTTATTTATATTGATGATCTTTAAGTTCTTATTAAGGAGCAATTCATCTTTTGCTAAAATTGTTCTTGAAACCAGAAATTTACCAATTGATGGTTATTTAATCAAGTGAATCCTGTACATACATTCAGTCTTAGACACTCACAAATTCAATGTGTATTGTAATGGAAAATGTGATCTATTTAAAAAATACTCAAAACACAAAAACCTTATTTTAAAAATCCACTTTATATATTCACTATGTACAAAATATAAATTTGATTACTATTTTAAGTTACAATACAAAATTTAACACTAGCGCTATTTGAAAAAATGTTGAGATCACAGGAGTAAGATCTCACTTTTAATATAAAAATATAATCATTTCAATGAAACTATTAATTCTAAAATAGCCTTCATAATTTGGAAGTAATTTGAAACCAGATGATATTGAAGCCAAAAGAAAAAGAATGTTTAATAAAAAATCTCTTATAAGAGGCATCCATTGAAAATAAAAATGATGAAACTACTTCACTGGAAGCTCCTACAATGAAGATTATACTCTGTTACCAGACTCCAGCACGTTGTTGCCGATTTTGTCCTGTATGTTCAAAAAACATGAAATCCTATTGAGAAGAAAAACAGAGAATAACTAAGTAAATTGCTTGCTAAAATTCAGACATTCTTCTATTTTACTCAGCAGTTTTCTTTTTTTTTTAAAACAAATTTTATTGGTTTTTTTTAAGTATTTAAAGGAACATATTCAGGACACACCGTGGTGTTGGGGTAATCAAACATCTTAAAACAAGACATATATACATAATATAATCAATACGTCAAACATTCCCTCTCTTTTTCCCTCAAATAGCATAATATATTTAAAATATCCAATTCTAGCTTAATTGTATTCAACCTGAGCCTGTTTTTAAGCTTCATCAATTTCTACCATAATCAAATTAACTTTAAATAAAAACATTTTCAGTTCAAATATCCCTTCACATATGTTCTACTTTCTTAATTTTATCAAAATCGTATTTGTTTCTTCTTCCATTAATCTCCCTTATTTAGAGTAAAATATTAATCTATCCTATACCTATCAAATCTATCAGCTGATTCATCTCTTCAAGCTTAAGAAAAAAATAATATCATACCTTAAATCATGTCATTCCATTAAGCAAAGTTTAAGTCTCCACTTAATTATCATAACTAATAACATCCATATCATCAGAAAATCATATCATCGTATTAAATTTCAATTAATTATTAGTACTTCAAATCTGAAACCTCTCTTCAGTTTTCGTCATTCCATTACATCATAATTTTCATAGAAATAAACCTAACATTTTAAAAGGAACATTCCTAGTATTCTAAATTGTCTTTAATCCCTTATACAGAAAAATATCTCGTCTTTAAATAAACATATTAGTCTATCCTAAACACATCTAAATGTATATATTTATCAAACTGTTCTCTAAATATCTAATACTTCGCTTAATCAATCTCTTTAAGTTAACAAATTAATCTCAAATCTTAACTCATTTCAATATTTAATTAACATTCAATTAATTATTGATTCAGACCAACTGTAAGACATCTTTTTACTTCAAACTCAAAATCTCAGTCCTTAGATCAGTGTATAGTTCTAGGTTGCCTTTAATCCAATTTAAGAAATTTTAATTTTCATTTTTAAATCTTATTCTAGCTTTCCTCTTTTGCCAAGTAGTTTTCATAACTGGACTTCCCTTCCAGATAATAGGTCTCTTTTTGTTGTTTGTAGTGTCACTTGATTTGATATAAACCATCTTGATCTCCGATTTAATCCTCTGTTTCTCTTATCCATAAAGCCTCGTTGCTTCAGAAGTCCGAAGTTTGGTCTTTGCTTTTCCTGGTCTTGCTTGTAAGGCAAAATAAAATTCTTCTTATCCTCAGTTAAAACCTCTTCTTGTGTAATCTGTTTTGTAGAGTTGTCAAGTGTAATCAGGGAGTCAGTTTTAAGTTTTAAAGTAGAAATTCTGGCTCTTAATTCTGTAGTAGCCTCTTTTATTGTAGTACATATTTCTTCTTTAGCCTCATAGATCTTTTCCAGTATAAGTTTACAGTTTAAATATGATTGAGGCTTCTCTATTTTAGCAATAGTTGAAGAAAAATCATTTTCCTTTTTAGTGGAGATTATAGTTGAACAGTTGAACATTATCCACCTCCACAAATCACACAGCTGGCTCAAGTTATCTTTTTTCTTGATAAACAGTTTGAAGGCCAGAGCTGTCTCATCTCCAAGTAAACAATCCAATATTAAATTTTGACCAGTACGTGACCTCAGTGAGCTACAAAGACTTCTTCAAACACCATTTTTATCCTTTTTTCTATCTTTAAAGGGAGAATAGAAAAAGAAATACTCTGCCGATATAATACTGCTCCAAAAAGCCCAAAAAATTTTTTCTACCTCACAGTGTAAGTAGGAATAGAATATAGTCTTTAAATGAATATTTATTTATTTTTTCTGTCCTTTTTGTAAAACGCGTTTGTTCCCACGATTACTAAAGCCGCTTTCTCCAGACGGGGAAATAATAGCACAAACAGTTTCTACAGGCAAAAACAGCAGGGGTGTGAGGAGGAACAAAGGGGATCTCACCCGGATCATCCGCGGTGGATCGTTAACGCTTAGATGACAATGTGACTTCGGCTGGTGCAGCAGGGTGATTGGCAAGCCGATCTTTGCTCCGTCGGCCCTAAGGAGAATCTGGAGACTCGGGGGAAGCTGCTGCCCTCCCCTATCTACCAGCTGGCCTCCTCCTCGGTGGTCACCCCTCCAGGGCAACTTTTGACCCCCTAGAGGGTCTACCGGCGAAGAAAACTCCGGACGGCCTAGAGAGAAGTTTCCTGGCGCGACCGGCGTCGCCGTATTCTGGAACCAGAAGTCAGCAGTTTTCTTTTAATGAGAAAATTCTTATGGTAGGATTCATCGAAATCGACATACCACAGGATAACTTCCCCAAATCTCATGTTTTGAGGAATTATTGTGGCTATGGATGCCAATATGTCTAATCTAAGGGGTGTTGAGTTTGGAAAGTATAGAGAAGACTACATCATGTGCTGCTTCCATCCTTAAAACTGCAACTGTGTTGGCAGCCCATTCCATAGCCTTAAGAATTTTATCTAATCCAGTGTGCTTTGCAAATTTGGAAGTTTCTTTCCAGAACTGGCTAGCAAACCTAACACTTGAGATAATTAGATTTCCTCCTCTGGCAGTCAAAAGAATTTAGCAATTGTCCTGATGGTTCAAAAACAAGCTCTGTTCAATCTCTTATAGTAGATTCCATTTGGAATTCCACTGATATATTACACTAAAAACCTATTATTGTATTACACAATTAGTGAATAATACAGTATCTGAGAATATTATACTTACTATAAGGAAGCAAGCTCCAAGCATAACAGCTTTCATTTTTACATCAAGATCCATTGGGAACTGGATTCCAAAGTTGTCAGCATCTGTAAAAGCCTCCCTGACGAAACCAGTCCACTGCTTGGAAATTTTTCCAACATTGTTTTCATCTAAAGATAACACCTAGTTTGGGGGAGAAAATAGAGAAAATGTTTTATAATATAGAAAATTCAAGTATCTTGAAGCAGATATCACTTTTTCAAATCAGTAAGAAAAATAGTGCAATAATGAAGTAAATGTAAAGAAATATCTTCAGAAACCAAATCAATATTCAATAGTCTTAGGAAATGTTTACAATATTATTAAAACAGTACTAGTTTTAAGATATTTTAAAACAAGTTAGTCTAACATTCAGAAAGTTTTAAATATTTCTTACTCCTCATTCCATTTTATCAAAAAGAAGATGCTTTCTGAATATAAGTCATTCTATGTATGACTTTTTTTCCCTGAAATTGGAAATTTGTCTCAATCTAGTAATAATTCCATATATAAGAACTGTAAGATTTATACTATGCCACCAAGCCATTGTTCCAAGCAATAAAACAGGCAGGGTTTTACTGCTTAATCTCTTAAAAAGTAGAATATGAACTTCTAGTGTTAATTTACCTCAAAATCAATATCTGAACAACAGCTGCAGACTACACAGGGCCCAACAATTTTGAGTACATCTTCTCGGGCTTCATTCTGGATTACAAATTTTGGCAAACAAGGATGCCAAGTCTGTTTAACATACCCAACTGGTGTGCCTAAGGGAGCATGAACTTCAATCTTTATAAAATAGATAAAAGAGATAAAACAGTTAGGTCTGCATAAAATTCATTAAAAAGACAATACATTTATTACACACTTGCTCATAATTCTTGTTCAACACACTTGCTCATAATTCTTTCCTGAAATCCTAAAGTGACATATGGTCTTGGATGCAGACTCCTTCAGAAGGTGCTACCAAGTTTTTAAAACATGGGAATACAAAAAATATTAAATATGTAAGGGCTACCTTATTTTTTAATTAATCTAGTTTAATACTATGTTTAAATTTAGTTTTTGTCCTATATCTACCTGTGGTTTAGAGTACACATCTAGTAACCAATTCAAAAGCTAAGTGTGTCTCTCAGTATGGAAAACAAAACAAGCAACTTTAACACACTGCTTTACAAGGTACAGTAAGTCAGATAAGTCCAAAGCACTGAACAGGCTGGACTCCATAAAACTTTTAAGCACCTAAAAAATGGGACTGCATCCACTGACCATGCCATAAATTCTCCTGTATTGCTATTTCTGTTCACCCTGAATTCAATTCACCGTGACAATCAATTCTTCTCACATACAGGTCTTCACCCAATCCAGGAACCTGATTTATGAAAATCAAAAAGAATTTTTAACAATCCAGATATTCAAGTAAGAAGCAGAAATAACTGCACTGATGGAAGTATCCAGACAGAAGAACAGACAGGCAATTAAGTTTCATCATCAATGGTATTTAAGGCATGCCTGTTAAAGTCTTATATGGAATGTCTGAAATCTGCAGCCTTGTAGATTGGATAAGACAGCGTAAAGTTGTCCTTCCAATATTGGGTTTCTTTTGAATTATTTTTAACTTCAAAGTAGTATTGTCTATAATTACTTGTAGAACCAATTTGGTCTAGTGGTTAAGGTGCTGACCTAGGAACCAGGACATATGGTTCTGCCTTAGGCAGGAAAGTGGCTGGTTGGCTTTTGGTTAGTCAATTGCTCTTAGCCCAATTCCCAAAGATAATTGTGGAAGAAATTGGAGAAGGAAGAAATATTAGGTATGTTCATTGCCTTGAATATTTATAATAATAAAGGAGGGAAAATAAACAAACTTTCTTCCAAAATCTTAAGTTAGTAGGAGAAGGCATATATACATTGTGAAAGTCTTGGATAACCAACCAAATGTTAATTAAATGACTTATTTCTCATGGTATTTACAAATAATTAAATTTGTTTATTAAACATATGAATTTTGTATTTGTTTTGCTTGTTCCCACACTTGACTTGCATATTACAAAGGAAAATATCTTTGCCTTGAAGGGCAACACAAAGAAGAGGAAAGGGTAATGCAGTGAAACCGGACTCAAAGATACAAAAATATGTCATTGTTACTTAGATAAGATCTTAATCTTAGAGACAGCACAAGACTATACCTTCATATTTATGTTACTCCACATGAATTTTCCTTTTTTCAAATTACCACTGTGGAGGAATATTGAAATTCATGATTGCTCCATAAAAGGGCAATGTTCATATGGCCTTAAAAGATGCTAAAACAAAGTTCTTTCATAGAAAAAGGGCCCAGCAGATATAGAATTTGACATTGAAAAGTCAAAGGCAATGAGACAGCATAAAAAAGAATGAAGAATCATGAAGGAAATGGTGGCTTTTGAAGTAAACCTAAAAAGCATAGGGAAGTGGCTTAAAATAGAATAGAAAGTCTGTGTAAGAACTTAAAGAACATTATCTTATTGGCTAATTAATATCCATTATTGTGAGAGTCTTAAATTGGCTTTGCCAAGAGGCATATTTCATCAAGGGATTCACCTCTTGTAAACAGCAAGGAAAGCAGCAACTGGAACACCGCAGAGGTCGCATGAGGTTTATGACTTCCCGGCCCATATTATCTATAATTTTCATTGTAAATGGTCGTGATGGTCCACAGCAGTTCAAAGTGCAACAGTCATTTTCTTCAGCTGCAAAGTACACCCTTTGTCCCATAGCATTTTTAATTTCATATTTGTTGGCAGTCTCAAAGCCAGTAATAACTGAAACAAAGAAACATACATACATAAAGCTGTTTGGTCAGTTATCCTATTTCACGTTAGATTATTCCTTTTTCCAAGAATACTAATGTATGTCAAGAAAATAATCTGCAAAGTTCTACTTAAAGATATGGGACAGTGAGAAGGACAAACATAAAAAGAAAAATGATACCCTGCAATCACATTTCATATGGTTTTAATGCATGATACTAGGATGTTTTAGCTCCTAATCCAATGTCCCAAAGCACCTCCAATCCCTTCATTAGAAACTCACAATTTAAAGGAACAGACTTGCATGTGTTCCTAAAACCTCCACCCGCCAACTTTCCCAAAAATAATTGGACTTTTAATTTCTAATTTTTGATGTGACAAAATATATGAAATATGTGATCAGAGAAAAATTGTATCAACTATAGATAATTTCATTCCATTTATTTTTAACAACAATCACATTAAGTTCATGGAGTGCTTTGGGGGGGGGGTTCAAAAATTTAGCCTAGCTTTCCTGTGCTGAAAAGGAAGATTTAAAGAAAATTTTTATTTCTTTTCACTAAACTTTGGTTAGGAATATTTTATTAACTGTAAGGTCTCACTGCACAAAGGTTTCCACTGGCATTCAAGAAACAGATCAAGGAGAGAGCAGCTCATGGAGAGAACAAGGATGCTCCCTAGATGTTTGAGGCAGAATACATACACATGCTTCTATAGATGTCCATTAGCCGTGATTGTATGTCTGGCAGGCCAGATTAAAAGGTCAATTTCTGGAACCAGAAGGAATTAATGGAACAAATACTTTCAGCTTTTTCCAGGGCTCAGAGAACAAGATTAGAGTTTCCCTTCCCCAAGTCAATGCTGAGGCAACTAAAATAACTTATTTCCAATCTACAGTACTGTGGGGGAATAATCATTTTTTCTTCCTTCAAAGGGAATTTCACCTATTTTTTTTAAAGTCCCAAACAACAAGAAATATAGAAATAAGGTTGTTTTCATTTACAACAGTATGTTCCAAGATCAAAAAAGTAAAACAATTTCCAGTGGCCATACAGCATATAATATACAAATAATATGAAATTATTCCTTTTTCAGTTAATCTTTTGGAGATTGGAAATTCTTGATTCCCCCCCCCCCACCCATGGATGTGGATAGTCTTTACACCGACCACCAATTTGACTGGATTGGAACTCTTTGGCTATATATAATCCCATACATGGGGACATGACATAATGTGCTATCTATGTATATATCTGAGAACTTAAGAAGAAGGTAACTGTATATAGCATTCTAATATATCTTTTTGCAACATGAATAAACATCAGGATGTGGAGAGCTTCTACAGCTATTGAACTATATGCAGTCATTAAACATGCAAATATCTATGAATTCAATTTTTGGTGGTAGGTATGAAGCCCACAGAATACCATCTGGCTAAACACACCTGAAAAAAAAACAAATATGGGTAGTCCTCAACTTACAACCATTTGTTTAGCAACTGCCTAAAGTTACAACTGGTCGCCACGTTTATAACCATCATAGTATCCCCATGGTCATGTGATCAAAATTTGGGCAATTGGCAATCAGCATGTATTAGGATGGTTCAGGTGATCATCATTTGCAGCCTTCCCAGCTGGCTTCAAACAATCAAAGTCAATGGGAAAAGCCACTTAAAAACTACACAATACACTTAGCAATTGTGGCAAAAGGTTGTAAAATCAGGTATGATTTATTTAACAATTGCTTTGCTTAGCAATGGAAATTCTGTTCCCTTCTGTGTCTGTAAATTGAGAACTATCTGTAGGATGAAACCAATCAAATTCTATCTCCTAGTGGTTAGGTGTAACTATACCTCTTTCAGAAAAACATTACAACACAAGAAATAGTATTTTTGTCATCATTAGAGACTTTTTGCCATTAACTACTCAAGCTAAATAACTAGCACAACAGTGTAACATTTATAACAAATAATATAAACCAAATCAAAGTTAAGAATTACATTGTGCTTAAGCAGCTATAATTACTAAATAGAAAATATATATAGTTATATTAATAGAATTCTGTTCTTACATATGAAGACTACTAAAGAAATAGTATATTCATCATCATGAATTTTTTCTAAGCCATGAATACCAAGTAACATAAAATACCTACTTTCCAGAAGTTCAATTTGCTGGTGGATTAATATCTGATCAATCTGTTGGAAGAATGTGTTAAAAAATAAATATTAGAACTGAGGTATAATCAACCAATTCATTCTGCAACTAGTCTGTAAGTTATCAGCCTCATCATTTAAGAGAAGTGCCTTACATGGAAACAAAATGAAGTTATTTTCTTCTTGATAAAATTTTCAGAATTAAAGAGGAATCTTGTTTCAGCAACTGTCAACTCTGATCCCCTCCAGATATGCTGGACCATCACTCTAAAATATCCAACCAGTAGAAAGAATTTGTCAACTGGGAATCCAAGAGGTTGTAGGTCCAACACATTTAAAGCACACCAGATTTGTCTGGTTTCGAACTGTCAATTTTAATAGAAGCAACAACTTTCACAAATCAAACTACAAAAACAGAACCAGGGCTAGTTCATACAGAAGTCCTCTATACCATTCCAATCTTCTGGCAGCTGCTGATACACCATCAAATAAAGTTGTCCTTTCATTCCATTGTCTTATAGCTATTCTTCAAAACCTATACACCAGTCTTTGTCATCTTTCTAAATAAATGGGACACGTTTTAGCAACTGCAGTGCCACGAAGTGCAGAAACACTCCTGTTCTAGCTTTGACTTCTCAGGCTTCGGCATATGTTTTTGTCCTACGATTTATTCTAAATATAAGTAGGCTGATATTTAATATAATGAGTGCATGCCTTGCATTGAGGACCATTCGGTTTCAAATTTAAGCATCTTTATGCAGAAGTGGAAAAACTCGTATCTAAAAACTTAGAATATGGGCTGCATTATTCCAGTGCCCTCTAGAACAGGGATGTCAAACTGCCGGCCCGCGGGCCAGATGCATCATCCGGAAGCCACCCCTTCCCCATTGCCAGCAATGGCAAAACCGTCCCGATACATTGTGCGATGGCACGTGACATCGTGAGTTTGACATGTCTGCTGTAGAAGTACAATCCCCTTGAAAGTCAAACACCCTATTGATGTTTCAAAAGGCCCTGAAGACTTGGATCTTTGCCCAAAATTTTGATGAGCATGATTGAAGCTCCCCTTTCTTTCTTTCTTTCTTTTCTCTGTTCTCATCCAGGTTCATTATCTCTGCCATCTTTATTCTTTTTTGGGTTGTGTCATTTTCTTGTTTTAATATTTAATCATTTATGGACTTCCCAGAGTTGCTAGGAATTGGGCAGCATATAAATATAATACATCATCATCATCATCATCATCATAAATGAATGGCCTATACTTTCAGTGACCATACTTCCTAAAAGAATAAAGGATAACTCTGAAAAAGGAGGTTTCTAAGGATTAAAAAAAATGTTTATGATTATCCTTTGCTTTACAAAGGAAAATAAAGAGGAAAACCAAGAAAAAATTACCAAAATTCATATTCTCATAAAAATATCTAAAATAGAAAAGTATATGTAAATTTATCTTAAACATACAGTTCAGTTTCCCTACTTTCCACATGAATGTGGAAAACTATGAATTAAGTGGTGAGCTTTTTGTACAGTAAAATTTGTGACCAAACAAAGGCAAAATAAGACTTTTTGAAAAATAAATAACACAAAAAGGCAGCCTTCTAAAATACAGTACTGTCCTTTATAATAAAGTACCTATGGTCCCTGTATTTAAAACTATTTATCAAGATAAGAATAACCGTTTTCACATATTTTAAAGAAATTCTCAATTATACTTTATTAGGTAGAAGGAGAGGGAGATACCTGACTTAAATATTCCAATCCAGGAGGGCAATTTGGAAGAGATGGTGGTTCTGGCATCCAAACAGCGTGGGGAGCAGGTTGGCTATAGGTTGATGCAGCTCCATAAGCTGTAGGAAATGCATACGGGGGCTGTGCAGGAGTACCTTTTAGGAAAAGAGGTAACAAACAAACAATAATATTTTTTAAAAAAATAAGCAGTGCATGCAGAATTTTTTGTTTTATGTTTAAGCAATTGGGTTTATCAAAGGTGCTTTTTCAGAAGGCAACAGGACTTTCTTGTTTTTCTTTGAAGATGTTTCGTTTCTCATCTAAGAAGCTTCTTCTGCTGTGACTGGATGGTAGGGAATGGAAGGATTTATATTCCTTGCAGACAGCTGGTCATTTGCATTCTTTTAGAGCAGGGGTTCTCAACTTTAAGACTTGTGGACTTCAACTCCCAGAATTCCTCAGCCAGCAAAGCTGTTTTAGAGATTCGTTGAGGCCATGTGGAGGTTTAGCTGTGTCCTCAGGGTCCCCTGAGTAGTGCAAATGGGCATGGAGCTTTCTTGGCTGCAGGATGTTTTCTGCCCTGTGTCCCTTCACTGTTGAAGACAGTTGCAGGCTATTGAGGATGAACTATTTGCAAGGAATATAAATCCTTCCATTTCTACCATCCAGTCAGAACTGAAGAAGCTTCTTGGATGAGAAGTGAAACATTTTCAAAGAAAAGCAAGACGGTCCAGTTGCCTCCTGAAAAAGCACCTTTGGGACAGCCATGACCTGGATGACTGAGAATCTCCATAGACATTTAGGTTTATCAATGTTCAGGATGTATCAAAAAGGAAGGAAAAAAATCATACATGCCTACATATATGCCAGTATACCTGACAGTATATGCCTATGTAGAATTTGAAATGCAATGTAGTTCTCCTTTTCCCTCACCCTACAATGAGGCATACGATGGGTATCTGTCTGATATCTTATAATGATAGATTACACTAATATGGCATCACATCATCTTCTCAATTACAAGGGAGGAAAGGACAGGATGGACATTATACCATATGTGATGTATGTCCTTCTAAATGTCTGTAGTGTTTATATGTTTGTAGTGATACCTAGAGAAAAGAAGACTACTATGTCCATATTGTATGCAGACAGGTTTTAGAAGACTTTCACTGCTTATGAATTTCTTTCCAGCATAAACCAAAGTGGTTTTTTACTTTTGATTGCGCCTGCTTTTAAAAATTAACATGGCAGTAGGTAAAAAAAAGGATTTTTTCTGCGGTGACAATGCACCTTGATTCTGAAGTTCTGTTCCAAAGAAAGTTCATGCAGCATTTTGTTATTATTACACTTATTCATCTAGTAATGCTGACCTAAAGATTTTAAATTCTTAGGCCTGAAAAGCATGAAAGCCAGTTAGGTGACTTTGGGCCAATCACACTATCTCAGCTAAACCATGTCAGAAGGTTGTGGTGGTGGGGAAAACAGGAGGTAGGAATATTAGCCACTGTCTTAAATTATTTATATAAAGGCAGGATATAATCATGATCTATATTATTTTAAGCATTTTTTTCATCACATAGAGCCTGCCTATCATGATCATAACTTGTGACAGGTGTAAAGTGGGTTGGCCACATGACCTATCTCATTTTATGACCTTTTCTGTGGTAGCTGTTAAGCAAATCCTTAGTTGTTAAGCAAATCTATGGGCAGTTTTGCCAAAAAGTGGAAGTAAACGCTGATTTTTGGCAAAACCACTATAAAATGTGATCACATGACTATAGGACACTGCAAACAGCCATAAAAATGGCCCCATTTGCCAAGCATGTGAAGTGCAGCCACATGACCATGGGGAGGGTTTGTCCCTCAAATTATAGTATTTGAGATCCAGAGACTGATTGGTTTCTCCTGTGTTAATCCACAGGAAGAGTGAGTTTTGTATAGTAGTTAAGGCATCAGAGTAGAAAGCCAGAGACCATGAGTTCTAGACCAGGGGTTCTCAACCTTGGCAACTTTAAGACTTGTGGACTTCAACACCCAGAATTCCTCAGCCAGCTTTGCTGGCTGAGGAATTCTGGGAATTGAAGTCCACAAGTCTTAAAGTTGCCAAGGTTGAGAACCCCTGTTCTAGACCCATATTCAAGCACAAAACAGATGGTGACTTTGGGCCAGTCACTTTCTATCAGGTTTAAGAAGGAGGCAATTGCAAATCAATTCTGAAATCTTTTCAAGAAAATTGCAGGGACTGGTCCAGGCATTCACCTGGCAGTCACTGACTTGAAGTAATAATGGAGAAAAAAATCATCAAGAAACAGGAGTATGTTTCACATAAAAGCTATGTGACACCTCATGCTGCACTACTGACACTATTTTCTTACAAAAACAAGGGTGGGAATGACAGTGTGAAAGCTGAGGAGGCATGATTTCCACACTTTCAGTATCCCACTCATTCCTTTCCCTTCCTCAAATGCAGCATGGCTTTTGGTCATCTTGGAGAGATATTCAGAGTGAAAATGGAGAGTGTCATTTCAATTCCTTTTCTTTAAAACAAACACACTCAAAAGCAGGAAATGAGAATGAAAATTGAACCCAATTGTTTTCACTGACATTATGACTGGAGACTAACTTGCAGCCCTTAATAAATTAAGACAGGTTTCCCATTACTTTGTCCAACTGGGCTTGTATTATTTTGTGTGAACCCAATCAATTCTACTTTATTGAAAAAACCTACATTAAAACAAAGCATGACTGAGCCTGATATGTAGACTCAGTCATGGTGTGCTTTCTCTTTGCACCTATTCAAGTTCTTTGTTTTGTATTACTCAAACAAAAAGTAAATCTTTGTCTTCTCCTTTTCCATCAGCAACCAGATCAAATTAGGGAAGTATGAAAGTCTGCTATGATCATTTGCTAAAATTGTTTTGGCAGTTATTTTCCAATCATGTGTTTTCTTCATATAGGCCAAAAACTTGTAAAATAGATCATCCAACTGGAAACTGAGTTGAGTGAAATTGAGCCCATTCATTTGTGATTTGCACTAATCTTTAATTTTATTGCTTTTGAGAGTATATTTTATATTGAAATTTGAAGGTTCAATTAATTTTTTTCACTCAATCATCTTCAAAAATCTAAAGCCAAAGTACATCATCTTTTGTCTTTCCTCTTCATTTTACTTTTCTTATCCCTACAATTATTTATAAAGTGAGCTAATTCAAGAGAGACTGACTGATACAAAGTCACATACTTCAGTTGTTGGCACACAATGTCTGATTTTGGAGCTAAACAGGATCAAATCTGGTTAGGACATAGATAAATCCTAGGGAAGATATGTCAAACTTGCGACGTCACATGACGTCGCACAACTTATCGGGACAGTTTTGCCATTTCTGACAATGGGGTAGGCTTCCAGATGACGCATCCGGCCTACATACTGGCAGTTTGATACCCCTGTCCTAAGGAATTTCAGGGCTATAGGCTAAACATGGGAGTTTATAGCATTCTGGAAGGAAGTAGCAGCAAACTGTTTCCATACTCTTGGAAATGACATGGTTGTGTCCATGAAGTCACCAAGAATTCATAGTTTAAAGGAAACCATGTGTTTTTATTAAGGTTAGCTTTGTGCCTACATCTGTCCAGGCTATGTTCAACAAATGAATCACCTGAACAATTATGCAATATTCAATCCAAGAAGCAACAATGTATTATGTTATTATTAATTTACTTAGCTCAGTATTAACCTCTACCCAAGGTTTCAGATAGAGATCCTTTCCAAGGTTCAAGCTGAAAGCTTATGCAAGCCAAGTACACTGAGCTATGGCCTTCTACACATTGCAATTTTTCCCCACACCATTTTCAAAGCCCAATAAATTGTCACAATTTTTTTAATGTAGACAAGGCCATGTTTCCACAATCTAAAAGCTGTATGCTTCTCCCCAAGGGCTTTTTAAATTCAAATGATTTACTGACTGGATGCATGCCTCTTCCAAGGGATAAGGGTATCTCTTTTATTATTTGAATATAAAAAGTCATTACATGGTTGCCATCATTCATATGAATGTCATTTTGAATTACTTGCCAGGCCAGGAGAATCAATTTGTTTTAGAAGGCTAACAAAACTACACTTTCTACTATTCTTATTGCTCTCCTTATTTACACAGCATCATTATCCTATGCAACTTAGTTTTACATAATGGAGAGCAAAGAGTACACCTTCCAGGAAGCTTCTGATAAATTGTGAGAAACATGCCTGCAGTACAGTATAATCAGTCCAATAAGGAATTCATATTAAGGTACCAGATCTATATATTCTTTATATTTTCTTCCTCTGACTTGTTAAATCCTACCTTATATTGCTTGGAGGTAGTCAAGGTATCTATCAACATTTTGAGGAATATTTGAGAAAAGATGTTTTCACAAGTGATTTGCATTCTCTTTCATGGCTAAATTACTATCTTTATCTCAAAAGAAAATAACCAAATTTAAGTCAGTAAGCAATCAATATTCAGTAAAGCAGGTATAAATTCATATCAAAATCTTGCACGCTATCTTACTGGCAATTCTTTCTCTCAACAAGCATATACTTTTATGTGTACATTGTTTTTGTGTCTGTATGTGTTGAAGAGTGCCAATGTAGTGGTTAAAATGTTGGACTAGGAGTGGGGAGCCTCAAGTTCTAGTCCTGGATTATGCTCAGAAGCTAAGACATGACTTCTCAGTCCTAGATTTAGACCCTGAAAAATATTATCTACAAATATACTTTAGACAACATGCTACATTACAATCTATAATCTTCAATAAAGAGTATAGTAGTGGGTTGACTGATGGGTAGATATGCATTACACACATGCCAATAAACAGAAGGTTAAGGACATAAAATTAAACATGCATTGAATTAATGATACTGATTAAAATTAATGGGCTGTAAAATAAGAAAAACTCATTTGTGAAATTGGTTGATCCTCCATCTATATAAACCACAGTCTTTTACATAAATGACTTTATTTCCAATAGCCATATACCAAATCTCAACTTATGATCATAAATGAACTGGAATCAGTGTTCCATCCTTCCAACATTAGTAAAATGAGGACCCATATTGTTGGGAGCAATATGCAGGCATTGTAAACTTTTCATTAAAGAACTGTGGAGCAGTATATAAGTCTAAGTATTGTTGTTATTGCTACAACAGTCATTAAGCAGGACATCATGACTGTTTCACTCAATGAATGCAATACTGGAACTCCCGGTTGCAGTTGTTAAGTGATCTCATGGTTCATTAAGTAGATGGAGTACTAAGTAAGAAGTGTGGGGTGCCTCAGTGAGGTGGGGAAGAATGTGGGATTCCTGGTGCAGACCTTGTATGAGTGTATTTATACTCAAGAATGAGTATATGAAAATCATTCCTGCCAAAATCCAAGCAGGATTTTTAGCACCAGAATGGAGAGACAATCATACACCGCCTATGCCAAGCCTACAAGGTCATCACTCACACCTCTGAGCCACTCCACACTCCTTATCTTACTGTTGCTTCTCCACTCTGGTCCTGAAAAATCCTCCCTGCAAGCAGGATTTTTAGCACCAGAGTGGAAAGACACTCTCACAGTCTATACCAGGCTTACCTGAGCACTTACTTTACTGTGCTGTCCTTTCTCTCTGCTGAAATCCATGCAGGAGTTACAGCTCCTGAGTTAAGACACACTCAACCCTGTGCCTCTACCAAGCCTCCTCCACCCACCCATGGCATCCCACCCACCTTACCTTATCCCACTGCCTCTCCACTCTGGGACAGAACATCCTGCTTGGATTTGGCTCCCTGTCTTTGGGGGTTGGCTGAAAAAGCTGCCTGCCAAAGGATTTCTTATCTCTTCCATGAAGTTCCATCATGAAGTTTTCTGTTCCATGGCTGAAGCTTGCCGAATAAGTTTGGCTAATCCTTTGGTGAGCTGCAGGAACAGAAAACCTTTGGAGTTTTAGTTCTGCTCCTGCAGTCTGCCAAAAGAGTTCAACTCTCCTCTGTGCACAGAGCTGAAATTTTGGGTGTTTCAGCTCTGTCTTGAAGACTTCAGTTTTGTTCCTGCAGTCCACCAAATTATTTCAGATAATCTGCCACAGTCCCCTCCACATGCAGAAGGAAAGTGTTCATGGACTGTCCTGCATTGGAAAACCAGGTTTCTCAGTGGATGGACTATAAGCTCTTTATTGCAAAAATGTCAGAGGGTGACAAAAGGAAGATAGAACTAATATCTATTTAACAGAGATGACAGTAACGTCTCTCATTTTCTTTCATGACTGCACCATCTGCTCATTCTTTCCACTCTTTTGTTTTTCTACAGTATTTTCAGCAAAGGTAAGCTGACTCATATGTTATTATTTTGGGCAGAATTTTGTATTCCCCCCTGTGCAGTTACAAAGCAGAAAGCATGGTCTCCACTCACTAAAAAGGGTCAAGGGCTTGTTTGTTCCCTTCACTTTACCTTGTGGATCTTTTTTTTTAAATCTGTTTTATTTCTGTATGCCTTTAGCCCCAGGTAATTGACAGAATGCATGTGTCTTGAATTTTGGACTGGGATATTATTGTTGGTTTTGCTTTTAATTATTATATGCTGCCATCGCAACAATCTCATTAAGATTGATAATAAGGCAATAAGTACCAGCCCCTCCCTGTCTTGGTTAATGTATCACTTCTGAAATCTCTGCAGCAGACTCCTAGCAAGCTGAATGAACTCCCTTTAACTGTTTTGATATGATGTTACCTCAGTTCCCCTTTTCCTCACCAGGAATCTTATACTTATTTTGCAACAATTTTAAACATAGTGACATTTGCCCTACTGAATGGATCTAACTGAACTTCCCCTTTCATATTATTAAACACAATGATAGACTATTTAACATAGTAAAAATAATGCTAGTGATGGCTTTTAACAGTCTACAATTTGGTTATTCTATTAGATAAAGTGATCAGATTTAAATAAAAATAATAATATTAATAATGATGATGGTGGTGGTGGTGGTGGTGGAAGGGACCTTGGAGGTCATCTGGTCCAACCCCCCTGCTCAGGCAGGAAACCCTATACCATTTCAGACAAATGGCCATCCAGTTTCTTCTTAAAAACTCCAGTGTTGGAGCATTCACTGCTTCTGGAGGCAGGTTGTTCCACTGGTTAAATGTTCTAACTGTCAGAAAGTTTCTCCTTAGTTCTAGGTTGCTTCTCTCCTTGATTAGTTTCCATCCGTTGCTTCTTGTCCTGCCTTCAGGTGCCTTGGAAAATAGCTTGGCTCCCTCTTCTTTGTGGCAGCCCCTGAGATATTGGAATACTGCTATCATGTCCCTCCTCGTCCTTCTCTTAGTTAAACTAGACATACCCAATTCCAGCAGTCTTTCCTTATATGCTTTAGATAAAATATCAAAGTGTAGTTTAGTGCAACCTTTAGCTTCTAACACCAAAAATATGCTGCCCATGAGACTTTCCTTCAGCATGAGAAAGGTTTTGAAAGCAGCAGAAGCTAATTTTTGCCAATAAAGAACTACTTCACTTTAAAAAATGAAAATATAATATTAGAAGTTCAACACTGAAAATGTTGTGCAATGCTTTGCACATGATCTCAATAAAATGCTTCAAAGTACCTGAGGGTATGGAAGCCATGCAGTGTACATACATCCCTAATAAAGGGACTCTACGTTTAACTGGAAATATTCTTACAAAATATTTACCAAGGAAAGCTTGTGGACCAGGGTACGGAGCCATTCCAGGAGCGTATTGAGGATATCCATACTGTGCCTGTGGTCCAGGATATCCAGGAGCTACTACTACGGGTACAGAATGATTTGCTAATATAAAGGAAAGGCAGGTCAAATATTAAGAAACCTTCTTTCATTTAGGTGTTCTTAGACATGCATAAATCAAATAAATATATCTGCTTTCTAAATGCTATCTTATTTGGGAAGTTGCAGAAATAATAATAAATTTCAACTCTGAAATATATAAAATATTGGACTGAGAAAGTTACAAGTCTACATTTCAGTGAGCCAATGCTTAACAGGCAAAGAATACTTAATGGGAAAAACAACATATTTAGCCTGATATAATGTAACTCAGGCTGAGTTTTCACAACAAGCTAATTAGACTGAAAGGCATTGGGAATTTCAGTGTGGGAATCCAGCAACTTATAAGAACTTAGTCACCATGTCCATTTGCTATAGAGTGTATTACTTAGATAGATTATCTTATTTGAACAGAGCATATGTGCTTTGCTGATATGAATTTAGTATGTTGTATGAACCCAATTCCTATATTCGGACTATAGATACCGGTATATATTTTCCATGTATTGCATTGATATTTTTGCTTATCTTTTACCAAGGCTGATTATATAATTATCAGATGCAACTTGCCATTCTAATGCTGGAATGGACATGTTTTATTTACTAAATATGTACAGTAGCCTTGGGCGCTACCCTAGAATCAGAAACTCTAACAGGAAAAGTTCTTACTTATGTCACATAGTTCCAACTAAACTATCAGCATAAAGCAGGAGTAAAAAAAACTCTATATAGCATGCTGAATCATGCTGAAATCTCCATGCATCATTTGTATATCAACATACTATTTCCTCAACATTTAGTGCAGTATGTTTCCCACATCAAATCAATAAAAGAATGCTTATTTAAACAGTTGCTGAAGGACAGAGTTAGGTATATTCTCTGACCTTCCTTGAATCTGTTCCTTCAGCCTGCCAAAAGATTTCAGCTCCTGAGTCTTAGCTACAGATTCAGCTACCTAACCCTAACCCTTATGCTCTGTACCAATTATTTTACTAGACTGCCTATGGCATACTTTTCACATTTCAATGCCAATTGTTCTACAAACACTGAGACACCCTAAATTACCAATTGACAGAGAAAAATGAGTAATACTCACTTTTATTCTCCATAGTTGTATACTTTTGGTTCTGAAAAATAAATAAACAATTAAACACCTTTTAACTAAACTATAGTATATTTCCAATAGGGTGCCTGTAAATCAGTTGCTAAAGAGGAAATGTTACACAATCTTAATGTCTTCATGTTTGTGCTTGAGAAAAATGTGTCTTACTTACTCTTTCTACAGATTGCATAATCTTTAAAGCACAATTATACCATCAAATAAAAAGGTTACATTACAAAAATTCCTGTAATCCACTGTTTCAACAACATTTTCAGCTTTGTTGTTACCAAGCAATGCAAGATTGGTTGAGAACAACATTAACTAAAAGAGTTTTCCCTGAGCTATAGTCTGAAAGTGGAAGGGAACTTGGGGACTGACAGACAAAGCTATCTGGCCCAGATCCAGTCAGTGTGGCTATATGCTTTTCAACTGCACAATCATTTACATGTGAAGACGGCTTTCCACAGAAGCTTAATTGTAGAACTTTTAGTAAATCATTCCTACACCCATGCTTGGTTACACTTTTATAAGCTGTTCTAGAATCTCTTTTATTTATCCTCACCAAGATAGCTTTTTAATTTAATCAGGTTTTCCTGCAATCTGATTTGCAAGAGAAAATAACTGAGGGCACAGCTGTGTAAATCTAAATGAGACCAAATATTTACACATGGGGAAAGCCAAGATAAAGTGTAAGTCACGTGCTAGCATGGATCTTTTATTAGATGAACGAAGCTGTAACATGATTTCAATGCTATTTAAATTTCAATGCCATTTAAAATTGTTCTTGTTTCCTTATACCTGTGAATAGACAATTACTGATTTTATTTGTTTCTTTACTTTTAGTTATCAAATGTAGAAATCGACCATCTCATTCAGGGAAGGACTCCGGGTTATGTGTAAATAAAATATTAAAACATAAAAACTATATATAAAATGTAAAAGAGGTGAAAATGGTTAAAATTCAACATTAAAAGTTAATTAAAGGGTGGGGGAGGGCCTTCGGGGCACCAATCAGCCCCAGGGCAGCATGTTTCCCTATAAGCCTCAAGCAAGGCAACAGAGCCAAGTCTTTTGACATTTCTGAAAAGGCCAGGAGAGTGGAGGCCTGTCTCATCTTTTGGGGGAAGAGAATGATCCAAAGGCTGGAAGCAATGGCAGAGAAGGCTTCCTTCCTGGATCCCACCAGTCAGAATTCTTTAGCTGATAAGGTTCACAGCATATTTTCCCTGCCTGACTGGGTGGGATGGATTGATATAATGGGGTGAAAACTGTTCTGTATACTCATTCTTATACCCATGCTTGGCTACACTTCTAGAAGCTGTTCTAGAATCTCTTTCTTCTAAGTGAGATAGTTTTTTAATTAGATTGAAAATAGTCTTTAATCATGTTTTTCAGCAATTCGATTAGCAAGAGAAAACTGATGGCACAGTTGGTGAATCTAAAAAACCCCAAATATCTACCTCAGGCAAAGATAAAGTGTAAGTCACGTGCTAACATAGATACTTTGTTAGATGAGCAGTGATTGAGTAGGATGGGCAAATATAACGGGGTGAAGGCAGTTCTATATAATTATTCTTATACCCATGCTTGGTTACACTTCGAGAAGCTGAGAAGGCTCTCAGAGAAGATTTTCTTCCTGAAACCCACCAGTTGAAATTCTTTTACTGAGCAGGCATGAAATCTGGCCCATGGATTAATAATAAACCAAAATTTCCAAGACTGTCCATATAATTAAAAGGGATAAACCTGACCTCAGAAGTCTTTTTTTCTTGGGAAAAAAGAAAGAAATTAAAACAACAACAGCAAGGCCTTACTTCTTTTCCAACATATTTACAGAGAAATTTCTGAAAGGTCATCTGTACCCTGCTTTAGACTGTGCAGTATGAACAATAAAATTCACCATCTTCTTCTAATGTTGCAGCATGTTACTGATGACTAGTACATAGACACATTTATACGTTGACTTTGTAATGCAGATAGTAATTTCAAACAGATTTTAAACTATTTCCCTATTGTTCTGTTTGTTCAATCCATACTACTGTTAAAGCCATTTTATGATGAGTGATTTAATTTCTGTCTTGTAAACCTAACATGAAATTGTCAAGTGAAAGTTCAAATGAAATGAAAGGAAGTGAAAGTTAGAACAAGAGTGCCTCCTAGTTCAATATGGTATTTCCCTTTTGCAGAAGGCAGCAAATCAAAATGTCAGGCAGCTATTTGCTTTGCAGGGTTGAAATCCAATGAATAAATATTACATGAGGAGCTGACAAGCAGAATCAGTTCAAAATTCTAAAATGAGCAAGAAAGGAAAACCACATAGTAGTGCAAGAATAGGTTTAAAACAGAAGCCAAGCATGTAATTTATTATTCTATTGTATTCATATTTATCCCAAGGAAGGTTTCATACCATCTGATGCCTGGTCAACTGCCATTCTATAATTATCTTTCTAAAAAGCTAGACACAGAACCACACAAAAGCATAACTGCAGTAGGGCTAGACCTGGGGTAGGCAACCCAAAATACTCAAAGAGCCACTTGGACCCATTTCCCACCGAAAACAAAACACTGGGAGCCGCAAAACCCTTTTGATATCTAAAATGAAGATAACACTGCATATATCCATTTTTACCTTTAAAATACACACACACACACACACACACACACATATACGTAAATACATATACATATATCTCATAAAGGTAAAACGGGTTATATGCAGTGTTATCTTCATTTTAGATGTCAAAAAGGTCTCTCTCTCTCTGTCTCCCTCCCTCCCTCCCTCCTTCTCTCTCTTTCTGCCCTTGGTCTGCCAGTCCTCTTCCCTCATTCTCTTTCTCTCTCTCTCTCTCTCTCTCTCTCTCTCTCTCTCTCTCTCTCTCTCTCTCTCTCTCTCTCTCTCTCTCTCTCTCTCTCTCTCTCTCTCTCTCTCTCTCTCTCTCTCTCTCTCTCTCTTTCTCTCCACCCCCCTCTCCCTCTCTCTGATCTTCTGCTCACATGGCAAGCTGGCTTCAAGCTGTTCTCCAACAAGCTCAGGGGTAGGTAACCTCGGCTCTTTTATGACTCATGGATTTCAACTCCCAGAATTCCTGAGTCAGCATAGCTGGGCTAGCTAGCTCTCTCCTGCCCTTCCTGCAGAGACACAGCAAAGGGAGGAACCCTGCCCAAAAAGCTTTTCAGCTTGTTGGAGAACATGAGTCTACTCTCTTTTATACACACACACACACACAAACACACACAGAGAGAGAAGGGAAGTGCAAGTGCCTCTCTCTGTCTCTGTCTCTGTCTCTCTGCAAATGGCAGAGGAGGCTGGGAGCCACAGGGGAAGGCTCAAGGAGCCGCATGCGGCTCCGGAACCGCAGATTGCCAACCTGTGGGCTAGACTGTTTAGCTTTAATCTTTAACTGGTTATGGAAAATCTGGACTAATAAAACATGGAATGAGATAAAGGAAAAAATGGAAGTGAAAAAACATTCCAGTGAAATTGTGTCCTATTACAGGCTTCAATAGTGCTGAAGCAGCAAAATGGTGTCAACATGGGACCAAGCCCTTGATCACTTCCAAGGGGAACACAGAAGAATTTGGAAGTCAGCAAAAGGAAAGGGAAATCCCAAGGAAAAAAAGCGCTGAAGTTTGATGACTCTGATCTATTTTAGTTCTTTTAAAAACAACATAAAAAGTGTTATTCTATCTGGGTTACAAGAGAACGGGGTGCAGGAGGAACTGTAAAGAAAGAAGTTTGAAAGAAAAGACAGTCCTTCCGCTAAAGCCGCCTCCTTCTAGCTGCTGTCCAATAACTGTAAACAACTTTCTCTCCAGCTGGTGGTCTGCAGAAAAGGGAGGACAGTGAAGCCAAAAGGACAGCTTTGCTTATCAATGTGCTGTATAATCCAAACAGCACCATTAAGCAGAGATGCAATGGATAAAATAAAGGCACATTGGAAACTGACAATAGGCAAAGCAAATTTTATAGCTGTAGAGTTGTGTACATCTTAAAGAATATGGCAGATGCCACTCAATACTACAAAGATGTCCAAAGCTAACAGAAGTCATGTGACTTGAGACCCTGGTGATGCGGGACTAAGGTGGGAAAATGCTATATTAACAGTAGAACAGCTATAATTCATCCTGGATGGGAAGGGGAACAAGATGAACACAATACCATGGGAACATGACTAAGAAAAATCTAGTTCCAGATAGTGTCTGAGTTGTGATTTGGTTCAGGTGGATAAGCATAGAAGCCAAAATCTTAGGGACATATGGTTAGCCCTTTTAGGTGACCATTTTGTCTCTTTCTTCACTTCCTTCAACGTGAGGCAACCTACAGTAGCTATCTGGGAGAAGAGCCCAAGGGAGGAGGACGCGGCTAGGCAAAACGCTATAGCTCCCCTGCACCGAATACAGGGCAGGGATGATGAGCCTGAGGCACGCAGCATAGTGTCCGATATTGCCCTGGCAAAGCCAGACACATCTAAGCTCTCACTTATCTCAATCGTATGCCTGATGTTCGGTCTACACAAATTAAAAAAAAAAGTACCGTAAGGAATCAGCTTTATCATTATTCTTTCAAGATCGAGCCGACAGAACGGGAGGAAGAAATAGCTGAAACAACGAAACCGAAACCATTTCGAGAATAGCTTCTGGTCTTTACGACCTAAATTCTCTAGGCGAGGAAAAGCAACTTACCTTAGCTGGAAAATAACCAGGCTCTAGGGAATATCCACCTACTAAAAATGCCTGATTCTACCACGAGAATACCGAACATGGCCAGGCTAAAGTTTTTTCGCAATCAGTTGTGCGTTGCCCCCCTCCCGCTCCGTGTGTTTATCTCCCCATCATTTGGACAGCGGCCCTCCAGCATCCACTTCTGCTCGATTCATTACCTTGACCTGAACGCCTTTCAGAACCCTCCTTTACTAGAAAGGCGCAGCAGGAGAAGAGACTGAACAGCCAACAGGAGAATCCTAGATGAACTTCTTGGATCAAAACGCTGGAAACCAAACACCCAAGAGCACCGGAGGGGGGCTGACTTTCTTCTGAATGCACGACGTAGGATCACGTGTTAGCCTTGCATCTTAGGCAAAAACACCCAGCTGGGATTGTAACAGTGAAGCCCTGCCTTTAGAAACAGGTCTGAAGACTGGGAGCAGAAGAGAAAAAGAGGAAATGAATCCCAACGAGCTATGAAGTGGAATATTTAACTCCAAAAACGAGGATTATCCAACTTTGTGGACGGTTGCCGTCTTATTGAGAAAGGAGTGTCACTATCGTTGACCAGCTTTCTTTCTAATGTTTGGAATTTCCGGCGCCGAGCTCGACTCAGCCCTATTCTTATCTTATCGCCAGATCGGAAATAATTTACCATTGCCGTCTTTCTGACTATATTTTCCACTTCCCTGTTGGGGAGTGGAAATTCCCAAAAGAAACTCTCGGTTCATTGTCAAAAGAGTAGGGCTTACTAGAAGCTCCTTATGGACTTTTTTTGGCTGAAACAAGAAAAAAAAATGAACGTGTGATTTAGGGATTTGATGATTCGAAAAGAAAAACTAAGGAAAAGAAGGAAATTATGTGGTAACCTTAGAGACAGGGGCTAATATATAAATGTAGCTGATGATAAGATCAGAAGCTGCTCCTTTATAACTTTTTTTCGCTTTTTCTTTCTTTTAACTTATTTTCATTTATTGCCTTATTTTATCTTTTTTCTTTCAAAAGTTGTAGTGTTTCTTCTATTAATATATTGTTATATATTATTTATAGATATTGTTTTAAGAGCCTTTTAAAACACTAAAACCAATATTAATTTTGAAATAAATAAATATGGAGTCCGTAAGACCCCAAACCTGACCTGCCAAAAGTCAATAGGGAAGTCAGATTCACTTAATCATGTTACTAACTTAACAACTGCAATAATTCACTTAATAACTATGGCAAGAAAGGTTGTAAAAATGAGGCAGAAGTCTCTTAACAAATGTTTCACTTAGCAACAGAAATTTTGGGCTCAGTTGTGGTTATAACTCAAGGATTATCTGTATTTGCTGTCTGATTATGGTAGCTTTCTTGAAAGTAAAATAATGTCCATTTACTTTCGCAAAGGGATGGGGCAAAAGAACTACAAAAATCTAATTTATATGGTGTCATCCAATAGTGAAGCTGCAATAAAGAAAGAGCCCTCTGTAAGAAGGTCTCTATGTATGTGTATTCTGGGAGATGAAATCCCACAACATCAGACAACTGTTAAATTGAGGTTGATTTGTATCCATGTTTCATACGGTTTAAGACTCCCATGTGTTACGCTTTCACTTCTAGAGTCTGGGATTACAAAACACTCAAATTAAAGATGAGTTAAAAATTGTACTTTGCAGTGTCCAAATGATGGGACAGAGCTACAAACAAATATGATGTAGTAGCTGCTAGTTTTATTTGGGCCTGCAAACCTCCTATGCTTTGTCATCACAATGTTTATTTTATTAAAAGATTGGATGGGGCAGATCTGATAGAGACTAAATAAAGTTGAACATAGCAATATCTCCCTTTTTCCTAGAAAATGGAAAAAGTTCAATTGAGTGCAACACCTGAGGGAAAGTGATGCCAAGTTACCATTTTTCTGATATGTGGGACTCCTCTCTAGGATACGTGTGATATTCAGGATAAAATATTTTAAAAATATGTTTAAAAGTTATTTAACTTCTATTCTGTTCTGTTCTGTTCTGTTCCATTCCATTCATGTATATGTCCCACAGATAATGTAAACAATATTCAAGGAAAGAAAATGAGGGTAGAATGCAGGATTTGACATAGCAAGATGAATAAATTAAGTTATATAAATTAGCTGATAAAGACTGCCATGCCCTCTGTTCAGTTTACCTAGCTGCAAACAGTGTGTGCGTTGGTTTAGTAATTATTTATATCTGTCAACAAGAAAAATTTTATAGGGACACACCAAACTATTTCCTTTGTTGAAATCTGTTTATTTCTACAATGTGCTATTGCAGTTTAGTAAAAATAGAACCAAGAGACATATATCCACTTTGTGATATGGCTCTTACTGAGAACTACAGCAAAATTTCTTTAAATTAAAGGGGAGAAGGAGAGCTATATTTGAGAGACTGACTAAGTGCCATCTGCTCAGTGTCAATTCTTAGGGACTAGATAGATATAGTTTTTCAAGGATAGAATTTTATGGGTCATTTAGGACTTCCAGCAATGTATTGATCATCATTGAATTAAATCCATCCATCTTGATGCTGGTCATCCTCTTCTCTTTCCTTAACATTATAGATTGCTCTAGAAAGCTATGTTGTTGCACAATTTGTCCAAAGTAGAATAATCTGAGCCCAGTTACTGTGCTTTGAGTGAGAACTCTAGGTTGATTTGTTCACTAATCCATCAGTTCTCTTAGCTAACCATGGTGTGCTCAAGAATCGTTTCCAACACCAAACTTCAAAAGCATTACTACTCTTCATAATTTGTTTCTTCAAAGTCAAAATTCTTCTGATCCTGTATGATTCTGATCTTTGTAAGTATGGACACAGCATGGCATGTGAACCTTCATAGCTACTTTAAACAAATGTTTGTGGCATATTTTTGACTGTTGATAGGCAGTCCTAAAAGGCAGAAGATATTCATTACTTCAATGTATTGATTGTCAGTTCCGAGGCTGGTTATTACTGAAGATGTGTTGCGATCATTTTAGTGGTCTTGATGTTTAATATTAGTCCTAGTTAGTCCCACTATGCTCCTTGATTCTAGAGCTCATTTGCATTTTCAATCATCTAAGTTGTATCTTCAATGTAGTGCAGGTTATTGGTGTTTTCTCCTTCAGTTTTAAAGCTGTGCTCATTTTCTTCCAATCCAGCGATTGATAGAGATAAAACACATTTACAAAGCATTCAAAAGATACGATTGAAAACTGAGTAAAGAAAAAGACTAAAATAAAATAAAAATAAAAAGACATCCTCATCCAGTGGTCAACATGCAAATAAACAGTGATAAACACCAGAGAAACAATCAAACAGGAAGCAATGTCCAGTCATAGTACAGCCCAAGGATGAAACCAGACCTTCACCAACTCTTGCAGTGCAAACTACTATATAAACAAAAGGCTGCAAACCTCACCCTCATTTACCTAGTTGGACAATGAATATCTGGAAGCAAATCACCAAGAATTCTACATCAATCCTCTGAAAGATCTTCAGGTCTTCCTCTGTATCATTTGAATGCCATCTGACATGTGCAGTGTAGAGAAACAGTTGAGTGCCATCTGACATGCGGGGTGCAGAGAAACAGGGAGATGACTTTGAAGACCATAGCCAAGAACTATTTTATAAGCAAAGAAGACCAATATATTTGGAAGAGATTCAGACTCCTTCCTGATTCATTGCGATATAAGAGGGAATAAAGAACAATCAGGCTTGTGAGGTTCTATAATTATATCCTGTTAAGTTTGTTTCCTGATCTGGTCTGCCCCCAAAATCTGACAGAGGCAAAAATGTGGTATACTCATTAAATTTGGAGATATAGTGTTTGTCTTTTAAATGTGTTTGTGGTAGCCCATTTTTGATCCTGTCTTAAGCCTTAGCATTTCCCAAATCTAGATAATTGGGTTTTATTCAATAAACTGTTCCAACTTGGGAACTAGTTCAAAATCATAGTGCACCCATTAGAACAACCAGTTTTTCCTCCATTTTTAATTCTCATAATTTCCAATGAGCTTTATACCTCCTATGCATTCGATTGTGTTGTAAAACTGATTCCAAGGATATTTTCAAAGGGAAATAAATTATTACATCTCTGAAAAAGGAAGAGGTTAAAGAAAAATCCTTCTTGCATCATTATGAATGACAGTCAAGAATGCGAAAGAGAACAGGATATTGCTACAATTAAACAATAAAATAAAAACCATACCTAAAGTTTCCTGCTTAACAAGCGCATGAGCAATGGACACTGTACAACAGTCAGTGCAGCTATTATCTGTTAAACACCATCCAGATGACAATATCACCTGTTTTTTTATTATTATGTTACTGGTTTTTTTTAAAATTAGAAACTGGAAAAAGAGTGAACAGTACAGGGAACCAGCATATTTTGTATGATGAAAGAGGAAGTTTAAGAAGACATAGAAACATAGGGCTGGAAGAGACCTTGAAGGTGTTTAGGTTCAGGCCCATACCCAAGATAGGAAACGTACTATCCCAGACAAATTGATGTCTAATCTTTTCTTGAAAACCTCCAGTGATAGAGCACCCACAACTTTGGCAAGCAAGCTGTTCCACTGATAAATTGTTCTTATTTCTCCTTAGATCCAGATTTGATCTGTCTTACCAACTGTTTGCATAATTCTGACAACCATAATAACTATTTCTAAAGATGGATTTAATATTTATTGCTATGGCTGCAAATAATTAACTGTTCTTCAAGTTTATATTGGCTTACAAGTTTAAAAACTTTAAACCTTAACTCTTAAAATTTAGTTTCAGCTTTCTTAAAGTTGCCATGGTTGAGAAACACTGGTTTACAGTGATGTACTAAAATCTTTTCCACAAGATTAAATTATTTTGTTCTCTTATTCTTGATTCAAGATCTTTTGATACCTACTTCTTACTGGGTTTTTATATCTAGTACCTTCTTATCCAATTGAGTAATTTCCATGCTAACTAATATTAGCAGACTGTCATTGCATCTGTACAATATGCTAACTAAATATGCTAAAATAAAGATTTATTTTTAAGAGTAAAGGAACTCATGTTCATGATGCAGGTCTCCACCCTAATTAGCCTCATTGTCAAATGCCAGCCATTGGGTTCATTTTGCATTCAGTTTTTCATCTGCCTGCTGCTGTTATCCTTCACCAATGAACAATTCTTTCTAAGACTGGAATGGACAAGTTGGAGACATAAAATTCCCCAGTGACCACTGGAAAGAAATTTCATTGGACTGAAAGACCAACAATATTAACTTACACATTCATCCTGGGCTTTAAACCATAGTTGAAATACCACATAATCATGATATATCTCTGAATAAACAGAATCTAGTAAGTTATACATTTAGTAAATTTTATTTGGCTTAAGTATAACCGAGACTGGAAGAATCTGAAGTAGCAAAACAGTTTTTAGAGATCTCAAAATGGAGATCTTGCACATGTGACATATGGACATTCTGAGCAACAACAACAACAGCAACAACAACAACAATAATAATAATAATAATAAAGTTGGAGGACATCTAGTCCAACCCCTTATTCAGGTAGGAAATCCTATATCATTTCAGACAAATGGCTGTCCAGTCTCTTCTTTAAAACTTTCAGTGTTGGAGCATTCACCGCTTATGGAAGCAGGTTGTTCCACTGGTTAATTGTTCTGTCAGGAAGTTTCTCCTTAGTTCTAGGTTGCTTCTCTCTTTGGTTACTTTCCATCATTGCTTCTTGTCTTGCCTTCAGGCGCTTTGGAGAATAGCTTGACTCCCTCTTCTCTGTGGCAGCCCCTGAGATATTGGAACACTGCTATCATGTCCCCCCTCGTCCTTCTCTTCATACTAGACATACCCAATTCCAGCAACCGTTCCTTATATGTTTTAGCCTCCAGTCCCCTAATCATCTTTGTTGCTCTTCTCTGTACTCTTTCTAGACTCTCAACATCTTTTTTACATCATGGTGACCAAAACTGGATGCAGTATTCCAAGTGTGGCCTTACCAAGGCATTGTAAAGTAGTATTAACACTTCACATGATCTTGATTCTATCCCTCTGTTAATGCAGCCTAGCACTGTGTTGGCTTTTTTGGCAGGTGCAGGTCACCACGATGTAAAAAAGATGTTGAGACTCTAGAAAGAGTACAGAGAAGACCAACCTCTTCTTCAGAGGTTCTGCGATCACATCTACCAGTTCCTTGAGAAACTTGGGGTGTAATCCATCGGGTCCTGGTGATTTGAACTCATCTAGGTTGGACAGGTGCTCACTTACCATTTTCTTGCCTATCTTAACTTGTGTTTCTAATCTGTTTTTTATGGTACTGTTATTGATAGGTTGGACTGTTTTTTCCCTTTGTGTAAAGACTGTTACACTGTTGTCTTATTACCTTCCTACTGTGAAGGAAGCCAAGCCTTTTTTTGTAGTCCTTCCTTAAGGCTTGGCTGCAAATTTTGCAATTTGTAGTGTTGGGACTTTGTATAGCTTTGGGCTGTATTTGTATAATCTCTTGCTTCATTCTACTTCTGTTGACATGTAATACATTTTACCGAAAGCCTGATTCACCTCTTCTCTCAGGACTCTGAGGTCAAATGATCTGTTTTTCTCTAGCCATTCAACATGATATAATTGTTCTGCACTGCAATCTACAAATCTACCTGTAATTATTGAAAGAAATAGCATCTAGTTGCAAATTGATGTTATGCCATTATTACAGCTTTCAATGGAATTTATAAAAGGAAGAATGTTATCTTGACAGCACTTCACACAAACTACTTTTTTTTTTAACAAACCAGTCAAATGCATACAGCATGCTCTGAAACATGGGATTTGGGTGGAGTGGAGATTGCCCAAATGTTTTTCTTCCCCTTTCTATGTAGCAAGATGAGAAATGAGCATGCCTTTGTCTGAGTGATAATTTTTACTCTCAGATAAAAAGACAGAACAGACTGAACCTGCCTGAAAGCAACTAAACATTCTAAGCATAAGATAATAAAAACCTATGTTAGAATTAATCTTAAACAGTGACATACTTAACTGCTTCACTCTTATTCTGTTCATAGCTACCATTTCCTTTCTCTTTTTCAACTATTCACTTTCCCTAAATTGTGCAATAACCATGTTATAACAGTAATAAAACTGAGCCCATGACCTAGCAAAGCAGTAATGGAAGACCAAGGCTTTGTTTACACAAATACTATTGTTTACACAATACTAGGACAAGGGGGCACTCCCTAAAGCTCATAGGTAAGAAAGTGAGGACAAATAAAGGGAAATATTTCTTCACCCAGAGGGTCGTTGGTTTATGGAATTCACTTCCAGAAGGGGTCGTGACAGCTGTCAACCTTGATAGCTTCAAGGCAGGGTTAGATAGATTCATGGATGCCAAGTGTATCGGTGGTTATTAAAACGGATGTCCATGTGCCGCCTCTATGTTGGTTGAGGCAGGCAGGATTCCCTTGAGTACCATTTGTTGGGGGTCAAGGGAAAGGGAGGGTTTTGCCTTCTCTTTCTGCTCAAGATCCCCATGTACAATTGGTGGGCCACAGTGTGACACAGAATGCTGGACTCGATGGGCTTTGGCCTGATTAAGCATGGCTCTTCTTATGTTCTTATGTTCTATGTTCTTAACAGACTTAACAAGATCAATTAAAAGCTAGTAGATTCATTCTCCAAGTTACTGAGCTTGATTAAAGTTTTGCTATTATTTTCTTATGTTTTAAGCATCTTCACATTTCTTTGTGTTTGGTTTTTTGCACTGTATTGTGCAAAACAAAAAATAAATTAATTCAATAACCAAGTCAGTGTGTTGAATGAATGCAGCCTCTGTGAATTAGCATGGATGGAGACAGCAGAGACTGTTCACTTCTAACTCCTCTGATTTACAATTTTTCTGCCCAGGATGATGGCTGTCATCAATTCTCCCAACATATTCAGGTCTGCCTCTCTGCTTCCTAAGTTTCATCTGGCGGAGGAATTCTCAACCCATATAAAGTGACAAGAAGATGTGTAAAGGAAAATTAATCAGTGGTTGTGGGTGCTCCATCAATGTGGAGGTTTTCAAAAATAAACTGGACAACCATTTGACTGGTGGGTATAAGGCTCCTGCCTTGAGCAGGAGGTTGGGCTAGAAGAGGTTGGACCAGCCCTGTGATTCTACGATTCTAATTCAATTTTATTTTCCCAAAGCTCATAAGACAGATTTTTAACACAGTTTTGTGAAATGACATAAGGAGCAGCTTAGCAGTTGTACTTGTACATGGAGAATGCTGTGAAGAAAATTTCCTTCTCTTAAAACATTAGTGCCAAATGTCAAGACATGAGGGAAAAATACCATATGTGAAAAGAAACAGACAGAATGTATTAGGAAGGCTGAGTCATAATGAACATTATTTTTCTTTCCTGCTTGTTTTGCATAATTGGTATGAAATATTTACAGGTCTTTCCTGGAACAATTCTGTCAGTTTTGCTCTCAGAAAGTTTGCAAATTGTAGTCAAGAGAATTGCAATATGACCTCTTTCATTCAGCCAAGGATTTTGAAAGGTTGCTTGTCTGAACTTCCTCTTTTCTCACTTTAATGTTGTAATTTGCTGATTTGAGAATGAAGAACCATCAGCTCTGTCTGCCAGTTTACATGGGTTCAAAAGAAGACATGTGTTCCACCATGTAATTTGTTTGATTTTGACACAACTTGTAGATAAAATCTAGCCACTGTGGTTTGTTCAACAAGCATACTTAAAGAAACACAGCTTACTACAGGCCAAGCAATACCATTATATATCATATATATATATGAGTCCTGGTAGAAAACACAATGCCACAACACAAACCAAGATTTTCAGATATTTTAAGATGATGTTTTAGGATATCCGTAGGGTAGCTTTATGCCAGTCCTTGTCACTTAGCCTAATCGTCACAGGGTTGTTGTGTGGGGAGAGAATAAGAGGAGTAATATGCTTTGTTTCTTTGGCATGACAGTATGGAGGCAGGCAGTTCTTCTTTCAATTATGGTACGGGGAAATCAGGTTTGGTACTATAGAAGAGCAGAGGAATTTATTCCAGAATTCACCTTCATATTATACTTTTTGGAAGAGTATAAAACAACCCTTTGGAATTAAGTTTATAGCTTTGATAATAATAAGAAAGGATTTTATTGCTTGAGTAGATGGGCATAATTCCAGGCATTTTAGTCAGTTCTGACATTTTTATACATTTTTTTATTCCAACATTTTATTCATTAATTTTTATTCATCCATTTATTTATAGGACTGTTATTGAAGTCCTAAGTTACATTAACAGAGGGAGAGTATCAAGGTCATGTGAAGTGCTGCTTTCTACTGTACAACACACTTGGAATATTGGTCACTATGATGCAAAAATGGGGTTGAGACTCTAGAAAGAGTGCAGAGAAGAGCAACAAAGATGATTAGAGGTTGCGGCAATTGGGTATGTCTTGTCTAATGAAGAGAAGGATTAGGGGTGACAGGATAGCATTTTAGAAGAGAGAAGAGAGGGTTGATTTATTCTGTAAAGCAGCAATCCCCAATTTTTGGGGCTTGGCAGCCCAGATGGAGGGGAGAAGGGAATCGGGCCATGCGAGCAGCGGGCTGGCTTGCACATGCACTCACAGCTTGACTCATGCAAGAGGTGGGCTGGCACACATGTGCACGCACAGTCAGCTGGACCGCAAGTTTGGCTGCATGCACATGTGCATGTTCACTGGCCTGCCACTCATGTGAGTCGAGCTACATGTGTGTGTGCACACTGGTTCACCACTTGTGTGAGTCAAGCTGCACACACATATGTGAGCGCCGGCCAACAGCCTGCTTGCGAATAGGACATGACTTGGCAAATAGGTAGGGGTTGGGAACACCTGCTCTAAAGCACCTGAGGGCAGGACAAGAAGTAACAGTTGGAAGCTTATCAAAGAGAAAACCAACTTAAAATTAAGAATATTTTTTTTTGTCATTGAGAACAATTAATCAATAAAATAGTTTAATTCCCGAAGTTGTGGGTGCTTCATCACTGGAAGTTTTCAAGAAGAAACTGGATGGGATGGTATAGGGTCTCTTGCTTGAACTTTAAATTAGAAGAACTCCAAGGGTGCTTGTAACTCTGTATTTTGCATTCTGTATTTGTTTAGTCTAATATAGTGTTCCACTTCACAGATGCAACTTTGTGTAAATATCATTGGATTGTAATTGGATATGAAAACATGCAACCTTATTTGGGGTGCATAGAAGCAGACACAGGATTGAGCTGCTTAATGACCTGAAAGTTTTCCCTCACCTTTTAATTAATGTTTAATACTGAATTTTAATCAGCCTTGCCTCTATTTAATATGCTGTTTTATATTATATATTATTTAATATACTATTTTATGTACTGTTCTTATATTTTCATATTTTATTGTGCAGTACCCAGAATCCTTCTGTAAGGGAGATGGATGGTTTCAAAATTTGATAAGTAAAACTAAAACACAAAAACAAAAAAAAGAAATGGTACTATCAATAAATACCTTCAGAACAACAAGGATTCAAAACTATAACACATCTGAGTCCAATCTCAGTCAACCTAATAGCCCCTAAAGAAGGGGGCAATTTCTATATCTTACTATATTTAATACATTACTATACTATATTTCTATATCTTATAAAAAGGGTGGAAATATTCTCTTTTATTAGCGTAGGCACCACAGTAGACAAGGGAGGTCTCCTGGCCACATTGGATGGCATTATTTAATAGAAGCAGCCAAGAACATCTCCATTCTGTCAAATCTTGTGTACAGGGAGAAATAATAATCAGAGGTAGTCCTGCAAATGACCTGACATTGTGTCCTTCAATGAAGGAAGAATTTCTCAATGAAGGAAGAACTTTTCAATCCTAGAACTTAAAAAGTAACTGTAATTTAACAGGACATTATTTGAAATAGCTGGTTATATGTTTTCATCTGTGCTCATTTAATGGTTCATTGAAGGGAAATAAGCTGAATTCTATTTTCAATAGGATATGCTATAATAATAATAATAAAGTTGGGAGGGACCTTGAAGATCATCTAATCCAACCCCCTGCTCAGGCAGGAAACCCTATACCGTTTCAGACAAATGGCCATCTAGTCTCTTGTTAAAAACTTCCAGGGTTGGAGCATTCACTGCTTCTGGAGGCAGGTTGTTCCACTGATTAATTGCTCTAACTGTCAGGAAATTTCTCCTTAGTTCTAGGTTGCTTCTCTATTTGGTTAGTTTGCATACATTACTTCTTGTCTTACCTTTAGGTGCTTTGGAGAATAGCTTAACTGCCTCTTCTCTGTGGCAACCCCTGAGATATTGGAACACTGCTATCATGTCCCCCCTCATCCTTCTCTTCATTAAACTAGACATACCCAATACCAGCAACCGTTCCTTATATGTTTTAGTCTCCAGTCGCCTAATCATATTTGTTGCCCTTCTTTGTAGTGTTTCTAGAGTCTCAAAATCTTTTTTACATCGTGGTGACCAAAACTGGAAGCAGTATTCCAAGTTTGGCCTTACCAAGGCATTGTAAAGTGGTATTAATACTTCACGTGATCTTGATTCTATTCCTCTGTTAATGCAGCCTAGCACTGTGTTGGCTTTTTTGGCTTTTTTCACCATTGACTTTCATTTTGTTAGATAGTGCCCAGTGTTCAAGTTTGTCCAGATCCTCCTGTGTCTTAAGCCTATTTTCTGGAGTGTTGGCTATTCCTGCCAGCTTGGTGTCATCTACAAATTTGATGAGTTCCCCATCTATCCCCTCATCCAAATCATTGATGAAGATGTTGAAGAGCACAGGGCCTAGAACAGAGCCCTGGGGCACCCCACTACACATTTCCTTCCATGTAGAAGCAGTTTCCATTGAGGACCACATGCTAAGTATGGCCAGTCAGCCAGCTATGAATCCATTTCTTCCGCCTGAGCCGAAGGTCTGCTTCCCAGCTGGAGACCCGAACCGTGGAAAATCTTCTCTCAACCTAGAGGCAAACAAAGTCATTACTAAACACCAACATGGATTTGTTAAAAACAGATCACGCCAGACAAATCTTATTGCATTCTTTGACCAAGTGATAAAATTAATGGACCAGAGGAATGCTGTGGATATAATTTACTTCAATAAAGCATTTGATAAAGTAGATCATAACCTATACTTGATAAGATAGAAAAATGTGAGTTAGACAGCATCACCACCATATGGATTCGTAACTGGCTGACTGGCCGTACTCAGCATGTGGTCCTCAATGGAAACTTCTTCTACATGGAAGGAAGTGTGTAGTGGTGCATGAACAAAGATATACTTCCAGAGGACAATATTAATCGCTACCGGTCCAAATAGATACAAACTAAATGGAATTCAATGAACAAAAAATCTTTACAAAAACCAAATCATAATCTCAATAACTTGAGGGGTATAAGAACAGGACCCCTCACCTTGGGAGAGTACTAGCTAGTCCAGAAACCATCGCTGTACCATTACTCCATCTGGTTTCTGTAAATAAACCTACTTTCTGGCAGCTTTTTTTTTTGACCCTTTTAATCCCTTTATTTGGGATGTAGTCAGAGTGACTGAATGTAGCTGAGTTTTTACTGGCGACGTGTCCTTCCTGATGCCTTTGCGGAATTCACAACAGTGTTTTTTTCTTTGCGCCCTGATAAAGAAACATATGTTGCTGCCTAGGATTAAACTCTCAACCTTCTGAGTGGGAGGTGAGCATTTTCATGTCTGGGTCACCATGCTGCTAAAAAGGATATTATTATCTGGGTAAAATTATTAAGGACATTGTCCATTGTTAAGAGCATTGTTATCTGGGTCAAATGGAACAAAAGATGTACTAAAGACACTGCACCATGGCTAAATTTGTCACTCATAGGAGAAATCTGATCAACCTTCACAAATGAGATGATGTCATTTGGATACATTAAACCATATAATTGCTGTCTTGATTATTTACAAACATTTTGTGTTATTGAATAAATAGGCATATACACCAGCAGAGAAATGAAGGCCAGGCATGTTTTGACAATGAAAGACTGTGTGGAGTTTAGAAAGAAATTTATAACTACCATAATTTGATTTTTGTGCAGGAATTATCAAAAAAAAAAATAGAAGAAACTTCTTAGGGTAAAAACAGGTGGCAATTATATATATAAAAAGATCCTGGGCAATTATGAAGATGGATTCTTCTTTTTTTTTCCCTAGCAAATTAATATCAGATTTGGTAAACTGCCAACCAGCCCAAGTAATCATGTTGTAGTGTACAGGTGGGAGGAACACTTTACAGCCTTGAATACATTCTGTAACCCAAGCCATATGCCGTGGAACTGGGTAATGAACTTTGACCAACAGTAACCATACCAGAAGCTAGCCTGTGGAACATCTCTCCCCCTAAGATCCTACCTTCCTAACCTTCTGGATGACCTTGAAGCGCTGGCTTTTCACCAAGTCATTGGACTACAATGTGGGTGGAATCCTTTAGTACAGTTGAATGCTGATGTGTGGAGGAGAGTTTGCCCTTGGGATGCTGTGATATTTAGTTATCGTTTTCTAGGTTTTTGATATTTTCAGTGCTATTTTGTGAACTATCTATAGATGTGGCACATATGATAAGTGGCCATATAAGTCTTTTACATAAACAACATAACATAACATAACATAACATAACATAACATAACATAACATAACATAACATAACATAACATAACATAACATAACATAACATAACATAACATAACATAACATAACATAACATAACAACATAACATAACATAACATAACATAACATAACATAACATAACATAACATAACATAACATAACATAACATAACATAACATAACATAACATAACATAACATAACATAACATAACATAACATAACATAACATAACATAACATAACATAACAACATAACATAACATAACATAACATAACATAACATAACATAACATAACATAACAAACTTTGTCTGTCTTCTTTTTCTCATCCAGAGACTCTGTGCTAACATCTTCCTAATTCTGACATGTAAACCACAATGCTTTTAAAAGTGGTATCATGCAGAAAGGAATTAAGTGGTACCCAATCTACATTCACTTTGTAGCCCAAACCCTTATGCAAACCAGATTTCCACCTTCCCCAACTTGCCATATGCTGATGAATCATTTCGCTATTCCAATTGGTCTTTAGAGAGCCATAAAAGCTATAATCCATCCTACAGGGAGAACATGCCAGCCATTAATAGTATTTGCCAAAATGATGAAACCACAGAGATGGATAATCAAGGGAAATAAAATCAAACAGATCCATAACTCCATCTGGGGTTTTTCATCATCTGGGATCTGGAAGGACCACGCTGAGAATTTCAGGGGGGAAAAAAGTAAGATCGTCAAGGGCTTTTTAAAGTTTTTTTATTATCTAAAGGAGAAGAATTGATCCCAGCATGTTTAAAACTTTAGAGCTAAAATCCATAGCCTAACTTTTATGGGGTACAAGTGGATTTTAACATAATGAATACAAGACTATGCAGACTGAGTTTTTCAGGGCTATTCTTTGTTCTCTTAATGGCAGACTAGTTGACTATTCAACACAGCATATAAGATAAGATAAGATAAGATAAGATAAGATAAGATAAGATAAGATAAGATAAGATAAGATAAGATAAGATAAGACAAGACAAGACAAGGCAAGGCAAGGCAAGGCAAGGCAAGGCAAGGCAAGGCAAGGCAAGGCAAGGCAAGGCAAGGCAAGGCAAGGCAAGGCAAGGCAAGGCAAGGCAAGGCAAGGCAAGGCAAGGCAAGGCAAGATAAGATAGGATAGGATAAGGCAAGACAAGGCAAGGCAAGGCAAGGCAAGGCAAGGCAAGGCAAGGCAAGGCAAGGCAAGGCAAGGCAAGGCAAGGCAAGGCAAGGCAAGGCAAGGCAAGACAAGACAAGACAAGATAAGATAAGATAAGATAAGATAATCTTTATTGTCATTTTTATACTGTGGGCACAATGGCACACATCAAAAATGAAATTTAGTTGCCCGCTCTCAAAGTAAAACACATACATGACACATACCTAAACATACTATGAACAACATATGTATAGATCACATCCCTACATATACGTAGCAAATAAATATTAAATATTGTCCATCTTGAATATATAACGGAAGAAGGAAGCTTGAGAGTTCGCAAGGTTAATGCTGTATGGAATGAAACTCTGGCTGGATGTTCTGCTTCGGATACCACGAAGCCTCCTCTCAGAAGGTAACAAGGGAAACAGGTCGTGAAGAGGATGTGTAGTGTCCCAGATAATCCTACGGACCCTGCTCAAGCAGCGCTTCTGTGCTATGTCCTGGATGGGAGGGAGGGGACTGCCAATGATCTTTTCAGCCATTCTCACCAGACTGGAATGCTTAAAATAGAAATGGAAATTTGGTAACAGACAATTAGTTCTTCTATTTACAATTGTAATTAACCCTGGAATTATGCTTGCAAGTTGTGGACATTGTTAAGCAAGTCACTATGTGACTGCACCCAATTTTATAACCTTTTTTGCAGCAGCAAATGTGGCTGTTATTAAATGAACTCATTTAGGCCAATGGATGCTTTTTGGCAGAAACTGTTAAGTAAACACCAATTTCCAGCAAAAAAAGCCCCAAAACTGCAGTCACATGATTGTGAGACATTGCAAATGACCATAAATGTAGGCTGGTTGCTAAGTTCCCAAAATGAGATCATCTGACTGCTGGGGTAGAGCAGCTGTCAGAATTTAAAACCAGCTTTGGAGAGAGCCTTCATAACTTGGTAGCTAAGTGACTGATTGTAAGTCAGGGACTACCATTGTGTAGGAAACCTACCTTTCCAAAAATGTGAAGAAAGTGCTTTAAGACTACAAACAATGTTTTCCATCTGGATTTTTTATTATGCTTTTTAAAAAATATATAACTCAAGGTGGCAAACATACCTAATACCTTAATCCTCTTCCTATTTTCTCCATAATTGATGAGAGAGAGAGAGAGAGAGAGAGAGAGAGAGAGAGAGAGAGAGAGAGAGAGAGAGAGAGAGAGAGAGAGAGAGAGAGAGAGAGAGAGAGAGAGAGAGAGAGAGAGAGAGAGAGAGAGAGAGAGAGAGAGAGAGAGATATTATGGCCCAAGATCACTCAGGCTACTTTCATGCCTAAGGTGGGACTACAAATCAGTCTCCTGGTTTCTTGTAAACAAGTAAACATTACACCAAACTGGTTCTCTTTTTAATAGACAAAAGAAACTTCCACTGTAAATGTGGAGAAATTGAAACAATAAGTTGCATTTTACTATATTGACCTTTCTATAATAACTTGTACTAAAGATACATTAGGCCTGTACTGTTAGATCGCACATACTTTGGACGTAAAGTCCCACACAATTCTCAGAGTAGCCAAGTTTCTCTAGTTCAGCGGTTCTCAACCTGTGGGTCGCGACCCTATTTGGGGTCGAACGACCATTTCACGGGGTCGCCAAACACCGCAGTCCGCCATTTTTTTTGGTCGGCCATTTATTTATTTATTTATTTTGGTCAGCCATTTTTTCCCCTTTGTGATGCGGGCCGTCGCGCCATGCATGCACGATGCGGGCCGGGGTCATGCCCCGGAAAAGGTTGAGAACCGCTGCTCTAGTTGTTGTGAAGGTGTGGCAACAGGTTGTTTAGCATGTCTTGGATGGTACAGATTCTCGTTAAAGTTCAACTATGTTTTACAAATTTGGTTTCATCTTTTATTGCTAAAAATAGATTGTGTTATATTATTAATATTATGAATAATAGAGGAAAGGACAATCACATTTCCAAATTGTGGCTGAATTTTCAGTGCCTGTTAATTTAGTCTTTCTGGGAACTGCGCTATAATCTCAGGCTGCCCTCTGGTGGTGCTTTGAAGTTACAGCATGCGGACTCTGGAATCACTGAGGGTTGGAGTATACCGATCATTCAGGGAAGAGGCAGATATTGCAGGAGTAGGAGGGTAGGCCGCACTCGGGGAACTCGGTCCTGCTGTCTCGTAGCAGTTCCTTGTTCTGGCCCTTCTGAAAAATCTAGCTCACCCCATGATCCTGGTGATGGGCGTAGCTCAGGCCCTGGGCTTAGACTGTTGCTGCTCAATGCCAGGTCGGTTAATAATAAGGCCCCCCTCATTCATGACCTTTTGATGGATGAAGAGACCAACTTGGCGTGTGTGACTGAGACCTGACTGGGCCCTGAGGGGGGAGTTCCCCTCTCGGGTATGTGCCCACCAGGTTATCAGGTATGGCACCAGCCGTGACCCCAGGGAAGGGGGGAGGAGTGGCTGTTTTGGCCCGGGAGAACCTCAGTCTATGCAGGCTCACTATTTCCGAAATTCCGGGTTGCGAGTCCATCTTTATGACGCTGGACCTAGGGGTTCAGGTGGGCTTATTGTTGATGTACCTGCCTCCCAGCTGCGTGACATCAGCCCTGCCTGTGCTACTCGAGGAGGTTGCTGGGCTGGTGGTGGAGTTCCCCAGGCTTATGGTCTTGGGGGACTTTAATCTGCCGTCGCTTGGTGAATCCTCAGGGTTGGCACAGGAGTTCATGGTCACCATGACAACCATGGACCTGACCCAAGTAGTGCAGGGTCCGACGCATGAGGGTGGGCACGCCCTGGATATGATCTTCCTTTCGGAGCAGTTGGGTAATGATCTGGTTTTAAGGGGCTTAGATATTTTGCCTTTGTCATGGACCGATCATTTCCTGCTTCGACTGAATTTTACGGCCCCAATCCTTCCCCGAATGGAGGCAGAACCGATTAGGTGTTTCCGCCCCAGATGCCTGATGGATCCTATTGGTTTTCAGATGGTGCTTGGGGAATTACCGAGCTCGTTCATTCACAATTCGGCAGAGTCCCTGGTAGTGGCATGGAATGTGGCCGCGAAGGGGGCTATTGACCGGATTGTGCCTTTGCGACCTCTCCGTGGTGTTGGCCCCAGGAGGTCTCCTTGGTTCACCAAGGAGCTCAGGGGGATGAAGCGCCATAAGAGACATCTAGAGAAGCGATGGAGACGAAGTAAGTCCGGATCTGATCGAACCAGATTGAGCTCATTTATTAGAGCCTATTTGAAGGCAATTAAAGCGGCAAGATCTTTGTATCTTTCTGCTTTGATCACATCTGCGGAATCTCACCCGGCCGCCCTGTTTAGGGTGACCCAGTCCCTCCTTAACCCGAGGGGTCCGGGGCCTCCCTTGCAGGGTAGTGCCGAGGACTTTAACAACTGTTTTGCAGACAAAGTAGCTCAGATCCGGACCGACCTAGACTCCAATTGTGAAGCAGAGTCGACTGATAATGATTCAGTCGAGGGGACAGGGGCATGTTCTTGTCCAATCATCTGGGGCGAGTTTGAGGCTGTTATGCCTGATGAGATGTGAGTTACGCCACCTGTTTGTTGGACCCGTGTCCCTCCTGGCTGGTTTCTGCCAGTAGGGTGGTGACACGTACCTGGATCCAGGAGATTGTCAACGCTTCTCTGAGGGAGGGGTCCTTTCCGGCTCCCTTAAAGGAGGCACTTGTGCGCCCCCTCCTCAAAAAGCCTTCCCTGGATCCAGCAATTTTGACCAACTATCATCCGGTCTCCAACCTCCCCTTTGTGGGGAAGGTTGTTGAGAAGGTGGTGGCACTCCAGCTCCAGCGGTCTCTGGAGAAAGCCGATTATCTGGGGCCTCTGCAGTCTAGGTTCAGGCCCGGCTACTCCACCAAAACTGCTTTGGTCGCTCTGATGGATGATCTCTGGCGGGCCCGGGATAGAGGCCAGTCCTCTTTCCTGGTGCTTCTTGACCTCTCAGCAGCGTTCGATACCATCGACCATGGTATCGTTCTGCGCCGGCTGGAGGGATTGGGAGTGGGGGGCACCGTGTTATGGTGTTTCTCCTCCTATCTCTCTGGTCGGTTGCAGTCGGTGTTTGTGGGGGGTCAGAGGTCCACCTCTAGGTTACTCCCGTGTGGGGTGCCTCAGGAGTCAGTTCTCTCCCCCCTACTTTTTAACATCTACATCAGCGGTTCTCAACCTATGAGTCGCTACCCCATTTGGGGTCGAACGACCATTTCACGGGGGTTGCCAATGCCGCCGTCCGCCAGTTTTTTCCATTTTTTCCATTTTCTTCGGCCGGTGCATGCACAGTTCGGCGCGTGCGATGACCCGATCCACGCATGCGCAGCACAACAGGCCGAACTGCGCATGCGCAGAACAACCGGGCCACTCGCCTCCCACTGCTGCCTCAGAGACTCCAGCAGGCACACCGAGGAGCGGTCCGGAGCAGGCAGGCGAAAAGCTGCCTCCTTCCCGCTCCGCTCCGCCATGTCCCAGGCCTGGCCTCCTCCTTGCCCTCCGGCAGCTGGCCAAGCGATTGGGGCAGCTGGACCTCGAGGTGGGCCCGCACTTCACCGAGACCGGCCCGGATGTGGCGAGAGGCGCCCGGCGGCCCGACAGAAGCCAAAGGCACCCGGCGGCTACCTCCGGCCCCCAAGTCCGTGCTCTGGACCGGCGTCCAGGTCGCAGTGCTCCGCCTTCCCGGCTCGTCCGGCCCGTCGCGCCTCTCCTTGCCCTCCTCCCCGGCCGGCCCTCACCAGCGCCAACCCCTTTTCTCCGCGGTGGCCAATGGGGGTGGCGGGGCTCCGGCTCCCCTTCCTCCTCACAGGCGCCACGGGGGGGGGCAGCCAGGTGCGCGGGGGCTGTCTGCCTGGCTCTCGCTCGGCCCTGCTTGCTCCCTCCCTCCCTCACTCAGCGGTGGCCGAAGCAGGCTGTAAGGCACCCAGCCAGCGGACCGGCAAGATGAACTACCTGGTGAGTCCCTGCCGGGTGTGGGGGGAGGCCGAGCCGGGGAGGGAGCTGGGGAGCCTGGCCAGACACCCCCCACCTGGCTGGCCGGCCCGGCCCGACCCGAGTGGGACTGCGCTGAGAGCGAGCTGGCCCGGGCGGGCTCCCCAGTCCTGCTGCCCACCTACCTACCTGCGGCCGCTGCCAGCCCTGCAAAAGGCATGGGAGTCCTGGATGAGCCGGGCAGGTGGAGCGCTGTGACCTGGACGCCGGTCCGGAGCGTGGACATGGGGGCCGGAGGCGGCCGCTGCGTGCCTTTCGCTTCTCTCGGGCCACCGGGCGCCTCTCGCCACAGCCAGGCCGGTCTCGGTGAAGTGCGGGCCCACCTCGAGGTCCGGCTGCCCCAACCGCTTGGCCGGCTGCCGGAGGGTGAGGAGGAGGCCGGGCCTGGCACGTGGTGGAGTGGAGCGGGAAGGAGGCAGCTTTGCACCCACCTGCTCCAGACCGCTCCTCGGTGTGCCTGCCGGAGTCTCTGAGTCAGCAGTGGGAGGCGAAGCCGGCCTGGTCTGGAGCCGGCCGGTCCGTCGCGCGCGCCGCGCATGCGCAGTTCACCCCATTGTACTGCGCATGTGCGGTTCGGCCCATCGCGCCGCACATGTGCGGTTTGGCCCATCGCACCGCACATGTGTGGTGCAGGTCGGGGTCGTGCCACGTATGGGCAGCGCAGGTGGGGTCTCGGCCTGAAAAATGTTGAGAACCGCTGATCTACATGAAGCCACTGGGTGAGATCATTCACTGGCATGGAGTGAGATACCATCAGTACGCTGATGATACTCAGCTGTACATCTCCACCCCTGGCCAAGTCAGTGAAGCGGTTGAGGTGATGTGCCGGTGTCTGGAGGCTGTGAGAGTCTGGATGGGCGTTAACAGATTAAGGCTCAACCCCGACAAGACAGAGTGGCTGTGGGTGATTCCTCCAAAGGACACTTCAATCTGTCCTTCCATTACTCTGGGGGGTGAATCCATAAACCCCTCGGAGAAGGTCCGCAACTTGGGAGTCCTCCTCGATCCACAGCTGACATTGGAACATCATTTATTGGCTGTGGTGAGGTGGGCATTTGCCCAGGTTCACCTGGTGCACCAGTTGTGCCCTTATTTGGATCGGGAGTCTCTCCTCACAGTCACACATGCCCTTGTCACCTCAAGGTCGACTACTGCAACGCTCTCTACATGGGGCTACCCTTGAAGAGTGTTCGGAGACTACAATTAGTGCAAAATGCAGCTGCACGAGCAATTGTAGGCCTTCCACGTCATGCCCACATTTCGCCAACTCTCCGCATGCTGCATTGGTTGCCTATAGGTCTCCGAGTGCAATTCAAAGTATTGGTCATTATCTATAAAGTCCTTTATGGCATTGGACCAGGATACGTATGGGACCGTCTTCTGCCACATACTTCCCTACAACCGGTGAGAGTGCACAGGGTTGGCCTCCTCTGGGTCCCATCAGCGAAACAATGTTGTCTGGCGGGCCCTAGGGGGAGGGCTTTCTCTGTTGTGGCGCCCGCCCTCTGGAACCAACTGCCTCCTGAAGTTCGCGTTTCTCCCACTCTCCTGGCCTTCTGAAAGAATCTAAAAACCTATCTTTTCCGGCAGGCCTGGGGATGATTGTGGATTGTTGTGTGACTGATGAATATGTGTGGGGTTTTATTTTTAAATATTTTTTGCTTGGACTTAGATTGTAATTATTGTTTTATATATATGTTGTAAGCTGCTCCGAGTCTTCGGAGAGAAGCAGCATATAAGTCCAAACAAAATAAATAAAATAAAATAAAATCCAAGACCTTTTAAAGCAGTATCTAAACAGATATTCCAGTTTCTGGCTGACTGCTTCAGCCCATAAATAGCCTTGTTTAATTTATACACTATGTTAGTTTGCAATTTCATATCCTGGTGCTTGGATCATATAAATTTCTTCCTCTAACTCAGCATTGAGAAATGCAGTTGTGATATCAAAGTGCCAGATTTTATGCTTATATGCAGCTGCCAACACCAGTGCTAATCTTATACTCTCACTTTTCACAGTTGGCGCAAATACGTCATCATAGTGCACATTCTTTAATTGTGAAAAACCTTGTGCCACTAACCTGGCCTTATACTGTACATCATTATTTGACAATACCTTTTTCTTATATACCCACTTACAACCCACAGCTTTGGTTACCTGTGGCAAAGTCACTGATTTAAATACTTCATGGTCTCCCATGGATTTCATCTCTTTATCCATGGCCTCCTTCCATCTTTCTTGTTCAGCTTTTGGTAATGCCAACACCTCTTTATAACTTGCTAGCAGAATACCTATCAGGCGGAATTCCTTTGTTACATCACTCTGACCTATGTGGTATTAACTGCTCCTGTGTCTCAAGTCTTTCTGGTTTCATGTCTTGTTCAGCCTCTCCTCCCTGAACATTGACATCTTCAATAATCATTTTTCCATCATTAGATGAGTTATTGTTGTTAAATAGATCACCATCCTTAAGTGAGACATACCCAGAATTTGCATTAATTCTGTCCCAATTTTGTTCTGCAAAATTAGCAGACCTTGAAATTACAATTCTTTTACTTCCATCACGAAAACTATATCCTTTTGACCCTGGCTCATAGCCCACAAACCTGAGCTTTCTTGCCTTTTGCTGTCCCTTTCTTCTGATTGCTTTCGGAATATGTACCCATGCAGTACTCCCAAAAATTCTCAAATGTGCTACTGATGGCTTTCTCCCATATAGAATGGCATATGGAGTATCATTAATGAAGGAACTCCACAGTATGTTAACTATATAATTGGCAGTCAATATGACTTCTCCCCAATATGACCTGCTCATACCAGAATCCTCTAATAAGGAATCTTTCATTGCTTGCAAAACACCATTCCTTCTTTCAGCTGCACCATTCTCTGCTGCTGTGTAAGGATTTGTACGTCTGTGTCTTATCCCCAACTGCCCCAACCATTGTTGGAATTTAGTTGACATAAATTCAGTACCTCTGTCAGTTTGCAACACTTGTTGTCTGTACTTTTTTTCTACAAAACTTACCCACTGTTTGAATTGTTGTAGCACCTCTGTCTTACCTCTAAGCAAGTAGCAAAATGAATACCTGCTATAATCATCAACAATTACCAGTGCATATTTTGCTCCTCCCAAACTGGCTTGCATAGGTCCCACCAGATCTGCATGGACCAGCTCTAGAGCTCTTTTTGTTTGTCTTGTGCTATATTTACTAACTGGGAATGCCTTTGACTTCGATGCTTTGCATACTGCACAGTCTAAATATGTTTTGCATCCCTTCAAATTTGCCCTTCTGCAAACTCTTCCATTTGCTGCAAAACTTTAAAGCTTGCATGGCCAAGTCTTCTATGTAGAAGATGAACAACGAATCATGCTCTGCAACATTCTTAAATATATGGGAACATTAAACCTTTTGTCCCTGCAATACATATAGATTATCTTTCTTTATGCCTTCTGCACAAATATTCCCATTCCTTTTGATGAGACACTTCCCATTTACAAAAATGGTCTCAAAACCTTGTTTGTCTAAATTAGACACACTTAACAAATTATATTCCATCTCAGGTACACAAAGCACATTGGTAAACTTTGATTCCAAATATGCAATTTTTATATCGCCTCTTCCAATGACTTTTGCTTTCTGGCCATTTGCCAAAGCCACAGCTTCTTGTGCTACTGGAACAAACCTGCAAAATAATTCAGAGTCATTAACAATTGTTTGACTTGCCCCACTATCTATTAGCCACTTGTCTCTGTTGTTGCTATAGCAAACTTTTGCAACACCAAAATGTTCCTTTTGCAAATCAGTCCTTTTTGCTTGCACAAATGTCCTTCGCTGCAAATTGTTCCTCTGCAAACAGTTCCTTTTCAGATGTGTGTTTACTCCACAAATGTAGCAATTCTTTTCTTGCTGAGCTCTCTGCTTGCAAAATCTCTCTTTTGATGCAACTTGGTCCCATCTGCTTGTTTCTTCTCCAGAGACTTGCAGTCTGGACCCCTCCTCAGGAATTTCACCTCCTCGTGGCTGTTCCTAAAATGTTGCTTTTCTTCTTTATTAAGCAAACATGCCTTTAAAGCCTCAAAATTTAAGTCTTGCTCTTCTTTACACTCAAATAGTGCAGAAACTGTGTCCCAGGTTTTATCTAAACTGTTCAACACCAATAAAACCTTCTGGGACTCAGGGAATTTAATCCCACATTGTTCTAAGTCCAAAAATAAACTTTACATTTTATTTAAATGCTGTTCCACAGATTCATCTGGTTGCAAACAGGCCCTGTAAAGTTTTCTTGACAATTGCACTATATTACATGCAGAAACATTCACGTGCACAGCTCTCAACTTCAACCAAATCTCCTCTTTAAATTTGCAACATTTAGAAATTGTTCATCATCTAAATTCAAGATGAGATAAGCCATTGCTTGATCATGACTTTTCTGATCAGCAGCTGCAAACACTTGTGGTGGATTTTCTACGATATACCACAGCTCTTTAGCCTTGAACAAGCATTCCATTTTAGCAGCCCACACAATGTAATTCTTCTGGCCCAGACGAGGCACAGAGCTTTCCTTAAATTCCATTGCAGCCATTCTGCTAATTCTGCCTTGTTCTTATACTTTCTAAACACAGGCAATTTCTTCCAGCTTTAAATTACAATGCAGTCCTTAGTAAGCTCTGGGCCCATAACCTGTTAGAGAATTTTAATTTCTCTGTTGGTGAAAAATAAATCAGAAGCTCTCACAGTTGACTGCATTTAGCTGATTCAAAATAACTTCTTTATATTCATATCAAAATATTTACAATACCATACATTCTTCTTTACAGCAACATAACTCAATTGAAGACTTCTTACAGAGAGATACAGAAACAAACCTGAGACTAGAAATCCAGCTACTAACTAAATACCTTTTGCACAGACTCAGTAGCACTTTCTTCACATTGGCTGACTGAGTTACCACATGACTCTTCCTGCTCATGCATAGTCCAACAAATTTGACATTAGGCTATTCTGAGTTTTTACTTTTTAGTTTAGTTTTCTTGATTCTAAGCTGCCTAGATTCTAGTATGAACTGAGAGAAATACAAGTCTATGTTATAATCTATGTGGATACTCATGATAGACCTGTCAGCAGAGTTGACTTTGGGCTCAACTGGGAAGATCTAGTGGGAAAGGGAACTCCAATCCAGATAATTATTATGTATTAATAAATTGTGTGAAAGTTGAAAAATGCTGAAAAAGCTTCTCTACTGTTGTGTAAGACGGGGATAGCACTGAGTATGGAAGGCTCATGAAGCAGGCGAATGGTTTGGAGCATAAATTGGGTAATTGCTGTAGTTTTAGGTCCTATGAGTGTGTGGCTGAATGCCTTGGCCAGACAGTGGTGGGGTGTAGGTGGAGCTACATGAGAAGGACCTATTGTTTGGGATTATGGAATGGGGACCAGTGTCAGGACCAGGAATGGCACAGAAACATTGTATAAGCCACTGCAGGAAAAGAATTTGCATTAAATCAGTTGCCCCTAGGTGTTCAAATTGTTGGGTGGCTTGGTTTCCAGCTACTGCTGATAAACCAAATGTTCAGTATTTGTTCACCAAGACTGCATTCATCTAAGAAGTTACGATGAATGAACATGAAGACTAAGCATGTATTACTCAGTCTTATCTGGGCATCAGCCCTGTCAGAAATATATATCTGTCATCTGAGTTTCTGGTCTTGCAGCAGCCACAACACCAAAGCCAGAGAGGAGAGTGTCTGTTGGTGTTGTATAAAACCCTCACAGTGGCAAGTAACCCTGCCCTGAAGATGGCTGGTGTGATAAGTTGATAAGCAACTGCAAGTTAGCTTAGTGCTGGCATTGGAGTTCCCAGGGCTTCTTTTATTGGATTACTCAAACCTCAATATCTTGGGGACGTAATCTTATAAATTCATGTTCTTGATGCAAGTAATTGCAGCCATAACATAGACAGGCAGGCATAAACTTAATTCATAGCTTATGAGTCATGACTTTGGAGTGGAGAACACTGACATCTATCCTTCAACATGGTCAGATCACTTCCTTGTCAGATGATATATCATGGTGTCTTGGACCTTCACGTGAAAGGGGATCTTTAAAATGGTCTTCATAGGCCTTTAATAGATATATAGGGATTCCAGATAGCCCCTAGGATGGAGGGCATTCTGAGAGTGGACAGTTTCATCTCATACTTGGATGATCTCTAGAACCGAATATAGTGGATGGGACTTCTCTTCCGAGGTCTTTCTCCAATTATCAATTCCAAGTGGCCCCTTGATTTACTGAGTAGTTGAGAGAAATGAAGCAAATAAAAAGACACTTAGAATGTTAATGTCTGTAAATTACTAGTGACCAAGCACTGTAGGAGTTCACATTTAAGTCTACAGAATGGTAATAAGAGCTCAAAGCAAGAATAGTTCTGTGCATTTATTGCATCTGCCCTATTCAGAATTATTAGGATCCTTCTAGAGAAAGAGCAGGAAGTACAAAGTCCATGTAAGCACACTGGGTAAATTTGCAGTTTTCTAGGCAGATAAAGCCACTTGTGTGCACTCTGATTAGATACCAGTTTGGAAGAAGCCACTGAGATGGGTAAATGAAGACCTTGTAGCACCATTTTTTTCTTTTGAGGGTACTGGATAGGATTCTTTCTGTAATTTGAACCTCGAGTTCTACAGTATAAGCTGAATTCATGTTCGTGAAAAATTACTTGGTCCATCTTGTTCACCAGGATTCACTTTGACTAATTGCCTGCTCAGAATATATGCCCAGCTTTGTAAATACATCATGATATCAATCACTATCATATCATTACAACATTGATGATTTTGTCTATTGTCAAGCTTTCTAAACAGCTTACAACAGACAGTAATTCAATCATGGAAATTAGTGCAAAGTATATATATGTTAGTTTGATAAGAGCTACAGTATTTGTTCATATATGATAAGAAAACTAAACAAACAACTTGCTTTCACATACAGGTAGTGTTTGACTTACAACAGTTCATTTAGTGACCATTCAAAGTTACAACGGCCCTGAAAAATGTGACTTATGACCGTTTTTCACAGTTACGACCTTTGCAGCACCCCATGATTATGTGATCAAAACCCAGATGCTTGACAACTAGTGTATGTATGTATGTATGTATGTATGTATGTATGTATGTATGTATGTATATAACCATTGCTGTGTCCCAAGATCATGTGATCACCTTTTGTGACCTTCTGACAAGCAAAGTCAATGGGGTTAGTAACTTACCAACTACAGTGATTCATTTAACAAAGATGGCAAGAAAGATCGTACAATGGGGTAAAAGTCACTTAACAAATTCTTACTTAACAACAGAAATTGTGGGCTCAGTTGTAGTCGTAAGTCGAGGACCACATGTATTGTGTAAAATTATTCAATAAAAATGAATAAGAAAAAAAACTTGCTTCCACATAAAATCCAAAGTTTGGAACTTATATGGATATATTCATGCAATATTCTTGTCAACAGCACAAAACTACAGTGCCATTGCCATTTTCAAGGTTGTTGATGTTTTTTTAAAAAAACAACACTAGCCTTCAGAGTAGAACTTTGCAAGAACATGTATCTCCTGTCCAAGTATTAAAAGGCAACCTTTTAAAATTTACTTAAAATTAGCTAAGTGCTGCCACCTAGTGACCCTTCATATATCTATGTATTATTGAGACATCTCTCTGTCTCCCTATCTTCCCTCAAATCACAGGTAATTTGGTGGCTGTGGAAAGGAGAAGCTACTTTTGCCAGTGATTTCAGCAAATGGTCTGTCCCTTTTAGGCAGCAATCTAAGGACATTTCAGGGCAAGATCAATTTGAGTGTATTCTTTTCAACAACTATTTTTGCTGTGTACCTTTCTATTAACTGAAACAAATTGATCACATCCCCCTTTTCATCACATCCCCCTTTTTATTACTAGGCTGCACAATACAATTTCCCCTGAATCCATATTTTAATATTTTCAAAGTTAATTTATCAAGTGCACTCCATACTTTTTCTCTTCTTCTTTCTTTCATATGCTACTAACAGGGACTTAAATTTAGAGAGAAGTGTCTTAAAGTGAAGCAATACTGTCCCCTGCTGTTCAGGTTTAACCTTGCAAGCTATTGTTATAGCATAATGCTTTGAGCCTTTAAGCTGTTTTTTTTCCTTCTCATCTGTAAGGACACAGATAGGGATGCACTATGTGAAATTACTAATAATAATATCTCTGCTTCAGAGATGCCAATTTTTATCTGTAAGTAGTAATTAGTAGATTATTCTTATGAACTTTGCACTCTACATAAGAGAGACTTGTAAGACTAACACTTTTTAGTTTGGCTCATTGTAAGGTTTTTTTTTTTCTCCAAAAATTGTACATTTGTTTTCAGATACATTTCAAAGTGCTGTAGGTCTATAGATCTATAAAGCTGTTTCTGTCTTGGCATGTGGATACCTATAGGTCTGCTCAGTGCTATTTTTGTATAAAAAAAAAAAAAAAGGTGCCGGAACTTACACATGTCATACAATTCACCTTGCCTACCCTACAAGGTTCCATCCAAAAAAGGTGCCGGAATTCCATTCTGGGTGTTCTATGACAAAAAAAAAGCCCTGGGTCTGCTTGTTCCAACTGGAATAAGCTTGATCTATTAAGTCATATTCTGGAGAAATCCTTCTTAGTGCCTTATTTTCAGGCCGCTGAGGTCAAAAGGAGCTGCTTCTTGGTAGCTGCCTAGTTCTCTGTAACAGTCTCTTTATAAATATAAAGCTGACACCTCCCCCCCCACTTGCATTTGAAAGATGTTGAACTACTTAGAGGTTTTGCAAGCAGAACTAACCACCGGTGAACATGATGTGCTGAGCTGTTGATGAACCAACTCTTTTGAGATGTTTAACCATTTAAATCTATTTAAAATCATTGTGAGGGATAAGATTAAATAATAAAAATGTCCAAAAGAGAACTTTACAAAGAGGCAGAGGAATTAAAACCTAAATAAAGAAGCTGAGTGGAATCACCTTTTAGTAATAAGGAAGAAGAAATGGAAAAGAAGAAAACCTTTTGAGAGATACTAAAAATTATGAGTTTGGATTTTAACTCAGTGGCATATACAATTAAGCAACTTAAACAAGAGATGAAGGGATAATGTGGCAAATGAGCTACCAAGATGTATGAAAGAGCTTGGAAACATTAATAAACAACTTATAGAAGTGCTTTATCAAATACCAGAGATTGCACAGACTTCTAGCAATACATATGCCAATGGCATGAAAAATGAGCTTGATATTGTAAAAGTTCAAAAAGATATTACAGACATTAAACAAGATTTAGCAGATGTCTAAGACCAGAAGAGAAGAAGTGAGAGTTAAAGGCCTCAGAGAGAATGTAGAAAAGACTTATTTAATTGGATATCTTATCTCCAAGATTAATAACTTCTTGCCAGATATATAGCTTTCAGGCAAAGATGTAGAATTCTAGGCTCATCTGAATATAAAAGCCAAGAAATGCAATCACAAGATTTGTAAATACTTTGGATGAAAAACAAAGTTGTTCAAAGAGGTTGTGAGCTAGATAAAACAAACTAGGAAAGATATTGTTTTTCAAGGTATTAATTAATTCATTTATAAGACTTATAAGAATACCCATCTTAAGAAAAACATTTCTGAGCAGCTCACAGCAGGGGTGCAAAACCAAAACTCCATAAAAGCAATTAAAAATAACTGGCACTACAATGAAACCAAAACCACCACTTCCAGGCTCTGTGCAAACTCTATTAAAATATATGAAGGGAAGAACTAGCTCTTTAGGCCTTCTGAAAGATTTAGGTGGTAGGGATCTACTGGATCTCAAGAGGAAGGGTATTCCGCAGGAGAGGGGGATGTTATGGAAAAGGAACATCTCCCGGGTATCAAGAGATGACAACCTTTAAGGCAAGGGACCTTGAACATGCCGATTGTACCTGATTTGGTGGGATGGACAGACACCCACAGGGAGAGATGGTCTTGAAGATTATCAGGTCTTGTTCCAATAGGACTTAAAAGGTAATAATCAGCACCTTGAATTACATTATGAAATAAATGTGGGAGGCAGTGCAGTTTGCAAAACAGAGGATATAACCTGGGTGGAGGGTAGAGTGTCGAGGGCACAGAAGTAGTCCAGTGGGGAATGACTAAAAAATCAAGGCATATATGACTATGAGCAAAGCCTCCCAACATTTGATGCACAAGATGAATCTTTATAAAGTCCCCCTAGCCACTTGTTCCTCAAATAGGAGCTGTGAGGATACCCACATTGTGCAACAGTTCTGTTGGAAACATGGTACCCCATCTAGAGTCAAAGATTTCACTTCACCAGACTGAGCGTTCAAAATGCAAAGCCATTCCAACTTGCCATACTTGAGACAGATTTAGTTCTTCCTTATGCAGATCCACATAGCATTTGGGCACTGAATCAGAACTACAGCAGCATCACCTACTTGGAATCAGTAAGCAAAAATTCATTCACCTTTGTTTACATATCTTTATGAATGAATTGGAAAAGGTAAAATAAAAAAAATAATTGAATTAGAAAGGAGTAAAGTAGGCAAGTAAAGAAGTTGTCTGGTAATTGCTAATATGTGTCAGATCCTTGAATTGTTTCATTACATTGCAAAGCATCAATATCCCAATGGCCAGCTAATAGACGAAGTTCTTATCTCACCATAAGTAACATGTAAGAAGGAGATTTAAAAGAAGGCTCAAGATTCAGATGGATCTCAACAGACTTCAACACAAGGTCCTATCTAACAAAATGAAATTCAATGTAGAGAAAAGTAAGGATTTACACTTAGGCAAGAAAAATCAAATGTACAGGTACAGATTAGGTGAAACTTGGCTCAACAGCAGTAACTGTGAGAGGGAACTTGGAGTCATAATGTACAATCACTTAACTATGAGCCAGCAGTGTGTGGCAACAGCCAAAAATCCAACACAATCCTAGGTTGCATTAAAAGAAAGATAGAAACAAGATCACATTAGTATCACTTTATACAACCTTAGTAAGATCACACTTAGAATACTGTATTCAGTTTGGGTCACTGTATTATAAAAAAGATGTAGAGACTCTAGAAAGAGTGCATAAAAGAGCAGACAAGATGATTGGAGGGCTGGAGGCTAAAACATATGAAGAATGGAATTGGGTTTGTCTAGTCTAGGGAAAAGGATAGGGGTGACATGACAGCAGTGTTCCAAAATCTGAGGGGCTGCCACAAAGAAGAGGGGTTCAACCTATTTTCCTAAGTACCTGAAGTCAATACAAGAAACAATGGATGGAAACTAATCAAGGAGAGAAGCAACCTGGGATTAAGGAGACACTTCCTAACAGTAAAAACAATTAACCAGCGGAATGGCTTGCCTTCAGAAGTTGTGGGTGCTCCATCACTGGAGGTTTTAGAGAAGAGACTAGACAGCCGTTTGACTAGAATGGTACAGGGTCTCCTGCTTGAGCAGGGGTTGGGCTGGAAGACCCCCAAAATCCCTTTGAACTCTTATTCAGTTCCTCATTGCCAGCCTTACAAGATAGATCAAGCCAAGAAACGAATGCTATTTATGGCTAAAACTTATTAATATTGGCTGTAATAATATTGCAAGTCTGAGTGTGCTTCTCCTGCTCTCTTTTATTTATGTGAATTCAGGAGGTGTTTGAGACTTTTCAATGTTTATCCCCTTATCTTCCTTCTCCCCGTCAAAGTCATCCTCTGTATTCTCAACAGTCATACAGAGCATTACCTGGTGAAATCATTACCACAAGACATGATTATGGACATTGATGTGGATGGGAAATTCTTGGAGGACAGGTATAGCAAAGGCCCTTGCTCCTGGAGACTCACTATTACTTTACAGTTAGGTGCAGAATGATTTTTCTTGCAATTACGAGAGGGTAACAATAGCAGGAGCAATAGCATACTTTGGCCTGCAAGTATGTGGGAGGCATCTGGTTGACTTTTGTGAGTGTTGTGAGTGTCCCTAGACCAGCTTGGGAAGTGTCAGAGTATGAGGATGAGCAGCCAGGCCCCTCTGGGTGTTTTCCCCTCCCGGCAGCCGAGGAAGAGCAGCCAGGCCCCTCTGGGTATTTTCCCCTCCCGGCAGCTGAGCCAGACAGGGAGGAGATTTACAGGCAGTCTGGGTCAGATTCACAAAGTGAGGGGTCAGATTTGGATCAAGAAGATAGATGGCTTGATCCGAGATTCCGAAGGTTTGATAAACGAAGGTGTCAGTTAAGTGGAAAAAGGAAGTAATGGGGGGAAGTGACGTATCGGACACTATATTAGAAGGGGACAGAGAGACTACGCCTTTGTCACGAGCAACGTTAATCAAGTAGTAGCCTGATCTCTGGAGCAGTGCATTTGAATTCAGTCTTCTGATGTTTTGGAAATCTACGGAAGAATAATGAGGTCTTGGACAATGTGATAAAGAAAGAGTGAGTTAATTGGAAGGTGTGGGAAGAGCATGTTTTTAATCTAAATGTAAATAAATGAGACTTGGCTGTTTCTGCCAGCAAAATGCCAGCAGCGTGCTTTGAAGTGAATCCTTTTGAAATGTGTTAAATAAACCTCTTAAAGACATATTTATGTGGATTTTAATGAGCTGAGAGGGGCCAGACAGAACAGTGAGTGTCAGTCCTTCAGGGTAATTGAGACAAGAAACCAATACCATGAGTAGTAATATTACCTTTATTGTAAGGTTACAGTAATAGAATCATGCTAATGTTAAAGCATCTCTCCCCCCCCCCCGCCTTACTTTCCAGGGAACTAGGGAGGGTCCCTCTAAAGTGCTTTCCATAATCCATTCCTTCTGTGGACTGAAATGTATCTCATCTAACTGTTGCCCTGGCTTTTCCTCCTCCTGTCTCCAAAGGGTATTCCCACAGATCATAGAATCATAGAATCGTAGAGTTGACACTGACAAACTGGAGCAGGTTCAAAGGAGAGCTACCAAGATGGTGAACAGTCTACAAACCATATCCTATGAGGAACGGTTAAAGGAATTAGGAATGTTTAGTCTACAGAAAAGAAGACTGAGAGGAGACATGATAGCTGTCTACAAATACCTGAAGGGCTGTCACAGTGCAGAGGGATCAGCCCTGTTCTCACTTGCCCAAGGAAGGACTAGAAACAATGGGATGAAACTGCAGGGGAAAAGATTCAGATTAGATGTTAGAAAAAAATTTCTAACAGTAAGGGTGATCAACCAGTGGAACCGGTTACCACAGGAGGTGGTGAGCTATATTGGAAGAAGATAAGCCCGAGCTTGTCCTGCATGGCTGTTCCTATGTGCAGATAGAATAACTATGGAAATGGAAGCATATATTTATCTGTAAAACACCCAGAGGCATGCAAGCATGATGGGTAGAATAGAAATTTGATAAATAAATAAGAAATAAATTTCAGAGTCATAGTTGTCAACCAAACATCCTTGCCACCCTGTGCTTTTGAATTATTGCATTTCATGCATTATGCTCCTTCACATATTGCCGGGGGAGGGGAATATAAGCTTGTCAGTGTGGATCTTTAAAAAGATACTGTCTTGTTTATGCATCTCTTAAATTTGAGCAATTTATCCCATCATCCACCATTGTCCCAAGAGATCGCTGTCTTAAACTTTCCCAGTAGATGATGTCTCTGTTAGTTACTGTTAATTGAATTCTAAATCTGAAAGCTTCTTGGGGTATAAGGAAATAAAACTCTCGGTTCTCTCTTTTGCTAATAGCTGGGGCCAACACTTGCAAAACTTCAAAGGGGTTGTGAATCAAAGCTCTTCATCAGTGGGGCAGCTCGTCTGAGTTCTAATCTTTCATGCTTTCTAATGCAATAACATCAAAGGAACCCAAAGAGATTTGCAGCCGGCTCCAAAGCAATGTTGCACACACTCACAATAAAACAGTTAACAACCATCCCACAATTAAAAGAAGAAAACAATTATTTACACAAGGTAGAGTTTAATAATCATCATTATTGCCCCCTCCTCCTTACAAAAAAAAATCAGATTGTACAGTTCAAAAGTAATATCCAGTGCTCAAGGGACCGCTGGAAGAAAATGAAAAAGAATTAGGAAGTGTCTTATGTATAAGTCTTCAAAGCCAAAGCAACCAATTTATGTTTCATTCTTACTTACTGAAATGTCGTTTGCATATTTTATTATTCCTATCATCTTGCTTGTTACAACCCATCCAAGGAATTCTCAAAGAACATTAAGTCCTACAAATAAATAAACTGTGAATGATGAGCAAGATACAAAATGGCAACAATTAATATCAAAAAGCTGACTTGTAAGGTTTCATTACACCAAAGACTTTTATTGTGCTTATTATTATTTTTATTAGACAGCTGTTCTTCTGTGTGGTGCCTCTGGGCAAAGACAATTTTGTGCTAGAAGAAATTGGAGAGGCTTAAGTATCAGGAGGATATTATTTCTAGTCTTGTATGAATAAAGTAAGGGGAATAACAACTAGTTGGGATGTAGTTTTCTTTAAAAAGTTATATCACAGCTCTTGGATTGCAGAAAGGAAAGCAGAGTTAGAACATCACTTGTCCAGACATCCTTCCTTGCTGATAAGATTTTCTGGCAGGGTTTTAAAAATGCCATGTAATACATTTCTATCAATATTACACGTCTGATATATTGGGGCTACAGCTCCCATAATTAATCTGCTTGCCCACCCACTGATTTTGATAGGACACAGAATAATAATTCCAAAATAGGAACAAAGGGATATACATTCCAATATAAGTCTATTGTATTTAGCAGAGCATTCACAAGCCTTGGTAGTAGCACACATGATTATCTAGATATACCTTTAAAAGCTATTAAGTGATATGTAGCTTATTTGGAGAAAGCATCAAAATATTATAAAGTAATCAAAAGAGAAGACTTGACTTTGTGAAAGAAGGGTAAACATACTTACTAGGAGAAAACAAGCACCGATCATCACAGCTTTGATTTTTACATCAAGGTCCACAGGAATCTGAATGCCAAAGTTGGCTGTATTAGTAAATATGTTATTGACAAATCCAGACCAATACTTAGAAATTTTGCCAATAGTTGACATATCATTTACAGTTTTTACCTGCCGGGAAGCAAAACAGCATAGAAATTATTTGGAAAGCTTCACCTGTGTATTCCTAAAATATTTTATAACATAATTTCTCTAACTGTGATGAGTTCTTCTAACACATTGTTGATTTACAAAGTAATGAAGTGATATTTACTGAGGATTTTCTCTCCATTTGACCAAGGATATTCTTAGCATGCTAAGTGTTAGCATAAGTGAAGCTGAAGGTCAATAAAGTAGAATTCAGAGCAGATGAGGAGTGTTGTTGTTGTGGAACTAAGAGTTTTCCCTATGGTTTTGTGATTTGATATTAGCAGCATTGTTGTTTGTGAGCTATCCTGGATTATGGTACATCAGATGGCAGGGCAGCTGTTTAAAATAAATAAATAAATGTTGGGATGGGCAATCTGTGTTTCCAGGCTGGATATTGTTTCCAGCCTGGGAACACAGATTGCCCATCCCAACATATTGTCTTTCTCTGGAACCTTTTGGGTTGTGTTACCAAAGTTTATTTCCTTGTCAATTGGAAACAGTCCAGAAATAATGCATATGCCTCAAACAGAAGTAACTTAATTTAAAATGAAAAACAAAACAAATATCTCAAATCCCAGGAAAACCAAAAAAATCACAGTCCTGCCTACACATACATTAAGCAGGATTCTTTCTCCAAGTCTTTAGGTCCAGGTGACTGGAGTCTTGAATGTTGTATTGCAGTACATTTCAGTCTAGATGACATTTTCTGTCTTTATGTGCTTTTTGTATTTGTAATTGACTTTTCTAGTTATCGAGAGTCACTTTTGTTGATTTGTGTTATCAATAAATAAATGCATAGCATGGACCCACTTTTCCTCATCATCCTAGTCCCTGTAGTTCTTGCTGCTTAAAACCATTAAGTGTGAACTCAGCTATCACCCCTCTTTTAAATGATGGACAAGTGAGGGCAAGAATATTTCAAGTGATGGATACCTGGTGTGCCTGAGAATGCCATTTTCTGAGAAAAGCCTTTTTCAACTATGGCACTTCTGCAAATAATATTCAAAAACTCTCTTTCTATCCCATTAGCAACACTGATATGCTATACAGCAATTGCATTAAGAAAACCACTGATGGACTAGGTTTTTCTGAATTTGGAATTATCTAAAACATTTATACCAATAGCCATCTTGTAAAAGTTAGTTGCAATCATTGATTTTACATTCACTGAATAGGTACTGTCACTCTTCTATTCTGTATACTGGCAGTGTTAGTGTAGGACCCCCATACTCTAATATTATATTAGTGTGAGAGTCTCTTTCTCTCTCTCTCTCTCTCTCTCTCTCTCTCTCTCTCTCTCTCTCTCTCTCTCTCTCCTCTCTCTCTCTCTCTCTGTGTGTGTGTGTGTGTGTGTGTGTGTGTGTGTGTGTGTGTGTGTGAGAGAGAGAGAGAGAGAGAGAGATTAACTTCCCTTTATTCACTTTTTCAAAAGTAGTATATCATATCTCTCATCTGTTCTGTAAATAATGGAGCTATTGTTGATAATATATTGATATAAATCACATTCTGTGGAGAATGGATATTGTCTTTACAGGCTTTCATACATATGCCTATCTTCTAGGAGCTAGGAGAGCTAAAAGAAGACAAGGAATATAAGAGTGACTTGTATAGAATTATTAATTGAAATGTATTTATGGACTGCAAATCAGGATTTTCCTGAAACCAACATCCTCTAGAGCAGGGGTTCTCAACCTGTGGGTCACTTTCACAGGGGTCGCCTAAGACCATCGGAAAACATATTTCCAATGGTCTTAAAAACTGAGACACCGCTCCTCTATCTGGCTGCCACCCTCCTCCTCCTGCTCCTCTGCCGGCTCCTCCACCTCCAGGGCGACCTTCTCTTCCAACAGCGCCTGCTTCTGCCGCCACAGCACCATCGCGCGCACCCCCAACATCGCCCTGGGCTGGCTCAGTGGCCAGTCTGAGCTGAGCCAGGTCTGGACTGCTGTTGGCACTGCCGCTGGACTGCTCCGCCGCTGCCAGCTGAGTTGAGCTGCAGCGCCGAGCCGGTCTACACGCTTCCTGGTTGCCTGGCTGCACTCCACCCCCAGCCACCCTCTGCACCATGCTGGAGCCTCCTCTGCACTGCCCGGCCAGTCTCCCTCGCCGTTGGAGGCCACTTTGGCCCTCTGGTTTCTAGCAAGGCCGTGGGGCTGCTGGGCAGGAGCTCCTTCCCGGCTTGCCGGGCTCCAGGCCTCGGAAGCAGCCAGGGTGCGGGGAAGAAGGCGAGGTGGCAGCGATGCCCGCATGTGTGTCAGAGGCCAGCCGGCCAGGCCGGCAGGGGAGAAACAGTGCCTTCCGAGCGGGATCTGGCACTCTAGCCATGCCCCTCTCGCGTGCGATGGGCTACGTGGCGTGGAAAGGGGCTCCCGCGACCCTGCCGCTGCAATGGCACTCAGGAGGCTGGACGGGTGGGCAGGCTGGGAGAGGGCAAGAGGTGCCGGGATGAGGATGGGGGAGCTCCAGGTTGGCGGGTGTGAGAGGGCAGTCGGCGGCTCTGAGGCATACAGATCGTCCGCACAGCTTCCGAGGCCCCGGATGTGCTGCCGCTTGGCTCTCTGCCAGAGCCTCCCCCCTCCCCGGGCAATTGTGCGGAGCTGCTTGTGCAGCACCTCCCCCTTCAATCTCCTTCCTTTCCCCTTCAATCTTTCTTCCTTCCTTCCATCTCCAACTCCATCCCTTCCCCTTCAATCTCCCTCTCCTTCCTTCCTTCCTTCCTTCCTTCCTTCCTTCCTTCCTTCCTTCCTTCCTTCCTTCCTTCCTTCCTTCTTCCTTCCTTCCTTCCCCCTTCAATCTCCTTCCTTCTCCATCTCCTTCCTTTCCCCTTCAATTTTTCCTTCCTTCCTTCCTTCCATTTCCATCTCCATCCCTTGGTGGGTGTGAGAGGGCAGTCGGAGGCTCCGAGGTGAGCGGATCCTCCGCAAAGCTTCCGAGGCCCCAGATGTGCCGCCACTTGGCTCTCCACCAGGCTTTCCACCACAGCCTCCACCCCATCCCCGGGCAATGGTGCAGAGCTGCTTGTGCATCCTTGGCAGTGCCTCCCCCCTTCAATCTCTCTCTCCTTCCTTCCTTCCTTCCTTTCCCCCTTCAATCTCCTTCCTTTCCCCTTCAATTTTCCTTCCTTCCATCTCCATCTCCATCCCTTCCCTTCAATCTTCCTTCCTTCCTTCCTTCCTTCCTTCTCCATCTCCATCCCTTCCCCTTCAATCTCTCTCTCCTTCCTTCTTTCCTTCCCCCTTCAATCTCCTTCCTTCTCCATCTCCTTCCTTTCCCCTTCAATCTTCCTTCCTTCCTTCCCTTTCCCTCCCTCCCAACATTTTTGCGCAAGGAAGAGTAAGCTTCTCCAGCAAGCATTGCTATATTGTTTTTGTGATTAATCACTATGCTTTAATTATGTTCAATTTGTAACAATGAAAATACACCCTGCATATCAGATATTTACATTACGATTCATAACAGTAGCAAAATTACAGTTATGAAGTAGCAACAAAAATAATTTTATGATTGGGGGTCACCGCAACATGAGGAACTGTATTAAAGGGTTGTGGCATTAGGAAGGTTGAGAACCACTGCTCTAGAGGATGTAGATACCGCAACTCCTTCAATTTCCTGTCAGTTTGGCCATATATGAACATTCCAGATAACAAAAGGCTAATTCATTTCACTCCCTCAAATTTATGCCTGATATTTCTGATGCAAATTCTTATTATTAAAAACTTAAGTAATGTTGCCAAAAGACCTCAAAATCAACATCTCCAAAGCAACCGCATGTGATGTAAGGACCTGTGATCTTCAACACATCTTCATTATTCCCATTCCTGATTGTAAATATTGGTAGCAAGGGGTCCCATTTCTGCACAATGTAGCCAATTGTGGTTCCAGGAGGTGATTGAACTTCTAACTAGTAGGCAATCAAAAATATGATTAACAGCATATGGACACACCTGATGCATACATTCATTTTTCATTTGTTTTGTTCTTTAAATGGTACAGGTATAAAATGGGCATTTCCACCAAGCTTTGCATTCAGCCTTAAGTGCTTCTAAAATTTGGGGCTGAATAATTATGTTTGGCTGCTTATTAAGCTTATTATCTTAACAATTAGAAAATCTCCTGAGGTTTTACAATGAAAACATAAAACTATAGTTAGAACTGAAGAAATTAATATCACAATTAAAATACAATAAGGTATGACTGAAGATGAAATTCAATAAACATACATATTGTACTAATTAAGAACTTTGCTAATTGATGTAATTTAGGTTAATTACATTATTTTTCCTAGTTCCAACCACCTTTGTTCCATCTCTTCTCAGTTTCTGGAAGAAGAAACTCCAGGACTAAGTGGGGACCTTTGCCATAAAAGTTCTCTTATTTTAAGGTATAATCTATTTATAATTTATAATTAATCAAAGAATACATGTTCATTCCATTAATATGAAATATCTGGAATTTTCTTATTACATTACAAGCTTATTAGTCAATGTATATTCACCCACATATCTACATATATAGTTATATTTTCAGCTGCTCTCCTTATATCATAAGTTCTTTCAAGACAGGGATGCTGGGCAAGGGAATATGGTTTTATTCTATAAAGTTGATGCTATATAAATGCTATTATTATTGCTGATTGTAATTATCATCACATCACTCCTTAGTGGGATAGACTCACATGTGGACTGCTGGGCACAGAAATTATGGAAGAAATAAAACTGGGAAAGAATATCTCTAGAGATAGGAAGGCTTGCAAGACATTTATAAGTTTTGCTTTGTTTTTTATCCCAGCCCTCTAAAAATCTTACTGGGTTGAACTGAATTGTTTTGAATTGAGTTTTCAATAGAATGTACTTCCAAATTCAAAACCATTTCCTCATCAAAGTATGTTATAAATTCAAATTAATCCAGTTACTCTATAATTAAACTATTCTTAAACACTACAAACCTGTTGAAGATAGCATGGAAACCAGCAGCTACTACATCTTAATGGTCTGTTCACAGTGATCACCTCTTGACCACTATTGTCTGTGAGTCTTATGGTGAAAGACCGTAATGGTGCACAGAAATTCCGATCAAAGAAACCATTTTCTTCCACAGCAAAATAAACTCTTTGCCCCATGTGATTTTTAATCTCATATTTACTGCAGGTTTCAGTTCCGAGTATAACTGTGATCAAAGGGATAGACATTTTGAACAATGCTATATTTACATTTAGAGCTGAACTAAATCTAAAATGTCTCAACTACCAAATAGTCTACATACAATGAGATTATGTTATTAGCTCTGGATGCATTCCATTGGCACAAATACCATTCCAGTTGTATGCCGTAGTTGATATTCCTTATATAACAGACTGCAGCATAAGGATTATATTAACATCAGAAGGAACTCTGTAGCCTAATATGTTATACCGCTAAATATCACATGGGGTACAAATCTCCTTGAGATTTACATGAACTGTTTCATTCAAGGAATGCACCAGCATATTACATTTTTTCAAGATGACTTGGTTTTAGTGAGAGAAAAGCATATAGCTAGTTCTGTAAGCAAACAATGTGACAAAACCAACCACTTGCTTAACAAATGCAAAAGGTATATAAACTAGAAACAGACAAATTTGGCTATCTTCTATTTGGTGCAAGAATTCAGATTTCAAATACCTTGAAGAAGTTCCACTTGCTGGTGAATAATGATCTGATCCAACTGTTCAAAATTGAAGAGATAGCTTGAGAACAGTGAAAATCTGAGAACGGTTAAAGAAATTCATGCTTATCAACAACAACAACAACAACAACAACAACAACAACAACAACAACAACAACAATAATAATAAAAGGTTGGAAGGGACCTTGGAGGTCATCTAGTCCAACCCCTGCTCAGGCAGGAAACCCTATACCATTTCAGACAAATGCCTGTCCAGTCTCTTCTTATAAACTTCCAGTGTTGGTGCATTCACCAGTTCTGGAGACAGGTTGTTCCACTGGTTAATTGTTCTAACTGTCAGGAAGTTTCTCCTTAGTTCTAGGTTGCTTGTCTCCTTGCTTAGTTTCCACCCGTTGCTTCTTGTCCTGCCTTCAGGCACCTTGGAAGACTCCCTCTTCTTTGTGGCAGCCCCTGAGATATTGGAATACTGCTATCATATTCCCTCTCGTCCTTCTCTTCATTAAACTAGACATACCCAATTCCAGCAGCCTTCATTAATAAATCAAATGTACAGTATAATAGAAATTCAATAATGTGGACTACTTGATATAAAAGTAAGTCAAATCTACATAGGGAGATTCAGAAAATTTATTTAAAAAATATGTTGGAAATGTTTACAGCATTGTTTCTGTAAGAATTTGGCTCATGTGAGGAAAACCTAGGAATGGAACACCTAAAATTAAGTAGGGTGAAAAACTATAATGTCCTTCTATTGCCGCATTACTATTAGCTGGTGGTAGTGAGCATGACTCTTGAGTCCCTAGCTATTCTGATGAAGGCTCTAATAAAGATCAGCTGGATGAAAAAAATAACAGCAGAGCTAGGTCTGTTTATTATGCTTCTGATAATTCCCAGTGGAAACAATATTACACCAAGAAAACGTTCTTGGAGAAAAACTAAGAATATGCTGCACTGATGATTTACACATTAATTTTCTTCTATTTAAATTGGAAAGCTAGAAAAATATTGCATCACACAATAATTTAAGTTACTGAAATGGTTCATGGACCTCTAAAATAGGTGATCATTCAGAAGTAACACTTTTTTTTTTACAGGGATGTGATATTTAGTGGGAGGAGGGAGAAACTTATTATTCAGACCCAGAAACTTAATCAGACAGAAGAGAGACACCTCTCACAACACTGTCAGTGTCACAAACACTTTTGGCATCGAACAAGCTTATCCCTTCTTTCAAGATATGGAAAAATCCAACTCCAACACTCATTATTTAATGATAGAGGGTTTTGGAATCTGCTATGCCTTTATTACTGAACAGGATTTCTAGCAACATTTTTCATGGAGCATTTGAAAGTGTTTGATCAAATTTGATAGCGCTAGGCACAGAGCCTTAGATCAAACTGCAGTGATGGTGTGACAGACATTCTAAGGTTTCATAATCTGAATCTGATTTCACCAGTTAGGTCCAGCAGTAAATCAAAAGTTGTGCTTTGTACAAAACTTCAAAACCAGCTTCTTTCATTCTATAAGCTGAGCCTGGAGCAGAATATTAGATGGGTTAGACCACATTTTTTTGCAGAAGAAGCTAGATCAGGGGTTCTCAACCTTGGCAACTTTAAGACTTGTGGACTTCAACTCCCAGAATTCCTCAGCCAGCTTTTTAATTACACTATGGCTTCTTCAAAAATTCACAATTGACTGGATTCACAGATCATGATATGTCATAAAGCAATGTTTACAAATTCGCATTGGTGGACTTTATTCAATTTGTTAAACTAGAAGCAAATAAATCATAGTGGTATAGTGATTAAGGCACCAGGCTAGAAACTGGGGGGAAAGGGGGGACGACTGTGAATTCTAATTCTGTTTTTGGCATAAAAGCTGACTAGGTAACTTTCACTCAGTCTCAGGCCTAGGAAGAAGGCAGTGGCAAACCAATTCTGAAAAACCTTGCAGGAAAACAGCAGGGGAGTCAATCCTGATGTGAAGATGCACACACACAGAGATACACACATGCACAAAATTAAGTAACAAGTTAACTAGTCTTCATTCTTATTGTCACATTTTATTTCTTTATAAGCAGAAACTTTGTTTCCAAAGTTTTAATAATTCAGTTTTAATAATTGAATCTTCTGGGACTGCAGAATTACAGGCAGACTCCCAATACTTATTAAAGAAGAAATGTTCCTATATTCAGCGAGCATTTGCCTTGCTTGAAGAAGACCTGAGGAAAGGGAAAATACTTTGGAGAACATAAAACATCTCTGCAATTTGAAAAATACAGAAAGCAATAAAAGGATCCTTGAATAAAACTTGTTCCCTAAGAACTACAGGAATATCCATGCAATTTTCTTGACAGCAATGGGAAAATTGTTTGCTATTGCCTTCTTCCATGAAGTTTTATTGACTTTCCAGTCTAGAGTACAGCTTTGCGGATCTCTAGTAGTTTCCCATCCAACCTTTGCCAGATGCTGCCATGAAAAATTTTCTGAAAAATATTATTCCTATTCCACTCTTTTTCCTCATTACTGAACTTTTACAGCAAAGTCAAAAGCAGCAGTGGAATATAGGGGTTTATTTGCAGATCGTATTTTATAGGCCATCTGCAAAATTCATGAAAGAAACAGGCACTACCAGACATTCATTTTAGTTCACTAGTGAAATGCTTATTGTACATATTGTTTAAATCAATGGCTTTCAAACCTGGCAACATTAAGTGTTGTAGACTTCAACTTCCAGAATTCCCCAGCCAATATGTTTTCCAATATCTTGGATCATGTATATAACCCCTCGTCTATCATTTCTACTGACATGTAAAATAAGTTTTCTTTGCAATTTAACCGTTTCTGATCTCTCTCTCAATTTTTCCTCACATCCCCATTTATTAGCATGCAGCCATCGTTCTACGATTTATGGAGGTATTGAAAAGCAGGCTTGTTGCCATGGTAACCATGCAGCTTTTAAATCCATTCATTTATATTGCAAAAATAAAAACGTAAGACATTTGCACTAATGTGAACATCAGCATAGGTCAGGGGAAGAAAAGACTAAATCAGAAACTTTTTTGATTGGATTTTAACCTAATGATTGTAAGGGTTTTGGAAATGGAAATGCCAGTAAGCTGGAAGAGCTATGATGATTACACTGTAAAAGTTTCACCTGGACAGGTTTTCAATTCTTAATCCTTCAGTCATTAAATAATAGAAAGACAGACACCATTGTTGATCTACACAATCTTTTGGGAAGTTTACTGGCAGATATTGATTGGCCTTACTTGTAAACCACTACTTACAAGATTCAGGTACCTCACCTATTTTCACTAAATTGAGCCAAACAGAAAAACATTTTTTAAAAAACCCTTGGCAGTGCATTCATAAAGGTTAGAGTTAGCAGTTTTCAAGATGAAGAGCAAGAAAAGTTTTCTGTATTAGGACCACCCTTTCTATGCTACAGACAGATACAAGACTATAAACACACAACCAAATGAATAAATAGAAATAAACCCTCCCTTATATTTAAAGTGTATATTTCAGCAACAATATGTTTCTTCTAATTATTGTTGTAGACCAGCGGTCGCCAACCTTTCTGGCTTTGCAGACAGGTGATGGCTATAGTAGTGGAAGAGGCAGGAATTGTTTCATGTGCACAACCTAATGCCCTGCATGTGAAAATGGAACTTTGTGCACTTGCATGACCCAGTTTCCAATAGGCAGTGGATTGGTACCGGTCTGTGGACTGGGGGAAACAGCTGTTGGGAACACCTGTTGTAGACAACATAGCAATTTTTGTATATACAAATCAGAGGAATAAGTATAGCAGCAAATCTGGACATTAATTTTAGCTTTGTACTATAGGCAGAAAAATTCATAAGGCATAACAAATATTTTTAAGGTGAAATAAATTTTTAAACAGGAGCTCATAATGCATCTAATATAACTTTATAGTTATTATTTGAAATGGGAACAGGACCTGTCTTAAGTATTCCAAACCAGGTGGAAACCCAGATGGAAGCTGGGTTTGTTTCCAGATTATGGTTGTTTCTGAAGGTTTTGATTGCTCAGACATCTGCAGAGAACCTGGAAGAAGATCTTGCGTGGTTTTATTAACTGGGCCTAGAGCATTTGCATGAAACAGAATGTTTATGTTAGGAATGAAATAGATTGCCATTTTAAGAATTATATATATACCATTGAATGTAAAAACCACATAGCCTGATCATATATAGTTGTTCTATGAGGGTCTTGAGCCAAGGGACTAAGAGTTGGAGCCACAAAAGTGTGCAGAAAAATAGGAATTTTCAACATTTGTTTCCTCAGAGTTAATCCACACAATATTGATATAAATATTTATTATTAAGATAAGCCTACCTACAAATGTAAATTCTAAGAAATATAATTCCTATACTGTTTATTTATTCATTCACATTTCATATTTCTTAACCACCCATCTCCCTCACGGGCTTATTGAAGGATGGCATGAACATATTTTATATAAATTCTGTAGAAAGAGAATTTGTAAGATTAGTAAATAGGACTGCCTAGGCTCTAGCATGTAACACAATGAACTCTCAAAGTTTTTTTTTTTTTTTCCTAGCACTTTCCTGTCTGGCCCTTTTTTCGTAGCTGCAGGAGCAAAAGAAGGCAATGTAAGACATCCCGAACTTCAAGTTCTTAGCAGGATGCACATTCCCTCTTACATTCCAAAGCAATTCATATATGTTATTTTTCATTCTCACTATATTTCAATGGTCTGTTTACAGAACACATCACAGCCATGAAACTAATCAGTTATTAACTATTTACATCACTGTCAACATACCATGACATTACTGCCTCTCATCTGTTACATCAACATGATCAGTAATAAAACATGAAGGGACCTGTTGTTCACTCTCTAAAGGACCATATATCGAGCAGATATATAGAAATCTGTCACCTTCTACTAGTCAGCATCCTACATACTTACTAAAAGTATCTGAAGCAGCAAAGTCTCCAAGTTTTTGTTTCTTCCTACTGATCTCTTATCTACATGATTATATACCGAGGACTCATATTTTACCTTCTTTTTCCAGCTCATATTCTGGTTACCATTCAAACTTTTCCTGAATTAAAAATAAAAAGAGGTCAGGCACCTCATTTGAAGAAACCTACATGATGCTTTTTTCATTCTGGACTGAAAAGTTAAATCCATCTTTCTTGCAGTTATAGACCATGATGAATTTACAGTCCTTTATTTGAATGTGTGCATTGTTCCTTCATCCTATAATTATATTGGGATATTAATTATTATTGCAGCCACAGCTTTCCTTCAAGGCTTAAGACCACAGGAAGGAAAAATAATCCCTTTGAATTTCTCTTTAAATATGCATAACTGGATTGTAAATATTTCATTGGTTCTTCTGCATCATGTTACCTGTTGCCAAAACCTGTGTTACATGAACTAGTGTGAGGTTTTATTGGTTAAAAGTTCAAACAAAGTGGAGTCTTTCCTTTCAGTTAGACTTAAATTAACTCCAGAAAATCAATAATCCGGTATACTGGAAATATTATTGGAAAAATGAGGACATTTTGAATCATGATTTGTGTTGTTTTCTCTATCTGCAGATCTTATTTCTCTTTCTTTCTAGTCACTTAAAATATATTAAACTGCAAATAGTGATTTAATCAAAATTTTAAAAATTGATACACAATTCATATTCCTTTGATATGGAATAGCTGCTTGGAGTGTAATGATTTTGGTAACACAGTTGAAATATTATATAGAGCAATTTCTGTTTTAGCACATAAACTGGAATATTCACTCTGCAGAATGTTTTATAATAGCTACTTGGATTTTTCTTTTCTTCACAAGGTTGACCATATTCTTTCCATTTCACAAATAGTACCTTTTTGAGGAAACTAGAAAGTGCCAAGAGGAAAGTATTTTGATTTCTTGGCGTAAGCAACAAAAATCATGCAGGCTTGAAGACTGCATTAATGAAGCATTTCATCTACCGTATGATTCTCCCATGATGGGAAGAGAGTAGAGTGAACTTGTTAGTACTTCCAGAGAATTCCTCTACCAAGATTTCACACATGCTATTTAAAGAGACAAGCTGCAAGGTGTAGGAGAGAAATTTGACTTCATTTTTAAAGTGTAACATTCTTTTTTTAAAAAAAGTGGGGGGGAGAGGAGATTTGAAAGGCTTTTCAGCCAGGCTGCAATTTTCACCTTTAATGAGAAGTTAGCTGTCTCAGACTAAGGGAAGACGTGGCATGAACTACCCTTCAGTTTGATTGCACTCAATTGTCCTTCAGAAGCTTGTTAGCAGGAATTTTCTCAAGCATGTTTCAGAATGATCAGAAGTTGCTGATGTGAGATTTCTCAGGTGAAGTGTGTTTGAAGGATGCAGACCTTTTTAATGGAAGGCTGACATTTCTAAGTTTTCTTGTTGAATAAATAGCACAGATACATACCTGCAGACTAGAGCAGGCAGTGGACCATAATCAATATCAAATACCTATGAAAATATATTCAGATTCAAATTTATATAATATACTTGACATTCTATTCCACCTCTATTCAGAGCAGAAATTAAAATGGATTTTCACCTTTCCATTTAATCATATTGCTATATGAATATTGTTTCTTTAATACGTTATATATCAGCACTTACCTTGAGAAGCCATGAAGCTGCCTGGATCACTTCTTCAAACTGAGCAGGGTTAAAGGGGAAAAAAAAACACCTGATTGCAACAGGGCACAAGGGGAATGGAAAAAGCACAGTATGCAGAAAATTCAGATAATGTCTGTCTACTTCAAGTCAGGTTGCAAAAGAGTAGCATGGAAACACAGCACCTTTCTTATATTACTGATTCCTGCATTTTGCTGTATGAGCAACAGGGGGAGATAATGCCTGGAACAGAGAAAAAGAATTCTGCATCTGTGTGAATAATGAAAAGAAAGAGGATATATAAACAATCATATTTAACAAACTAGGTATTGTATTAATGGCTGTGGGATTAAATTTCACCTGCATATCGTATCCAGTATTCTGCTTTTACATTATCTACTATCTACATCGATATTAAGAAGCATGAATTAAAGAAAGGTGATGTCACAATGTTTTCTATGGGAACAGAAGAAAACATGCATGCATGATGGAGGTTTTATCCTCTTGTCAGTCAGCTTTTATCAAGGGAGATTGTTCCTTGGCAGAAGAAAATCATATCCAGGAAACAATGCTGTTTGTCTTGCAATGGAAATTGAATTCAGATATGGAGATATTTCTTCAGAATCTAGAGACTAAATTATAAAACTAGTGGTCATCCTAAAAGCATTAGGAAAAAAATAACCTTGAGTTGCCAGCTTATATTTCTAACACATAATCAAGTTGCCATGGTGATTGTGTCCACGTCTGACTCACATAGCTATGATTCACAACTATTAAGTGACCACAAAAAGGGCAATAGAAGAAAAAGCTGTCATGCAAATCTCAGCAGGTTGAAAGTCATTGTTACCTAACATTGATAGTTATCATACATGCTCAAGCTCATTTTATGATCTTTTTAGTTTTTGCTCAAGATAATTACATTTAAATTGTATTTTCATGGCTCATGGCAGAACTACAATTTAAATCTTTTGCCCCCATACATTCAGAGAAGTAGCCTGTGGCTTGAGATTCATTTTATATACTGAAAAGTTCAGGACATGCAGTAATTTTAATTTATAGAATTTGTTGGTACAAGATTCCACTCAAGATTGATGGATACCTTACTTATGCCATACATTAGTATATGAAGACAGTTCAAAACATTTCCATGCAATATTTGTTGACTATGTATTTTAATGATTAATGACAAATTAGATATTTTTACAAGTATATTAGTAAGTCCCATTAAAAGAAAGCCCTAATCAATATTTTAACTTTTTAAGAATTTGTTCCATATATATACCAGTTAAAATTTAATTCTATGGTGTAAATCAGTGTTTCTCAACCTTGACAATTTTAAGGTATGTGGACTTCAACTCCCAGAATTCCACAGCCAGCATTGCTGGCTGTGGAATTCTGGGAGTTGAAGTCCACATGCCTTAAAATTGTCAAGGTTGAGAAACACTGGATAGATGGAACATGATTTTATAGTTATAATTCTAACCCCAAAAGAATATCCTCTGGCATAATCTGAGCTATACATATAAGGCTGGAGTATATATAGTTTCTGACCTTGCATATAGAAATAGGAGAGGAGACAACAAGGCTTTAACACAGTATGTACAAATAAATCAAAAGGTCCTGGTTTTTTACATATTTATTAGTTTATTTTCGGTAAAGATGTCTATATCTGGTTCCCCTTCCCCTTTCTTTTTATCTGGACTCCTCCTAACCTTTAATTTGAGACTCCAGGTAATTAGATTAGTCCCTTCTTTTTTTTAGCCTTACTCCAACAATTTGGACAGATTTTAAAAGGAGTAGCAACATTTTATCCCCCAAATAAAAGGAATGGATTAGGCACTCTCTGTGTATGTGACAGCCAGCCCCTGTCCTTCCTAAATAGATGGACTCTACATCTGCCTTATCTGACATGCTACCTGGCTGTTTGTCATTTTGCTTTATTTCTTCCTCTCTTCTTTTATTGTTCTCTCCTTTCCTCCCCTTATGATTAATAAAAAAAATAATTTTGAAGAAGAGTCCCAATGAAGACCACTTACTAGAGGCAAAAACAAGAAAGGTCTCACCATCATGTGTATCAGCTGCCAGGAATTAGAATTATGTTCCAGATCAGGCTGTTTTTAACATCAAGAAGCCAAACATCTGAAGCCCCAGAAGGGATTGGAGTGGACTAGCTGAAACCTCAATCTAATTCTCAATTGTAAGGCATACGTTTAAAACAGTTTGACAGATGGTTTAAATTCCTTCCTGATTAAATGCTTTGGAAAAGGAAACTAAATTTAATAATAAAAACATGGAATAGAACAAAGAAACATGAATAATTCTCCATTTTGAAAAACTCAAAGGTCTGTTAAAGTTGGAATGCTCCAACCTAACATTTAGATTCATCTCCTCTAACAAAGAATGTTTGGTGAGGGAATTATATAGAAAAGAAGGATGAGGCTAGAGTTAGTATAAGGTTTGGTCTGAGAATTTAAAGTACATATAATAGGAAAAGAGAAAAGTTCAATGCTGTTTTTATTTCAAAAGAAGATGTCTTTTAAAAAAACAAAACCAGGCTAAAAATACATGTTTGGATTAAACCCAAGAACTAGATTCTTCCCATATTTTTAAACATTTAATTAAGTCTTTAAAAGTTCAGCTTGGAAATAAAGGATCAATTTGAAACAATTATCTATATATTTTTAACAATTTGTACACTGCCTTCCCAAAGAAACTTTTCCAGATTAGTGAAAAGCAGAGGATCCATTTGCTTTTGCTGAGTGTAGTGAAACATATGTAAACTATTCACTATAACTCTGATAAAATGGCCTATTAAATGAGAGGTTATATATGAATTTGTGCAAGCTGCATCTAAGGATCCAGTTCAAAAACTGACCTTTTTGTATTATACTTAATATAAGTTAGGGAATATTGGTTCCTCAGTTAGCTTTGTTCCTAAGCCTCTCAGCAATGAAAATCATTCAGCAAAGACAGAAAAGGTTCTTATTATGGGATTTGCAGCTGAAACATGTTTTCCTAATGGAGTGATTTACAATTTGAGGTGTCAGAATGATTGTTATCATGGGCAGCTGATGCTCATTTGATTGTTTCAAACATACTGTAGGTTCTTTTTTTCCTTTTTCAGGAAAGATAATGTAAAAATAAAGGCCAGTATAGGAATTGTAGGGGGTGGTAGTAACAATATGATTATCCCCCCCAAAAATGATTTCTCTTTTTATTCTCACCTTATTCCAATGGTAGGTTTGCTTTTAACAAATAATTGGGAAGAGACAAGAAAATTGCTTTGGCTTGCACCGTTTGGAGGGTCTCTGTGTGCAGTAAAAGAAGCTGCTAGTCTACAAAACCAAGTGTTACAAATTGAAGTAACAAATCTGTTTGCAACATAAAAAGGCACTTCTTCAGAAGAAAAGACCAAACATTATGATCAAAATGGAGAAAAGTTGTGTGATGGGGGAAGGGAATCATAGCAAAAAGAAGTCATACCATACATTTTCAATAACACACTTTTCTACAAAATAATACTTACAAAAATAATGCTACCTCTTTATGTTTTCAGAACATGTTTACAAGGTAGAGGATGGAAGAAGATTATCTCCTCGAAAATGGCTTCCCTGGCTGAGCTAGATTTCTAAAAACGTTTGGTATTCCCAAACAGCACCATTGTGAAAGAGGATATATAGAGTAATAATACACTGTCACTCACTTCAGCCATATTCCTCTTTTCTTCACTAAACATACAAGGAACCTCATAGCAAAACTCAGTGGAAGAAAACAAGACCTATTATCTTGACAGTCTATTCTATAAGATAACTACTGCTTCCAAAGTATTCCAGATCATATTAGCTGCCAGTTTTCTACATTAAGATCCATTCATACGTGGGATCAAATAGTTTCAATATAGGCTTGCAAAGGAATTCAGCCAATCACAGCCTAAAGAGCAAAAGGAAATGATCGTAGCTCAGTACATGTTTTGCACAAAGTCCCAGAATTAACACTTGATATCTACAATTAAAAGATTGTAGTGATGGACAGTTAGGGAGAACATAATGTGTTTTTCATGTATGTTCGTAGGTTCATCCATATATAACTGCTTTAGGCACAGCTCTTTTGGTACTTCCTAGGTCATCTACCCCACTCTGTTTTCAGATGGTGCAAATGCTACTTTAATTGTAAATGTAATAGAAGGAGGCAGTTATGCAACAAAGCAAAGTGTAACTATCTGAATTTCCAAGAACGTTATTGGATTATATATAGACCTAATAGTCTTGAGAAGCATTTTGATGTATGGGTTAAAGGCATCAGGGTAAAAAACTGGGAGACACTGAGTCCTAGTTCAGCCCTAGGGACAAAGCCAGCTTGGTGATTTTGGCCTAGTCAGTTTCTTTCAGCACTGGGAAGAAGGCAGTGGCAAACCATTTCTGAAGGTGTTCTCAAAAAATAAATTTGCCTGTAATTGGAGAATACATGCACCCACCCACCCACCCACACACACACACACACACAGAGAGAGAGAGAGAGAGAGAGAGAGAGAGAGAGAGAGAGAGAGAGAGAGAGAGAGAGAGAGAGAGAGAGAGAGAGAGAGAGAGAGAGAGAGAGAGAGAGAGAGAGAGAGAGAGAGTATTTGAAAATAAACCTAATGGGTGACTATATCCTCATGCTTACTTTGTAACTTCATCCACCTCTTTCTTACAAAAAGTAAAGTGTGGTATTAATACTATCTATTCTGGGGGATTAGAAAGGTTATGAGGGAACATCCTTTTCACTGTGGACCTTTAGCTTTGGGCCTTCTCGTGATGTATTCTTAAAATCTGAACTATCTCTAATGGTTTCTAAAAGGTTGGGGACTCTTATGTCTGAGTGTGGACTAAATCTTGACTGCTCTTCTCTTCTAGGCAATTTCCACCATTTATTTTTACATCCAGTTCTCATTGGATGTTTTATTCTCATAGTAATTCTGCCTTTGCAGTTTTGGAATTTGTTTTCCAATGTGGCTATATCTGCAACTAGATGTTTTGAGGTGTTTATAAGGATTAGTTAGCACTCCAAAAGATTCCCAGCTCTTTCTGAAAGCCCAGCATCTAGCACTGTATCAGCAATCATCTTTATATAATTGAATCATGTGACTTTCTTGGTAAAATACAGCTTTGGTTTATCTTGCCTTCTCCTGCTCAGTGTAAAATTATGCCTTTGTCATTGTCACTAATGAACATCTACCACCAGCAACTTTCTATATCTCTGTTGTTCAAATTAGGTGCCTGCTAGTATTACAACATGGGATACTTTATAAAATCTTAGCTATAGTCAAGATATATGCATTGCATTACTACAATCTATACAGAAAGTGATCAAAAATTGAAATAAGAGTAGCTTATCAGGACTTTTTCTAAAGTGCTTACAGATCTCTCTTGATGATATGCTTAGAACAGTTATGGCAAACCTTTTAGAGAATGAGTGCCCAAAAATTGGCTCCACCCTGCTATGCCCCCCTGCCCCACCCCCGCTCTGCCCCCCATCCCCTGCCCCACCTGCCCACAGGACCACTCACCACCTCCAGGGCCCGCCGCAGATTGCCCAGGCAGCCCAGCAGTGCCATGGTGGCTACACCCTCTGCCCGCGCCCTGCAGCATCAACTGCATAATGGGGTGTGAGGGCAGAGTCTTGTCTACGCTGCCTGGCTGCCATGTCCTTGGTTGCGCTGCTCCGTGTGGGCCATGCTCAGGGTTGACTCTCCTTCAGGGGGGCTGCTGGAGAGGAGGGTGTTGTGGGGGGAGACAAGACTAGGGCAACGGAACGTGTGCCCACAGAGAGGGCTCCAAGTGCCACCTCTGGTACCTGTGCCATAGGTTTGCCACCACTGGCTTAGAACTTCAAATGTGTGCTGAACGAATGGTTGTAAATTGAGGACTACTAGTTCCATAGGGAACTAGCTGTTACTCTTAACTTAAACAGTTGGGTTATTTGAATTTTTCTTTTTTGTGCTTTTAAAAATTGATTAATGACCTTTACAAGTACAAAACTAGTTTTTATATTTTTATTTCACCATTTTTTGTGAGTTCAGAGAATTTGCTTTGATTATTGGCTTTCAAAAATGAAGTCTTCAAGTGCTCTACCCAGTCACTCCATGGGCATATTCACACAGTTTTCCTGACAACAGTCTAGAAGTGATATGCTATTACTTTTCCAGTCTAGCCTGGGAATGTAATAGCACATCACTTCTAGACTGTTGTTAGGAAAACTATGTGAATATGACCATGAAGTGGAAGTGGACCATGAAAATTTCCTGAAAGTATCTTATCCAACTAAAAAACAAATCCTGAGTAGCTTCTCAGCCTAGGCAAGCTTAGCCCCAAGGTAAGATCCATTTCTTTTGGTTGTGGCATAAAACATTATAGAACGTACAGTACTATTTGGAATTTAACATGGAACAAACCTTCTTAGAATGCAGATCTTAGAATACATGACATCTTTTGATACATCAATTCTTCATTGTTATATGTGGGAAGGGATCATTTAAAGCTGAGAGACCATCAGCAGTTTTATAGAACTAAGGCATACCAGGGTATTTTTTTTTTTTTGAAAAATGGCTACAGTACTGGAGATTCTAATATTTCCACATCACTAAAAGCTCACCTTCACTTCACTTTTGATTGATTCCACCTAAAAGGATAAAGAGATGAAGCAATATTGTTAAGTGAGGATGTCTACCCATTGTGTTTCTTTTTTTACAAGGCTTATTTTCAGAAAAAACTGAAACCAAATGGTAAATAGAGATTAGTTATTCCTTTGTAGTTGTGTACAGACAATCAGTCAGCTAGAGTACAAAGATTTATAGGAACAGAGAGGGAAGTGCTAGGAGAAAAAAGAGAAAAAGAAGTATGGTCTACCACTTGAACTGACACTGCCTCTTTGGCTCATGGACAGATCTGATTTGTATCAAAAAGAGGAGGGTTAAATTGAATAGATGACTACTAGAAAAATATCATTTAAAGCGGAAAGCGATAATTCAATGCTCATAGTACATATTGATAGTTTATACAAACTAACCATTGCTAGAATCTAGTGAGAACAACATTTTAGTAGTTTTTGCTTTTAATTATTTTCCTATGAAATTAAAAAAAAGAAATTTATATAATAAATATCTGCTAACCTTAACATAATAGACATTTTTGGTGTAGAAGGTATGGCAATAGGCTACAATCTTAGAGATTGTGAGTTCTAGTCCAGTCTTAGGAACAAAACCAGCTTTGTGATTTGGGCCAGTCATTTTCTTTCAGGATTTAGGAAACAGGCAATGGTAAACCACTTCTTAAATCTTGCCAAGAAAACTGCAAGGGCTTTTCCAGGCAGTTGCTAGAACTCAAGATTGACACATGCATACACTCTTAACATATTTATATTAACTTTTTTTTAAAAAAGAAAATGTTAACACAGATATTTTTTAAAGCATGAAAAAATGAGGTCCTGACCTTTCTCATGATTGTATTGCTAACATACCACTAAGGTTTTCAAAGATTCATCATTTTTCATGTGCAGATTAAGTCTTTGTCTATTGTCTATTGTCTGGTGCAGTATCGCATATGGAAAACTGCAAACTAATCTACTAAAATATGGAATATGTGGTGTTACATGACCACAAATCAAAGTGCAGTCCATCTGAATGCCCAAACATGAAATCCATTTTATGATGTTGATTGCAACTGCCAAAGCTGGACTTGGGCCAGGAGAAGCTAGGCTTAAGTGCCCACTTTACCATAGAGCTCAATGGGTAATTATGTTCCAGTCATTTTTTCTTAGCCATCTCATCCATAGAAGTGTTGTAAGGATAATATGGGCTTACCTCTTAGAAAAAAGACAGGATACACATACCCACACAAAATATATGCCCTGATCCAGATTACATTTGTTGTTGTGAACAAACTTAATTTAATGTTATCAAACCAGGTTCTTTTTTCTATTCTATTCTATTCTATTCTTCTATTCTATTCTATTCTATTTTATTCTATTCTATTCTATTCTATTCTATTCTATTCTATTCTATTCTATTCTATTCTATTCTATTCTATTCTATTCTATTCTATTCTAGTCTAGTCTAGTCTAGTCTAGTCTAGTCTAGTCTAGTCTAGTCCAGTCTATTCCAATCTATTCTATTCTATTCTATTCTATTCTATTCTAGTCTAGTCTAGTCTAGTCTAGTCTAGTCTAGTCTAGTCGCTTTGTCATTTTGAGATCTATTGTTATTAAAAATGCTAAATATAAACAAAATGCAAGAAGCTATCAGCTCCCAACTTATGCTTGCTGTGCTTCACTGCTAGGTGGTGACAGACTGTTATGGACTGTGGGAAGGGGGAATTATGGGGGAAATGCTTGGAAAATAGAAAGCAGAGGCTGTACTTTGTCAATATGCTGCTTCAAGAAGGGAGCTGCATACCAACCTGCACTTTGACTGACTGTTATGAAAACATTTTGCATGAACTTGATTGGTTACACTCAGTGGGTAATGAGAGACAGTAAAGGGTGGGCAAAGTAGAACTTAGGGATTTTGATTCTCAGTTCTGGCTATGCAGTGCTGCAATGCACTTGATCTCTAATAAAATTCAGTAGTAGTAACTGTGAAAGGGATCTTGGAATCCTAGTGGACAATCACTTAAATATGAGCCAGCAGTGTTCTAGGCTGCATTAACAGGTGGATAGAATCAAGATCACATGAAGTATTAATACCACTTTACAATGCCTGGTAAGGCCACACTTGGAGTACTGCATCCAGTTTTGGTCACCATGATGTAAAAAAAAATATTGAGAAAATGTTGCAGAGAAAAGCACCAAAGATCATTAGGAAACTGGAGGCTAAAACATATAAAAAACAGTTGCTGGATTTGGGTATGTCGAGTTTAATGAAGAGAAGGACTAGAGGTGACATGATATCTCAGCGGTTGTCACAAAGAAGAGGGAGTTAAGCTATTCTCCAAAACACTTGAATTAAGACAAGAAGCAATGGATGGAAACTAATCAAGGAGAGAAGCAACCTGGAATTAAGAAGAAATTTCCTGACAATTAGAAAAATTAATCAGTGGAACAAGCTGCCACCAGAAGTCGTGAATGCTTGAACATGGAAGTTTGAAAGAAGAGATTGGACAACCTTTTGTCTAAAATGATATACGGCAGGGGTGTCAAACTGCCGGCCTGTGGGCCAGACGCATCACGAGGAAACCGCGTCCACCCCATTGCCAGCAATGGGAAAAAAGTTCTGATACGTCGCACGACATCACTTGATGTCGCAACTTTGACATGTCTGATATAGGGTTTCCTGCCTGAACAGGGGGTTGAACTCTGTTATTCTATTCTGTTCTATTAAAAAAAATCCATACTTTTCTCAATAAATAGAGCCAAGGATCATTTCTATATAGAGGTTCAAATTGTGGGCAGTCTAATAGCTATACTGGAGTCTGAAGCTATTGCTTTCTTAAAAGATTTCCAACCACCATGCTATTTTTTTCTTGTTTTGGCGAATAACTTCTTGTATTCATCTAAAAGGATAAAAAAAGTCTGTATTAGGATAAAAGTATTATTAGCATGAACTATGTTTTGTGACTTGCCTGTATTTTGCCTTCTCTGATTCTCTTCCTACATCTGGTATGTATAATAACTTCACTTATGTTAGCCTGTGTGCAGAGGTATTGCTGATAGTCTAATAGTAATTATAAATGCAGCCCAATATTTTTGATTTTTACTAGCTGCATTTAATGCATACTCGTTCACTGCTTGTACAGCATGTTCTTGACAGTTTATAATGGAAGAAATAAAAATCTTTGTTTGGAGCTGAAATCAGGATTTCTTGCAAAACATAAAGAAGAAAATCTTTAAAATAACAATTAACAGTTTATTGCAAATTTTCTTAGTAGCTATAGCTAATTCACTATTTATGTTGGCAATTAACTGAAATGAAGAACTAGGTCATAGTGATAATTTAACCATAGATTTCAAATGGCAGGGCAAAACAAGAGCAAATGTTTAAATCCTAACACTAATTGTAATGAATGTTAGAGAAGGAAAACTTTTTGCTTTGTTTTCATCTTCTGTAATGTCATAAAAAGGATTATGGTCTGAAAATGGCTTTTTCTCAGTTCTGGAGTTTCTAAGAGAATCAGCTGACCATTGGCTTTTACTCTGTCAAATATTTATTGAATGAGGTTTGCAGTTTAATCCTCAGAATGATTACTCCTCTAAGTTTACCCCAACTTTAAATGCAATGCACAGCCATTTCTCAATCCTATAGACAATAAAGATTTGCTAACACTTTCTTGTGTCCCTGTGCAATGCAAAGATAATATGGTTCTATGCCAAGGATAGGTTATCCAAAGTTTTCTAGATGTTTTAGATTTTATTTTTAGACTTTATAATCTCCAAGCAATATGGCAAATGGTAAGGAACTCGAAATTATATTTTAAAAAACCATAGAGAACAAACTAGATTGTTTACTTCTGCACTAAAGGAGCAATGCATTCAAGACTGGTATTAGAGATAGACAAGCAGAACCTGTGCCCTAGATGCCAAATTTAAGGAAGCAGTGGGGAGTCAATGCCCATTGACCATGCATGCTGCAATAGGTTTATGGCAGAGGAAAAACAAACATCTTCAAACACCCCTTCCTTATGATTGTGCAGATCATATAGTTTATAATTATATGTATTCTCTAATTGCAATTATACATTTCTGCTTCCAATCAGCTGTATTTTTGTTCCAATAAAAATTAACAAAACATGCTTTTAATGCTTAGAGTTACCAAATTCTTTAAGTACTAGGGTTCTTCTCAGCCTGAAATCAAGTGTAGCTCAAGCATGTATACAATACTTAGAAGAATCAGAAATTACTTTTGAAAGTAATAAATTAAGTGATGTGAATGAGCATCAGAGACATTCCTTGTCCAGAGGATTGTTTAATCTTGGGCCACCAGAGGAATTTGGTGAAAAAAAATTAAAACAATTCAGTGGCAAAATGCATGCTTTCCATGCTGAAAATCCATCTTTCTAATTGCTAATTTACTTATTTTTATCCTGCCTTTATTGGAAATCCAAGGCACCATAAACATAATACACTTTTCTCCTATTTTCCTGACAACAACAATCCTATGAGGAGAGTTGGGCTGAAAGAGGATAACTGACTCATGGTCACCCAGCTGGCTTTCATCCCTAAGGTGGGACTAGAGCTCATGATCTCCTGGCTTCTAAGCCCAGCATCTTAATCACTACACCAAACTGGCTCTTCATTCTAATTTCTAATTTCCTTCTAAGTTTCTAATTTCATGCAATTAGCACAAAAGATTGAGACCCTGGGCAGGAACGTAAAATAAATCAAGAAACAAAAAACATGGAAGAAATCTAACCTAGGACCAAAGAGTAAATTAAATCTTAAGAACAAGATCAAAATTATGGACTGAGGAAGAAATCAGTAGCCAAGAAAAAATGCTGATAGATGTTATGGACACATGCTTGAACTTAAAAAAGAGTCTGCCGATGATCTGTTAAGAGTGGATAATGATTTACCCTTAGATTATCAAGATTTCCATTCTTGTTGCATCCACAGTTGTCATTCTACTGACTCATCACATTTGCCCACATTAAAATTGTGTCATTTTACAGTTCTATTACAAATGCAAACTACATTTAAAAATAAAAGCAGCTACATCTCTTTTTTAAAACAAACAAAGTATTGGGAAGATTTAATGACATAATGGTAGCTCGATTAGGACATCAAAATTAATTTCAGTTTCCCTGAGGTGTTGTATTTTAATTAACAATTCCATGATCTTACTCTATTAATTAGCATACTGAAAGAATAATAAGTTTCAGATGAGTTTAATTGTAATAAAGCATTTCATCTCCTAAAAAATAATAAAAGGAATTAAAAGTCTCCATCCAATTTATTTTCTGCATTTAATAGCAATGTTTAGAGACACTATTCAATGTAGCTGCAGAGTAATCTTTTTTAATTCATAAAAGTTTTATTTTTGGTGCTTAATTCCTTTCAAATATCTTCCTGATGGCATGTTGATGATATTATTCTGTTCCCCTGCAGTAGTTATTTCTGCTAGACATCACATCAGTTCATTCCTCATAATGTTTTCTCTGCCATTAATGCAGATAACAAAAAGAAGGCTATATGCTCTGTTAAGGAACCTTTTGCACTGATCAGCTCAACTGGCTGTTTCCCATTAACATTCCACCAGAATGAATAGCAGCTTCAGATGTTGCTGATGCATTCCCAGCACAGCAGGTTCACTATATCTGAAGATACCTGGTAAATTCAGTGGTCAGTAAGCAACTGATAAATTACCAGGCAAATCCCTGAACATTTTTTTTCCTAAGTAGAAGGAACAGGATTGCCCATTAAATACTGTGAAATGCACAAGAGACAAACCTATCTCCTTAATTTATCTCTGAATGTGTCCTGTTATTTCTTTCTCCCATGTGTAACCAACAGGGAAAAGTTGCTGTGCTCAGCAAGATTTTCAGATCTGATCAGGAATTTTTGAATAAAAAGCAGAAATACTGGAACATATCCTGCTCCCACTTATTGGGGGGGGAAGAGTTTTTCCTATATTATGGGGCAATTGAACTCAACCACCAAGTGAAAGAAATACACTTATGAAAGAGACAGCTAAAATTATTGATAGAACAAAAATCGTCCTGAGCAAATTGTGTGTGTTTATTCTATTAAATGCATTTGTGGTATGGGAGAAGAAAGGATAAAACTGGTCATATTTATTTTTCAAGTTTTAGCTTACTGAGAATAGATGTTACCCAATGTGGTATATTTATGTAATTTTTGAATGGTTTACTGTTGCAAGCCATGGCAGATGTCATAATATTCCTTTTTCCCTATTTGAATTTCTCTTATCCTAGGTGACAGCATCAAGGAACATGATTGCCTGAAAGCTTTAGGTGCTGCACAGGACCAAAAATACTACAATGAGCTTTCATGACTCAGGTACAACTTTTCTCTCAAGGTTGGAGCATGCATATTTGCATGTACATTCCATATATAAATAGGATCTGTTCACAGAGGAACATTTAGCCAAGATCTTGCTCTCTTGTTTTGCATATGGAACTTGCTTCTTCGTCAACGACAATATAGAACAGAGCAGAATCAAAAATAGATTGACAAGAGAACAGCTGTTTTGCAATCCAGAGGATTAATAAATATACCCAAGGCCTAAAGAATATTATACATATGTGTTTTTAAAATATATATATATATATATGACAAGATACATTTACAATAAAATATGTGTATACACTACTTTTGCTGGATGTGCTAAACTTCTTTTTTGTTTGTCAGTATCCCTGAGCTGTTTCCAAAATGAGAGAAACCTACTACATTTTCTCTTAGAAATATGATGGGAGATCACTGTTCAAAGGAAAGACATCACTCTAATATAGAAGTAACAATAACCTTGGGCTTCTGATGGAGAACTCAAGCATATATAGGTTTCAGCATTTGGAAATAGTTACTAAATTTGACATTTATATATATAAAAAAGGACATGGTTGATACTTTATGCAGTTTTCTTTCTTTCTAAATGATACATAGAATTTATACCACTTCACAATGGAGATGATTATAGCTGCTAGATAAGGAGACCTCCTGGGAAACTAAAAAAAAAATATCAATAGCAGTGTTTAACTACATGAACCTTATTTGCATTATTAGCTCTGCTGTGCGCTACCCACAGAAAGCTAATGGCATGATTCTGAAGAAGCTTTTTAGATTATGGGTAAGTAAATAACCTTCAGGGTTGCCATTGACCACACAACTCATTTCAAATGTTGCACATTATAGTTATGAAAACTGTTTTTGTTTACTTTTACATTTTACATGGTATGCAAATGTGTTAGAAGATGTATTCCTTCTATTCTGATTTGGTGCTTCCTGTATTTTAATGGGCACACACAGTGAAGGGAAGTATAATCAAAAGTTTTCTTGGACATTGAGAACCAAGGAAACAATCCGGTAAATTCATAGGATGAGATGCAGAGTATAGAGATACTCAAAGCTTATAAATCTGGAGAACAAATTCAATCAGTGGCCTGGGCACAAAAATATAAAGAATAGCTACTGCAATTATTGTTTCTTTTTTTTTTAAATATATTTTATTGGTTTTTTTAATTTTTACAGAAAAAAGAAACTACTCAAATCAAATCATAGTGTTAAAATAAACAATCATCCATAGACAAAACATAAGTACATTTTTCAATACATCTAATACTAATAACTCAACTGAAAATAATCATACCAAACAATTAACATTACTGCTCGGTACCCCCACCACCACATCCCCCTAACCCTATCCTTCCCCCCTCACTTACCAACTAACTACCTACTTTCCTCCCTCCTTCTCTACTTCTCTCCTCCATCCTTCTCTATCTCCATCCTACTCTTCCCCCTTCTTATCAACTTCCACTTACATCAGCCTTCACTCCTCCTTCCTCTTTCCATCAGATGTGGTGCCCAGAGGCCACCCCAGCAACCCCTTAATAACAGTAATTACATATTCTTACATCAACCCCAATTACAGTTGAGAAAACATCATATATAAAATTATAAACCCTCCCTAACCCTCCCCCCCGACTTCCCAGAGTGAGTACAGGGTAAAACAAAAGAAAACCCACTACATCAAACAAAATTATTATATAATCCTAACAAGAATTTTAAACTATATACTATATACAATCTCTAAATCAATTCAATCCATTAAACAAAACAAACAACTCATCTTGTTAAGAATAATAATTTTCATTTACATATCTAAACCATCAATCTAAGTCAAACCTTAAATCACTTCAATCCATTGTGAGGTTATATAAAATCACCCAAACCATCAAGTTTTATATATATCTTCCAGTAATCAACCTCTTTCAAACCATTAAACATCAAAAAAAAAGAAATCATCTTTTTAGAAAAATAAACAAATAATATCAATAAACCCCTCAATTAAAAAAAAATTATGTTCTTAATCAATTTAATATATCTTCCATTAAACATCCTCTCTTACATCTTACTTATAAAATTGGTCTTTGATTCAGCCCATAATCTTAGATTAGCCTTAATTCCTTACATTTAATTTTAAATTTCACTTCTTCAATCGATTTCTGGGCTTTCTCATCTGTCAAATAAACCTCCATAACAAATACAATCTATTTATTCCATTTCTAACTTACATTCTGCAATTATTGTTTCAATTGCTTGCTCTTTGATATAAGTTCTTAAGCTTCACTAATGAACTAAGGATTCTGTTCTTTCCAGAGCTTGGCCTCATAGGCTGATATTCTTATTTTTGTTAATCCTCAAAATTTTTGTTAGTCCTCAATACAACAACTGTTACCTCTTCATGCACTTTTAGGATGGGAAGCTTTTCAGAAGCAGAGATTAAATACCTTCAACTAACTTTCAGAGATTTACTGTCATTAAAATCCACACAATACAACAACTATAAATGCATATATAATATATAAATGTGTATGAAGAATGGTTGCAGAATTGGGTGTATCTAGTTTAATTAAAGAAGGACTAGGGCTGACATGATAGCATGTTCCAATATCTCAGCAGTTGCCACAAAGAAGAGGATAGTCAAGATATTCCCCAAAGCATAAGGCAGAACAAGAAGCAATAGATGGAAACTAATCAAGGAAAGCAATCGTTAACTAAGGAGAAATTTCATGTCAGTTAATCAGTGGAATGACTTGCCACCAGAAGTTGTGGGTGCTCCAACATTGGAGGTTTTTAAGGAGAGATTGGACTGAAATGGTATAGGCACAGGTGTCAAACTTGCGATGTCACATGACGTGACGTGATGTATCACAACTTTTTCCCCATTGCTGGCAATGAGTGGGCGTGGTTTTAGCATGACGCATCTGACCCATGGGACAGCAGTTTGACATCCCTGGTATAGGATCTCTGCTTCACCAGGGGCTTGGACTAAAAGATCTCCAAAGTCACTTCCAACTCTATTATTCTTTATTCATTTAATGTAAGTAGAAAACTATGGTGTTGTATAAACATACATTAATAGCAGGGCGAGGTTGTTCCATAAAGTGGAAACCACACTGCCGCTGAAATCTCCCTTCTTTCACTTCACAACTGTGGAGAACCTCACAACCTGATGCATATGTAGAACAAGTATTGCCACCAAGAGAAGAAGGTCTTCAAAAGAACCTCGGGGTCATGTTATGTGGGGCAATAAGGATTAAAATCAGCACTTTAAGTTAGACTGGAAGCCTACTGGCAATGTCTACAGAACTGGATAGTTGTGACATTTCATATTATGATTTTGATCTTCTGATAAGAGTCAGTGTTCTTCAGCTTCTTACACTGTTCTTTTTTTTTTTAAATCAGGGAACCAAAAGAGAGGCTTTTTAAGGAAAGGTAGGGCAGGAGCAGCAAGTGATAATAAATTAAGCTGCAACCTTACAACAGTTGACTTTTTCTTCTGAAGATAGAGTGAAAACTCTAACCTTCAGGGGGGAAAAAATAAACCTGCACAATAAAATGTTGCCACCACATGGTGGTTCTGGTATACTGCAATTTCATCTGACATTCTTTCACCAGAATATATGAAATAGACACTCTATAAATGTATAAACTCAGCTGTCATATTAGAACAATGAATGATTTTTTATGATAGGTAGTAAAATAAAATAATGTGTCAATAATTGTGGGAAGTTGATAATTTGAGACCAGCCAAAGCATATTGCATTAAAAAAGGAGGCATTTAACTAATATAAATGAATGTATTTACTGGTAATACCCATAAACTGTAAACAGTACTCTATTAGGTTGTCATGATAGTTTTTATAACTCAGCCAAAATTATTGTGGATGAACACAGAATCTTATTATCAAAGTTTTTAAAGTCTAAAGTATTTGTTTAAATAAAAACTATATAAAAAACTCAGACATATGTTGCATCATTGAGCAAATCTATGCATTGTTTGCATGTGTGTGTGCTTATTTATTTATAACACTTATTTTCTCACATTGTTAATATGTTTCTTGGATGGGATGGGATTTCCAGTGAATATAAGCTACTGGTACAAATAAAAATTAGAAGAATTGAAAATATATATTTCAGGCATAACATCTACCTATAAATAAATAAAATATTTAGAAACAATGAAACCACAAAGCAAATTACTTTCATTGCCCCAGAATGAAAATTAATCATTTGTGTGTGTGTGTGTGTGTGTGTGTGTGTGCGTGTGTATTTGTGTGTATTTGTGCATAGTCTCCTTGCAAGCATTGGTGTTCCATTAATGCCTAAGTGAATAAACAAGTAGATAGTTCAGTGCTCTTGACATCTACAAAATGTTATCAGCTGAAAGAAAGAGAGATGAGGCCATCTAATTATATAATATTGGAAGAATACTTGCATAATTATAGAGCTGCAGTGACAGTTGCTTTGTATGTCCACTATCATGCAGTATAGGTGGCAATTTATCTCTGGATTTCCCATTCATTTGTATAAGAAACAGCAGGAGGTGGTCTCTGGACATCCTGAGTAATGGCAGACTTTTTAAGCAAAACCCTATTGTAGATTCTGTTTTAAAGAGATATTACATGTGCCATTTAAAACATTTTCAGCCTTTTTCCTGTTTGAGATGTACATATGTGAAAGACAGAAGTATAATTTGTAAAAAGCTGAATTATATAATCATATTTCAGCTTTTTATTTTTTATTTACAGCATTTGTAAAATTTATTGGCTACCCATCTTATTCAGAGTAAGACTGGGTTGCTTATAGTCATAAAATCAGTTTTATCAATCAGTTGGAGGATATGTAGGATAGTATATTTACAAACATATGAGGTCTGCATTTGTCCACTGAGTGGCATGTTAGGAACTGTAGTGAAATTTTGATGTAATGCAAATCTTCCTTGAATTTAAATTTCATTAATTTTATATACTTAATATAACATTCTCTGTGTGTATAATAATATTTTTCCTCTTCTGCAGATTAATTTGTAGGATTTCTGAGAGTTATCCCTCAGGGTTTTGGTGGGTGGATACAACTCTGGTGACACAAGTTGTATGCTTTACCCTGGATAATAGGTGACTCAAGGAAGCCTATATTAAAGCTAAAACTCATGGCCATCTTTTCTTGTTGGTGAAAGTTCCTTCAAAACCATCAATCTGATAATCAGGTGTCTAATATCTTTTCTAAGTTATAAAAAGCTAAGATAAGCAGTACAGAAGGAACCTAAATAATCTGGACAGAAATTTGTTTGTATCTCACCTTCTTTTCATGAAGCTCAGAGCAGCATATCAGGTTTTCTTTCTCTTTTATTTTGTGAGTGGTAATCTATATTGCACATCAACTATATGAGATAAGATAAATGACAAAAGTAAGAAACTCCAAATCACTTGTTCTTCTCTTACTAGAGATGGTTACATATTCAGTCAAATGTATGGATTGTAACATTTAATTCTTTCAAACATTGACCAGCATAGCAGTGCTCTCAGCCCTTTAGCTAAATTTCAGAAGCCATATATAGATTTGTATTGATATAATTCTAAAGCAAAGTTATGTGCAAACTGCAAAGTTGCAATAGGTGAGAGTTAGAGAAATGTAAAAAATTAATAAATAAAGAAACTGTATAGATCTTTTCACAATAAAACTGCTAAAAATAGAATGATGATTGATCAGAATGGAAGATTAAAACCTCAACTAATTAAGATTTTCATGTATAAAGAAATTAATATCAACAAAATGCACACACCTCTGGGGAACTTGACTTTAAAAATAAAATTTCCTGTTTTTTTCCCCACATATTGTATTCTCTTTCTCAATTAAGTATCTTCTACAAATATAACTCTGTGCGCAGTGTATGTGTCAGAGTGCCTCCTTTTCCTTCTTTAATGCATAAGGGTATACAAAATGAACTACAGGGTAGGCAAACAAATAGTGATTATAGCTTCAGAAATGACATCTCCTATATAATGCTTCACGGTGCTGAGCAATATATACTCTTTATCTCTTCAATTTCCATCTACTTCTTTGTTAATAAGCACTGAGTACAAAGCAGAACAAAACCTTAACCCTAGAATTAGTCTGAACCTACTGTGGGCTGGTCTCACTCATTCAACCTCTACTGTCATAGTAACAGCATCTACAGGGTCAAATATTATTCCCAGTCTTTGCCATTTTTTCATCTTAGTTCATGGATGTCCTTGGACTGGCAACCTCTTTTACTGAACCTATATTTTTCCTATATTTTTTCATTCTATAGTATATATAGAATAAACTCCCGTATGCTAGCTGGAATATGTTTTTAAGTATGTCTGTGGGAGGGATAGATACCTGTTTGTTAAACATTCAGTGTGGTTTGTGTACTGTATAAGCCAGCCAAAATCCTTAGTTCTAACTTTAGCCTGTCTGTTAATCTATAAACTGAAATGAAGAAGTGGATTCATCTTATAATTATGTGAGAGAGCCGGCTAATATTGTAAGATTGGTAAAACCAATATTATCTTCACTCTAAATTTGAAAACTAAGATTTAATAGGAGTTATAACACCTGGAGTTAATGAAATGCTCATGAGCAGATAGATCAGACCAATTCATTATAAATTGCATGCCTCATTTACATGCATTTCAGATATTTTCTCCCAGAAAGATAACAAAACATAGCTCTCTTCTGCAAAAAAATAAACATATTTCTCTTGCAAGAAATCCCTCCCACAGTATCAGCATAAGAATTATCATAGAGAAAAAAATGTAGAGACAGGTAGAATTAAATATAGACAAATAAAAGTGAAATAAGAAGTTTTAAATCAGTTAATTTTACTCACTGGCCAGGAAAAAGCTTGAATATGAACTCTGGGATTTTTTAAACCAATGGTCTGCTTTTGCTGCTGCTTGTGACCTATGAAAAAATATTAGCAGGTATGGTATTAACGTTATTAACTTAGGAATCATATCCATAGTTGAACCTAGTCTTTGGATAATGAGAAAGTATGGAACAAGAGCAAAGGACTAGAAAAAGACATGACTGTATAATAGAAATTATGAAATAATGTTGTACAGGTTTTACTTATTTGTATAAATAAAAAACTATGATTGCTCTGCTTGTTTCTTAAGTTAATGTTTAAGACCATGGTTACCTAAAGGTTGTCTAAAAATCTCTTATTAGGCTACTTGTAGAAGTCACAGCTGTGTAGTTGAGAATATTTGATGATGTTACCTACTTGAGTAATGAAATGTCTGCAAGAAAACAACAAAGCTTAGAAAGAATTTATCCCTGAATCAGTCTTAATTCTCCATAATTCCTTTAGATCAGGGGTGTCAAACTGCCAGCCCCTAGGCTGGATGCATCATGAGGAAACTGCGCCCACCCCATTGCTTGCAATGGGGAAAAAGTTCTGATACGTCACACAATGTCATATGACCTCGCAAGTTTGATATGTCTGCTTTAGATCAATGTTTCTCTACTTCATGCCACTGTGGATTATGGAAGCTGAAGTTCAGACATTTTAAAGTTGTCAAAGTCGAGAAAAACTCAGGAGTTTCTGAGTATGCATATTTTAAAAATGTAACCACCCAAGCATATATGAAACATATATGAGGCTTATTTCTAAGTACTGAACTCCTATTTTTAAAAATGGAAACGTTTTCATTCATATTTATGTAAATTGGACTAGCAGACAATATTCTTTTTGGTGAGGTATTACAGTTCTAATACTGAAGTCAGAATGTTGTCCGAGCAATAAGACAATCTTAAGGCAATCTGTTGCTTGGAAAAACTCTCTTTTGCAAACTTCAGAAATGTAATAAAAGCATTAAATATCAGTTTTCTATTTATAGTATATGTATTGATTATTGTTTTGTGTTACTTGCCAAAAATTGACGGTGTAGTTTCCACAAGTTTGATGAAGGAAATACATACAAAGTTACAAGGCCAAAGTAGGCAGTTATGCACAAAGAGAAATATTTTCTTGTTGGGCAAAGAACTCCTCTCAAAAATTGGTATCTGCACCAGCCCATATTTTTTTGCATCTCATTATCCAGCCCATTGCAGTCTTCTGCCCCTGTCCCAATTCTTAACATCCCCTGACTTCCAAGATATTCCCTTAATTGCCTTATGCTTATTTTTTGGTACCAAGATTTCCGTAGCTTTTGATACGAGCAGACAAGTTTACGAAGTATAGGACAGTTCATGTAACTCATACAACTTTGTAGTCTAATGTCAGATTGCTTCCAGATCCATTCAAGATTTTGGTTATCACCTTTAAAGTCTTTTATGCCATGGGTCCAAGTTACCTGAGCAACTGACTTACTCCAATGGGATTGGTCTGCTCTACTCACACCGCAGAAAAAAACTCATTAGTCAAGGAATTCTGGTTCCAGGGTCCAGGAGGAAAATCTTTTCTGACATGGTTCCTGACTTCTGGAACATAATGCCCCTCAAAGTGAGATCTGTACCCACTCTTTGGGTCTTGTGAAAGGGCTTGAAAATCTTGCTTTACCAGTTGGCCTGGGGTCCCAAAGAAGGCATGTCATACTGGAAATGGTTAACAAACTGAGATAAGACCACCCCACCCCACCCCAACTGCATCTTGCTTCCTTCTTTGCTGTTTTTGTTAATTTTAAATCAATTTTGTTAATATTTATTATTGTATTATTTTCCTGTTTTATCTTGTTGCTTTTACTTCATTGTAAACTGCCTAGAGTCACCTTTTGGTGGTATTGGTGGTATATGAACTTAATAAATAAATCAAATAAAGAATAAATAGTTTTTGGCCCTTAGCTGATTTAGGCACTTTACCTCGTCAAGCAGTCATCCCACAATGCCTTATAGAAGACCCAGTTGTATAGATAAGTAAAGATTAAGATTCTTTTCTGAAAATCAAAGAAACTCACAGAGGCTGATGCAGTATTATTTGCCAGCTTAAACATAATGACTCTTGCTTCCAGCAACTAAAATGATTTTGGAAATAAATACACATGCCTCTCCTGATGTTAGTTCAAGAAATTTCTTGTCACTAAGAAGAAATGCAATCTATGGAGAATCAGGGTCAGCAAATCCTTATTACCATTGATCCAAAGCAACTGTAAAATAGCACAGTTAAATGGTGGGCGGTGGGAGATATTTTGTACCAGCATGATGCCTTCATGGCTATAAAGAAAAGAGGATGGCAAACAGTTGCATGAGAATGTTAAGAAATTAAAATAAGCAGAATAAAATGAATAAACAATGAAAACCACTTTTCCATCTTCAGTGAGAATAAGAATCAAGAAGATCAAAGCACAATTGCTTATTTTACTAGTTGTCCAGCCAATCAGTTCCATTTTCCGCAACAACTGAATAAACACATATCCTTCAAATGAATGCTTTGTAGGACCACCTGCACCCAACTCAACATTGAACCTAAGTGACATTTTAAACATTCTCATGAGAAGTCTATTTCTTTCTCATAAAACAGGATATAGTATTCCAACAAATGATTGAAACACATGTAATATTTTCCAAGTGGGTTATTGCAGTTCAAGATGTATTTTTTTTCAAATCATGTTTTCAGAACTTCTCCAAGACTCAGCTCAAGCAATTTGAAATACAGTGAAAGAATGTTGCTTTTTGATATGATCCACATGAATGGGAAAATAGAAAGTATTATCCTATAGACTCCCATAATTGCAGAGATTTGTAGAACTGCAGGGGCTTTGCCATATACCATATACCATAAGCATTATAAAAAAGTAACTCTGATACATATTGTTCTGGACATGGAATTAGAATAGGGATGGGAAAATTATAAGAAGAAAGAAGTTGGTATGTTAATGTGCAAATGATTCATAAAGCCAGGACTACCATATATCAAGTTTGAATATTTGTCTATCTCAGAACTGTATATGATTTTGGTAGCTTTGTCAAGCTCAGTGTCCCCCAGCTGGAAAAACAGCTTCCAAATTCCTTCTCAGCATAGCCAATAGGTACATATTTACGATTTCAAAATCTGAAAGACACCTGGATAGAAAATGCTGTACACTTTCATACAGATGCCTTTTTCACCATAGCTGGTAATCCATTTTAAAGAAAAAGTCCACCGTCTAGACTTTGAAGAAGCAAGATAGGAAGAGTATTGATGCCTTTTGGCTTTGTTGTGGAAAAGACTGAATGAATACCATGGCCAACCAAGAAAATAAACCAATGAATATTGAACAAATCAACCCAGAGTTTTCATTTGAGGTACAAATAACCATGCTCAAATTATCCAACTTTGAACACATTATGGAAAAATCTAGCTCTTTGGAGAAGGCTGTAGTCTCAGAAAGATGGAAGCAAAGAGAAGAAGAGAACACAGCAGCACGTTGGATGGACTCAGTAACGGTGCTGATGAGTACATTATTTGCAGTGCTCGTCAAGGAGAAAAATCTATTTATGCCATTACTAGGAGATGAAAACAATTTGATGGCACAATCAGTAAATCAATCCAACCAATGCCACTGGACCTTAAAATGGCAGATTAATCTACACTTACCTGAATTCAAGACCTTGTAGGACCTCTATAGTTTAGTACCACCCAAATCAAGGAGAAGCCTACTAAAGCCACCTTTAGAACCTACAGTAAAGGTAGGAAAACCTCTAGCCCCCAGTAGTCAGTTTAGAAAATATCATAATATCACACAAGCTACCAATAATACAGGAATATCAGCACTTTTGCATTCACTTTTTCTAAGAGCAACTAATCCTTAATAGGCAAAGTAGGGAAGGTTAGTGGCTAGATATGCTTTTCTAAGGACAATATATTACCTATTGTCTATTTTTGAATAAATATACATAGGTTAGATAACTGGGATTCTTGCATTACAATGAAATTTACTTTACAACAGTTTGAACTATTCTACTCTTTTTATCTTTGTAATCATATTTCTACATCTTTCTTCCTAACATTTCTTTTATGCCCGCAGATCTGCCCTAGAACTTTTACAGTATAGAGCAATACGTAACTGACACATTACTTTTTTATTTATATTTGTTAAGGATTTTACAAGAAGTAAAAGACAAATCTAAAGAAAAAGAAAGAAAAAAGAAAATGTGTGAGAAAAAAAATAGAAGGAATCTAAAGTTATGAAATATAATTAATTCCAACCTCTTCAACAAATAATTATAATCTTATAATCTTCCCTCCTCTTAGTTGTTATACAAACTCCTCTGAATTCACGTCTTTTTAAATACTCAAGATTCATAAACCATATGATTTTTTTTCTTCTTTCAGCAAAACGTCCATATAAGCTTTCCAGTGTTTCAGTGTTTAGTCATTTCAGCAAATTCTGACATTCACAATCCATTCCTCCATTGTGGGAATTTCATTGTTCTCCCATTTCTGAACACACAATAATCTTGCTTGTACTTATACAAAATTAATCTGCCAGGAGTCTGTTCCAATTATTTTGCTTGACATTATTTACACCTATGCCCCATCGGGCAGTGCGATTGCTCAGCGGTTAAGATGCTGGGTTTGTTGGCAGAAAAGCCGACAGTCCAGGTTCAAGACCTGAGTGTCATGCAACAAGGTGAGCCCCATCTCTTTTCCTAGTGCCTGCCTACCTAACAATTTAAAAACATGTTAATGTGAGTAGATAACGTGAAACAGGAAACAGCACTTTCTGTCATGATGCTGGCCAAATGACATGGAACGATCTTTGGATAGTGCTGGTTTAAAAGCCTTGAAACAGAGATGAGTGCTGCTCCCTATAGTCAGCAACAAGTAGTGGAGTAAAATCCACAGGGACTCCTTTTCTCATTGGCCAGCCCTAGATTTTTGTGATCAACACGTATTTCCTCTGTACAACTGATGCCTCGTGGCCTAATTCTTGATCTTCCTTCTTGTTGATCTTTCCTCAAGAGGAGTTCTGGAGTATGCAAAACCTTGCACACAACCTCACAACCTTTGTGAGCTTTTGCTGTATCCCTAATAAAGATATTAGTATATACTGTATATGTACATATACTCAGTACATACATTAGAATGACTGCATGGGGTACAAGATATTTAGCCAAACCAATAATTGTGTTAGAAAAGGGTGTTAGAGCTTTTCATGGTATTTTAAAAATCTATCGACTCTCAGTGCAATGGATGAGTTGGCCTTCATTGAATCTGTAGAGGAAGTCTATAAAACAGGTGATTTTCTCATAAAAGACCCAACCACAGGTAGAAAAATGTTATTTGGAAAGCAGATACAATTTTTTGGTGTGTGTGTGTGTGTGTGTGTGTGTGAGAGAGAGAGAGAGAGAGAGAGAGAGAGAGAGAGACTATATATAGCTATATCTTTTCTACAGCAATTATAGCAAGATCATATCTAAGATAAAAAGAAAAAAGAAAGTCTCAATTATTACACTGCAAAGTCACTTTGAAGCATTTTTATCCTTCTGCCATCTTGTATGACAAGCTCTATGTATATTTTATTTGTATGGAAGTGAAAGGCATTTTATTGTGTCCCAAAGGAGAAAGTATTAAGGATCATTTGCTTCCTGCTGCGTGGCCTGTCACAATTTTTTACAAGACTGGCAAGAGTAACAACTAATCAGTATGTTAATATATTGCTTGACAGAGGATAGTCAAGTCCACTTTATCTGAGGCTATTTTGATATATTCTTAATGTAATTTTTAGCTGGGATGGGGAGGACTTTGTTTTTGAAAAGATCTATAAATTGCTATCTAGATGCCAGATGTGGCAGCAAAGCTGCTTCTCAGTTGGTGTAGGGAGTGGAAGGGAGGAGCCAGCATTAGAAGGAGAAAAGAAGTCATTTTTTCCCTCACTGAAAGCCCCCAAATTAATAATTTGTTATATCAATATTGTAACATGAAAAACAATTTTTGGAGCATCTGAGAATTAAATCAGCTTCCTGACAAGTAAATAGCTGGCAGAATCTTTTGAAAATGATGGTGGAAAAGTCAATTGTCAAAAGGCGTTATAGGTTTCTCTGAAAAAACTCTATTCATTTCTTGTCCTGGGCTGCATTGTATGTTTCCTTTTATTCTAATGCTGCTGCTGCTGGTGGTGGTGGAGAGCAAATACTAGGTAGAAGCAGCTTTTTTACAGCGCTAGGTATATACAAAGCCTAAGTTTCATTAGCCATTTTATAACGCACATGTTCTTTTTGATGTATCCTCCCTGCCACTCAAATTGGGTCTGAAAATGATTTCTGAGTGTTTGCACAGCATGCCAATTCATGATTATGTAGAGGATTAGTGGATTTAAATAGTGATGATCCAATAACATGAAGCAGTACACAAAATGTGTTGTGCAAGGTTTCCTATGAAAAGAAAAATTACTAAAATTACTTTTTCTTAAATAACGGCTTCCTTCCAAATAGGGAGGGACTGACCACTTAGCAGGTAGCTGTACACGACTTCATTAATAAAAGCCAACAAACAGATATGAACAATATTTATTTTGTTTGGTACATAATAATCAGGAAACTCTTATTGTCATTAGCAAGGTAACAATTCAGAGTGTTTGACGTGCCAGAATTTGCCAGTTTGAATTTATTGAATAATAAACAGGGAGGTTTCCCTGGAAGGGACCAGTGAATTTGAGAGGAACAGGTAACACAAGAGAGGAAGTAATGTAGTATTATATATTGGGCATTAAGCTACCTGTACAGAACTAACTGGACAAATGGTAACATGAGTGTTAAAACATAAAAGAGCAAGCAAATAGAAGGCCTATCTTGTGTTGAAGGAAAAGTCTTCATTAGGGTCCAGTCCAAGCAGGGAATAAACAACATGGCGACTGCTTTAGAAAGAAGGTTGCAGTTTATTGAAGAGGAGAGCCAGATAGAAAGATGGCTCTAGGAAAAAAAGAGAGAGCACATGTAATAGGGAGTGGGTTTTATACCCTCTTTGGCTTTTGTTTGGAGTTGTTTCCTGTTCCTGTTTTAGGCTTTGTATTTCCTGTGTCAGGTACTTTGACCTGAGTCTGAGTGTGCCCCTTTGGCATCTGTGGGTTAATCCTATTATGTCCTGTCCTAGAGTTTGGGTGGGGTATGCAGATTTTAGGTGTCTTTGTCTTCCTAAGCTTCTAGCTGGAGGGCTCCAACCTTCCTGAAAGGAATATTACATCTGCATTTCTACAGAGCTGGTTTCTGCTTGGGGGAGGGAGACTTGGGGCTATTAAGATAAACTGGGCATGCTTTTCTGCCTCTTTAAGATCCTTTGAAGAAATGTAATATTCTACCCTTTTAATATTTCCTTCTGGGGGGTGACTTACCACACTTGCTTAGAGTCTTCAACAGATCGCTACATCAATCAAAAGGGGTAGATAGATGAAGATGTTTTAAAGCAGATAACTGAAGCCTCAGAAATTAGGGTAGTTTTGATGAGAGATCCAGGCATCTGTGGCAAAACTAATTTTACAAAACACAATGTGTGTGTGTGTGTGTGTGTGTGTGCATACACATGCACACGCACACACACACACACACAAAGACATTCATTCAAAGTGTTGATGTGGCCTTAGTGAATCAACTATCTTAAATCTGATCTTTATTAATTGAGCTCTTGATTTTCACAAGAATTTTAGTTAAAGACCACCATGGATTTTGGAAATGCAGATTTTAATAATTGAAGAAAAATAATAAAAATTTTCTAGTGGACATCTAGAACATCCAATTTTTTTAAAAATAGGTATTGAACAAAGACGCTGAAGCTAAAGAAGGCTGAAATTTTCTAGAAATGAAAGGAAAGATTAATCACCAAGAAGTCTACAAAGCTTCAGCTTAAAACTAAAGAAATGAAGACAGGAAGGGAGAAAATGAGCTAAGTTTACAAGCAAAATCCAGCAAGTTTTCTTTCTCAGAAATGGCATCACCTATTTACCTCCGCATTTGTAGCCATAAAAATGAAAATTTAAGTCATATAGATCGATTACAAACAAAATAGGAGAGGATGGAGTTCAGTAAGAACACAGGAAAGCTGATTTGAATGCTTTCAGTTCCTCAGGTCCTAAAGCAGTGGTTCTTAACCTTTTTAATGCCGCGACCCCCCAACCAGTCGTAAGTCGAGGACTTCCCAACCGGTCATAAGTCGAGGACTTCCCAACCGGTCGTAAGTCAAGAACTTCCCAACCGGTTGTAAGTCGAGGACTTTCCCTGTCCGGGAGCACTGCACATGCGTGGTGCCACCCCTGTGCCAGCCGAGGCGTAGCTGGCAAGGGGCAGCGATGGCGCAGGGTGACCACTAACTGGGCTACCGGTAAGGCACCCACCAGGCCCCACGCGTGCCAGTAACCCTCCCTGCACCCACCGGCATCCCACCTTCCACCCCTGGCCCTCTTTTACTTACATTTTTAGTAGTTGCTCAGCAGGTAGGGGTGGAAACTTCCAGACAGCTCCCCTTCACTGCAGACAACTTGCAGCACCGTTTGCAGACTGGGACTTTTGGCAGGCTCAGCAGGGCAGAGACAGCCTGGGCAATTCCTATTGGCTTTTGAAAGCCAATAGAATTAGACTCTATTCAAGAGAGTCTATTCTATTGGCTTTCAAAAGCCAATAGAATAAGAGGGAGTAGCACAGCTAAGGAAAAGGGGAAAAATGGCGGACTGTGTTGTTTGGCGACCCCCGTGAAATGGTCATTCGACCCCAAATGGGGTCATGACCCACAGGTTGAGAACCACTGTCCTAAAGTAACTTAAGAGCTGTCAGACCTCTATCAATTATCTCTGTGGAGTCCTGGAGAACTACATAAGAACATTGGAGAAGGGCTAATGGAAAAGGAGAAGAAAAAAAGGATGAGCCAGGACTGATTGTCACTGAGCCTAACTTTAACATCTGGAAAGATGTTTAGAACATACTGTATAATTAATCAAGCCATTTGTAAACATATTGAAAACAATGCTGTGATTGCTAACAATCAGCATGGCTGTGTAATCTATTACCGTAACAAAATACATTCTATTTTGTAGCATAGCTGTCAAAAGTAATAGCTGTCATTACCTTCCTTTGCCAAGGTAATAGTTAAAGTGTGGGCAGATACCACTGCAATAAAGTGAGTCCACAATTGACTAACCACATTCCAGAGATTAGCATTGGTGACTTTTATTGAGTGGGATAGGATTGAATTGAATAGAAATAACAAGTGGGGGAGGGGGGAGAAAGGAAGAAATCATAGGAATCTTGGGCCCGGTCCATTTGATTTTACTCATGCAATTTTTAAAGTTTTATCAATATACTTTTACCCAGGTTTTGCATTTCAATCAGTCTGAAAAGAGTCCAGATGCATGATAATGATAAAGCTATTGTATCTTCAGCCATGTAAATAGTTTTGAACTACTTCGTGTAATATCTCACATATATTCATATCCATTCGAGTGCACCCAAGAAATCAGCCATTCTCTCTCTCTCTCTCTCTCTCTCTCTCTCTCTCTCTCTCTCTCTCTCTCTCTCTCTCTCTCTCTCTCTCTCTCTCTCTCTCTCTCTCTGTGTGTGTGTGTGTTTTCTGAGGTTTTTGCGGTGTTTGTATGTAGGTCTCTGGTAATTCGGGTTTTCTCCCGCATAAAATTTGAAGTGTCTTGGGAGTCTTTGAATTTATGGGCATATAAAGCAAACATACTGTAAATTGATTTTAATATGAAAACTGTTAACCTTGATATAGCAGTTTAGTGATTATTTTCCTTCTGATTGCTGTAAACCTGCAAAAATATATACAGTCTAGGTGTGCATTTGCAACTGGCAAACTCCTGGGGTGCTCATAAATGATCTTAAGAATTGCAGCTAATACCTTTTGAAACACACCATTTCCAGAAATATTTCTGCTATAAATATCAGCTCTGAATTCTACATTAACATGCAATTTGTATAGTCCAAGTCTGGTTTGAAATTATAGATCAAAGCTGCAGTTCACAATTAACTGAATTTGGCCTCTGGTTTTACTCATAGTCAATTATTTCTTAAAATAATTTGTTTTTCAGCTATAAGCTTCAAAGTAGATTTGTTATGTAAATAACAAGGAGAGAAGGGGAAAATCTTAAAACACAAGAAGGAGGAAGACTATAGCTTAGTGGCAGAGAACACAGAGGTCTTGTCTGTGATATCTTTAGGGCTGTTAATCATTACTATGTATGAACATTGTTGAGTTAGATTAGATATTTTTTACAAGGCATAAGGCAGTTACAAATTTCCTTATAAGAAATGCAAATTCTAGAATCCTACCCATTATAAGCAGAAATATTCATTTATGCATTCTAAGTCAAATTGTTTATTTCAATTACTTTTAGTATGTTTTATGAATTTATATAGAAAAATGTAGAGAGTCATGAGATTTAAAAATGAATTTCTGAAATGTTTTGAATCTGTTATGTCTATGACTTTAAAATAATCATGCATTATTAATACATGTTAATTAATAATCATTAATTGTTGATTGATCACTTAATAAAGAAATATTTTTTGAGATTTTATAAATTTCAAAAGAAACAGAGTAAGTTTAAAGATTGAGTCCTACTGGAATTTTTTTGTTTTAAATCCAAAGCACTTATTCAAAGCATTTTCAAGTTCCTTCTCCATATGATTTCCAAACAATAACAAACACAAGAGTGTTTGTTTGCAATTTGTTTATAGTTTAGAGTTGTTATTGTTGTAATGCTTTTTTTATAAAAGTTTTATTAATTTTTAAGAATTACAGTCTTTAGTGCTTAGTAAACAATATGTCTGCGTTCATATATTTAACATTAACTTCTTCAATATAAATCTGTTCAGTACTACACAATCCAGTATTTATTCCGTGATCCTCCTTTCTTCTCCATATTTTTTCCATTTTCTCCTCATTACACCATTACAATTTTTGGTACTATTAATGTATACAGAGTTAAATATAGGCATTTTCGTCATATTTTACTAATATCATACAAATAACAATAATATCAATTCATAAATCAATAACGTCAATTTATTAATCAATATCCTGTTTTTGTGCTCTTGTTAAGGTTTGATTTCCCATCAGTATTTGAAATATCTTTATCAGTTATGATTTTCTCAATATTAATTATATTTATATAGCTAAAAGTTTTATTCATATCAATCCTCCTCTTGTCTTCATATTTCCCATATCAAAAAAAAAGAAAAAATGCTATCTTAATTCTAAATCATACCTTTCATTATGAAAGTCTAATTATATCTAAGGGTCATCCATTCTTTTAATCTTATTCAAACAAGTATTTAAACATATAATGCCCCCTCTAAAAGGTCAAATCTTCTGTTTTTTAAATCTGACTGTCACTTTCTTTTTTTGCCAAGCAGCTTTCCAAGCCAGGGCAATTAGATCGCTCAGGAATTTTCTTTCTATTTTTGTAAAAATTGCTTGGCATGAGGAAGACATCTTAGGTAGGGTATTTTTGGGTGGGAGTTCTACCCATTTATATTCCTTAAACAATTCCCAGTTCCTGTTGTAATGCTTTTTATATTTAATAGTGATAGTGTTTTTGCTATTTATTAATTTTTAAAATTTTGTAGCACCTGTACAAAGAGTTTTTGGTGAGATGGACAGCTATATAAATTGGACAAATAAATAAGATGGTGGCGTTCAGTAGTCTTAAAGCGCTAAAAGATGAGGGAATAAACATATTCGCTCATATTGTGGTCAATACCTTTATGTGCCCTGAGTTCCCATACTTCCTTTTCTTTTCTTTTTTTAAACAAATTTTATTGATTTTCAATTTTTACATCCAAGTGATTAGGAAACAGTGTGGTGATAGGGTAACCAAAAATCCAATAACAGATTCATTCATATGTACTGTATATCTCAGGTTAGTCATTAAAAATTCCCTCTCTATTTCCCTATTCTATATTTCTAGATAGAGCTCCATCAATCAATACAGTTATCAATAAAATTTTACTTATACATATCCAAATCCTGTTTTTTAAGTTTTACTTAATTATTTAATTCCTTTTCTAATCACTTTTGGATATTGCTTGCTTATTGCTTTTCAGTTATTAGGAACATTTGCTTTTACAGCACCAGGTGAGTTTCCTTCAATCCTCAGCAAAAGACATTTTAAATACAAATTTAAGAACTTTTTTCTTTAATAAACAGCAAAAGATTATTAGAACTAGATATAAATGAACTAAGGGTTTAGATGTGTTTGAATTAAGATTTTGGAATTAATTGTAAGAATTCTTCCCATAGAGAAATACTTTACTTTGAATTCTTAAAACAAAACAACACATGATAAAATGGGACTTTGAAGGTTGGACATTAGGAGGATACAGAAAGAAGTAAGGATTAAGTTAAAGGAAGAAAGCACTTAAATTTGACTTACAAATATATTTGTAAGTCATATTTGAACAAAATATGTTGACTTTGGACATATTGAAGGATATTTTTCAATAATGAACCCAGAAATTAAATTTAAGAATGTCTGCCTCTATAGCTAGTCTTTAAAAGATGTTTTGGAAGAAAGACAAGTTTTACAACAAGACTGAGACTCATCTGAAAGTGGACTTAAAAAGGATAGGCTACAAGAATGATATGAAAAAAAGATACTACACTTGAAAGATACTACTACAAAAGAAATTGGCTGAGGTCTTAATAATTGAAAGGGATATGCAAATAATAAACCCAGTGATTGTTTCTTATACTGGATTTATAAAAGAGACTTGTTAAAGCTTTGAAGAATTTTGTGAGAAGAGACAAAGAAAAAATGAAAAGAAATCAAGCTATGGGACATTATTTTAAGAGACAAAGTTGATTTATTTGATCAAAGTTAAAATAGATATATTGTTATCTCTGGTAATAATTAGTAGACTTGATTGGGTTTGGAAAACAAAGCTTTAAGGATTTTTTGTAGACAAGAGACAGGTAATGGTAAGAAGAGATGATTTGTTTTGTTTTAAGAGGTGATAAGTTTCTAAATTTATACTTGAGATGAAGGGAAAAGTCATTTCTTTACAGATTTGTTTTTCTTTACTATATTTTCTTCTTTTCTATTTTTCTCTCTATTTTTTCTTTTCTGCACTATTTTTCTTTTTCCATTTTTTAGTTTGTATTAGTTTTGTTTTTTTAAACATAACGTTCAATACAATTTCTATAAAAATTCTACTATATCTGTTGTAGACTTGTGTTAAATTACTACCATTAAATAGAATGTGATATGCCATCATCAAAGGGAAAAAGTATCATTATTCATATAGGTTAACAGATTGCAGAACTCATAAAACACTAAACTGTGATGATGCACATTTTATAAACTTTAAAAAAATCTGACTAGTAGGAAACAAACTTAGAAAACTTCTGTTCTTATTTTTTCTTTTAGCTAAGCACTACAGATGTTTGAAATTATACCAATAATGAAGGACTATCACATCTGTGAAATATAAATCACAGATTTCTATAACAATACATATATTTTCATTTCTAGATTAATTCAATTAACAGTAAATTTGTCCTTTTTTGCAATACAAATTGGATTAAACATATTAACTTGGGAAGACATGAGAACAAATTTACTATGTTCATTAAGCTTGGGAAATTAAATTACAGAAATTTGTGTTTCTTAATAATAGATTTAAGCTGAATATTTAGCAAGTCTGCCAAAAAGAAGCATAATTCTCATGCAAATAGATAATGCAGTCTATGGAAAGCCATCTTATTTTGTAGTAAAACAATTTTTACTTCCTCTGCAAAATGCTGCTATTTTAAAGAATTCCCAGGAAGGAAAGTGCCAACCTCCTTAAATGTACTGTTGGTTAACAAGATATCACTTAAACATGTGTGTAGAACTGATTATCTGTTTTGGGGTAGTTCATAACACTAACCCACTAATTAAGCATTTGTTAAAAAGTTAAATTCAGAGAGGAGTTGTAAGCTCCTCTTTCTGACTCCTTGTCACAATTTGATCTCGATAAAAACTGCTCTGAAAGAGAAGATTTTTAAAACTATTTATTCAAATGTATTACCGTACTTGCCCTACTCTGAATCCTAGCAATTTGTCCTCCATTGATCATAATGAAAGCTTTCTTGTGGCAAGAAGCAACTTCAGGATTTAAACAAACAATGCTTCCCTGAATGCTTCTCTCTTCTACAAATGGAGATTGAGTAACTTAATATTTAAATGATACAGCTCTAACCTTTGGCAGTAATTTCTGCTATACAGGTTGTTCTCAATATACAACCAGTTGTTTACTGACCATATAAAGTTACAATACACTGAAAAAGCGACTTACCCCTTGTATCTGAGACCATTGCAGCATCCCCATGGTCATGTGGTAACTGGCATGTATTTACAGCAGTTGCGGCATCCCAGTGTCATGTGATCACATTTGCCTTGAGATTCTGAGCTGGCTTCTGACAAGCAAAGTCAGTGGAGGACATTAGGTTTACTTAGCAACCGCAGCTGCAGTGATTCTCTTAACAGTTTTGGCAAAAAAAGATAATAAATTAAGGTATGATTCACTTAACTGATTTGCTTAGCAATTATGATCCCAGTTGTTGTAAGTTGAGGACCAGCTGTATTAGATAAAGTGTACCTCAGGATAAAGGTATGTATTCAGTGGTGGGATTCCAATATGTGAACAACTGGTTCTCTGTGTGGATGCCACTTTTGGAAGTCCATTCTGGACCTGGGCAACAAAAAATGAGCTACTGGTTCTGTCAAAGTGGTGCGAACCGGCTGAATCCCATCACTGTATGTATTAGATAAAGTATACCTCAGGAAATATATTGGATGAGCTGAAAGCAATTAGTCTCTCACAATACTCTGTTTTGCAAGATTACAAAGGCAGGATTTGAAAAAAAACATCCTACCATTGGAGTAGAAATTCAAATACAAAACACACTGTTCAGTACTTCTCAGGCTTCACCTTGAACCTTTATGTCTCAAATATCTTCTGAAAGTGTTCTCATTATTGAAAACTTGCTATTTTCCTCCAAGGAAATCTTTCTATTGGGTGAAAATCTGTGAGTGATATCATGGTCATTTGGGGGGGAGATAATGTATGTGTGTTGAGAGGCAAGGTATTAATTAAAATGTCATGTGTGAAGTTGTCCTAACATACTGTGAATTACCAAGAAATCCAATGAGGTAGACAGACTGACATCTGCAACAAATTCCATTGAGAAGAGAGCTAGCTACAAATAAAAATAGTCAAAGAGGTTATGGCTATAAATAACCAATAAATATGGTTGGGAAACAAATTATATGTATTATTAGAAATAAAATTATCCAGACATCCACATGCATGCACACATATGTATAGACGTGCATCCATACATAATTAAGTATCAGCACTAATCTTATACAGTAGCTGGAGAGATAGTTTAACTAGTCTTAATTCTCCAAGGATTTCTTACTGCTTCTACAGCTGAGGCTGTCATTTTTTTTTTTTTTTTGCTACTGATGGGTATACAAGCTAGCATATATGATCAGGACTTACAGTATTTTTTTAAGAATAAAAATCATGCTTTAATGTTAACTGGTTCTTCATTCCATCAAGAGATAGAAAAGCAACATTTCAAGGAAATTATAAGATTCGGATTTCTCTGTTTTCTGAGGCAATAATGGAATGGAATGTATATTTTGTTTAGTTAAGCTATTATTCATATTCTTAGATCCCAAATCCTCCTCTATATTTTAACATCTGGAAATAATCAGGCTGTCTAGGAAATGAATGATTCATTTTTTGATTTAATTAATTTTTATACTCCCATAAATCATTAATCACAAATAACTTTTTCATTCATTTACGTATAAGTGTCCCTTAAGAAATGATAAGAACAAGTACATAAAGAAAACAATAAACACAGCTATTTTGATGTAGAGATCAGTCATACTCCATAAATAAACCTTTATGAACCTACAAATTGTCATTTTTAGAATTAAAGAACAATTTTCCTCTCCCTCTAGAACTTCTTGATAAGTCTGCATATCAGTTATTTTGCATGCCTTTTAAAATTGAAGATATATGCTTTGGGTTTCTTTTGAAATAATGTTGAATTTTATATTTGTGTTTGCTTCTCCATTTCAGACAATAGAATATATTGGATCTGCAATATTTAAAAAATTCAATAAGCTGATCAGGCAATCTATTTATCTGTATCTTTATATTTCAAAGAAATAATAGAAATTTCAAAATCTATGAAAACAGGAAAAGTTCCAATTCAGAGATGATCATATTTAGTAGGATATATTTAATTCTCTGTTCCAATATTATCAAAGGCTGTTATGATGCCTTTTAAAAAAATCTTCTTTAGGGAGCATATATATTCTCTTCTTATTTGTTAATGCAGAGGTATTGCTAACAATTCTGGAGGGTAAATATGAAATAATATTATCTTTGATTATCTTCCTTGCATAATCTATTTTTAAAAATGATCACAAGCATCTGATAATATTGGATTCAAAATGACAATCTGGAGACAGCTGAAGAAAAATTGAAATTAGTTGTGGTTTTCTCAGAGAATAGAAAAAGTGTTCAGTGTGACCCAATGGATGTTTTTGAAACAATTTTTGTCTAAATATCGAGTTTTCCTTTTTAATTAATTGTACCAATATGTTAATATTCTACTTCTATTCATCTATAAATGGAATTCTCTTCATCTGTTAAGATATTGGAACCATTGACCTGGCTTATTAAACAAATGGTAGATCTTTTAATTATAAGCTGTCCAGAGTTGCCTTATGAGGGAGAAGCAGCATAAAAATTTAATAAATAAAATAAAAGTGGCTTGAGTTGAACAAGCAGGTTATTCATCAACTACGAATTACTATGTATTTCTCTAATAAATCCATTATACAACAGTGTAAAAATTTATGATGCAAGAAAATTAATTAGAGTTTCATATTTCCTAGAAGGAAATACGTTTCTCCAGGGATTTGTAAAAATTGGTGTTTTACTTGTTGCTTTTCTAGCTCCTTGCTTCCATGAGAACCCTGGGCCCCATGACAAAATCAAGACTTCAAGGCCTTCCAAAAGATCAATAGGGCTGGGGCCAATCTCATTTTGGGGAAAATAATGTTTCAAAGGGGAATGCCACAGTAGAGAAGGCTTTCCTTATGGGTCCCAGTAGATAAAACTCCTTAGCAGACATGACCTGTAACATGCTCCTCCTGCCAGACCTGAAGGGATGGGTAGATGCTTCCTGCTTCTCTTTCACACTCTACAAATGGCTTTGTGCTGTATAGCAGGTGTCCCCGGTCGCTGGGCCAGGGCCCGCTACTGAGCCAGGGTCTATTCGTAACTGGGCTGCATGAGTGGCAGGCTGCATGAACATGTGAACGATGGTCCAACAGGCACATGTGAGCAGGGTGCTGGCATGTGTGAATCGAGTCGAGTTGCATACCAGTTATGTGAATTGAGCTGCACAAGCATGCATGTACATGCCAGTTTTTAGGTTAAAAACCAAACTACACACTCTCACTAATGTACTAGCATCCAACGGATTCCAAAGAAATAAGATTTCCAACTTAATCCAAAAAGAAACTCCCACTAAAATCCAAGACAGAGAACAAGAAAACGGCAAAGCCCTCCTCCCATACATAAAAGGCACCACAGACAGGATCAGCAAGATCCTGCACAAACATAACATCAAAACAGCATTCTGCACAAACAGAAAAATATCCACCATCCTAAGAAACCCCAAAGACAAAATTGAGTTAGAAAATCAAGGAGTATATGAAATCCCATGCACTGCTTGCCCCACCACATACATCGGTCAAACCAACAGAAGAATAAGTGCACGCATTGAAGAACACAAAAACTCAGTCAAAAAAGAGGAACCAACTTCTTCCCTGGTCCAACACCTTAAAGCCACAGGACATGAAATTGATTTCAAAAAGACCAGAACTATCGTCAAAACTGAACACTTTAATAACAGAATAATCAGAGAAGCCATCGAGATAGAAAAACGCCCTCACAGCATGAACAAACGAGATGATACCTCCCGCCTACCAACCATTTGGAAACCCGCCCTTATTGACAAACGAGTCCATAACACCAGACCCACACTCACAAAAACCACACAGGATGTCACCACCACACATCTAGGCAAAAAGCAAACCGAAACCCACACCGATGATGAGGCACGACCACAAACCAGAAGCCAGACCACAGCTGCATCATTAGCCACCTTAAACCCCTCCAATCCATACACAGCCAACCTCCCATCCAATCAGAACACAGCCAAGCCCTTAACCAATCAGAACACACCTCCACCTAATCAGAACACAGCCGAGCTCCCAGCCAATCAGTTCAAACCCCCACTGGCAGTTAAAAGGAAGAAACAGCTGCAATCACACATTGCTCCTAGAAGCAGAAGCTGAAAGCCTGCCTAGTCTTTAATCTGTTAGTACAGTGACACCCAACCTTTTGGGCACCAAGGTTTAGTTCTATAGATAAAGGTTTTTCATCAGACTGGAGGAAATGTGGTTTTACGTTGCCTGCAAACAGTGGATGGGGTTTCACTTATTTGTGTGGTCTAGTTGCTGACATGCTGCAGACTGGTGCTGATCCCCGGACTCCTGTGTTAATAGTAGTAGAATAACTATTTAAATCATGTAATGCAATGCAGTAATTTTTCCTAATTTAGACTCCACATTTTGGATTGGCCACTGTTGTGTCCTGAGCCTGCAAAAGCAGGCTCGGGATGTTGCATTGGTCCCAGGCATTCCAAAAGCTGCCTGGGACTAGACAGAGCAGCGCCGGCCTTGCGCACATGCGCAAGGCATGAAAACACTCTGTTCCTATTGGTTGACACTGTCTGGGCTTCTTGTCGTATAAAAAGGCCTGCGTGCCTTTTACCTTTGCTTGGTTGTTGTAGAAGGAGAATAAAGTGTTTGTTCAGCATCACCATGTGTCTTCATCATTCACACATGAACGAACTATACAGCACTGGTGACGAAGGTGGGATTCTTTGCAAGCTGAAACAAAAGATTTAAGGACTTACCCAGGAAGATGGCGTCTGAATCAGCGTCCCAGCCTGCCAGTACAGCATCGCTGGAGGATGAGCTTGGCTAAAGAACCCTTTAGTGGTGAAGGTCGTAAAGTTTACAATATTGAAGATTGGCCACTTGACTGATTTTGATGTCTCCCACCCAAAGAGATGGAATTCCTACGTAGCACGGATGGAGAACTACTTCAGAGTAAATCAAATTAGAGAAGACAGCCTGAAGGCAGCAACTCTTTTGTATGCCTGTGGACAAGAAGCTTTTGACATCGCAGAAAATCTGGTGGCCCCTGCACCTCTGGAGTCAGTAACATATGCTGACTTGAAGAAAATGTTGAAGAAACATTTCCAGCTGAAGTTATCCGTCATTGCTTGGAGGCACGCATTCGAGCAGAGAGACCAGAGGCCGGGTGAATCTGCTGTGGACTTTATTGCAGCCTTAAGGCAAGCAGCCAGACCTTGTGAGTTCAAGGATCTGGAAGAGAGGCTGCGAGATCATTTTGTCTGTGGCTTAAGGAGCAGAGACTTACAACAAAAGATTTTTGCAAAAGACGATGTCTCCTTCCAAGATGCGTTCGAGAGGTGACAGCTGAGAAAGCAGCAGGCAGGGCTGTGAAAACCTTGTGCCTCACCAGGAATCCTCCAGACACAGCTACCGTCCATCAAGAGGACGCTCGAGAAGGATCAGAAGTGGATCCTGAAGAAGAGGTCAACAGACTTTACCAGCCAGCTGAGAGGAGGCAGAAGGACGTCCTGTCAAGACCCCAGCATCTATTCAATGGTTCGGGTGCGGAGGACGCCACAAGCGAGCTGATTGCAGGTTGTGCACCACCATTTGCAGGGCGTGTGACAGACAGGGCCACATGGCATCCATCTGTTTGGGTTGCCAGAAGGTTCAACCTCGGGAACAATTGCTTCAGAAAGGTACCAGGGTCCCCAGCCAAAACAGGGTGGGTTTCTGCACCTCGCGCAGGAGCATTCTAACAACAGGGACACACAAGCCCCTTAAGAAGAAACTTTCCATTAATGTAAGGTTGCAAGGGATTCCCTTACTGATGGAGTTGGACACAGGGTACGCTCTTTCCATTATTTCAATTAATACCTTTAAAAGGATTTGCAGCAGTAGTGGCCTTCGAGTTAAACTCAGGCCATCGAATCTAATACCCACTGATTTTCAAAATTCTATGGTGTGTGTTAAGGGGGAGGCCACCCTTAGGGTGCAGTATAAGGATTTTGAAGGTTCCCTAGATGTGGTGGTTGTTGGGGGTGAACATACGAGACTTATTGGACTCGATTGGTTTGAGGCTCTGGGAATCCAGGTAACTGGGCTGCACAGTTTGCAAATGCTCGGCCTTGCAGAGGTTTGCAAGGAGTTTACAGATGTGTTTAGTTCAGAGCTAGGATCCTACAAGGAGCCTCCCATTTCTCTACGGTTAGACCCAACCATCACGCCCATCAGGGTTAAGCCTAGGAGGGTACCTTTTGCCCTCAAAGGCAAGATTGATGCTGAGCTGGACGAATTGCTCCAGCAGGGCATTCTAGAACCTGTGGATTCTAGTCCATGGGAAACCCCCCTAGTAATGCCTCTAAAGGCTAATGGGGACATACGTATATGTGCAGACTATAAGTGCACACGGAATAAAGCACTGCAACAGCATGCTTATCCAGTGCCTGTGGTAAGTCACATTCTGGCCTCCCTCAAGGGGGGGGCGCATTTTTGCCAAGCTTGACCTGGCACCAGCCTATCAACAGCTAACTGTTGATGAGGCAGCTGCAGAGGCCCAGACTATTATAACTCACAGGGGGGCCTTCAAGGTCAAGAGACTGCAATTTGGGATAAATGTAGCCTCTGGTATATTCCAAAGTGTCATGGAGAGCACACTTCGAGGTATTCCTGGGGTCTGTCCCTACTTCGATGATGTCCTCATTGCTGGGGAGTCATCTCAAAATTTAGCAGAAAGATTAAGGGCTGTCTTGCTTCGTTTTTGAAAAGCAGGCCTTAAACTAAAGAAGGATAAATGTAAGATATGTAAGAAGTTCTACTGACTTCTTAGGATTCAGGATTGATGCTCAAGGCATTCACCCTGCTGAAACTAAATTGCAAGCTATCCAGCAGGCCCCAAGTCCTAAGTCTAAGAGTGAGCTGCAAGCCTTCTTGGGGCTATTAAATTTTTACCATACATTTCTCCCACATAAAGCTGCAGTGGTAGAGCCATTAAACAGGCTCTTAGACAAGCAGGCTCCTTGGCAGTGGACTAAAGTCCATGACAAGAGCTTCAATGAGGTTAAGGCCTTCCTCACTTCTAATGCTGTTTTAGCGTATTTCAATGAGCAACTGCCTGTTTGCATCGCATGCAATGCATCTCCTTATGGAGTGGGAGCTGTACTTAGCCATTTGAAGGCTGATGGGACACAGGTCCCTGTGGCTTATTACTCAAGGACTCTGTCTTCTGCAGAGTGAAATTACACTCAAATTGACAGAGAAGCCTTGGCCATAGTGGCTGGCATTAAGAAATTTCATGATTTCTTATATGGCCACCATTTTACGGTCTATACTGACCATAAGCCTCTGCTGGGTTTGTTTACCACTGACAAACAGACCCCACATATCATTTCTCCTCATTTGCTGAGATGGTCCATTTTCCTGTCAGCATATGACTACACATTAGTTCACAAACCAGGAAAAGAAATGGTCATGCAGATGGCCTGAGCAGATTACCCGTGAACCAATTAGAGCCAGATCCTGCTCCAGCCATTAATATTCTTTCCATTCAGGAGTTGCCTGAGTCTCCCCTCAATGCTAGGGACATGGCTGCAGAAACTGCCACTGATCACATGCTTACACGCGTGCTGACATGGGTGTTGTCAGGATGTCCTGACAAGTGCCCAGATACTGAGTTCCAAAGGTTATGGCACGAGAAGCATGAGTTTTCCACTTTCAAGGGTTGCCTGTTATGGGGTAGCAGGGTAATGATCCCAGCCTCATTGAGATCTAGAATCTTGATCTCTCTGCATGAGGGACATCCTCAGGATGAAAGCTTTTGCGCGCAGCCATCTTTGGTGGCCTGGGCTCGATAAAGCCATCAAGGCCCAGGTGCACGGGTGCCAAGTGTGCCAACAGTCTCGGCCTGAAATGTCTAGGCCCCAGTACATAGGTGGAAGGAAACTCAAACCCCATGGTCTAGGGTGCATATAGATTGTGCTGGGCCCTTTCAAGGGCAATTCTTCCTGGTTGTTGTTGATAGCTATTCCAAGTGGCTAGAGGTTGTTCCTGTTTCCTCCACTACTACTGCCAGGACCATCCAGGTGTTGAGAGGAATTTTTCCATCACACGGTCTTCCAGATGTGCTGGTTTCATATAATGGCCCTCAATTTACCTCTTCTGAGTTCCAGGCTTTTCTTCAGGCCAACCTGATCCGGCATGCAACATCAGCTCCCTTCCATCTATCCTCCAACGGACTGGCAGAGAGAATGGTGTGCACCACTAAAGATGCTCTCAAGAAACTGACTTACAGGTTAGCTGATTTCCTTCTTGCACATTGCACCACACCATGCACAGCCACAGGGAAGAGCCCAGCTGAACTCTGCTGGGGTTGCCACCTCATCACTAAACTGGACAGGCTGCAACCTGACCGGGTGGCTTCACAGGTGTCACAACCACAGGCACCTAGGAGACTCCAGGTGGGCGATCCAATTTGGGCAAGAAACTATGGGCCTGAACATCTCTGGGTCACAGCTGTGGTCTGTAAGGTCTCTGGGCCGTTGTCATACGAAGTTGCCTTGGGTGACGGCCGCATTGTTCGCAGACACATCGACCAACTGCGTTGGAGACTGGACTCTCACCCTTCCGCTCCTGGCTCTGCTCGGGGGGGGGGAGGAGGACCATAATATGCATTCTGGGTCACAGTTTCCCAGGCGTAACAGGCCCTCACTAGCTGCTACTGAGGCTGTTTGGGATTTATCCCAAGGTTCCGCAAGTGCTCCAAACAGGAATTCACTGGATAGGCGGTCATCCCACACATCCATAATTACTCCAGATAGGGAGTCACACCGGGGGTATCCACAGTATTCACATATGTCAGATAGTGCTCCAGACAGGGAGACTGACCAGGGATATCCACATAAATCACAAGCAGCAAGAGAAAAGGAATACCATCAGGGGCGCTTGCCTAATTCAGCAATTGCTCCCAAAAGAAAGGGGGGTTGCCATGGAGGCGACTCCTGATTCTTGCACCTCTGGCATGGGCTTGGTGGCCACAGAGTACTGGGACACTTCCGCTACCCAGCCCTCTCCATCTGCTGGCCTTGGGCTCGAGGGACAGTGTTCCCAAGAGGGGTCCATTGTGGACTCGGGAACTTCCACCCCTTCAAGGTATGCTGGCTTGGACTTAGAGGGGCCAGCCAGCCAGCAGCTGGGTGGGTCAACCGGATATTTGGGGCAGCAAAGTCCTGGCCTGCCTAGCCTGGTAGGTGAGCAGGTAGACCAGGCACCCTCACCAGGGTCACCTGGGGATTTAAGGCAGCAACATCCTGGCCTGCCTAGCCTGTTAGGTGAGCAGGTGGACCAGGCAATCTCTCAGGGCCTTAGAAGGTCGCAGTGGGCCAAGTGCCCATCCAAATATCTGAGAGACTTTGTGAGGTTGCTTGATCATGAAGGACCTGCTCATGAGTCCCCTGAATAAGGGGAGTAACTCATGGGTAGATTATTTTGTATTATTTTTTATTTCGGATACATTTATTTGTATTAATAAATACTGAAGGGGGTTTGCCTGAGGGCAGATTTGAGATTCCACACTCTTTGCATTTGAATAATGCAACTATATGCCACTGTTCCCAATGAACAATGTACATGTATGTACCCAAAGTATGTTCCATCTAGGGGGGAGGGGTGTTGCGTCCTGAGCCTACAAAAGCAGGCTCCGGATGTTGCATTGGTCCTGGGCATTCCAAAAGCTGCCCGCGACCAGATTGAGTGGCACTGGCCTTGTGCACATGTGCAAGGCGTGAAAACGCTCTGTTCCTATTGGTTGACACTATCCAGGCTTCTGGCCATATAAAAAGGCTTGCGTGCCTTTTGCTTTTGCTTGGTTGTTGTAGAAGGAGAATAAAGTGTTTGTTCAGCATCACCATGTGTCTTCATCATTCGCACGCGAATGAAGTATACAACAGCCACCATATCTGATTATAACTTAGCCACCATATCTGATTATAACTCCAGTAATCAGATTATATGTTTGTTTTCGCTAGTGTCATGCCCAAACTCAGGAATGATACACGGTGATTCATCCAAATTGAATTTTGTATTGTTTTCACACCATTAGACAAAATATTGACAGACTGAGGATTCTACTATCTACATATACAATATATTCAGTGAACTCTTAGGGAGGGGCTGCACTCACCCTCTTTCTCTCACATATAATATAGGTATTATCCAGATGTAACATCCGAATTACTCTTACTCCACTAGAATGCTCCCCTTCCCTCCTGGAAATTCAGCTCTTTATTTCATTCCATCACAAAAAGGTCATTAAAACTCTCACAAAAAAACAATTATCACATCTTCCATCTGATGCTAGAACACATATTACATATCAGAGATAAAACCAAGGTATATGTAGTAAGAAAAAAGGATTATATAGAGAGAGGGAAGAAAAGACAGTTTTGCTTAATTGTTTTTTCTGTTCACTTGAAATTTAACTAGGCAAGCTTGAAGAAGAAATCTCAATTTCCCATTCTTTCATTATATATTTCCTGAGCATTTTGATCCTGAACATTGAAAGTATTTAAGTATGTGCTCGTCTAATAATATCTGAATGTGGGCTGCCATAGAATTTATTAGTCACACTGAGTAATTATGCATTCTATACATATCACTAAATTTGGGAACAGTAAACTCTTGCGTAGGAAATTCTTCTTTTCACTATCTATATTAGACATAACCTGACCATTTCAGTTTGAGACCCTATTCATTTAAATTCTGAGATAGGTTTTTTGAAATTAAACAGCTAAAAAAAGTCTAATTTGTTAATGGTGTTATATATAATCACACTCCTGAAATTCCAAAGTCTCTCTTTCCTATCAAATACAAAGCAGCCCACACCTGTACTATTTACATTCACATAATGAAAAAAAGTTATACAACAAATGTTTTCTAAACTACATTCTGTTAAATAAAAAAGGCTTTTAAACTTTTTTCTCTATGGCTTATAGGTGTTTAAAGTTTAGATTTCAAAAAAGGGTATATTTTTAGATTTTATATTAATTTCTTGCATTTAATTTACGTAATCACTTGACTATAATTTTAACAAAAAAATCAAATGTGAATTTTAGAAAGGTGAAAATATGATCATGAAACAGATAGATAATCCTAATGGTAAAACTTTAACTTATGAGCAGACAATTCTTTCACAGTAACAATAGACAATAATAGCACCCAATGCTCCTTTCTATTAGTAGTATTTTGTCCCAGTATTTATCATAATGACATATTGTACTTAATTTCTTGCCTTTTTCTTTAACCAACTCCCTTCCCCCTTCCCCCCAAAATAACAAGTTTATAAAGATAATTTTCTCTTGGAAACAAATCTGTTGCTTCTTATTGGTGCTGGTTTCAGAGAATTAAGTTTATTTTTTTTTTAAAAAAAGCAATAAAAAACAGACACTTCATTGGTGTTTGTGCATTGCACCAACATGTAGAATATTTCATTAGATACAGTAATTAGGCTTCACCCAAATCCAGTCATGATAATCATAACCCATTGTGCATCTATTAAATAAATAAATAAATAAATAAATAAATAAATAAATAAATAAATCTTGAGAAGAACCAATGTATTATATATGTTATAAATTTGTAATTTTGCCATTATAGGGTAATTTGGTGACTAGTAAGCCCTTTTCACTAAACATTCATGAGAAAATACCAATTTATTTTAAACCAATAACTAAATGTTGCATAGTACAATAGTATTTTATATTCAGGAGTAAGCTTGGTTTCCATTTCTTTCTGTGACAGAACATGCATGCACAGCTTTTACAGATCATTATTGTTCATACATTCATTAAATTAACAGAAGGATTTTCTTGTATTTTTTTACAGCTTGGATTTGAGTGAAGAATCAAATAGCAGCATTGCTATCTTAAGTGTATTCACTTGGCCAGAAATTCCACCATGTACAATGGGACATGCTTTCATGTACTCCAGACTAAGAGAAGTATGTTTGTTTGTTTTTTGTTTTGTTTTTGTTTTTGCATTTACCTGTACATAAAATGATCTGTTCAATCTCTTGTCATTACATATCCATTCAAATTGCAGCAGACTGAATGTAGTGATGGCTGCATCACCGGGCCCACAGCAGTGGTAACAGATTTTCAAAGCAGTTCAAAGAGTCCAGGTTCCATCTGTGTTTGGTGAAGGGTGCAAAAAGAAAAAAGAAAAAAGGAAAAAAAAGGAACCTTGGGGCCATCTGAAAACTCAGCTTCATCTCTAACACTTGGAATAACAAAGTGTTATTTTTTCAAAGCTCCATTATCCCCTCACGGTGTGGTTCTGTAGATATAGTTCAGGAAAGGTGGGAAACTTCAGAGCTGATATTCCCCTTCTCGACTTTTCCTCCTCTGAGGAGTTCTTTTGAGGATGGCACAATGGTGACATATATAACATGGGTTATTGCCAGCAGAGGCCAACTGTTAATGAACCCTGTAGGCAAATTCTTTTTTCTAGTTTTTCTAGGAAAAAAATAATCTGCAGAGAAACAGTATCTTGAGAGGAATACCCTCTGCTCTGTTATTTTGATGCAAAGAAAGTAGAGGGTGCTGTGCATCCATATTACCATACATAACGAAAACATTTCTGTCTTTTGACATAGCAATGCAACTAACTATCTCAAAATGTACTCTGTCAGGCCAATTCTTTCTGTGATCAAAGTAGTTTCTTTAATTCTAGCCTCTAAAATATTAACCAATCCAACAAATAGTAAGCTGTGGGTAAACTACATCCAAATGAAACTGAGTGAAAATAACATTTCAAAAAAAACTTTTCTATAGAAGCTATAATTAACTTTCAGAATACTTAGTCCTGGAAAGAAATTGAGGGGCCAGAAAGGGACTAGGCAGTTTGTAGAAATGGGATTTAGTAATGGCTATTCATCCATATGACTGAACCAGAGCATCATGTTTATGGCAGTGGGCCACTTTATACACCTTCAAAATTTGTGTGGGGTTCCTAATCAGCTAATGATGAATCAACTCAGCTTTTCCACTCTGGTACCATTCAACATATATTGAAATTCAAATTTTGTTCATGTTATTCTCATGAACAACGGACAGGAAAAAAACTGTTAAATTTTGATATCTTTTATGGATCCAGGAATATGGAAAATCTTACATTTTCCTGAAAAAGCAAAGCACAAGGTTACTGACAAGCATAGTTAAAAAGAAATACCAAGAAATAAGTTTGTTACTTTTCTTTTTCTCACATATTCCCTCCCCCAAAGTCTATTCCACTGATAAAGAAATTGCTAAAGTATATAAAAGAAATGTAATATAAATATAAAAATATAAATAAAAATATAAATAAAATAAGCAGATATATGAGATAAGGTATTAGATAAGACAAAAGAGAGAAACTATTTGTTTATCTACCCATATTTTGATTGGCAGCAGCTTCTCCAAAATTAAGGTCTGTTACTGGCATTCTTTCTTTGGGGAGAGGGTATTTTACTAAATTTACATTTACTAAAATGTCACTTTTCTTCCAACATGAAATTTACATTTACTAAAATGTCACTTTTCTTCCAACATGAAATTCAGGGTGTCTAATCTATAGGTTTTACTCAAGAAATGGTAAGTTACCACAATTATTTTGTGCTAGTATATGAATATTATATTTATCTAAAAATCAGATTCCCTGAATCAAACACATGAAAAAAGAGAGGGATCTTTTGAAACTCAATCAAAGACTTTCTTTTGAGTTTTTAATTCTAGTAAATATGATATACATATTATGCAATGTTTTAAACTCTTCAAATTCCCCAAAGAACTTAGGGGGAAAGATATAGTTTTCCTTAACATTACCATTTACTCTCACTATATTATTTCTGTAAGGCAGACATAAAGTTCCCTTGTGTCCATTTCTCTATTTCCTATAAAGTGAGATTTGAACTTAAGCCTTAATAGTCAAATGCTCTGGTTGTTATCAGGGTAATTTTAATTTATCTCCCATTAGGTTTCAAATTAAATCAAGGAATATATTTCTTTCCAACTACTTATAAAGTAGAAGCTTTCTACCAGCAAGTCTTGAAATGGCAGCAGTCTTTAAATATTGTAAAATCACAATATATGAGATAAAGCTATAATTCATAAATATTCTAGGCTGTAGAGACTTCAAAGCTACTAATGGTAACTATTATATAAAGAGAAACACAATAAAAACCTGTGGAAATTTTCCACAATATGGAGCAAGGTTCAAAGTGCTAATGTCATTGAATTCACTTTATAAATTGATTACATCACATAATCTGCCAATCAATAAGTAACTTGGATGCCTGAATGAGATTATAATTCCATTGGGTTTGCTAATAGGTATCTCTTTGGAGTGTTGAAGAAGACCAATGGCTGCTTACAACTGTGTTGTAAAATATTTAATGTCGTTCAGTGCTGTTTGCTGGTGAGTGTCTATTTCAAAGCTACAATTGCTGGCTACATTTCAGACTTCACCTGTCTGACTTCAAACACTAGATGCATTAGCTAATCTATGGTTAAACAAGATGCCGAGAGCAATCTAAATAATGTAGCAGCAAGTCAATACAACAGTCAAAAGTGATATAAACAGCCGGGATTTATACTTTACAAACAAAAGTGAATATGAATGGGCTCCTGTGTTTATTATTACAGTAATCAGTATCCTAGAAGTTACTGATATTTGTAGACTCTTCTAACACGAATAACTGCATATGGAATTCTGCATTAATAATAATAATAATAATAATAATAATAATAATAATAATAATAATAATTGGAAGGGACCTTGGAGGTCATCTAGTCCAACCCCCTGCTCAAGCAGGAAATCCTATACCATTTCAGACAAATGGCTGTCCAGTCTCTTCTTAAAAACTTCCAGTGTTGGAGCATTCACCACTTCTGGAGGCAGGTTGTTCCACTGGTTAATTGTTCTAACTGTCAGGAAGTTTCTCCTTAGTTCTAGGTTGCTTCTCTCCTTGATTAGTTTCCATCTGTTGCTTCTTGTCCTGCCTTCAGGCACCTTGGAAAATAGCTTGACCCCCTCTTCTTTGTGGCAGCTCCTGAGATATTGGAACACTGCTATCATGTCCCCCTCGTCCTTTTCTTCATTAGACTAGACATTCCCAATTCCAGCAGCTTTTCCTTATATGCTTTAGCCTCCAGTCCCCTAATCATCTTTGTTGCTCTTCTCTGTACTCTTTCTAGAGTCTCAACTTCTTTTTTACATCGTGGTGACCAAAACAGGATGCAGTATTCCAAGTGTGGCCTTACCAAGGCATTGTAAAGTGGTATTAATACTTCACGTGATCTTGATTATATCCCTCTGTAATGCAGCCCAGCACTGTGTTGGCCTTTTTGGCAGCTGCAGCACACTGCTGGCTCATATTTAAGTGATTGTTTACTAGGACTCCGAGGTCCCTCTCACAGTTCCTACTATTGAGCAAGGTACCCCCTATAATATACTTGTACATTTGGTTTTTCTTGCCTAAATGTAGAACCTTACTTTTTTCACCACTGAATTTCATTTTGTTAGATAGTGCCCAGTGCTCAAGTCTGTCCAGATACTCCTGTATCCTAAGTCTGTCTTCTGAACATAAGAACATAAGAAGAGCCATGCTGAATCAGGCCAAAGCCCATCGAGTCCAGCATTCTGTGTCACACAGTGGCCCACCAATTGTACATGGGGATCTTGAGCAGAAAGAGAAGGCAAAACCCTCCCTTTCCCTTTCTGGGGTGTTTGCTATTCCTGCCAGCTTGGTGTCATCTGAAAATTTGATGATTTCCCCATCTATCCCCTCGTCCAAATCATTGATGAAGATGTTGAAGAACACTGGGCCCAGAACAGAACCCTGGGGCACCCCAGTACACACTTCCCTCCATGTAGATGTGGTTCCATTGAGGACTACATGCTGAGTATGGCCGGTCAGCCACAGCTACGGATCCATCTGGTGGTGATGCTGTCTAACCCACATTTTTCTATCTTATCAAGTAGTAGGTTGTGATCTACTTTATCAAATGCCTTACTGAAGTCCAAATTATATCCACAGCATTCCTCTGATCCATTAATTTTGTTACTTGGTCAAAGAGTGCAATACGATTTGTCTGGCATGATCTGTTTTTGATAAACCCATGTTGGCTTTTAGTAATGACTTTGTTTGCCTTTAGCTCAGTGGTTCTCAACCTTCCTAATGCCACAACCCTTTAATACAATTCCTCATGTTGTGGTGACCCCCAACTCCCCATCCAGCTGGCCAGGGGGTATCAAAATCTTGACCAAAAAAAGGGGAAAAAATGGGAAAGTATAGGTAGTCCTCGACTTACAACAATTCGCTTAGTGACTGTTTGAAGTTACAACAGCACTGAAAAAGCGAATTATGATCATTTTTCACACTTATGATTGTTGCAACACCCCAGGGTATGTGATTTACATTCGGATGCTTGACAACTGATTCATACTTATGACGTTCACAGTGTCCCAGAGTCACCTGATCAATGGCCAGGGGTGTGGCCAGCTGATCACTCAGGTTTCAGAGTGCCTGTGGGGGGAATCTGTGGGTCTCTGGGATAGGTTTGGGGTGGGTGCCTGCCTTCCTTCCCTCCCTTCTCTCCCCTTGTCCCTTCCTTCCTTCTTTTCTTCCTTTCCTTCAACTCCCTCTTAGTCTCTTCCTCCTTCCCTCTCTCTCCCATTGTCCCTTCCTTCCTTCTTTTCTTCCTTTCCTTCACCTCCCTTAGTCTCTTCTGTCTTCTCTCCCTCTTTCCCATTGTCCCTTCCTTCTTTCCTTCCTTTCCTTCACCTTCTTCTTAGTCTCTTCCTCCTTCCCTCCCTCTTTCCCATTGTCCCTTCCTTTTTTCCTTCATCTCCTTCTTAGTCTCTTCCTCCTTCCCTCCCTCTTTCCCATTGTCCCTTCCTACTTTCCTTCCTTTCCTTTCCCTCCCTCTTAATTCCTTCCTTCCCTCTTTGTCCCTTCCTTCCCTCCCTTCCATTGTTCCTTCCTTCCTTCTCTCTCTTTGTCCCTTCCTTCCCTCCCTCTTTGTCCCTTCCTTCCTCCCCCCATCCGTGCCCAGAAAGGGACAAGGGCAGGGGGACAGGCTGCCAGAGGCAGAGGAGAGCTCCGCCCAGCTCACTTCCTCAGTTTTGCCAGAAAACAAGCCGCTTCCTAAGTTAGCAGAAGCCCCAGGATCAGCGCTGGGCTACAGCTGATTTGTGCTTCTGCTAAATTAGTAAGCGGCATGTTTTCTAGCAAAGCTTGAGCAAGTTTGCTGGGCAGGAGCCAAGGAGAGCTGCTACAGCTGACCTGCTTCTTGGCTGCTCTGCAAAAGCACAGATCAGCTGTAGAGGTTCACCCCAATCCTGGACAAGAGGGAAGGAAGGAAGGATGGAAGGGACAAGGGGAAAGAGGGAGGGAAGGAGGGACAAAGAGGGAGGTAAAGGAAAGGAAGGAAGGAAGGAAGGAAGGGACAATGGAAGAGAGAGGGAAGGAAGAAGAGACCAAGAGGGAGGGAAGGAAAGGAAGTTCCAGCCAGCAGAGGGTTGGCAGCCCGGCTGCCGAGAAACAGAAGAGCGCAAAGCCAAGGAGAAGAAGGTGGCGGTTTCCTCCCAAAGGGAGCTCCTTTTCTCCAACCCTTCCCTGGGTTTGTGGGAATTTCTTGTCACCAACGCTGACAGGTGCTCCTTCGAGCCTGCCACAATTTTTCTCGCCCCCCTTGCCTCTCCCCCCCACTTTTGTGAGGATTGTGGAGCCCTTGGGAAGCCGATCGTGTTTTGAAGCTTAGGAGAGGAGGAGGAGTCCCTTCCTCCTTCCCTCCCTCTCTCCGTGTCAAGCCCCGGCAGGCTCAACATGAACGGGCGGACGAGGAGTCGAGGACGTGCAGATGGCAAAGGAGACCGGCAGCCGGCACTAGACCTCCTGGCTGACAAGCGCAAGTTTGGGGATCGGCAGCTGACGGGCGCAGGAGTTGAGTGCTGCGGCGGCCTCCCCTTCGCTGACCTGCGTGCACAAGAAGAAGTCAATCCAGTTGCTGCACAATGAGTCTCTGGGGAGGGCGGGACCTTGCTCTGCGTCTGCACTCTTCATGCGCCCCCTGCAGGGCACATTTGGTAGAGTTCGTGCAGACTGCTGCCAAGCAGCATATTTTCCACAAACAAGTGAGGTGGAGCGGAGGGGGGGAGGGAGAGAAGGCGGTTGACAAGCCCTGCCTAAGACCATCGGAAATATGTGTTTTCCGATGGTCTTAGGCGACCCCTGTGAAAGGCTCATGCGACCCCCAAAAGGGTTGCGACCCACAGATTGAGAACCACTGCTCTAGGTGCTCACTGATTCGTTGTTAGATTATCTTTTCCAGAATCTTCCCAAGTATTGAGGTCAGGCTGATAAGTCTGTAATTTCCTGGGTCCATTTTTTTCCCTTTTTTGAAGATGGGAACTACATCAGCTCTTTTCCAGTCCTCTGGTAGTTCTGCAGTGCTCCAGGATCTTTGAAAAATATAGTTCAATGGTTCTGAGATCACATCTGCCAGTTCCTTGAGAACCCTGGGGTGTAATCCATCTGGTCCTGGTGATTTGAACTTGTCTACGCTGGGCTGGTGTTCACTTACCATTTTCTTGCCTATCTTAACTTGTATTTCTATTTTGTTTTTTATGGAACTATTTTTGATAGGTTGGTCTGGTTTTTCCCTTTGTGTAAAGACAGATGCAAAAAACGAGTTAAATAGTTCTGCTTTTTACAAGGCGATTATTCTGCTTTGAAATACTCTTCCTAAAATGTATACATGAATTTGGGATAAATCAATCTGAGAAAATAATTCCATTCTTTGCAAACATATTTAGAGCAGTACCTTATGTAATATAAAACTTTAGCATCCTTTCCATGTACTTACTTATTTTTAAAATTCTTCTTTCCATCATTTCATGTTTAATGCTTTGACAAATTGATATGTGATTGTTATTAGCTTATTATGATTTGTTTCATTATATGTAAATCCTATCTTAGGTGATGAGACATACTTATATAGTTCAAAATACATATTTGCATGACGAGTTGGGTTTGTAATATCAGCTGGTATATGCTCTTTTTTTCTATGAAGGTTATGCATCTACTTGCTTAAACACAGAGAACACCTGTAATAGAGGCCTGCCCAACTTAATTTTCAATCTGCACAAGGTTCCAGGTTGTAGTATCTATCTCCCTTGTTTGGATGTTGATCTTCAGAGAACTGTTATGTTTAACCAAGATGAATCATCTTCACTATTGATATCCCAACAGATCAATATGCAGTTAACCATATGTAACTAAAGAAACTATTGTCCAGTTTTTGCAAAGAACTTAGAGATCTTAGAAATGTCGAAAATGATTTCACAATTAGTTTTATTTTCCAATGAGTTCTATCAGTGGAATAAATCCCCTTAGGGAAACTATTATGTATTATGTAACATATATCATTTGTTAAATGTATGAACAAATGTTCCTTATGGAATAACATTTGTTATAAAAATGTCAAAGCCACATCAAGCAATTGAAAAATATTAAAATATTTTTGTTTGTTTGTTTGTTGCCTTTATTATTTGTACAAATAATTCAAGGCAGTGAACATATACAACACAGCTTCCTTTTCCTACTGCCCCCACAACAACAATCCTGTGAGGTGAGTTGGGTTGAAAGAGAGTGATTGGCCCAAATTCACTTTCATACCTAAATCAGGATTAGAACTCATAGTCCTGACACAGAAATTTTCTGAAACAGAATTTTAAACATTTTGATTTGTAAAGAAGTACTGTTAGGGTTGTGCCTCTAGCTTTGAGCAAGCCCAAATCCAATGTTCTTAGCTTTCAGAATTTCATACAGTTTTCTCACCAGATGAACTAATCAACTTCCATCACAATTCTGCAGCTTTATAGCTGCCATGGGCTGGTGGATAATGTGAGCATTCATGAACTGTGTTTCAAAATTGATCCATAAAGAAATTAGTCTTTTGCAAAGAAACTGCAAAAAGAAAAAACAACAAACCAAGATTCAGTACTCCAGTTGAGTACTGTACTCTTGTTTTCAGAGTCAAAATATTAAGTGAATATCAGAAGAAATATGCTTATGTATTTGGTTTTATGTTATTTTGTGTCATTTTGTATATTAGTAACTACTTTGTTTGAGTGTTCAGTTTCTTTTTATTCCTCAGAAATAAAAGCTATAGTCCAACCCACAAATGTTAAAATAATGTAAATACAGTGTAAATATTAATATATCCAGAGCTGAGAGAATAAATCAGTTTAGCTAATTTGAGAAGCAATGTTGGAAAACAAAGACTGCTGAACTCACAGTTATAGGATCTTTTGAATAGGAAGACTTATCTAAGGAACTAGAAAATATAGTATAAAAATTCATGATGAGTTCTGCTAATAGAAAGAGACAAGACATTCTGCTTCAATTATATTTACAGATGGAAAATTACCTACAGAAGATCAAAACTGATGATTATTTGAGCCAATGAATGAGCAGGCAACCTCAACCAACTGGCAACAAAAACACAGTCAGACTACCTGCTAGTTTGGGGTACATTTGGGGATTCAGGATGGAGATCATTTCCTTCTCATCTTGCAGCTGAGTGAGCCTGCTTGAACATCTGCTGCTTCACTGAGGCAGGGTCATGAAAAGGCAAAATGAGAATAAGAATTGTTCTTTTACAGTAGCAGAATGTGCACACAACAATGTGTAATTTCATGTCGACACTGCTGCTTGCTGATGTACTGACTCTTCCAGTTGCACTATTTTCAGGTATAGCTGAACCAGTCTAGAAAAGAAATGTGCAATATATATCATAGATGTCCCATAAAGATGTAGAAAAGATTACACAGTCTTGAATCAGGGCAAAATCTCTAATTTCAACCTAGATATAAATATTAATTTAGCAAGCCAAAGGACAGAGTCAAACTTTCCCTAGCACAGTAGTCTTTACCTCCTGGCCTGTAATTCTGGGGATTTTAGAACCAGAACACCTAAAAGATATATTCATACCCAATATGAATATATTTTCCCTGAATAAAGAAAGCATACTATCCATTTCTGATATGAAAATTATGTAGTGAAGAATGAAATGTGTTATTTAGTGAAATAGCTGCACTTCTGCAGATTTTAAATGGCAGGAAGCTAAATAAGAATCTGATTTAAGAACAATATAAATGAATTAAGACACCAGACAAACTTTGAATAATGGAATATTAGGACTTTTGCTATAAGATTTTGGAAATAATTATATAAATGAACAGCACATTTGTGGGAATCAATTGGTTTAGTCAACAGTAAGTCAAAATAGCAACTTGAGACTTTATGATTTTATGACTTTATGTCAGACACTGTCTAGGAAGAGCCCAAATCAAGATCATGTGATTGCAAGATATTTCAATCATTGCAAATGTGAGACAGTTGCCAAGCATCTGAATTGCAATCACACAATCATAGTGGGTGGTGTGATGGTTGTAACTTTTAAGAATGAGTTATCACTTTTTCCAAGGCATTCAAACTGTCAAGACTATATCAGGGGACTAAAAATTTCAGGTAGAAAGGGAAAAAGAAACAAAAGTGACAAGCTTGTTTTTTGTCTTGCAAAATGACAGAAAACACTTTGACATTTGAAATACTTCAGGAGATTTAAAAATCTCCTGAATGGGGTCAAAAAATAATAGCTTCAAACTCAGCAACAATTCATGCTTCCATAAATAGATTGTCATAAAGATATTAAAGAAGAAATTACAAGGAAATAGGTTGAAAGGTTTACAAGACAAAGAAAAGAAACAAATTTTGCTCACAGTATCAGAACATAAAGAATTTTCTAAAGTACTGGAAATTTTAAAAAATAACAATGAATGACAAGACAGAGAAAATAACTAGGGTGGAAATACAAATAACAAGAAAAGAAATTCACTTGCATAAGGGCTTCTTATTGGACTTACCAAATAATTTGGTTGAAGTTTTGGAGAAATGTTTTAAATGGGAAAAAGAAAAACGGAAGAGATTGAATTCTAAAGCAACAACTGAATGAACTAAATATTAATATTTTTATAAGCAAAAGGAAAGAATACAAAATTGGTTTACTTGATCAAAATCAAAATAAAACTGGCTCCCTTTACAAATTTTTTACTGATATTAGGACTCAATTTATGGATCTGCGTATAGATAAAGGATAGGTTATGGGGAGAAGAGATAATTGCAAGTAAAATTATTATTATTAAGTTTGTATTAGTGATGCAGACTGGAAGCTACTTCTTTATATTTCTTTTTCTTTTTTCTTTATTTTGTATAATTTTATTTTTTCTTTCTCTTATTTCTGGATTTAATCTGTATTTTTAACTATTATTAAAATTTAAATATATATATTTTGAAAAGAATTATTATTGCTGCCTTTTGATAAATATGATCCCAACTGATTTTTCTTGTAGCCATCGTGAACTGACATGAACATAAATGATTTACAGGTGAGTTATATTTAACTTATCCAAAACTGCAACTTTATTTATTAAGCATTTTATATAATTTATGATATGATTTTATTAAATGGTCCATGGCAAATAGTCTGGACATTTGTCTGAATTGTATACCTAATAATGTCACACTTTTGCTTTTCCATGGCATTTTAAAATCAATTTTTGTGTCTGAGAAAAATTAATATTAGTGTTCTTCACAATGTACACAACTTTATGAACCAGATTTATAGACTGGTTAACATGTCTTGATACAAAGATGCACAATTCTCTCCCCTCCTTCCCTCCCTCCCTCCCTCCCTCCCTCCCTCTCTTTCTTCTTTCCCCTCTCCTTCTCCTTTCCCCTCTCCTTCTCCCTGCTAAGTATCATATTTGAAAATCACATCAACCTAAACTATAAAGAAGTATATGATAAAAACTAAGAGTTACACTAAACAAATATGATTACTACCATATATCCATTAATTTTGCCTTTAGCTATATTCGAAAATAAAATTGTGGCCAATTTTACAGCAGGGCTACAAAGTTTTCCAAAGTCTTTCTGTACACCTGGGAATAAAGATGTAAACCAACCCTCAAACAAATGAAGGCAATGATAAATACAACTTAAAAGCGATAGCATAAGCTGCCTTATAGGCAAAATATGGGCATCTACCATATTTTGTGCCCATCCATTATTTATTTCACTGGTCTTTTTCTGATAAATGGTAGGACTTGTTTTCAATTAGGCCATCTTCCAAGCCCAAAAAGAGATAAGAATAGTCTATCATCCATGCTATTCCCATATTTTGCTTCTCTTAGTGGTCAATCAGTGCTCCAAAGCAGAATAATCGAGGGACTGTCCCATCACTGTTGCTTTGAAGCTGCTATGTCAAAGCTAGCTTTCTACAATTGGCAGGTAACATTCAATCCTCAGAGCTTAAGGGCTCTAAGCCTTAAGGGAGTTGTTATCCACGAATTTATCCAATTTTCTTAGATTTTGCAACTATGCAAGTAAAAAAATATAAATAAAAAACAATGTCATAAAACTCCAAATCAAATTGTCAAGCATTTGAATCAAATATTCATATTTTTATTAATATTGTGCCAACCAGATCAACAATTAAAAATATCCCCCATCTGTTTGCAAGGCTCTTGAATGTCTGTATACTCTATTCAGTTAAGAGCTGAATTATATAATATACTGCTGTTGTATTGATATAAAGGTAGCCTCTAGTTAAAAGGCATATAATAGTCTCTATTACATGGGGGCTTCTGGTTTTGTGCTGTAGTGCCACAGCCAAGGGCTTGTAGGGCTCTGCACCCTATGGCCAATTTGTACCTGTTAGGGAACTCTAAATGGACCTGAAGTCGACCTGAAGAGGTGACACAAAAGGAAGGAAGTTCCACCGATTATGGAGAGATGGTGGTCGATCCAATCAGTTTGGGAAAAGCCCCCCAGAAACCAGCAGGAGAAAGGCTAACTTAACTTCAGAGTCTAGCCCAAGCTACAAGCAGCCAAAGCCCAAAAGCACTATTTTAAGTTGACTGTAAACAACGTGCTTGGAACTGGGTAAGAACAGTGATTTTCTCTCTTCTACTTGAAAATTGACTTCCTGGAGAGAGAAAAAACCCAAGAAGCAAAAAACCTCCAAAAGTGAGAAGGAGGGGATCTTTGCCATACCCTCCTACAGACAGAAGCGGCAAATTAATCCTTTTAGGGGGAACAGAAATATTTAGACATGAAATGAATATAAGACTTAAATCTGGATGAGTTTAAAATTGGTAGAATTTCCTAAGGTTTCCCTTTTAAATCATGAAAATAGAAGAAAATAACTGTTTATTACTGAAAAACAAACTGGGCTAACCTCTAGTGGTGGATGAAAATATACAACAGTAGCTGCTCTATTGCAGGAACTGGCAAAGCCCAGGAAAAGATAATTTATTTTTGATGACCTTCAATGTCTTAATAGCAGAGCACAGCTGTGACAAAAAAAAGGAAAGAAAACATTTTGAGCTATCTACAAAGTGAGAATTATAAAGTTTAGAAAAAAAATTGATCTTTCTGGATTACAAGTACTTATTCAACTGTGACTCTAAAGCTGTTTGCAGAGAAAGGAAAACCTTGATTTTTGGCTATCATGGATAACCAGAGATCTGCAGAAAGAATATATCAAGAAAAAACAAATACTTTCTAGGATGTATGTTGTAACTAATTCAAACACCAATGATCTCAAACCATGAGGAAATTAAAAATAACTTTGAAAATATAAACGAACACATCTCCAATTTAACTTTACAACACAAAAACTCTCAGAAAATAAAAATAGAGAGTGACTAGATAAAACAGAAACTGAATATGAGCCAGAGGAGAAAGATTTAAAGGTGGAACCTAACAATAGAAGGAAGTATGACTTAATCCAGGTGGAAAAAAAACTTACAGGAAATACTGGACATGGAAAAGATAACCTATACTCTAAAATTATAAAATAAGCTTGAGGACAAGAAAAAAGATTTGACAAAATGAATTACATAGCTGCCAGGAGAACTACGAGAACTTGAGAAACAAAAAATGATAAGTGAAATTAAGAGAGAAACAAAGGAAAAGATCCTCAATGAATATAAAGGGATGAAACTGTCCTATAAAAACATTCTATCGGTTTTGCCCTTTGTACCTGCAATAACATTTACAAGACTATGGGAAGACTCTTTGATTGATCAGGAAAGATGTTTGGCAAAAAAATAAAGGCTAAAGTGAGAATTAAGAAATTAGATGATGGGATTTATCAGAGGGAATATTTAAAAATTAAACATCTGTTTGGATATGGTTAAAGAAATAGAAAGAATTTGGATATAAATGAATTTTAGTTTAAGAGGGATGAACCCCTCAAGTAACATAATATCTATTCTTTTTTTCCTTTGTGTTTTGTTTTTTGACATGAGAAATATAAAAATGTTGGGATGGTTTATATAAAGGAATTGTTTTAGATACTTAAGTGTAATTGATTTTGAGAACATTTAAAATGGACAAAAATGTTTTGAAAAGATTTAAAAGATTAGATAATTGGATTCATTAAATGGAACATTTAAAGATTAAATACATGTTTGAATATGGTTAAAAAGAAGAGAAAACTTGGATATAAATGTTCATTATCTTAAAAGGGACATATATTTTAAGTAGTACATTATTTTCTTATTTCTTTTTTTCTTTTCTTTTCTTTTCTGTTCTTTGTTTTTTTCTTTTTTTAAGGTATGAGAAATATAAAAGTGTTGGAATGGCCTGTATGAGGGAAAAGACTGAAATACTCCAGTTAATTAATCTTGTGAAAATCTTAACCAGTAAGGATGTTTTGACTATTGTTGGGAAAACAAACTTAAATAAGAATTTTGTAAACAGGATCTATGAGACAATTAAGACGATCAGTTAGAAAAGAAGCTTAATATTGATATGGTTATTATTTGCAAAAACATTAGAAAAATGTCTATATTTAATTGTTATTCATCTAAATAATAAGAATTGTATTAATTTAAGGGTGGTAAAAGAGAATATTATTGGAAGATGAGAAAAATCAAGCAAAGCCATTATGTGGATTATAGAATTAAACTAATTGTTATTGATTATTTTTTAAATATAAATCCAGACAACATGCTGTTTACCAAATATTAGGATGAGTATGTTAAAAATCAATAAAAATATTTTTTTAAATTACAGTCTCTATTATATGGCTGGTAGAAACATTCATCTCAGTCTTCAAAACACTAGAAAAAATAAAATACTAGATTCATTATGTCATATAGGATTCACTATATGAAAATATGATTGGTGGTATTTGATAATGCAGTACAATTAAATTTGCTTTTTGGGGGAAATTTTCTATAACCAACCCATACCCACCATGTAATCTCTTTAAATATCCACAGGATCCCATTCATATAATATTTTAGAACTAAGAATTGTTGCAGTTTCTGTAAATATAGATGAGGTATTGAACTGATGAGTATTTATGGATCCAAGATGATACAAGATTTCATTCTGTGTAAGAGATTAAAAGATTTTAGAGAAATAACAAATTTAACAAGCTATTTGTATTGCTTGTTAAATTTGTTATTTCTCTGTTATCAGTTGAGTTATTATATTTTTGTGTTAAAATTTGTTAAAACTTTATAAAATTTAATAAAAATAATTAATAAAAAAAAAGAGATTAAAAGATTTTAATGTCTAAGATTCTTTAAAAAGTTTTGTAGAGAAACCACTTTAAACTGTAAAGGATTATATAGTCAAAGCCAAATAAAATTGCTGAAATTGTTCTCTGAAGCAATATTACATTCAATCAAAAATGAAATGTGTATTAAATGTGTATTAAAAATATTATGCAGCATCTGCTCTATATTAATATTATGCAAGCTTTTCTCATGTTTATGACTCATGATAGTAATCTGTTGGAGGTGGATTCATTTCACATTTCTAAACAAAGCATTTGTGTGCTTTGAAATATGTATAATCAGAAAATGATAAAAGTTACCTGAACAGGATAGCACCAAGAAATAAATCAGGGCACAAAATAACAGTTTCCTATGTGGCTATACCAAAGAATGAATAATCTTTTCCCTTATCATATTCCAAAATCAACAATTGATTGTAGTGCAGCATTGTAAGTAAAGATTAAAGTACTCCAACACTCTTGTGTACAGATATGCCACAGTGAATTATGGTACTCGCATAATTTATAGGAAGAAATAGGTTGACCTGGTAAGGGAACCAACTGTTAATCAGTGTATTTGCACAGATCAATCTTTGATACTTATATTCACAAATCTTGTTTACTTGGCCATATTAGAGAGCAGACGGGTTTGTTGGAATGGATTCTTAGAAATGATGGATGTAATTGTCAAAACTGCCAAGGTCAATGTATAACATTCAGAAACAGAAGTAACTCATTTTGAGCGCCTTCCATTTATCATTCATGCAATTTGACCTGCAGTTTTCTCTGTAATAACAGAGTATGAAGGAACAACTGCTGTGTTCATTCCTCTATGCTCCTGTGGACTTTTAAGTACCATAAAGGTCACAGCCTTTCTATAAGACCATTTATACATAACTTCTAGTTCCAGCTAGGTTGAAACTATTGAAAGGCGCCTGAAATTAATAAGGAATGAATTGCTTCTGAATCTACACATGAAGAATATAGAAATATAGCAGAAATTTAAAATTCACAATTATTTTTTCACTATTTTTTTCTTTCAATCTAGTGGACACCTATTTCCTTCTGTGATTCATTTCTTAAAATCTTCCTCCCTCCACCCCCTCACATTGTTGTCTTTTCAAGAATTAATGGAACACAAGGTTATTGTATGCACAAAGATGTAAAGATTTGGCATTACCCACAAGGGAGGAATGATTGGTAAAGATGATGAGACTTGCTGAGATAGTGAATTGACTTCTTAGATCAGCAACCCAATAACTATATTTATTGCTTGAAAACCCTCATGGACTTTTTGCATAAAACAGAAATGTGAATTTATGATTTATGGTTTTGATAATTAATAGTATAGATTATAGAAAGAAAAGAGTAATTTTGTAACTTTACAGTAAGGGATATTCATAATTGTACTTGTAACAGCTATAAAGAAGACTGGAAGCTATTTCTTTTATTCTTTTTCCCCGTTTTTCTTCTACTTTTCCCCTGTTTTTGGAACTTTTAGCTTTCCTTTTTACTTAATGAAACTAGAATTAGTGGAACCAGGCTTAGATGTTAGGAGACTTTAAAAGAACTTCTTGTCCACAAGGCCAATTCAGTGGTGGGATTCAACCGGTTTGCACCACTTTGGCAGAACCGGTAGCTAATTTTTTGTTGCCCAGGCCCAGAATGGACTTCCGGAAGCAGTATCCCCACAGAGAACCAGTTGTTTACATATCTGAATCCCACTACTGGATCCTGAAAGATAATAAGGCAAGACCAGGTAATTAGACTACAGATTCACAAAAATGATTATCTAATATGATTTTATCTTTACTTAAAAACTGAAATTTGGGCCACTAATGAAACAAACAGACAAACAAAAACCAGAAGGAAATAATTCTTTATATGACATATAAAGGACATCATTGTAGATTTTATATTTTAGAAAGAGCTGGCATAGTCATACTCCACTCAATATCAAGGATGCAGCCATAGAGGTGGTCAACAGTATTCAGTATCTGCGGATGCAGATATCTAACAATCTGAATTGGTCTCTCCACACGTCAGCCTTAGTGAAGCGTACAAACCAGCGTCTGCATTTCCTGGGTCAGATGAGGAAAGCACACTCTTTCTTTCCTGGCTGCTTTTTACAGAGGCACGATTGAGAGCATTTTAACACACTGCATCACTGTGTAGTTTGGTGACAGCAGTGCCTAGATAGAAAGTCCATACAGAGAGGTTGGTAAGGTCAGCCAAGAAGATCATAGGAAGCTCGCTTCCTGGTATTCAGGATGCTGCTTATAAGCGCTAGGTGCTTAGAGCTCAAAGCATTGTCAGAGACCCCAGACACCCGCTTTACAGTCTGTTTCTGTTGCTTCCCTCTGGGAGGAGGTTTCGAAGTATTTCTAGCAAGACTACCAGATTCTGTAATACCTTTGTTCCCTATGCCATCCATTTGGTAAAGTCACAAGATTCATTTTTTTTGCCATGCACATGTATACATAACCCAAAATAGACTGTATTGTTACTCTGTGTCATATAATATATGTGGATATATGCATAATTATGTGTTTGTTTGTTTGTTTTTGTTATATTTGTGTAGTGTATATTGGAGGTGACCCCTTAAGAGCTGAATGCAATGACATTTCATTTTAATGTATGCCATTAGTGTACATTCAAAGTGACAATAAAGTTATTATTCTATTCTAATTCTATATAAAAAACTATCAAAATCATACACAGACTAAAATGATAGCTATGGTAACGTCCACCAAATTAGCAACTCTTTACACTGTTATCAATGGCTATTTCACATTTACTATTTATTATGCTTTCAATATTGTGGCTGTATGTCTCAGTTCTGTATACAATCCTGCCTATGTGATCTTCCATAGATATCTGCTTGGTCTCCCAAGTAAAACTTTAACTTTTTATAGGAAAGTACTAAATCTTATTAAAACACAAAATGTCAATTCATTTCTGAACACAAATTCTAGAATTTAGTGTTTGGCAAGAGCTGACAGAATATGATTGTTATAATGTTCTATTTGTATTTTCTATTTTACTTGATTCTGTTGCTTTTGTTTTATGGCTTTTTCATTTTTCTTCTGCTCTTTTTGTTATTGTAATTATTATTTTCTTTTACAGAGTTAATACTGTGATTTAGTTATGCTTGGTACTATAAACCTGAATTTATTTTTTTAACCATTATATAATGACTATATTCTCTATCAGAATTAGAGAACAATAAAAATTTTCCTGGCATTTGTGGCCTTTACCATTGCTGGAAACATATGAAAAGTTATCCAATAATGAAAAGGTGCAAGTCAAACATACTGAAAAGTTCTACAGAAGATCAATGAAATGACAGTTCCAGAGGCAAACACATATCCTTTTACGATGGATGTTATGCAGTGCTACAGAAATTATACAGAGAAGGAATTTATATTTTATCCTACTCTTGCACCTTACTCAGTGGTTTAAACCTAGAATAACAGACTTAAAAAGTGTCAAATTCCCTAAAGAATCTTGGACAAACCAACACCTTCTAGTATAATCTGCCAGTTATGGTTACTAAGTCAAAGGTTGTTTTACATGTGCTAAAGAAGAACAACATAGAAATTTGGAAATTTTTGTGTAGATTTGTACATTTCCATTCACTTGTTAGTATGTTCAAAGGGGCTTATATTAAAGTGTGCATCTTTCCAAATATGTTGAGAATTCTTACAAATGCTGTTCAGAATACTTCAGTCTTGGAGATGCATAATTCTTTATAGCAGCGGTTCTCAACCTATGGTCGCGACCCCATTTGGGGTCGAACGACTGTTTCGCGGGGGTTGCCGGACACCGCGGTCTGCCATTTTGTTTTTTTTTTTTTTGCTTGTCGCGCGCACGCTGCGCATGCGCGGATCGGCCCATCGCACCACGCATGCATGGTTCGGGGCGTCATGCGCGCGCCACGCATGCGCGGATTGGCCCATCGCGTCAGGGTCGCGCCGCGCATGGGCAGCGCAAGTGGGGTCTCAACCTGAAAAAGGTTGAGAACCACTGCTTTATAGCATCATGTTATACTAAAATGCAACCTATGAATTATCTTAGCTATACATACAAATTTTCTATTGGATTGGATAGCTGTTGAAAAATGAAAGTGCAGCAATGCAGTTGTGTGGCAAGCACTTTAGGAAATGGCGCTGAACAAATTGCATTGGCTTTCCTTTTTCCGTTCAGGATGATAGTTTTAACTTATGAAGACTAAGGGACAGAATAACTGAAAAATAACTCCCTCTTATTTGAACCTGTTCACATTCTATATTCTCCTTAGACATTTGCCACCACCTTTGATCCTTTACCAAAAAAGGCTATGCTGATAATAACCAAGAAAAGCTTTTGGAGATTGATTGTGGAGCCATCAGTGTCAGACAGGAACAAAAAAGAAATGAACCCACACAAGCCAAAAGGGGTTTCATTTCCCTTCACCAAAGGCCTGGGCAAAGAGCCAGGTCTTCAAGGCCCTTTGAGATTTCAGCAGGTTGGCGGTTGAGGGTTCATTTCTTGTTTGTTGTGGTCCAGCTTTTTTTGTTGTTGTTATATTTGCCCTTTTTTATTCTTCACTGTTGCCTACTATTGTAAATATTATTGTAAATAAAAAATAAAATCATTCTCTTTAATGTTTTCACTTGAGAACCACCCACAGTCATGGGAATCAAGCAATGTGTTTTTGGAATCCTTTAGGAATGTTTCTGCTAAAAACATTTATTTCCAATTGAGTTTTGGTCGTGTTAGGAAATGGCAGATCTGAAAAGCACAGATAGCATATAACCATGTCATAAACCATTTAATCTTGGTGTACCTAGAATACCTCAGTACCATGATTAAAGTTTATACATAAAAAACAGAGACTGAAAATTCAATGGACTAACTCCAAAGCAAGATTTCAATATATTCAGGAATATCATGACTGTCTTTTCTTTGAATCAGATTGAATTATTTGTTCCTGCTTAATGATAATGCTGCATTTATTCTTATAGATTTCAGCAAAATAAAGCCAAAAGATATTTGGTGTGTCTAAAAATGGAAAAACTAAAGTTACATTTGAACTAAATCTCTGTGCCTGCAGTACTACATTAATCCAAAACTCATTTTGGAATCAGAGATAGATCATACCAAATTCCCAGCAATCAGACAGGTTGTTAACTGGATAGGTCACATCCAACACTTCCATTTTAGCGATGAAAGCTTTACATATTTTTTTTCTAGCCCCTTTGAATAAAATGACTGGTCTGAGGTGAATAAGCCAAGCCAATTAGTCATATCTAGAAGGTAATTAGCTTTACTCTGGTCACACTGAATTTTGCTTTCTTAAAGGAAAAGATAAAGATGAGAGTGTTTTAAGATATAGAATCTATACTTCTCTTACATAAGAAAATATATATTTAACAACAATTGTTAAATATATTAATTTTATAATATTTATTCAGTAACTCCAGAAATATAAAGCACCTACCAAATATTTTATGTTAAAATATTTCTTTATGGGGATGGGTTGTTTTATTTTGCTTATTTTCTATTTAAATAAAGAAAAAATTAAATGTCCTTTGAAATGTCACCATGGACAGCATCTTTAACTGTTTACATCACCCTTTGTGGAAAGATGTTAACAAGTGAACAAATGTACTTAAATTCCCATGTTTGGAAGAAAGAATGAATGCCATGGAAAGGCTAGGCTACTGTCTGGTATCCCTGGTTCAATATTTGTTTATTTATTTATTTATTTATGCTTTTTGGGAGGGGACACATATCATTAAATAAAACATTAAATTTTGGCAATTTGCTAATTAAGATGAAGTTTGCCACTGTTTTGGCAACCGGTTTTTGTCCTCCTTTTGTTGTAAAATTGGGTTTTGTTAGCATCTAGTTTGATGAAAGACAAACAAAAGTGCTGTCAATATTCATTTTAATTAAGCCAATGACATTAGCTGCTTATGACTTCATTCTTCTGAATCCCAGTGGGCAATCTGAACAGCAATTCTCACTGTTACTTAGCTCCTGCCGTGTAATCCACAAGAGGCTGTCAGTTTGCTGTGGTTTGTGACCTTTGACCCAATCACTTTCTTCCTTTTAACACTACTACTTTTGCACATTTAATGAACTTTGTACATGGTTTAAAAGATGTCAGCACAGAGGAACGATGGACCCTGCTGTGAAGGGCCCCATTGTTTCTATAAGTCTAATTGACCTTTCACATTACACAAAAATGGGAGGGGAAAGGGGAAAAAAATCAATATGGTTACTTAGTCACCAATCTAATGCTATTTTTATTATTAATATGCTAAACATATTGTTTCAGAACACTGACATCTAAACACCCCTAGATATACAAAAATGACTTCTCATTAATAACTATTATATTAATCACTGTTGCCCAGAACTAGAATCTAGCTGTGAAATCCCCTGGTGGAAATTGCTATAATCGTTCAAACTACAGGAATGATTTTTTTTTCTTCAAGCATAATTACTGCTGTCTTCTTATTGAAAAATATCCCATTAGACAGCAGGTTTTTAGTTATGTAAATCCTGTTGATTAATTTTTAATTTTTGGCATTTTTTTCCCTATGACACTGCACTTGTAAAGATATTT